>JAODKN010000008.1:12657994-12674110 GCA_026774425.1 Petrocephalus zakoni | reverse complement strand
CGTTGTCAATTGGCTTTTTCTGTCTTTTCTCTCTGTTCTGTCTTCTTTAATTCTATGTATTTTATCAATGCATATCATTGTAAAATAAACTGAATTGAATTGAATTAACACTGTAACATACAGTTACCTAAAATGTTTCCCCTGTTTTTTTGCCTTTCACATTTCCATCATTAAAAATGTAAAAATAATTATACAGCATATTATGTTTTAGTCCATAAATCCAAAATAGAGTATAATTTTCACAATTTTTATATGTAACTGAGCTCATTAAGCATACAATGATTACATCACAAAGATGATGTCACCCTTTGGGGTTGTGACAAGATTCTGATTGGTTCCCTGCAATTTGCAGAATAGTCCACAAGCCTATGCCAGCTGTATTGGCATGATTTCTGTCTCCCCTTTGTGTTGCACCTCTCCTACCATAGGCGGCTTGCTACTGTCCTATCGGGATGCTTCTCGGTTTGCTGATATCAGTGTGATTTGGTAGAGATGGAGTCCCTGGCTTTGTTGGATTCCACAAAGACAATGAGGTCACCTCCTTGGAGTTCTGGTTAGTGTCTTTTTGGTTACTTTTGGTTGGTTATCACAGTGATGTCTCTTTTTATTGGAGAATCAAGTATCTGCAGATGGGCTACCTTTTGGGAGAACTTTCTCACACGAACTGATTTTTTGCTGGACCCTGTGCCCAACTTACATCTCTGTTATTGCTAATAACAGCTAATGTAAGGCCCTATAGCACTTTGTGGCAAGTGGGTTTTATGTAGCTAATTTTAGGTTTACGACAGAATAATATAGATTAGCGGGAAGTTTTCTTGCGTGCCTGTAAGAATCAGAAAGCATGAGTGTCACGCCTGAGAGTTGGCACCCTAGTGGTGGACCAGGGCTCCCCACCACTGGTTCTGCAAACTAATCCCCTTTCATTGCAAGTTATGCCTATGGAGGCTTGGCTCCAGCTCCTGCTCCAGCTCCTGCTCCAGCTCCTGCTCCAGTTGCTGCTCCAGTTGCTGCAAAGATAACATTTTGAGCAACAGGTGTAGCATGACGTTAAGCAAATAAAAATTGATTTGAAGTTTCTCACTTGAGGGTACAGTACAGCTTCTAGAACCTATGAAAGATCAGCTTCAAGAAAAAATAAAGTGCATTTTCAACCCCAGTGATGCCAGCCTCCTCAGCTTTTACAGTATCTCCTTCCACACGTCAGTGTAGCTCAGCACAGCAGACCGCGCTGGGAGATAATCGGATTAATCCTCTAACCTTTATATGCGACAGGAAGGGATGGTCCGATAGATGTGCATTACCTCATTCAAAACAATAGTTCTATTTGATAAAAGCTGTTGTCTCGGATCCATCTGTCTGTGGATAAGGCAAGGCCTTACTGCGGGAAACCTGGCTTCCTTTCCGGCAAATTCTTCAGGTGGATCGAATCTCTTGTTTATCTTTTTTAGAACCCAACTAAACCGCTCCTTTGCTTTTAACTACATACAAGTGTTTAAACAAAATGAGGTTCCTTCCTTCATTACGCCATAACTCTCCTGAACATGACAGAATGACAGCGTAAACACCGCGAAAGAGAGCTCAGGAGAGCTTTTCATAATAAAAAAAATACAGCTTATTTAGTTCTTTCCCGTACAAACGAGGGCAGGCACGGCGCGTTGCCTCTGAACAATCTGCGGCTTTATTACTCACATGTGACTCCGGGACGATCGAGGGCAGCAGGATTCGTGTCCGTGGGCTTTAATTTTACCAGCACCACACAGTGGGGGCAGAGACCCCCCTCTGTTATTCACGGTCCCAGGGATCATAACCTTGTAGTATCAAATGCTACAATAACCGAATGCTGAAACACATCACTCTCTGATGCCAAGTAACAATCTACAGAGTACTGTATTGTTTAATTACTGTTAGCAGAAGATTGTCTTATACACTGTGAAAATATAATGGGTAAGCAGAATGAAAGATAGATATGTGGACACTCGTATGTAGTATTTAAGCTGTAAAGCAGGATCATAGTACTAAAGCCGCAATCTACTCCTGCTCTTGGCTCCGCACTCGCTGCCCGCTTCATTTTTACGGCGGGAGGTTTAATTGGTTAATTAAGTCTGCCGCCAATGCACATCACAGAAGCAGCATTGGGCTGATGCTAAGTGGAACTAAATGGCTTAACGTGACCTGAAAATCATGTCACGCTATTTAATTTCAATTTGCGTTACATCCTTGGTCAGATTGAGGTTCTGGCTCCATTTAATCTCATTTACAAATGCTGACAAGCCACAGCACACTCCAAACCCCCCCACCCACCAAAAAATACAGGGCTGGGGGTTGATCCCATTTGCCTGGCTCACATGTCTTACGCCCTCCTGTTCCATTCCAGTCGACTCTGAAGCAGGAAGCCACACCCCTGCCCATGGTCGACGAAGTAAACAAGACATTGACAGCAGTTGACAATAGGGATGTTCTATGGCAGAACATAGAAGAGAAATGTACTGAGAGAGAGACGGAAACACAGGGAGGAGGCAGAAAGATTCAGCTGTAAGACTGAGTTATGGGGAGACAATAGGCTGTGAGCTGCCTCTGACTGAGTGCACCGTAATCACCCTAATACACAGGCAAATCGTATTATACAGTGATGGGTGGGAGACAAGGGCCCCTAGAGATGCTAGCACAGCCATAAGAAGAGGGTTTGTAATTAGAGAGGAAGGCTCTCTTATCCAGGTCAGACCAATATTGTGCTAACACCCATGATAATGGCAAATTCATGTTAACCGTTTAGTAGTGTGTATTACCTGTATGTATAATTACAAGCCATCAGAAGAGGTTATGAGCATATAACATCACGTCTCGCCGCAATTCTGTTACGATTGTATTTAGAAAAGACTTTGGCTCAAGGTCATTTTTGCACGGAGGACAAGAGACTCGTAGACTTTTTTTTTTTCAGAGACCTACAGTAGCAGTTAAGTAAGGAAAAGTGTCAGGGAAAAAAACGCAGTGAGAATGTAGGAAAAAGCTGGCTTTTATCAGACGAGGTCTGAGCTGTCAGAGTGTTGCTTGCAAAGAACAAAGGATCCCAAAAATGAATACTGCTCAGTGAACAGCATTGCGTTTAGCCACATCGTTCTCAGACACGATGCCAGCCGGCTCACATGCGTCACGCTAAAACACATTTTAGAATAATTTCACCTTGGGATCCGAAAAGCACGCTCTCTCTGAAGACCTGAAGCTTTAAATAAGATTAAAAAAAAAGGCTTAACAGCTTTAAACAAATTGCAAACAAACACCCTATTTAATTGGAATAGGAGAAATCTTATGACACTTCTATTGATTTGGGATTGTCATTCACATGATACAACAATGACAGCAAATTTACTCCAACTGGACCGCAGGGAAAAGAAGAAAGGATCATTCTTGCTGTAGGGAATCCTGTTTCGCAATGCTTTCCACTGTCTAGGGCTCCTGAGACTGATTAGCACAGACCTCCCTCCTCTAGTCGGGGACCCATCTTAACTAACCAGCCGACTTATTCCGGAAGCCGTCTGATGGTCTCTGCAGTTTGATAAGCTTCGTGCAGTGGGTCAGAATACCACTAATATAGTCATTTTGCAGCCCTGGAAATGGTCCGAAGATGCAGATGACTCCTGCCCCTAGCGCATTAGACAGCCAATGGGATGGCAAAGCTGGAGGGAAATTGCTTCGGCGCGCGAGAGCAGGCTCTGGAGTACTTTGAAAATCTCTCTCACACACTTCCGTCATTGATGAGCCTCTCCCCAGAGTCCTAGGTGGGCACGTTGGTTTCCCTGCAGCTGGCTTTGTCCACTCAGATCTGGGCTAAACGGTGAACAACCACAGGCCACCACCTTCCGGAATGTTCTCTCTCTCCATGCAGGCCTCAGGAGGGCAAACCAGACCATGGGTCCACAGCCTCTTAAGTTCTTGTTAGCTTAAAAAGTGTACTAACCCTATTTCCACGCTCCAGTTATTCCAGCGCAACCTGTTCCTCCACTTGCCCCAAACTGTCGAACCTCAGCTTCTGAGGCTACGTGAGGAAGAGAGGAAGGGTGATGACGCATCGTGGGGGTCCGCACTGAAGCAAAGCCCAAAACTGCTCAGTGGCTTCTTCGTCACATGGCCTCAGTGATTCCCCTCTGTCTATGGTACACGATGATGATGTCACTGAGTAACAAATCAACAGTCCAGCAGACAACCTGCCAGCCTAATTTTACATAGCTTTACCATAGCACATCGATTGTTTTTTAAAAAGCATAGTGTCACGGGCAGAAAGATGGAGGTGAGTTCATTAGTAGAGTTCGGACCTGTCTCCCTTCATGCTGGAAAAGTGGGCGTGTCTCTGCAGCAGCCAATCATCTTCCTCGGCCACTGCCTGAGTGTCAGTAACATTCCTCCCAAGTTCTGCCTGGGTTATCAATAACAGCGGCACCACAACATTTTTCAGTAGGAATAATACATTTTGCCGTCCTAACGCTCATCCCTCTCTGTCTGTGCAGCAGTTGAAAAGGCCAAGGTGGATTACAAAGCTGGCTCTTCCATAAAAATTATAAAAGAGAAAAAAAACGATCCATGCATCTGACATAAAAATAAACCTGATTACAGTGATCACAATAGTAATTTTGAAGAGGATCGATCATGACCATAAATAAAAGCTGTCATTGTCCAGGGTTACAGTAATACCCTAGTAAATCCATTGGCCATGTACCCGTCACTCCAAACTCAAAGACAGTCAGCGCTTGAACTACAACCTACTGCATCCTCGTGGTGTTCCTGATTTAAACTTTAATCCCATTCTCTATCCCGTGCTCCTGGCCCGTAGCCAGACTTTCATCACTGTGACATAATTGGGCTCCGCAGTCCCGGGCCATGGGTCTGACCTGTGTTATACGGGCTGCTGCTATCTATAGCCGGCGGAGATGTGCCCTAGCTGTCCTGACAGCTCCTGTTTGTGGAGCAGCAGCTCCTGCTGGGGTGTCACCCGCCCCTTCACCGTCGTCAAATAGGTTGGGTTATCAAGGGTCACGTCAAAGGTCCGACTGCTGCCTCGCATCCCTTCGGCACCCCCGGCTTCCTTCCTCTGTTTCTCCTACCAGATCTCCCTCCCCCCATGCACTGCGTCACACTCTTCCTCTCTGTGCTCTCTACACAGCACCTGCTCCAGTGCTTTTCAGCTAAACATGGTCCTCTCACCACCATAAACAGTTTTCTTTATTCTGCATTTACTTGTGGCAGCTTTATAGCAAGGTTGGGTGTTTTGGAAATGAGTCTAAGCCTATGTAAGAGCTGAATCTAATATGTAACCTGTACGTGTACTGGTACAATGGAACTCTTACTTTCCAAAAGGGTAAAAACTCAAGGTTCAGATCTTATGAGCCAAGTGCGTTGTTCTTTGTGGCCCTTTGTCTCTTGAGAAGATGTGTCACCACACTGTGATCCCATTGGCAGGGATGCACTCAGTGGTTCAAAGGTTGAAGTTCACTCAGGTACTGGCACTCAGAAGGTGGAGATGCTCGTCCTTCTTTGGGGTTGCATCTCCGCTCACTGTCCAGGATAGAGCTTATGACTGTTTCTTCTTGGGTCCTACCTATAATATCGCAATTATCTGGAAGCTGAATATTCATTTTGCATTTCAGTTTGGCCTCAAAACACTAGCAGTCCTGCACCAGTAGCTGTACTAGTAGACCTACTGGAAAATAATGCATGTCAGTCAATATACCAAAAGACTCATTTTAAAGCAGAACTACAGGTTTCAGTGGAAATGTCTGGGATCATGATTTCAGGGACGTGCCGATAGGAAGTTGACAGGTACTTTGTGTGAACAGCCAGTTAAGAAATCCAGGCATTTCCAGTAGAAAGTTTCCTAAAATTCTAAAATGTTTAATTGGTCATGGAACTGGATATGGCAATTTCTTTGGATTTGAAATGTCATAAGAGGGGAATTATTACAATTTAAGTTATCAGTGGAAGTTGTGCAGCATGGGATATGTGCTCGCACACAATGGCACTGAGGTCACTTATTTTTCTAAAGATAGAAAAGGAATTGAGTGAAAAAGAAAAACTTTTAAGGGGATTATACTTAGGCGTGAATAACTACACTTATTGACACAAGTGTCATTGCACTGATTTTCTTATGTCTCTTGGTAGGCGGCTCTAGGTCAGTTTGTGAGAATTGTAACCAGCATGAGTAGAAGGGGGAGAAATTAGTTATAAAGAGAATTTGGAAGTCGAAAGATTGAACCACTGGCTGTTTTTCTGTAAAGAAAAGAAATGGTGTATAAAGATAAAGGACAGAATAAGGCATATTGTGGTTTTTTTAGGCACACTTAAAATGTAAGTGTGGTATATTATGACGGTGTAATGTATAACTGTACTGGTATGTCTGATTTACAAATTAGCACTGTAGATCATCACTGTAGATTGTTTGTGGTTGACATCTAGACACCTCTGACAGGAAAACAAGCACACAAATGCACGCACACATTAGGCATTATGTTTTCGGCCTGTAGGGGGAGCCATGCTATGTGGGGAGAATTCCACACACACTGCTGGGATAGTATTCAGAACCCCAACGCTACAAGTGTGCAGCATGTTTAAGCACAATATAAAATGAATATGTATGAAAAAGCTGGATTTTCGGTGCTGAGATGTTGTTCAGGGGTCTCGGTGAAAATCTCCATCCAATACAGCTTCAAAGTCCATTACTATAGTCTGCTGTCGTGCCATGTCACTGGGAGTTAAGCTCCCATTTAGGATCTACTTTTTTGTAAACTCTTTCTGCCAGATAGTCTCAGTGAGCTTTTGTCATTTTTAATTCCATCTTGTTCCCCCCCCCCCCAGTCATGAATCCACTGTGGCCCAATCACAATCATCTACCACAGACTTGTCATGTTCAGCCGGGGTAAGTTACCCTGTCATCCTGACAACAACGTGACTCTGGCTTAATTTTGGCTGGCGCTCTAAGAGCCGGGGATATGAAGCCTCGTCTCGGAGTTTGCCCTCCTGACTCATTCGCTTCGCGTCTCGCAAACATTCGCTCCTGTACCCAGGGGTGGCTGACATGTCGACACCAGTGCTCCTTCCCCCTGTAGCAGGTCCCCCGGAGCTCCGTCTCTTGGAGAGACACTTTGAAGAGTTAGACTGGAAAGTTTTCTTTTGAAGACTGGCATCAGACTGGTTGGGCGCTCCAGGGTTAGCTAGACAGCCGTAACTCGCTACGATGAAGAGCCAGAAGTGAACACTGTCACACTGTCACACAGAGGCTCCGGCTGTGGGGACTGACATAACTCAATTCCTGCTCCGGCTGAGAAGCAGCTGCTTACTGCTGAAATGGACACTCCGCTCTGAGACCTATGACACTGAGACACAGTGTGGTAACAAAAGCGGCAGCCCCGCATCTCTGCCTCCTGATTGCCGTCACTTTTTTCACATACCAGGAAACAAGCATAAATTCACGTGCAAGAAATGTTCTTAGACTTGCCTGAATCCATGTTTGCACTCCTAAACGCATTTGCATAACCGTGTTCGGACAAATACTCTCAGTGCATAGGAAAGTTCCATACAAATTAAGTAATTCAGGGGTAAAGATATGACTTTCTTTTACGGCTGGGTATTAGTTAGTTCATTTTTGGCATGGATCACAGAAATGCAGACACAAGATGTAAATAATAATGTACAACCACCCGATATGGCAATAATCAAATCAATTACAGCGGACATCAATGACATGCTTGTGTGTACACACACTCTTATAGGGTAGTGCAGTGACCCAGTGGGGAAGACCGCCACCTCACACTGCCTGGTGGGGAAGACCGCCACATCACACTGCCTGGTGGGGAAGACTGCCACCTCACACTGCCTGGTGGGGAAGACTGCCACCTCACACTGCCTGGTGGGGAAGACTGCCACCTCACACTGCCCGGATTGTGTGTTTCATTCCTCTTCCTGGCTCTGACTGCCTGGGCTTTGTATGTCACATGGATTTCTTCCTGCCATCCCATAATGTGCAGTGAGGCCAGCTGGCATCCCAAAGAAAAGCACACAGCACATGAGTGACTATGTGCTGTGTGCGGGACTGGCACCCCGTCTAGGGTATCCCCTGCAGTGTGTTTCCTGTAATAGCAATTACCCAAAATATAATTATGTTAAACAGTGTAAAATCAAACCATGCTGCTTCTTTCTAATAAGATTACATTAAATGAAGTGATTAATATTCATGTGACTCTTTCAAGAAAAGGCATTTTATAATAAGTGAGATGTTTCCAGATTATTTTTAACCAACTCAATGACAGTATGCTTAGGCTGGTCTTTGTGTGAGAAGTGATTTTATCCATCCATCCATCCATCCATCCATCCATCCATCCATCCATCCATCCATTTTCTATACTCCCACTTGCCCTATGCAGAGTAACCAGGCTCTGGAGCCTATTCCAGAAGCTACATGCACAAGGCAGGGAATAACCCAGCATGGGATGCCATCCCACTGCAGGAAGTGGTTTTATTTTTGTTTTAAAGTAGAGAAGACAAGCTTTCTTTTCCAGGTAAGGTACTGGAAAAAGACCTGTGGTTGGTGCATTGTGTATGTGGTCCAGCCCACAGGGTGACCTTGATTGACAGCATCCTTAGCCAATGATTCTTGCTCATGCCCTCCATCATTACTAACATCTATATGGCCATGTATATTTAACACAGAAATGATACTGCTCATGTTTGCATTTATTCCTTGCCATTTCCCTATCTCTCTCTGCATAGCTGTCTAATTACAAACAGATGCCCTTGGCAATCAGGTGAAAGTAGTTTAAAAACCCCATGCTGGTCGCCCATTTCATTCATTTATTATCTCATCTCCCTTGAAAGAGTGATATAAATGTGCACATACATGTGTAAATACATGTTCAGAGAAAATAATGTGTAATTGATCTTCTTGTTGGTATAAAAAATGATTTTATATCTGTAAATGTGTGCCAAACCTCACCTAAAGTCACTCTAGTATTTTTACTAACCATCTAAAGTGCCCAGGTATTTTTTGACTCGACCACTAGCATGTCATGTTTGTCATTTAACTAATTTAGTTAATTAATAATGCTATATCAGTAACTTTTGGGAGAATAGGATAAATTATTGCTAGTTTTTATTGTGCCACGGTTAATTTGCAAAGCCACTTAAGTGAAATTGTTTCTTTTTCCTGAACAAATATACACGTACTATCCCGATAAATAGCTTCCAACATTTTCTTTGACTGCATTTACGCACAGTACTACACACATCAGAAGTCTAACACAGAGGCATTGCTCAAGAAAATTTGCCGACATAATAAAGACATCAGATCTGATATGGCTGCAAACAGAAATGTTCTTTTGTTGATGTGCGTTGTTATGCATGATTTTTGCGCCCTGTTGAAAGAGCTCAGCTGACCAGAGGCCATGCATAAGCTGTATGCTGTCTCAATGCACTTGGGCTACGAACTGAAAAACGAAAAAGGTAAATTCAGCCAACTGCCTTTAGGAGAGGGATTTGCAAGACAGGGAATTCTGGGTAATTGAAGTGAACAGCTTTGCTTCTTGATGCTGTCCAAACCTCAGCGAGTGCAGCCCAAATTAAAAGCAGAGTTTAAAAAATAAAAAAACTGCTTCACATTATCGAAAGCATTTGGAAACATCCTTCATGTTTTCATGCCTGCACACCGTCATGCCTACACACCGTCATGCCTCACACTACCTGCACGGACTGTAGCTTCCATTTCAAACAGACACTTTAGAGAAATCAATCTAGGAATACATTTCATGCTGTTTTTCATCCTCCATCATCATAAGGTATCGTCTATTATTTAATTATTTGGTTTCTTTACATATATAAATACTAGATACAATTTTTTTTTATGTTTGATTTCCTTTCCATTAGTTTATACAGGTTTATATAAACAAGGCACACGCCAGCTATACAGACAATAAAAGCACTCCCCATTACATTACTCTTCACTCTATAAAAGAAGGTGCGGTACATGGGAGGCCAAGGAAGAACGGCCTTGTACTGCTTTGCCGCCACACACTTCCCATAAGGCTTTGCTGACAACGAGGGTAAGGGAAGGCTATGCGGTCCAGTATAGGACCGGCTATAACTCAACTAGGAGCGAATTCAGGGAAAGGCAGAAAGGTTGGTGATAGTAAAGAACACAGGCCGAAGAAGATGGTGAGAAATCATAATTGGGGGGGCGTTTGTGTCTCTGATATGCCTGCTACCTTGCTTCCAACCCCACAGATCCATAAATGCCAAAACAGATCTTTTTAAAATGGAGACAATGGCCCACTGCCACCACAGATACTTGGCCAACGCTGCTTGAGCTGTGAAAACAAAATGCAGTGCAGAGAAAAAGGCCAATGATCTCAGCCATCCATTTTAATCCCCCCCCCTCATTGGAAATCGTGCACGGCGAGTAGCATTAGCAGGAATCTTCATTACGTTTGATGGGGGCCATGAACTCAAATGCTCTGTCCCTTTTCACTGAAACGCCAGGCTCACTTAATTGGTCCCTTTGTTCTAGTTTTGTATACTTGAGCTTGTGGACAAATTGTTCCGGTGAATTTAAAAGGACAGCTAACTTACATTTATATTTCCCTGCCAGCAGTGACAGCTACTTAATGTTTCTGATAGCGGTCAAGCTGTGGTTTAGGTTACCGACTCACAATTATATGACCATAGGCGATGAAGCCGGGGTTATATTTGTACATCACAAAGTGCTATGAAACAAGAAAGGAGGTCTGCAAATTGGAAAAATCTTTGAAGGACTGAAAAGACATTTCTGCAGGAGACATATCCCGAAATCAATATCTATCGCTGAGCCTGTCTCCTGAAATTTAGAGGCCTGGTACTTTGCACCTGGCTAAATCCCGCCGATACTGAGGCTGAATATATGGCTTCAGGACCGGCAAAGTCACAATTTATCACCTGGTACCTCTGCAGGAGAAACAAATTGTGTTGTTCCTTTGACAAAAACTGAAACAGTCATCTTCTGTAGGCAAGCAGATTCTAAATAGTCAAGGTCCGGTGAAAAAGACAGAAAGAAGCTTTTGTAGCACGGCGTATAAGTGGAATGCTCATAAATCTATGGGATGTATGAGGGAATCTCTTTGGATACACACATCAGTAATTTGTGCCCCAAAAGTGAGCACTGCTCTCTTACCAGTGGGAGTGTTCATATGAAACCCACATTTTTTTTAATAAATACTTAATTTTGTGTTTTGGTTAACGTAACCAAAAATTGTTTGGTGTCCTATTCGGGCCATAAGTTCTGGGGTTCCTGCATTTAAATAAATGTTTGATAGAAAACAACATCTTAATGCTTGAATTGAACATAGCAGAACTGGAAATGCTAAAAAAAAATAAATAACCAATTAAAGCAAATGGATTGCTTACCATGACTACTATTATTTGGGTGAGTAGCTCTTTAAGTGCTTCAACTGACTTCAGGCATGACAAAGAATGCAGAATTCTAAGGGAAGTTTACTGCAAGCATCAGCAATGTACCCAGGAAGCCAGCCCCTTCAAAGGTGGGAATGCCAAAATTGTGGACCACACATCTCGTCCGATATTGCTAAATATATCTATAGCTTTTTTATGTTTCAGCAGCCTCTAAAGTGCATCATGAATCTAGCTAAAATACGAGCATAAAAAACCTGAGCAAAAAAGGTGCCAATTTACAGATTATAAGTGATAAAATGGTCCACTGTCTGGTTGTGGTGACTTTGATCCCCAGCTGAAAGAGTGGCTCCTCCTCCTTGGCCGGGTTTTCCATGTGGAGGCTATGGAATTTCTATGGAATTTCTTGGCCTACGTACAGTTGGCCCCTGGGTTTTATGGATCGGGGCTTCTGGGCTGATCCAGCAGTCTGCATCCAGATCGGCATGCACTGGCTGTGGAGTGCATTGAGTGCGCCCTCTAGACCTCTCTCTTCATAAGCTTTTTCTGTTGGCAGGGTACGCTCTCGGTGAAAACTCCCCCAGGCCAACTGTTTGGTTACAGCATAGCTTTGCTGGCTGGCAGAACTGATTAAACGTTCGAGTCGTTTAACTGTGAGATGTTTGAGGCCAAAGAACACAGCAATTAGCCTGGTTTATGAGAGTTTCACTCTTAACTGTGTAGCACCTGGCTAGTGAGCAGTCTCTGTGTCCCACGTCCAGCCTCTAAACATCTGTAACCTTCAGGTATTCAGGCCCATTTCTCCCAGTTCAAAGTACAAGCCTAACTGGGCTGAAAGCCCTGTCCCACATTTGTAGGGAAGCTAAAAATGGTCTTACCTTTGGTGAGGTCAGCTGTAATAATCTATGTGGAGTGTCAGATGGCCCAGATAGAAAATGTTGATTTGCTCCCGACAAACGTAATTCATTAGGGGTCAGGTCTTGCCCGTTTGTCGTGCCTGACAGATGGTCCATGATTGGACAGGGGCTAGAGTTATGTCATTGCTGAGTCAGTAAGATCCCTGAACATGATTCAGTGATCACAGGGGAGAGAAGGACCCATATGAAAAGATATAACTGCAAAAGTGGAATCTGTCACAGTTATGAGTGGCTCAGTGACACTGAAAGACTAACTGATTCAAGACGACCAACAGGTTTATTCTAAATAACAACTAAATGAAAACAAGTTGGCTTAATGCATCACCATCAGAGAGATATTCCGCTCAGTGTTCAATCTGATTTTCATATTATTCTGTCTCATATTGTGGTACACAGTAATCCACTTCTTGCGGGGTGTTTTCCAAACAGTTTTGGTTCACAACTGAATGGTCAGAACTTAATTGTCTATTTTTGTATATTTTTATGTTTAGTGACAGGCCAGGGTTTCGTATAAATTATTCTAATGAGACAGCGTCCCGTACCATAAGGAATTGCACAGCAGAGCGAGGGAGAAGGTAATTGTTGCGGCCACCCTCATAAAATGCTCATGAATGTTGTAGGATGTTTGTTACAATGCATTTGTCCTTCTTTTATTTCAGTCTCGTTCACTATTAAACGTGATATTTGCTACTAGTTTCATTTATGAAGAAAGGGAATTGAAAGCCTTGGGGTTTTGATTTAACACTAAGCATGTTGGTAAATTCTAAATCAATTTTATTAGCATTTCATTATTTCTTTTTTTCCCCCTCTTAAATGATTTTTGATCCAAGTACCAAGACAATACACTATTTGTGTAAGCCATAATATTAGTTTGCATCATTATCTGCTCTCTGGTCTTCTGCAGGCTGGTATTTCAGTCTCATGCTGATTGGTTCATGAATATTCCAGCCACACCCATTATTTCTGTCATTGCATTCTTTGAGTAGCAACAGGGTTGCATATTTTACTCGAGGACTTTAAACCAGAAGGTTGCCAGCGGGGGATTTTTTTGGAATGAACTCAACCCAGCCTCTTTGGTCGCTAGGTGTAAGGACCAGATTACGTATTCGGCTTTATTAACGCTATTTTAATGTACATATGGTGAGTATGTTTATTTTTTAATCAGTTAGTGCTAGCTAGATAGACACCATGTTTATTTTTCATTGCTATGTTTATTTTTTTAAGGGTTTTACATGGTATGGGTTATGATGATCCCATGGGCTGGATGCAGAGAGCCTGGTCTAATCACCACAGTAATCGAAGGCCAAGTTCTACTCTACAACACAATGGGTTTGGTTAAATTGTCTTTGCTGGAATTCAGGGACAGCATTCTTCGAAAGATGCGGCCTACAAAGCCTTTGTCGGCCGCTTTCTTCTAAGGTTACACAGAAACCTTAGTCAAATGGGCCGGTTTGGCCTATGGATAATTTCCTATTTGCGTTACCAGCTGTTCCTGCCCTTATCCTCGAGTCACAAAGTCGATCATCTAGCTGGGACACACCTACGTTACCTACGTTAAGGCAACTTGGCAAAGGAAGGACGCACTTCCAATCCACATTTAAAGGAGCCTTTGAAATGGGATAGGCTTGTTGCACTGCCCATTCAGGTCTTTAAATACAGCCTTCAAAGGACGCAGCCCCTGAATTCAAACACTGCCTAAACCATGCTGGCCGTGTCATCATCTGATTGGTCAAAATGCATGGAGATAACATTGATCTGTGTCTATATTCATGAATTATCTGAATGAAAGAGGGCATATTACATACATTAATCATAATTAGTAAACTCACAGAACGCGATATATTGATGCCTTCCCCATTTATGCAAGCTAATGCTAATTCCACTAGCGTCTGATGCTAACATAACATGGTGACTGTCACAGACGTGCTAGCGGAAATGAGCAAATAGTAAGTCATGTCTTGTACCATGTGAACAGTAAGTAAGCATCTTTTCAGTTTTATGGCATTGTCGCTCTCAAAACCCGGCAAGCCTTTGCCAAGCAGATCCATCTCCAGTGGAAAGCCAAGGTGAGCTGGAGCCGCGCTGTGACTATTCTGTTTGCTGTGCGGGTCGCGTGCTGCCCAGCTCCTGTATGCCATTGTCCCCTGAGTCACACAAACACAGTGCTGCAGTATAACCTTGCAAAAATGAAAAATAATTAGAAATGGGTTAATGACCAATATATACAAGCGCAGCACTGCTGGGTTTGGTTTGAGTGGGTTGCATGATTGTTGTACTTTAGTCAAGACAGCATTAGCTTGATGATAACCGTTGACCTTTAACTAAAATATGATGAAGCAGCAATATCTTAGCTTAGCTTGGATAAAAATGTTTGTTTGGCCCCTAATAACCTGGACCTAAGCCCTGACCCTGCCTGTAGGCATTTTCATGACCCCTTGCTGTCAGTTTTTTTTTTCTTTTCTATCCTTGTCACAAAATGCCTGTTGCCCTTGGAAACTAACCTAATTCCTCAAAATAATGATCCCGTTCCCTGATTGGCCCCATGTCACGTGATCCAGTTCACCTCCTGCTCAGAAACTGCTCCGCATTCATACGCAGGCCTGAAACGTCCGGCCATAACGGCCATAACGACCATAACGGCAGTCCGGAACCTCAGAAACTCTTCACTGACGAGCCAGCCAGAGAAGATGGCTGCTGATGAAAGCCTCCGTAGTTATTAAATGAGATAGAACTGACTTGGTGATCATGAACATGACATTATCAAAGAACAAGCCTCTTATCAGAAGTGCACTACAGCAAGCAGGCCTTTGGGAAAACAATGATCTTGGGAAGTGAAAGGGCATTTCTGCATCATAAGGAGATCAGTGTGGCGGGCTGCTGAGTGCATTTAGGTTGGGTCGTTATATATATATATACATATGCACACAAATATATAAATATATATGACAAAAAGAAATTACATATGCCAAACTGACAAATTCTTCTTGATTTTCAGCTTCAATTTAACAAAATAATAATTATTATATAACATTAATTGTCCATCCATCAATCCTTTCATTGTCTCACCGTTTATCCTGGTCAGGATCACAGAGCAATATTTTATTACTTTGGATAGTGCAGTGACGCATGTTTTCCTCTTCTTGAAGGAGCCTTTCATGGAAAATACAGCATTTCCATCAGGATGTATTTAAAAGTATGCCTAGCTATCTATGTTGTTATTGTTGCTGTTCTTTAACAAAAAAATGTGTACTGTATGTGTTACTTATGGAATGCGAAGATTAACATTCCTCTTCTGTTTCAAAGCAGTGACATGAAAAAACTTGAGGTTTAAATCTGCACCAATAGAGCAGAACCATGATATGCACTTCCTTCCAAAAGCTAGTGATGACAGGCGCACAAACGTTATCTGCCTGTTTACTATGTAATTCTCTAGACCGATGTTAATTGCAGTTTGCTTGTTGGTAGTATCCCATGAAAGCCCGTTAAAATGTTTAAACATTATCATCTGTAAAGTATATAATGACAGGAACCTGGGAATAGTGAAATGTGTAAATGGCGAAGGAGGCTTTCCTCCCCGGTACAGTAGAGGGCGCTTTACTCAAGTAAGGGGAGATACCTCTTATGTTGGATGCAATACTGATGAAAAGAGTCCCGTCAATATTATAACATTTTTATCTTTGTATACGTAAATCTTGCGTGCTTACTACACTCCTTCTTAGATTTTGTACACGTCAGTGATGTGTTTGACAAAATATCAAAAACATGCAAATAAATAAGAATT
>JAODKN010000008.1:12627275-12648934 GCA_026774425.1 Petrocephalus zakoni | reverse complement strand
TTTCTGCAATGGGCAAAAGTGCTGCGGTGTTACCCCTAGTCCCTGGCACTCCACATGGAACGGTCACGCCCCTTTTGATCCCCACACAGCCACTAAAAGCCCCCCCCCCCCCCCCGCCCTTTGTGAAGCTGAAGATGAACCACACGGTATTGTTCAGCAAGAGACTGCAATTCTCTATCAGCCAACGCTTCCAAATGCAGAGAGGAAGGTGCCTCACCCAGGAGAACTCACAATCCCCCCCCACTCCTCCATGGTGTTCACTCCAAGCCATCCTCAAACTGTATTCCCTGGTTCCGCCTCTGATGGATGGCCATATCTGAGTAAACGCGGATCATCTCTAACTTGTGACCTGGAGCGGAGAGAAGATCGGCAGGACCTGGAGCCTGGAGACCTTTCCGCCAATGCCGCCATGTTCCGGCTGCTTCTTTTATGCCCCGTCCGCCATGGCTTCGCTCTAACCGGCGCCGAGGCTCAATTCATCCAAGGGCAGATCAATCCGGACCGTCCCAGCGTGCACTGTGCCCGCATTTGGGCTTTACAAATCAGGCGTAAGTGGCCATATCGATCGCTCCGTCCGCTCAGCACTGTTTGTCTATCCTCTATAATGAGGAAAAGGTCGCACCTTAATTATTAATCCGGGGATGTCAAACAGTCCTTAAAAGACAGTTATTTAAAGGGCAAGTTGTGTGAATAATATATGATCAGGTTTCCCTTTCGTCTATAGTGGGGGGGCGCCTTTCTTTTTAGGTTGTATGCTCCCCCCGCATCTCTGCTCCGCCTCTTCTCGATGTTGTTAATAAGCTGACCTTTGCTGTCACGCACAGAAGGTAGATCTGGGCCCAAGCTCACGCGTGCGCCTCTATCCGCCCCTTTAATTCTGCAGAAATGAGCCTTCTGGGAGCTTTCATGCATTTTTTACAGTTATGCTAATGCATGTTTACCATTTGCATGGAGCCGGAAGAGCGACGGCGTATTAAAACGTCCATTTGTTCATTCAGTAGGAATTATTATTGTAGTCCGGCTTCCGTTATCTGTTCCGCTTGGCCGGCTGCCTCCATTTAGGAAAAACAAGCCTCCATAAATGGGAACGCATTCATTTTCAATCACGAGGCAGGAGGACATGTTAACGGCATCAAGGTGAAGAAAAGTACGAATCGGTTTAAATGGGGGGGTGCTACCCACAGCTATCTACTGACCTTTTGAATAGGCTGCAGCTGGGTGAATCATTTGTGTCATCGCAAAACACCTCACGTATAAGTAGCTGTAGCTGTAGAAGACTCTGAGCAGGGTAGTGGGCGGGGCTCTTAATTTGAGGTGGACTTGGGGGCAGGGTTGTGCATAGTAGAACAGAGTAGAGGCTCTCCAGAACACCGATGTCCCCTCGAGAAAGGAAGTCCTCCTATCCAGCTGGAGAAATATCTCATGGCCATAATGGCCAACTTGCCAGTACACTCCAGACTTGGTCCAAGGGATACCAGAACTGCCAGTAACCTAAGGCTGTTTGCAAGAGAGGATGTGCCTGTCTGTGGACTTGGGAGAGGCAGAGGCAGGTGGATAATGAGGCTACGGCTGTAGGTGAAGATGAGGACATGCTCAAAATGTCCCATATTTTTGACACAGTTATGGGTTCAGACACACCAGTACCTTAAATGAAGAGGATCATCAATTACTTCCTTAGATCTTGAAATAGCGCATGTTCACCATTCATTTGGGGGGGGTGCCATTCAGCTGCTCACAGTGTATGTGTGGGCTCTGTGACGGACTGACATCCCATCTGGGGTGTGTCCCTGCTGTTTACAGGTTGGGCTCCAAGTTCCTCGTAACTCTTCTAGCAGAAAAGGAGTGTAATACTGATTTAATGTATTTCCCAACGCAGTCCTCGGGGCCCCCCAGGCAGACCACATGGACTGTTTGGGGGTCCCCGAGGATTAGGTCGGGAAACACTGCTGTAAGTAATTAATATATATATAGATGGATAGATAGATCTATATATATATATATATATCCTGTATGTCAGCGACAAACCTTGGCAGCAATCCATAAACTGAGTCCAAACTTCGAAGTAACTTTGAAGATTTTTGGTTATTTAAAAATAAAGATATTTAAAAACTGGAGAGAAGGGTTTTCTTATTGCCTGTGGGTTGCAGTCCGTAATCAGATAAGTCTCTAACCGCCCTTGTCTGAAACGTGGCCCAAACCTACAGACCACCGGCTCATTCTTCATATGGCCATGTTTAATAGCACTTCACTGCTCGCAAAGTATAATGACAACAAACGGAAAAAGCTGTCTGCAGGGAAGCTGCACTAGGGTGCTGGGCGAGTACCTGGGCTACAGCATCGATTGAGTCTGGCCTTGGCTGCTGCCGGCTAGAGGTAGCTATCGATACAATTGATTAGTGAAATTTTAAACAAAGCTAGCTGGAGGTCTGGGGTTCCTGAGAGACTGGGCCCCTGTGTCAGGCTCCATGGGCCTCTAAATTATGTAATTAAGGGTTCAGTAACAGGGGACCATGAACCTATGGATACAAACAAGCGGCCGGCGAGCCCCCGCGGCCCGCAGTAACGACGCGGCGCTGGCGAAGATGAGTCTGCATTTCCCCACTCTAAGGCTGGATGAACGAGCAATTACCGTGAGTGCTTCGAAGATGGTCTCCGTGTGCAACTGAAGGGCTGGAGAGGAAGTTACCTGAAGCATTGCTGTAATTACATAATGAGCCCAGGTTCAAACTGGCTTTCAGGGAGAAATTGCAGGGGCATGGTGTCACAAGTGTAATGTACAATCACAAAATACGGGAAGAACTGAAAGGATTCATATTAACACGATGCAGCTAAACTGCAATTTAACAGCTTGACAGTTTGGGAGCTCGCCTGTCCAGATTTTCACTTTGTCCAGGGTTTTGAGCCAGGCGCAGTATTACCTGTGTTTGTCCTGTCGGTGTCTGCTGCGCCCAACTCGTGGCCGTTTGTCATACCCTTGTAGGGAAGGTGTGGATGACAGATTGACCTGGGAGTTTGTATGGCGCTGGGGAGTGGAGCCTCTCCTCGTAGATCTCATCTCATACAGGAGGAGACAAGGTGACCGTCTAGGAGTCATGCTGAGCTGGGGATGGTGACGAGAGGTGTTTGGGTCTGTAGGTGGCCTAGTGCCAGATGGTGTTTGGGTCTGTATCAGACACTGTTCCAGGTAGTGTTTGGGTTTTTAGGTAGCACTGTGATATCTTACATTTATTTTGCACTGACAAATGGTATTTGTGTCTATCGAGGGTGCAATGCAGTTTAGTGTTTGGGTCAATAGGTGGTGCTGTGCACGGTCTGTTGGTGTCGTTGTAGGCCCAGAAATGTCGGACATGTTGCTCTCTTCGTAGGAAGTGACCGGCTTCAAGGACGTTGATCAATTGGGCTGCCGAGGTGCACTGTGAGTTAATTATACCCATTTATTTTTACCTGAGCCTGTCGGTAATTACTTGGGAACCTTTTCAGCCATGTCAGACACGGTGTAATAAATAGGCATTACCACTGAGGTCAGGGCATGGGCAGAGCTACAGGGACGGTGTGTTAAGTATCATTTCCGTCTCTGTAATGTCTTTATCAATGAGTTTCAGAGTTTAAGCAGAGCTACCGGGACTGCATATTGAAACTTCAGTCTCTCCAAGGTCCTTACCAGCGAGTAAAAACAGACCTACCAGTGGGCTCAGAGCTTTCCCAGAGCTACTGGTGCAGTGTGGTCTCTGCCCTTTCGCTCTGTCTTATTACCTCATCACCTTTCATCTCACGGCATTTGTTTCTCAAAATGAAACACCATCCAAAACACCATCAGTTTACCAGCACTCCAAACATTTCCATCTGTATTGATCGTCGCTGTGTTCTGTTTGCTTTTCTACCTTTGTCTTCCTTTTTCGATCCCTCTCATTTTAAAAGGATGGACAAAATCCGAAGGGAGGCAGACTCTCATCCGAGAGAGACCATCTGCCGGCCCCTTGTTCTCCTGTATTGTCCTTAATGCGGATTCTCCATTTGCACTCGGTAGTTCCTGCTGTGCCTCAGACTGAAGGCCCCTCGATCACCGCGGGCGGCCTGGCACCCCGGTGAGCGGGGGTGTCGCTCCAGGCCAGTTCTCCCTCTGCAATTCCGCCATTTTTACCGCGGCTGAATGTATTCCAGGATAAATGTGCCGGATTAATTTCATATATCATGGACCTATATAGGAGCCGGGTGAAGGACCAAACTGGCGACATCTCTCAAATCAAACCCTGCCGAACCCAAGTGAGAAATCCAGGTCTTCGGGTAACATACTCTATGGATCTGCTGCTGAAATCGGGGTCATTGCTTGGACCGGTACGTCACACTGAGGTCTGTGGAGTCAGTCCGGGACCCGACAGGCGAGTGCGTCCTGTCCCATGTTGTTACAGCGCTGGAGGAGGGGTATGAATTACCGCCGAGTTTCTCATGGCTTATTACAGCGACGGCTCTTTTTCAAACAGGCGGACTGCTCCAGTTCTACAAACAAACCTTTTCACATTATTAGGTGAGTGGTTCAACAGAAGATAAGATCAGAGAGAGTAACAGATTTTTTATTACTTGGTTATTTAATGTTTAACCAATCTACCTTGGTACAGCTGGGCTTCTGACTTGCGCATTTTTTTTTTCCACGTTAAGTACCTTGCTGATGGGACTCGGAAGGCAGGAGCTCTCATCAGCTCCGAACCTCCAACATCTGCTCGCCAGTCCATTTCCTATAATTCCTGCATGGTACCACCTCGCCCTAACGATGGGTCACCTGCTGACTGTAATGACGGCTTACAGCTATTCCTCTTTCCAGTCCCTTGAGATGCAATTTTCTCACATGCTTAGTAAATAACAGGTTCCCCAGCTGGAAGCTGGAAAGATGCAAGTATCAACATATGAAATTCCCCTGATATTTTGAGAACATTGTATGTGAAACGCAAATTATTCCAACTATATCTACATGTGAATAGTGAATAGTTTCCCCAGTCAGGGTAGTGAGAAAATTTTGCGTGGAGTTTACTTGGAGATGTGGGCGTTTTTTTTTTGTTTTTACTATTTATGTATATTATTCTTTGAATTCTTTTGAAGAAAACCCCCCATCGCTTATGAGACAAATTCTTTTAATGAACAGGATACATAATTACTTTCGCACACTTGGTCAGGATCACTGGGGAGCCACAAAGCTGGGCCACACCCTGGATGGGATGCCAGCCTAACACTGGGCGTATACATGCTCACTCTCTGGGCGTATACATGCTCACTCTCTGGGCGTATACACGCTCACTCTCTGGGCATATACACGCTCACTCTATGGGCATATATACGCTCACTCTCTGGGCATATACACGCTCACTCTATGGGCATATACACGCTCACTCTCTGGGTGTATACATGCTCACTCTCTGGGCGTATACATGCTCACTCTGGGCATATACACGCTCACTCTATGGGCGTATACACGCTCACTCTCTGGGCGTATACACGTTCACTCTCTGGGCATATACACGCTCACTCTCTGGGCATATACATGCTCACTCTCTGGGCGTATACATGCTCACTCTATGGGCAATTTAGAGACACCCATTAGCCTGCATGCCTTTGGGCTGTGGAAGGAAACCCATGTGACGGAGATCATGCAGACTCCACAAAGGTAGGATTTGAGCCCCCAACCGTGGAGGTGTAACAGAACAGTGCAAAGCACTGAACCATATCATAGAAGCTTTTTATTGATTAAATAGCATTTATTTCACTACCTTCCTACCTTGCCATAATTCAATATATCCATCCATTCATCCATCCATCCATTCATCCATCCATCCATCCATCCATCCATTTTCTAGCTTCTTGCCTTGAGCAGGGCTGGGAGGACGCAAGGCCGGGTGAGCCCAGGATGGGATTCAGGATTCAATATATATTTTTCTGCATTTGATAATTAAATTGGAACTTGAGGCAAATGGAGATGCATTCAATCAGGCTTCGCTTAATTATATAGTTTAATTATCACCAATCACTGCCCTGTAATTCCCCGTGGCAACAGTGTTATAAACATTCCAGTATGCTGTGAAAACATCTACAAGAAAAGACTTTCTGTGGAGAAACAGGAAGCGAAAAGGAGTCTTTAGCTTATAGACTGGAGCTTCAGATGTCTGATGAAGAGTAACTTTTCACAACTTTTCATGTCCGACTTCATTTTTTACCTTAGAATATTGCATTGGTAGGATTTTGTTGTGATCGGTGGCGAAAAATGGACTCCTGAGGAAGGCCTTTTTCCGGGAATAAATGAATGTAAAGCTTTGAAGTCTCTGTGTAAGTGAAGTCCACCAATCACACGTATAATCCAGTATCCCAGAAGATGGGGTGGGCTGGAAAGAGGGGGGGCTGTTTCTGGTGGCAGTGGTGAAGTGTCACTTCTGGAAAAAACGTTTTGTGAGCGGGATGATGGGACATCATGTGTGACCAAATGCTTGGGATCAGAGGAAAGCTGGCGTGGAGCATGGAGACATGGGACAGTGTAAAGGAGGAGCAGGGTCAGACGTAGGCATAGGCGAGTGAGGCTGCTGCCTCAGTCACAATCTGTCCGATCGGGCCCCAAGTATGAGTTCTCGACCTTTTGATGTTTGCAGAGAAGTTTTCATTCCAAAAAAGAATTTCATGGTAAAACAGTGGTAAAATGAATATAGGACTCAACTTTGTATTTTTCACTAGGGAGAGAGCCTATAATATACAGCATGGTTGGGAACTGGCCGCAGGGTTGGCCGCCAAACCCAAGCATAGCAAATGGGGACACCTGTAGTATATCGACATGGGGCTATGGTGTGGCTGGGCGGCGGATGGACGAGCCACATAGCGGCTCCAATGAACCAGGGTTTTGTTAACAAAACACAGAGGGTGAAACCGAAATCAAAGGGCCTGCAAAGGGTCAAAACTAGTTAAAGAGAACCTGAGGCAGGGAGCAACACCAGAAAAAAATAAAACCAAAGGCAGGAAGGAGAACAAGAAGCTATACTAACTAACGTGAGTTAACTACAACTAATAATCACACAGCGACACAGAAAAACAGCCACAATGACCCACTGAAGAACAGAACAAGAGTAGGGACTTAAATACACTGCCAACAAGACACGACGCTGGACAGGTGAGAATCACCGGTGGGGTTAATTACAATAATCAGGCACTAGAGCTTAGGAAACATAGACACTGAGGGCTATCAACACTAGGAGATGTGAAGGAACAAAACATAAACGTGGCATTGGCAGGGTAACCATAAACGAGGCATAAAATAAAATAAAACCATGATTTTAAACAAAGGGAGGGGGTGCCTGCCTCTGAGTCACACGCTCAGCCAATCGAGCTACGCCGCGGCTCCGGGAGCAGGGAAAGACGGCACCAAAAGGCGTGGCCATCGGGATCTGCTGGCCAATGGGGAAAAGGCACATGGGGCCAGCGGCCAACGGGCACCTACCCGGAGATATGGGGCCATATAGTGCAGTCAAGTAGGCTTTATTATCAAGCTATCCTTATTCAGGTATAGAGTGGTGCAAAATGATGTTCCACCAGGACCTTGGTGTGAAATATAACAGCATTAATGGAGGGGATTTTCACAGTAGCTAAAGTGCACAAACACTGGGCAATGCAAAAGCAAGGCTTTATATACATAGTACAATGTGTGTGTATGTAAACATTTAAATAATCTAGCAGCAGAAAAGCATGGAATAAATAAATTAGCCGGAAAAGTCACAAATAAATGGAATAACAATAAGTTAAAGTGACCAATGCCAATCCGGGGTTTGACTAACCGCAGGAACAGATTGTGGGTAATGCAGAGTTTGGAGGCCATATTTGGTCTGGACATGGAGTATAGGCCAGGGTTTTATGAAGTCTGGCAGCGCCATGGAGTACACTTAACCTGTGCTGCACCAGTGAACCCTCACAGCCCATACGTTCAGAAACCGGACGGCTTAGCTGTCAGGTTTCATTATCTGACCTGATTATCAGCTGTGAAACAGGAGGCTTTGCACTGAGAGAGTCCAGTGCAGCACACCACCGTGTTCCTTCCACCTTTACCTGGATGTTATTACAGAAAAAAATTATAACAGCCGAAAAGGCAATCAGATTTTACAGTCTTCAATCTAAATTAAGGCCTCATCTCCCAGGAGTGGGCAGAATATAATGGAAGAACTATGAAATTTAACACATACGGTATATGTTCCTTGTAGGCATTCATATTTAATAAATGACTATTAATCAGATTAAGTATTAATCACTGATGCTCTACCACAAGGTCTGGGTCAATGCTGTCACCATTACTGAAATCAAAAATGTACATAATTGCAATCACATTATCTTCCCTTTCAAGCTGAACTGGAATACGTGCTGAATTATTAAACAACACCGTAGAGCTGATTGACGTGTTTAATGGGCTCCTGTCCTTAATCCATTCGATGGTCACTCAGCCCCAGATTGTGGAGCTTCTTGGGAGAGGCCTGCTCTGGGAAATTGGCGGGGAAGCCCTCCCCAGATGTGCAGGGGCATGGTGCCTGTACCCAGCTGCCCGTGCCAGAGTGGCATGTCTGATCTATGTCCTAGGTGGCATCTGGAGAGTGATCTGCATATTGTCTGGGAGGATGGGTGCAAACAAGGTCATGGAGATGTTCTTCTCTGCTCTTAACGTCCTTGGTCTACTCATCTTCGAAGAGAAGGGCCCTTCCCCCCCACCTCCTTAATGGCTGTACATTTGGCCTGGTGACCCTGACTATATGGAAACTGACATCTCTCACACTTCCAGGTCTACACAACACCTCTCCCACAGTCCCAGAACGGATGAATTCACCCATGGGGCACAGCGTCTATTTTTATCCTATAATACTGCATCTTTTATTATTATGGTCTCATTCTTCCACCAGGAAAGGCACTGGCTAACAATTCGGAGTTGAAATTCTATAGCTGGTCCCGTTGTCATCTTTAAAACATGCAGTAACAAGCCTTGACGTGACACCAAATAATTCATCGGAACAGACATTCAGGGAAAAACCTTGAAATTTTTACGTGCGTCCAAGAGCATAAATATTTAATTGACATTCCTGGTGCACCATCGCTCTTCTGAAAAGGACGCGCTTTAATGAGAGATTTGGCAATCTGCGCTCGGCTCGCTTTTCCTTGGTGGGCTGCCTTGCATCTCGAAGCCCGGCTGGTGCCACTTTGGTAAAGTGCCGGTCGATTTTTACGAACAAAAGAGTGGCTTTCAGATGGCTCCTGTGTCACTCAGGGGTGAAAAGAGGCTATCAGCAGACTGCAGAGGTGTGGGGCATGGAATGAAACAGGTAGAGCTTATTCGTTCTGATATGGTGGCGGCAGATGGTCAATCTATGAGATGGCTACATTCACTAGACACATAGGTGTTGATTTTCCCATGCGCTTAAGTCAAAAAAGCATGTAGGTGCCCACTTTTTTTTAGTTAAACATATTCTCCCTTCTCCCTAAGTTTGGTGTTCATGCACTCTTAGGCGAGATACGTATTTTGGGTGGAGAAACAAATGAAAACGTCACATGAAAACAACCCTTACGCACATTCTGCCACTGACGTAAGTGCTTTAAATAGCATTTTTCACTACGTGCTCTGGAGAAACGTACTGTCATGCGCCTCTACATGGCCAAACGCAGTATTGCAGTGTTCAGAAAGCTAATCGTGACACAAAATGAAACTTGTTATAGTCATTAAACATTTAGAAGTTTGTTATAATCCAAAACGTGAATAATTCATATAATTATAGAATTATATAACACAATGGTATGTAGAAAAAGAGTATCACTGAAACACCTACCCATAGAAAGAGAATAGTACAAATTTATTTTATTATTACTATTCTCTACTTCTTTGAATAATTATAAAGACATCAGAACTGCAAAATCATATATAAGCATGAGTGTAATTATACTTCTTGCAGGCCGCCTTCTTTTTCAGTGCGGTGGGGCACGACTGTGCTGATATGCGGAGAATATGCGTAACTCAAAAGCATGTAGCTTTTTGAGCACTTTTTTTTACTTAAGTGCCTGTTGGGAGAATAGACCCCTAAATGAATAGGTATAATTTCAGAGTTATGTGTCATGACTAAGACTCAGAACCAAGGGGGTCACGAGATTTGGGACCCCAGCAAAGCACAACATATTAGGCCTCCAACCCAGACCAATTCAGTTATGTTCCAATTATGTCCTAATCTCCCCCTCCTCTTACAGCTGCCCTCCTCAGTGGGATACGCAAGGAATACATTGTCGTCCAGACAATCTTTTTTGGTTATGCAGCTATTTCACCTCTGTTTAATAGGCGTGTCCACATACTTTTGGCCATATAGTGTACCATTGATGTTCTGAATGTGGAGCAAACATTTTGAACCATTTAAACTACTGTTCTCATTTGTGTTCTATTAATAAGGAAAAGAATGACTTTCGGGCAGGTCATGAGAATGCAAGACAGGAATCAGGTAGGACTCATGTGTTCAGATATGATGGTGATTAATGGTGTTCAGGCTGGGCGATATCAATATATTTTTGGAGGGGGATTATGAGTGAGTTGGGGCGGGGTTGCGTCCAAAGTGAGAGAGCTGAGAGATGCAGACTGGTGTGGGTTTACAGGATAAACGGGTTATGTTGTTAGTGCAGAATAAAAGTAAATGAAACAATACAGAATATTATCTGCTTTTTTCATAAAATTTCTCTATCGTGTTGTTGTTTATTATGTCCACCAAATCATAAATAATTAATGAATTGCATGCGCAACTGAGCGCTACATAATAATAATGTGATTAATACAATATTTTAAGATACATTTTGGCATGGATTTCTGTTGTCCTTAAAACTGCAGTCAGTTATCAGGTCAAAATTGTATTTTTTTTGTTCACCTATATAAATACATTACTCATGTATACC
Organism: Petrocephalus zakoni; assembly: GCA_026774425.1. Taxonomy (NCBI): domain Eukaryota; kingdom Metazoa; phylum Chordata; class Actinopteri; order Osteoglossiformes; family Mormyridae; genus Petrocephalus; species Petrocephalus zakoni. Next base: position 12,638,005 of record JAODKN010000008.1, on the reverse strand, counting down.
TTAGATATAGATGTTCTACCGATCTGACAGATTAAGCTGTTTCTCACCAGATTGTTCAACAAGCAATAACGGGCATTAACGTTGAATAACGAACATTCCAGGGTACTGCTTTGGCACATAACATTGCCAAAATCATACCAAAAAGCATTTCATGGGCGTGGCTGTCGCTTCATTCTGACGGCCCCCTAGCCCACGGTAGGACACCTTGTTTCCTTCATAATCAAGGCAATTTTCCTCAACGCGACATTTTCCCAAGTGCAACCTCAGACCGATCGCTGAAACTCTCTATGGGAATTATAAACAACGATGGTGACCCCATTAACCAACCCAAGAACGAGACACAGCCGAGAGTGAAAGAATGAGCAGGAGAGACGGTACGTGCTCCTCATCCATGGCTCGCTTACACTTGAGACTGGAATTGTCAGGCCTCTCCCTGTTTTAATGGCCCTTTCCTGGCATTGCAGGCAGGCAGTCTCTCCTGGAGCTCCTAGCTCTGCTTAACTGGATGTAGGTGGGAGTTACTGAGCTGAAGCAGGGCCTCAGTCTCCCTGGCATCCATTCTGCTGCCAGATTTACCTTCTTCCGCATCTCCTGGTCAACCTGCCAAGCGGTGAACAGCATGTATGAATGATGCCTATGCACGCAATGACTGTACTGATATTTAGCTCGTTCACAAATGCACTGATGCAAAGCCTTTGGTTTTTCTGGCACGATTAATCAAGTCATAGCTGACAGTTCGGTACACTTCTCAAAGGTACAATGCAATGCAATGCAATTTTATTTATATAGCACATTATCACAACATTACATTGTCTCAATGTGCTTTACATTTTCTCTGCCACATAAAGACCCCCCAGTGAGTAAGCCAAAGGCAACAGTGGCAAGGAAAAACTCCCAAGGAGGAAGAAACCTTGGGAGGAACCAGACCCAAAGGGGGAGCCCATCCTCCAAGGGCCGGCAGAGGTACAACAGCAGTGTCCCTCTGGGGGTCTCAGATCGACATGATCTTAGTCATTAGTCCAGGTCTGTGACTGAATGCTACAAAAGAACCTTCATTTGAAATTCAGTTTCAAATTCCTTCACTAGTGAGTAACAAGCGGATGCAACTGGCGGCCTGGTACTTAAGAGCTTAGCTATACATGGGACTGACAGTAGCCCACTATGGTACAGTGCTGCTTCAGCTAATACACTGTCTACAAGTGTATCATAGCTAATAGGAAAGGCAATGATCATTACGCCTAATATCTGCGACTGATAGCAGAACAGATTGTCTCTGTCCTATTCATGGGTATTGCAATCGACAGAGAGAGCGCGATATCCCTGTTTTCGATAAATATCTCCCGCGGTCAAATGACGTTCTTCTGGTCACCGTGACGATGAGAGTTCCCGCGTTTTGGAAGGCTTGCCGCTTGTTTGTCACTGTTACCCAACTAGGCCAAAAGGTCGCAAAACAACCATCGTGTCACCTGCCAGAGGGGGTCAGGAGACGTACCCCTGCCTGGATGCAGGCTTGTGCTGTTTGTACGAGTGTTTGTGTGCGTGTTCTGTACTGTGTGTCCCATAGTCAACTCTTACACCTCTTATAATGACATCTTCAGGCAAAATATAGGTGCGTAACTCTCTGATGTGAAGGTAAAATGGGGTCATCACTAGGGGTGGGCGACATGGCAAAAATATGTATCACGATTTTGGCAGGATCATAATCCACTGTCTTATGATAATTCTTTTTCATGTTGAATTTTAAGACTATTTTGCAAGTTACTGAACAGTACAACCAAACTAATTCCCTTATTAAAAAAAATATAGCCCTAAAAGATAGCAAAACCTATAGGTGTATGCTTTCGGGGTTGTTGTTTTTTTTGAAGTTGTGTTGCCATTCGATTTGCAAACCTTACCTTAGCAAATTCTGCAAAATAGCTATTGTTTGCGCTATGTCAGTTTCGTAAAACCAAAACAAGTTCCATGTTACCAATGTTGAATAGTTTTTAGGGACACCTCCATTTCGTCCATGCGGCTGTTGTTGCCTGTTGGGATGAGGGCGTGAGAGGGAGAGAGAGGAAGACTGTTTGCTATTACCAGTTTATTTGCGTGTCGAAACAGATTTGGCCGACAAACCAGCTTTAGATGCGTATATAAGCAATATAACTGATAAAATGTGCATTTTAGTATGATTATTATCATTAGATTATGATTATTAACAATCTCTCCGTAAAGGGAGATTGTGGAGACATTTTAGTCGTTCACGGTCTAATATCATCTGATTGCACACCTCTGATCATCTCTTTCATAGCGTGTCCGAAATATTTGCTCAGTTATTTCAAATCCTGGCCTTTTCATAATTTTTCATTTCAAAACATGTGTGTAAAGATGGAGAATCTGTGGTGCTCATGCAGTTCTTTCCCTTTTCATGCCTTTGAACACCCATGATTCTTCGTGATGTTTCCATAGCAAGCATGGGAACTGGTGAGACGCATCACATACAACTGGCGACCGTTGGTGTGTGATTGGGTCCACCTTGTGCCGGGTCAATTTTACATTACGATGTTGCTGAGGCTGGGTGTGCCGCATTTGAAATGATCCCGCATTAGACAGCATGTGTGGTTTGTAATGAAGTGGTACCAGGAGATCCTATATATCACTCCCTGACTCCATGGGGGACGTCCCATTAGGGCCCCATCAAGTTCCGTCGAGTTGCTCTGTGAGGAAATCAGCTCACTCGCACAGATTCAGGCTTAGACATCAGCTAGGAATTCGGCACAGTCATTCTGATCTGCTTCTTTTCTGCTCTCCTCCTAGCTCTCAGGTCCCCTTGATGCTTACATATTCTGTGGTGTCGCAAGTGGGACAGACCGGCATTCATTGGCCGAGGGTGACACTGGAGGAGGCAGGTTGGTACATGGCAAACTGATATGACTGGCCTCATGAGAAGGAAGGGCACATGTTTAGTCTTCAAGGTCTTCAAAGCACAAGCTGTTCCCCTAAGGTGAAGGACATTTGCAGATATGTGGCATTACTGGAGTATCAGTGTCCTCTTTCATATCGGAACAGATAATCCATTGCTCTGTAAAACTGATGTTTGCGTTGTCTGATTGATAATTCTTTAATTTGAGCATTGGGAGAAGTACATTTTTCACAATATACGAGTCATTACAGAGAAGTTATAACATCGCGACGAGCTGTAATTTGGCGAGGGGTCATATTTCATTGCGAATGTGAAACGTAACTGAATAAGGGATCCTTCTAGAAAGTTAGGAATGTCTTTGGCAGCAGGATGTGAAATGTCCTGCCTGCCGTCTCGCACCAAACACGCACCATTGCGGGGGGCTTTGCCCTTTTCTGCGGACGTCTTGCCAGTTAATGCTCATGTTATAAACTTTTAAACCAAGAGGCAGACCCTGTCTCTGTCAGCCCTTAATTGTTTTATTAAAGCTTTTCTGAGGTTAGGTTACAGTCTAAGCCAGATATGCCTGAATTGTTTATGGAAAGGTAATCCAAAAACATGCTTGGGCGGTTGGGTTGAACAATAATAATAGCTAGTGGCTGTTTCAGGTAACCAAAATAAAACATCTGGTAAATGCTCAACCATCTACTGAAAACAACACATTCCAGTGCCTTTTCATTTCATTAAAGACCATAAGTTTTACCTAATTAGTTTTACTCTAAGTATGACTAACTGGAAGCCTTTTTCATGAATAATTCCTGGCAACAGAGTGAAATATTGCCGATTTGCTAGGAACAAGCATGAAATATGCATTTTGGTGGTTTTAACCTGAATGTGTCTTGTTTTCCTATCTTTATGAGTTCAAGAAATTGCCCTTCACCAAATTGGGAAGCTTATAAATAGGCCAATTTTGTGTCTGTATGGATTATTTAAAAATAAAATCGAAAAACTTTTGGATTTGTGGATTATTTTACAGTACTGCTGTTACATCAGGCTGGTCAAATGGTTAATAGAACAATGTCATGTTCCTGTACGGAAGACCTTATTAAACTTACGTCTAGATTACATGTTACATTCTGTGCTTTAAGGGCAGGTTCTGATCCTTTGGTCAGCAGGTGTTTAATCAAGTTAGAAGCAAACAGTGAGAAAATAGAACATGGCCTGAACCAGGAATTGGACTGTCAGGGAAGCCTTTCTCGGGGTGATCTCGTTGAGAATTGTAGCCTCAATAATAAAGCACACTGCATGTTCTAGACACATACTGCCTAGAGCAGGGGTCACCAACTCCGGTCCTGGAGGGCTGCTACCCACGAGGTTTTCTGTCCTACCTGGTTTCTAATAAGCCACACCTGTTCTCAGGTAAATCCCAGGAACCGGTGTGGCTCATTAGAAGCCAGGTAGGGCAGAAAACCTCCTGGGTAGTAGCTCACTAGGAGTTGGAGACCCCTGGCGTAGAGCATGTAATGATGCTAAGATGCGATGGCTTGCTAGCTCACATTTGACCCATTTCAACAGCAAGGTGTTTGAGCTCAGTTTAATGCCTGGGAATATAACAGGAACTTTTAAACCGGAACTTGCGCAGTTTTTCTAAAAGAGATCAGTTAACAAATACAGGTACTCTAGCAAAAGTAGTGGCACAATGATATGGACTTTATAGTGACATTTTTAGGGTTGCCAACTTTGGTCAGCTGGCTGGCATGAGATTTTCAATTTGAGACAAGTCTGCACACACACATACATGTATGTAAGAGTTTAATTACTTTATAGATAGTCTCTGTAGGGTTTGCAAACTACCCAAGTGCTTCTTAAGTAGCTGATTTTAGGTTTATAATTGAATTTCTTGCGTGAGCGTGAGAGTCAGAAAGCAGGGAGGCTGGTGGGAGGGTTCTATAGAACCCTTGAGCATGTGAATGAATAGATAAAATATATAGGTGTCCTAAGTGACATACATTTGGGGTAAGGGGACGAGGTCTATAAGCGTCCCTGGAGCCGTCGTGATTGAGGGTCTTGCTCAAAGGCCCAGTAGGGATATGGTTACCCTGCCTGTTTGTTGGCATGAAGCAGGGGTAATGTATGTGTTTTAATTATGAGTCAGTAAATTCTGAACTGTGTAATCCATGCACAGTAGCACGGGTATGCACAAGATGCATTTGTGTGTAGCAGATTTGTGTATGAGGAGAATTAAGTACATTCCTCTGCCGGAGCCTTCACCTGCCACTCTTTAAGCCCTTTGTAGCGCAGCGACAGTTCTAGAAGGCCCAGTTAAACCGCGTCGTTGCGGATGCCATGCAGCATTAGCGCCTTCTGAGGCAGCGCTAAGTGACGTCTGGTTAATTTCTGCATGTTTAATCTGGCCGTGGCAGTCTGTCTGAGAGGATGTAAGTGGGGAAGGGCAGAGTGGTCGCTGCAGTGTGACGTATGACTGCAGTACAACATACACTATACGGTCAAACGAGTGTGGAGACCAGCTTGTCCAACATCACATTCTGAAAGCAAGGGTGTTGGAATGAAGTTGGTTGGTCTATTGTTGCTATGATAGGCTCTGCTCTTCTAGTAAATCTTTCCATTAGGTGGTGGAACCTTGCTGTTGGGTGACCAGGTCCCTTTCTGTGAGCTTGTGTGGCTGACCACTGCCCAGCTGAACGCCCACTGACCTTTGCAATCACCTCATTTATAATTGATCAGGGCAGCTCTAGTAGAGCAGAATGTTGCGACCTGATTTGTTGAAAAGGTGTTGCCCAGTGATGGTGCCAAGTGATAAGTCAGTAACCTCTTCTATACAACTGTCCATTCTGCTGCAGATTTTTACAGCAGGAGACTACGTCACTATGTGCTGAATTATATACCTGCATCAACAATGGGTGTGGCTTAATTAAGTAAGTCCTCTAGTTAATAGAGGCGTGCACACACTTTTAGCCATATAGTGTACCTTTCATGTTTTGATCATAGAGGAAACTTTTGATGCCACTGAATTACTGTCTTTTTGATTAAGCGCTAGTCTTATTTGTACACCTAATATAGAAAGGATATAAATGTAGGAGGATATGAAGGGTATAACTGTACAGCTGAATGTAGGTGTAGAGGTTTATAGAAGCTTCCGGAACAATTGGCTTAGGCCAGAAGGGCATCAAATCATGAAGACTATAAACCATTAAACCATGCCAGTATGAAGAGTCCTGGCACTGGTAGGAGATATAGGTCCTACCATTCCAACCAGAAGACCTGGAGAGCACCTACGAGGGAAGCCCATCCCGGAAATGTATCTGGCCCCTGCCACCGCATTGTTTTCGCCTGGCTCCCTCACACAGGGACGGGCATGTGTGGGACTGTGGTACCGGGGATGGAAATGAAGCTCGCCCACTCAGGAGGCGAGTAAATAAGACAAAGGGCGAGCACAAAAAAAAATGAACACTGGCTAGATTTCACTGAACTAGCGCAGTTAGCTAGAAGCACGAATTCTTCTAATTTGGATACCATCAACATACTTGCGATGTCACAGCACTAAGCAAAGCCTCCACACAAGCAGCCACATGACACCCCCTACAGCGACTGGGACCTGGGAAATCTTGCCAGTCTATGGACACTCACTCCGAGGAAGATACTTAAGGTATCTTTCATCTCCCTCTCTCTCTACAGTGAGCTGTAAATTGGATTTGCAAGTTCTGCTTTATCTGCGACCAGCTTTAAAATGGTTTTTCATGCAGTCCTTTATCCAAAACCAGCTGTAAACATGATTTGCATGTTTTCTGTTATCCGAAAGCAGCTGTAAACATGATTTGTATGCAAGTCTGAGATCAGGTGTAAATGGGGATTTAAATTCTCTGCGTCTGCAGACGGCTATGAATGGAACGCATGTTCCCATCTGACTCTACGCTGAATTTGCGGTGACTTTGCACGTAAACAGTTATAAAGGAAATTTGGATATTCTACATTATTAACAGGCTTACCGTATAAGACTAGTCAACTGTTTTTAGGCCACCGCGGTTGACGGACAGGCAGCGGTGAGCTCGGTGGCGTACCTTGGACAGCAGCCCCTATGAAAACTTAAGGACATATGCTTTGCCGGCCCAACCAGCATGCAGTCTCCAGGCCACACCCACTGCACACGGTCTGAGACGAATGATGATGCTAGCTGCTGTCATACTTGCTTTATAATAACCTCCTCTATTGTACTGGGGGAACAATCCCGATGTTATTGCCTGTGTCATTGGCCATGATCTTTGGCCTCTAATCTCTTTCCTATTCCTTCCCATTTCCCGTTTATTTGACTCGACTTCCATCCTGACTTCTGGCTTTAAGAGACATCGGCAGCTATCAATCTCCACTATCCTTTTTAGACATACTTGGCATAGACTGACCCTATCCGCAGCTCAAGATGTGACCTGGACTGATATTCTATAAATACAGCAGAGTTCCCCAACTCCAGTCCTGGGGGCCAGTCTGCAACACGGTTTGCAAATTTCCCTGCTCAGATACGCCTTCTTCAGCTCGCTCTCACCATCTAATCGCCAGATTTAGCATGTGGATCAGCAGGGTAGGCCTCCGTGCCTGTGATCTGCAGGTCGCGGGTTTGCGTGCCTGCTTCAGCAGAGTTGTCAATTCTCTGTTGCATCCATGAGTAAGGCCCTTAACTCCCCAGAATGCTTTTCTGCCAACTGTGTTTGTGTCTCACAGGGGCGCGAGAGAATATGTGTGAGGCTTGTACCTGTGCAAATGGCAAATGTATCAGTTTGTCATTTTTAGGTTCAACTTGCCACAGTAAAAAAAAAAAAAAACAAAACACTGATTTCACAAATGATCAGCAGAACAAGAAAAAATCTGATTAAAAAGAATGTTATGAGAGTAAAACAAGACATACAAACTCTGAGCTTGGGTTAAACCGTCTGTGCAATATGCATTTACATTTTGGTAGCACTCTACTTAAAGCAGTCATTATGCTGCATTACACATGCCTTCATAATGCATTACAATCCATTCACAAAGTATTATTAACCCGGCTATAACTATTTATAAAATGATATAACGCATTATAGGCATGTGTTGTATGCTTTATGAATGGTCTATGAAGGTCTCATCTATAATGCACTATAAATACCTTCATAACACAGCAGAAAGCCTCCTTAATTCTTATACTGACCATTAAAATGCATTATGAAGGTACTTAAAGTGCATTGTAGATAAGACCTTCATAGAACATTCACTATGTATGAGAAACATGGGTATAATATGCCATGCCTTTTTATAAATATTCATAACTGTGTTTATACTTTATAACCATGGTAATACTTTATGAAGTGTTACAATGAATGATAAGAACAGTTATTAGGCTTTATGAATATGGGCTTCATAGAAAGTGCTTTTCTACGCTTGAATGAATGACCATGAGATAATTTTAGTCTTGTTGGATCATCGTGGCTTAAAAAAGGTCCGGTTTTCACTCAGTCCTGACCATGTGATACTCCCGGCCTGGACCACAGAGACAGGATTTAAATGTGCTTGTTTGTCTGCAGATAGACATAAATTGGATTTGCTCTGACTTCCCAACGTTCCGAGCTTCAATTTGTCCACTCTGAAGTCGCCATCGGGGCAATACATCTTGCGCACCGAACGAGACGTTCCCATTTGTCCGGGGCCGTTCCCATTGTTTGCCCTATTTGTTATACTTTTGCTCGGGCTCTCCTTCCTGCTGACAGCGCGTGTTTGTTGGCCATTCAGTCGTAGGTGCGTTAAATTGATCCTGGCATGCCGCTTTTGTAGACCGTCGGGGAAGCAAAGTCCCCTTTCTCAGGCTTGGAAGACGGCAAAGAACACATTTGGTGTCAGTGAGGCAAGGGACATCTGACCAGTACAAACCCACACCTGAACGTTCAGATGAAGCCGGTGCGACGCCACTGGTGATAATTAACGTCAGACCCCAGGACACAAATTTAAAGCACGAGAACTGGGTTGCATTTCTGGTGACCATGTGGGACAAACATCAGAAGTTCGTCAAAGCACAGTCCATAAGTGGGCCTCCCTAGTGGTGGAAGGAAGGGGATAAGGCAGTAGTGCGGATCTGGGTCAATTCCTGCTGTGCCACGTTAGGTGTCTGTGGTAGTGTATCAGAAACCATAGGATGGGTCAGATTTCTGGGTGCTCTACAGCGACACCTACTGTCAGTTGGGTGCCTCTAGGGCAGTGGTTCTCAATCCCATTCCTGGCGCCCCCCCTGCCAGAATGTTTTCGTTCCAATCCTACCTCAATCAGGATTATATGGTCCTTAATAGGCTAAAGCCGAACGCGGCGTGGTCAAAGGCGATCTTTGTTGCACTTTGACCGCTGTGCGCTGTGACGCATTGTCGCGCGATCAATAGAAACAAGGCACTGAAAAAAACTTATATTGTCCGTGTCCGAATGCCCAGAGATACATGACACAAGCATACCATGCATCTTTTTGCGTGTGAGATATACATTGTTGCTACTGACTGCGGGCCGAAGTGACAGGAGCGAGTTTTGCAGACCGCGCTGAGCGGACGCCGGTGTTTTTCTGAATGGGGCGCACAGCGCAGCCGCGTCTGGTCTGTAACCGGGTGTAGCCGATTAAGAACCATCCAAGCCTGATTAAGGTAGGGTCGGAACGAAGACATTCTGGCAGGGGGGGGCGCCAGGAACAGGATTGAGAACCACTGCTCTAGGGTTATGAGAAAACGGGAAACATGGCACCCTCTTGAAAGCACCTGCTGTAGTTTGAGCAATGGAGCAGACATGACGGACAGACACATGTCGGTGTGCGTTTCCTTTCTTGTGACATACACTGATGGCACTAGAGCCATATCACTCTGCTCTCTATTTGCCAAAATGGAACACATCTGTTAGAGCGTATACTGTTTATTCTGGGGGAAATATGTTTACATTTACATTACAGCTGCTCCGCAGGCTATAAATTGTCTTCACTGGTCACAGGGTCACCAGCATTGCCCCAGATATTCAGGTGAGTCTTTAGACAGCCAGAATCTGTAGGACACTAGCAGTATTCCAGGATTTTACTTTTCATGGGCAAATCTTATAGAAGAGAATTCATACTAGTCAGAAATGTATTTCTTGTTTAAAAATAAATAAGTAAGATTTATGGGTTTAGCCTGAAATATTTGAACAATGTGTATGAGAGTAACTAAACTAACTGTGCAAACTATTTCGTCCATCCATCTCCCATAACTGCATACCCAGAGCAGGACAGCCTGAGCCCGGAGGTTACCCCGGTAAGCAGAGGGCGCGAGGTCGGGGACACCATGGGCCCGGAGGTTACCCCGGTAAGCACAGGGCGCGAGGCCGGGGACAGCCTGAGCCCGGAGGTTACCCCAGTAATCACAGGGCACGAGGCCGGGGACACCATGGGCCCGGAGGTTACCCCAGTAATTACAGGGCATGAGGCCGGGGACACCATGGGCCCGGAGGTTACCCCAGTAATCACAGGGCACGAGGCCGGGGACACCATGGGCCCGGAGGTTACCCCAGTAAGCACAGGGCACGAGGCCGGGGACACCATGGGCCTGGAGGTTACCCCGGTAAGCACAGGGCGCGAGGCTGGGGACACCATGGGCCCGGAGGTTACCCCGGTAAGCACAGGGCGCGAGGCCGGGGACAGCCTGAGCCCGGAGTTTACCCCAGTAATCACAGGGCACGAGGCCGGGGACACCATGGGCCCGGAGGTTACCCCAGTAATTACAGGGCACGAGGCCGGGGACACCATGGGCCCGGAGGTTACCCCAGTAATCACAGGGCACGAGGCCGGGGACACCATGGGCCCGGA
>JAODKN010000008.1:12520123-12533688 GCA_026774425.1 Petrocephalus zakoni | reverse complement strand
CCCGGCGGTAACAGTTACCGATCAGAGTGGGAGGGCTGTGTCCCGGCGGTAACAGTTACCGATCAGAGTGGGAGGGCTGTGTCCCGGCGGTAACACTTACCGATCAGAGTGAGAGGGCTGTGTCCCGGCAGTAACAGTTACCGATCAGAGTGAGAGAGCTGTGTCCCGGCGGTAACAGTTACCGATCAGAGTGGGAGGGCTGTGTCCCGGCGGTAACAGTTACCGATCAGAGTGGGAGGGCGGAAGGGCTGTCGGTAACATTTGCCGGTCCGAGGGAGGGAGGTATGCTGGCGGATCGATCGGGCAAATTTTATGTTTAACCATTGGCTCTTTTGCCATGGCTCTAGGCTAGGAGGTAATGTTAGTTTATCCTTCTGGTCTTAAGCTACTTCGCTCGGCAGTGAAATAACCGTCAGGGTCCATGCAGTGTGAAAGAGAGCTGGGTATCAAAGTAGGAATAGTCCATTACAGCCGGGATGGGGGGCAACTTCATCTATACTGGAAATGCAAGCAATACTGAAAAACCCCAGTTTTCGGGGGGCCCAAGCGGCTGCCTACCTTTGTCTTATGGTACGTCTACCCCCGTGACAGGCACACCTTAAACGCCCCAGCAGAGAGCAGCGAGTCATAAAAGGGCCTTGCATTATAAATGGCACAAATAGGGATAATCTCTCTAGCCTCTGACCTTTGACCTACGCCCCCCTTCCGAGCTTGTGGGACAGGACAGCTACGGTTGGCACTGTAGCACGAGAATTAGAGCTGCATGTTTCCAGAAACAGGTGCGAATGAATGGATTCTCTGACAGTGAGCACAAGCACTGTGGCTCCATAGGGGCCGAGAAGTTTAAATGAATGATCCCTTTGATACCCCCCTCGCCACTCCACTCCTGTGCCAAATAAAATAGACTCTCATTCTGTAAAGGAATCGGCAGGTGCGGGCGAATGGCCTCTCTGATACCGAACACGGGCTCTCTCTTTCTGCTGGGGTCTCCCAAATGCAAGCGATTAATTCCACCAACGTGAAATGCAAGAAGGGCAGCATAGCCGGAGTCGGCAGGTACAAACGAGTGGCTTCCCGAATACTAAACACAAGCTGCCCTGTTCCGCGGGACGTGCAAACAAACGGCCTGCTGGTCCATAGGGGTCTGCAGCTGGGTGGCCGTCCTCCGATGGGCGGAGCAGTGCCAAATTTCTGTCAGGAGCATCCAAACATCTCATAAATATTTAGCGTTTATGAGTTTGGGTTTAATAGAATTCATAGGATCTTTAAGATGAATGGCCAACATTATTTTTATTGGCTTTTTTTTGCCATTATGTTTCTTGTAATTAAATATAGAGGGAAAGCTTTAATTTCACTCCAGTCTCTACCAGTCACCCAGCCAGGGGTGTGTACAGGGGTGGGGCCACAGGAGCTATGACCTCAACTGATAGCTGATTGGCCCGCAGAGTCCCCCTTCCCCTGTCACCCACAGATTCAAAACATATAATTGGCTAATCATAATGTTGGCCCCTCTTAGGCTTCTCTTACACCGCCCCCTCCCCTAGAATCTCCACTGCACCCAGCTGCATTAAATCGGGCAGTGTTGAATATTTCAGAGTACACGCTCCATCGCACTCTTTCTCCCACAATGCCGTGCGGCTAGCCGGTGTGCCGCCCTTCCCCCAGACACACCACGGCCCTGTCTGCGCACCTGACTGGGCCTGCTATTTAGTGGACTACTGTGTAATTTAATGAGACATCCGGTAATGTAGTGACAGAGAGCGCCGAGCTGTCCGTTTAATGAGCGGCTAGGTGACAGGCGACGCCGGGGGCCAGGGGCGGCCCAGGAAGGGGGTAGTACCGCCTGCCTTGGTGCTCTCCATCTGTTTCTCAGCGACGGGGAGAAGCAAGCCAATCCGGCGCAGGGAGACTCAGAGCTGTGTCAGATCCGATTCCCCCTCTAGTGCAGAGATCGGGGCTCGTCCCGATGAGCAGGATGTGTCACACAAATAAGACGTCTTACCTTGTGATGCACAATTAACGCTAAAACTCATTCCTAGATGTCCACACCGCTCAGTTAGAGTGGAAGCCTGACTTGTTAACTAAGGCGTAACTAACTTAATGGAACTCGGTTGCTATGGAGCAGTTATTATGTAACATGTTACTATATCTGGCTGCAAAATTGTTATTCACTATATGCTGTGCTCCTTGCTGCTGTTGTGGTACGAGTAATCCAGGTTGGTTCCTCTAAATGAGCCCAGAGTTTAGCTTCATCTCATTGCTGCCTACTGTCTCCCCTCAGCAACGTAACCGTATGAAAATCTGATATAAACCAGTGCCATTCCCCTGCTGACAAATCCAACTTTACATAATGGCTGAAAAACATGCATAATAATGTTTTTTCATCATTTTCTCACAGATGGGTAAACGATTTCTGGTTTAGCAAAATTTAATTATGGGGATAAAATGGGCACCGTGCTTTTGCACTCACGTGGTGGGTTATGGGACCCCGAATGAAGAAAAGTATGAGTTGGTGTTACTGATGCCCAACTCTGCCCCCTGATGGACAGCCGGTGCCATCGCCGGCTCACTTCCACCTGGCACTAGCGCCGATGCAGCTGTCACAAGCTGAAGCCGGCAGAAAACTGCAAAGGCCCATCCGGCTGTCTGTGAGTGAGAAGGGGCTCCAAGCACAAAGAGGGCAGCTGAGTGGCCTGATTGTCGCACCCGCTCCCGCACGTCGAGGCTGCTTCACTGGCAGTCCAGGGAAATCCTCCCGAAATCACCGGGCCACGTCGCGGAAAACCTGCTGCGTCAGAGTGGCATGTTAAAACAATACAAATCGGCTATGGAGAGAAGGAATTATACCAAGTGTCATACCGAGATCATAATTTTTTTTTAGGCAAAATGATTCATTTTTTTACCCAACAAATTAGGAGGAAGTGAGCTCAGAAATCAATGAAAGCAGGCGAGATAATGGCCACTTTTCTGCGGGCCAGAGCGAGTGAGATTCGTGAGCTGCTGAGGGAGGAACGGGAGGCGGCCTCCGGGGGATTACGGAGCCCCATCCTCACGCCCGAGGATTTTAATAACTATGAAATATTGCTCTCAGTATTCATAATAAAAGTGGCAGCTTTTTTTTATCCCAGCACCGTGTTCGTTCTGAGAATTATTTATTGCTTTCTGCTGCATGCGGCTTCATGGGCCCGAGCTTTGAAAGTGAGATTCTCTTCATTATAATCTTCTTTGGGGCCGGGGGGCTGTGGTGGGAGGGTGTTCGTGGGGTCAAGGGCTGTGGGAGCATGGGGTCGACCGTGGGGCAGTGGGCGGGTCATGGGGTCACAGGGCCATGGCGCCGGGGGCTGGTGGTGGCGTCGCCGGGGCCTGGGGCTGTGGGCGGGTTGTGGGGCCGCGGGGCCGTAGGGCCGTGGGCAGGTCATGGGGTCGTGGGGCAGCGAGGTTGTGGGGCTGTGGGGCCATGGGCAGGTCATGGGGTCGTAGGATTGTGGGGCCGTGGGGCCGTGGGCGAGTCGTGGGGCCGCAGGGTCATGGGGCCGTGGGGCTGCAGGGTCATGGGGCCGTGAGGCCATGGGGCCATAGGGCTGTGGGCGGGTCATGGGGGCGAGGGGTCGTGGGGCTGTGGGGCTGTGGGGCCATAGGGCTGTGGGCAGGTAATGGGGCTGCAGGGTCATGTGGCCATGGGGCCATAGGGCTGTGGGCGGGTCATGGGGCTGCAGGGTCATGAGGCCGTGAGGCCATGGGGCCGTAGGGCTGTGGGTGGGTCGTGGGGCCGCGGGGTTGTGGGGCTGTGGGGCCGCGGGGTCGTGGAGCCATAGGGTCGTGAGCGGGTAATGGAGTATTGTAGAGGACGATTTCATCCTCATTACTCCATCCTGCCTTCGCCCACCCACCCCAGAGCTTTCTGGAACATCCCAGGCGTCTTTTCTTATTGGATGTGCTGGGGCTTTAGAGGAACCTCACTGGCAGAGAAGAATGTGGGAAAACACTGGTTTGTGTTAGGAATTAGCTATTAGCCTCCCCCGCTCCCCCTGCACCCAATCGTCAAGCAGGGTTAAAAGTGTTAAAAGTGTTACAGCGCCTCCTTCTGGTATGAAGACAGGTGACACGCCTATCGGGGAGGCAAAATGATCAGGCACTGGCCCACTTATTGTATGCCCGCTTCGTTGGCAAACACACCCCTGCCACTCAAAGCGAATGCGGCACGGTCGCGGATGACATTCCACCGCGTTACGGAGTACCCCGATTATCCGCGGCGTCAGATAAATGGTACTTCACGGGCCCCTTATCAGCGGCAGGAGAACCGTGTTTTCCTTATCAGACAGAGCGCTCTATTGACCCGCGGAATAGAGGCGGAGCTGATCGGCCCAGACCTGTGGCTCTCGTGAAAAGGAAGCCGCAGTATTAGTGTCCATCATGTCAGCCACTAGGGGGCGCCACCTGCAGAACCTGATGGTGAGCCCAATCAGCAGAACCCTGGAACCACTGGATTTTGTAGTGCTGTGAAAAGATGCAGATTGAAGTATTACAATGTAGATTTAAAGCTTTTGGGACCACTTCAGACATCTGACTATTATACATTGTGTTGACAGCATACCGAGTACCAAGGTTCTCTTTGCACACCCCATCACATCCAGGATGTTCCCCTGTCCTGTGCCCTACTCCTCCTGAGATAGGCTCCAGGCTCACCATGACTTTGTACTGAATATAAGTGACATGGATGGATGGATGGTTTGTAGAATCACAGGGAAGCTAGTGTTGAGCTAGTGTTATTACCCAGGCTTATGCATTAACACCTAGGACCTTCTGGCCCTCACTACTGCGCTTACATTACAGTTACATTACTTACTGTGTAAACAGAGACTGTACTCATTTAGACTGGCGCTTCACAGTAATTCCGGAGCAGTGTTCCCTCTGATGATGCAGGGCTCTTGGGGTTCAGGAACAGTCTTCTGGTCACAAGTCCAGCTTCTGACGTTACTCATTAGCACAAGCACTCACCAGCAAAGCAAATGTATAATAGAGTTTGCAGCTTTCCGCTCATCATCAGAGGGGCCTTTCTGGAAGGCCGTCGGCTTAATGCATTTTCAAAAGAGTTTTTACAATAAGCACATTCACATTACCATCATATTGGCTGTCTAACTTGAGCAGCATTTTAAAACTATAATAGGATTCAAATTCTACATATTCGGTTGTAACCGCTGACACAAATCTTAGATGTATTAATATATTCTTGATTTTGATGGCACTTTGAGTCGCAAACTGGTTTCCAGGTCATTTCTGACAAAAGCTGTATTGCTGGGGCACTAGGAGCCCCGCACGTTATGAAAAACCGCTACCTTGTGAAAGAAAACAGGAATTATGGCTTACAAGGCTCAGCAAGTAGGCAGGAAGAAGGCGTGCAACAAAGGCAGTGAATTTCATTTCCTCTAATAAACGGCGTTCTCTAGCACATACCTGCTATAAAACTTTCCCAGCTAGTTACTGCTCTGAAAATGAGAGTGCCGGGCATACTGTCACTCCGCGTACCTGTGAGGATAATTCATTAGGAGGCCACTGGAGGAGGCCGGGCGTGCACCCCCTGAGCTTCTGCTGCACCGCACTGAGAGCCAGAGAGGCCAAAGGCTCTCAGATGTGGAATCACTCGCAACAAACAGGTGAAGGCTGCCAAGGTCTCCAGTAGTCAAGGTCACAGCTGGTCGTTTTAGCAAGGTCAATGACCCCACCCCCCCATCCCGCACGCCATCAACTGGAGCTTCTCCGACCTCCGCAAATCTGTCAGTAAAGCTCAAGGAGTCCCCAAGCTTTCCGGGATTCACTCAGTCTCCACTTCTATTTCCCAGCTGATATCCTCCTCCTAGGTCAGCAAGTGGCCGTCTCCTTCTGGGGACAGCTGACACATACTGGTTTGTCCAGGCATCCCGACTACAGCACCCAAAAAGCTTTTTGAAGCATAACATACATTAACGTTATGGATTTTATCCCAACTGGCAGACTTCAAATCATTCAAATGCGATGGTGCTGAAATATATTTTTCACTGACTTTTTTGCATTTTGTTTAAATGGGTCTTTTATTTGCAATTTAGTTGTAATTACAGCGAATGCATATTTTGCGAAGGCATGGTGTGTATTTGCCATACATCCTTTGCGTCCCTAGAGGTCACTGTATAGCAAAGAAATGGTGGGATCTGGACTGGGGGTCATTTCTGCATTCTTGGTTGGGTCATACCATTGATGCCTGGTGTGGGGAGGTAACTGCCTCTCAAGAGTCTGGCTGTAAGTGCATCAAACCATCTCACCACCTTCATCTCCCCTCCAACACCTGCGCACATACCACTGACCTTTCATGCCGTATGGCTTTGGAAACTAACCAGCAAAAGGCCACATTGATGGGAGTCTACGGCTATTTTTATTCCTTATTGATTTTTATTGCATTTTTCATTATGTGCGACTCCACAATTTGAAAAACTGTCAGCCAGCCATTGTAATATTAATATTACCCTTAAACAGATTCAGTTTCAAAGGCCACGTGATCCTGTTTTCCACAAATATGACCTACCCGATTCCCTCAGTGTGCATGTAAATGTGCCGAATGCCATATATACAGACATTTGCAGTATGTGAGCATGAATTTATAACAAGAATAAAACATATCCTGTGTACAACACGTACAGTAGTGAGAAAAAGTTTACAAACCATTTGGAATTGTCCATATTTCTCCATGAATGGCTCCCAGAAATGTGATTATCTTCTTTAACAAACAACAGGCACAACATTTTTCACCCTACCGTATGCAGGGCAACACAGGGTTTCAATATGTAGTCCTCAATATAAATAAAATGCTTCAAAACTGTAATGAAAAATATTTTCTTCTACCATAGACACAGAAGTCTCTTAGATACAGTGATTTCCAATTAGAGACTAATTTCCCTCATTTTCACCTGCATGGCATCTGGGGGGGTGTCAGTTAGGACAGAGCCGTACGGGTGCTATCACCTTTGTCCTGTAATCTGTCACCTCACATCTGTGTAGGCTTCCCAAAGCCTTTTTCCGTATCCTCTTTAAGAAATCACCAAATTACATAAAATAGTTTTTTGTGACATACAGTTTTACAAAGGTCAGCATTATTTTTCCCCTTCCGAAAGAATTTGGGTTAAGCACCATACGAGCAGCAGGTGAGTTGCTCCTAACAGTTTTTTCGGCTGCAAGTCCAGCTCCTGTAAAATGATTATGGAGTCTTTGGTGGTCTGTAGCACAGTAGAAAAGGGGGTCTTCATAATTTATTGCTTTGCATTGCATTTATAGCAACGGTCGGAGATTGATTTACTTTCCTGTATTAATATAATTCATCATAATAACATATCATTTCTTTTTAGCTTGCATGTTACAGATTAAAAAACAGACCAAAAATCAATTAGTAGTAATGAATGGTACCTCTCAGGTTTGATTAGCATTAAATTAAGGCTAATTAGCTGATATATGCTCTCCTTTAATCTTTAATGGCAGCGGAGCTATTGGGCCCCTTATACATGGCCGAAACACTCAGTAGGACAGCAGTGAGGACTCACTCGAGGTGAGATAATGGGAGGGTAGTAATTAGCTCATGTTCAGTCTGGCTTTAGTTGGCAGGACCAAATATTCTGACTCACTTTTTCCTCCAGAGCTCTAATATTTTCATTAGGATAGGTGTGGGTATAAAATTGAGGCTGGGGGACTAGGGGATGTAGTGTGCTAGTGTCCGTCCCCTTCATCTCAGACAGAAAGAATGGGCTTATTGCCCCCTGGCTGTAACATGAAAGTCAGGTACTGGGGGCAGTATTGTAGGGTTGGTGATGGGCACCACTGCCGGGGCAAACCGTAAGCAAGCTGCAGAGGGAACCCAGAAAGGAGGACCCAGGCTAAGAGGGTGCGGGTCCCAGAAAGAACACTTGTTATAAAGACTTTGACCTGGAAAGGCTCAAGGGTCAGTCCTGCCTGGAGTGACTGTCGGTTCTCTGGCTCAAGGATCAGTCCTGCCTGGGGTGACTGTCGGTTCCCTAGTTAGTCACACTGGAATGGCTCAAGGATCAGTCCTGCCTGGGGTGACTGTCGGTTCCCTAGTTAGTCACACTGGAATGGCTCAAGGATCAGTCCTGCCTGGGGTGACTGTCGGTTCCCTAGTTAGTCACACTGGAATGGCTCAAGGGTCAGTCCTGCCTGGGGTGACTGGCAGCAAACGGTGACCCAACGATTAGTAGGAGATTTCAACTTTGTGCCTGCAAGAATGATGCCAAAAAAATTAGTATAGGGCATCGACCACTGATGACAAGCCAAAAGGCCGGGCTAATCAGCCATTACCTACTGTAGGCTTACCTACAATGAAAAAGCACTTATTTTTAATTCATAAATTAAACAGCTGTAAAGGTATAAAGTACTATAGCTATACTATAAATATATGAAGTATTTTATATACTATACATCTGGTCTTTTTCTAGATTTATGCACTTACTGTCTTTCCACTTTTACAGTATTTAATTAAGCTGCTGTTCTGAAGAGGAAAATAGCTCCATGTAAGAAAATCATTCACTCTCTGATCGACTACAAAACACAATATTTAACTGTAAGACTTATGCGTTCTGATTTGAAGCAGAAAGGAATCCTTTGTGGGCTGTAAAAGTTTATTGTATAAAAGGAACAACACTCATACAGTATATGCAACAGAACAAGAGTCCTAAGAACAGCGGAAAGCCACGGTTCCCTTCCTTTAAGTGTATTTGACCTAAATAGCTTCAATAAGTGTCCAGCCATGCTACCCCGCGAAACATTTTTTAGCCCATTATATGAAAATTATGCAGCATTTTTTTTTGTAAAATGACTTCAAATGTAATAACAATGTAAAGCATACTGACAGTATAATGTGCACAATTTCAGCCCTTGATAGAGTTTTATTATTTTATTTTAGCAGAACAGTGAAGCGTGACATTTATTCATTACCTCTGAAAGCCCTTCCATATATCCAGAACAGTGAACAGTGAACTAAAGCGATCCACATAATCAGGCATTAAGTGTTTCCTGCCAAAACCTCGGGCCCGACGTTCGCAGAAACGCCCCCCCCCCGCCGTTATCCCACCTTCATCCTCGCACCTGTTCCTTAGAGCCTGGCTATATCGGATAGGTGGTCTTAGGTTTGATGACAACAGGAGCAAAAGTGAAAAATGATAAAGCTCCATTTCACTATCAGCCTAAGAATTGGTTCTGCCCCCCCAGCAAATCTTGGCATTCTTTTGGCAGATATGACCGGAGGGTAAACATATTTATTCCTGTGAAAACTTCTCTCTCACTTGTGTCTTCAGCTTCTTCTCTCAAGGACACACACTTGCATTCTCGCACTTTTAGTGTGTCTCCAGCCAGCAAAAGCCACTCAGTGAAAAAGTGTCACGGTCCCACATGGACATTCTCAAATATTATCTAGTAGGGAGAAGAGGGGCTCCTCCCCAGCGCCCCCCTCAGGGAGGCCACGGCACTGCATCTGTGCCACTGTACTAAGGAGCTTCACAGCAATTAGCTGTGCTTCTAGAAGTAATCAAAAACTCTTCACGTCCTATTGGATCTGTCAGCCCATAAAAATAGGCTTTTTAGAATCTCTGACAGCCCAGACACGAGCCAGGTAGACCATGGAAACACCATCCACATAACACTAACAACAAATCAGCGACGTGAAATGTAGACGTCAACCCTCAAGTGACAACACGTCACGCTGCCTCAGATACTTTCCGGCAATAACAGCAGTCCCCCAAATCATATCTGCGCGCCTTCAGGCTGGAGAACCAGGTCATTCTGAATGACACACACACACTAGCAGACATTGCTTTAGATGTGCATGCTTTATGCCACCCGGGAGGATTCGTGACGTTCGTTTCATGAGGAATGAGTATATATTCCTATTTGTAGAATTGACAGTGTGCATGGGAGGGTTGTGGGCTGAAGGTTTGTCATACAGGTGGGATGCAGGACAGCAGGATTGAACGGGAAACGAAACGTGCTAAAAGCCTGGCTTAGAAACCAGAAGTAACACAAACACAATGGTCCTAACCAGTGAGGGCCACTAGCCCACCAAGCTTTCCCCTCTCCATCCAAAGCCACCCAGCTGACCCTATTCATCCTCACCAAGGCGATCAGTCTCATTCCGGCCAGCTGGATCGGATTAAGTGAAGCAGCTGAAAGCCGGTACTTTATATGAAACAAAAAAAAAGTAATAATTACAAAGAGCTTACTGTGTATAAAAGAAACCTTTCACAGTGTAAAAAAAGGAAAGTGTGAAGGACTGTAGGCACACGATTTCACTCGAATGTGACGCCCAGTGACATTTACACATCTTCCCAAAGCTTCTCTCGAGGGTCACTATTCCTTGCCAAAATCTCCCCAGATGCCCATGCACCTGTGCATGCTGGGAGCTGGACACGACCTGTGGGCTCCGGGATACATATAATGTCAGCAGTTCGGCAGAAAACTCACTCAAATCCCACAGAGCTCAATGCCTCTGAACAAAAGACACACTGCATGAACATCAGGTCTACCTTTGAAATCCAACATTCTGTCCATTCTAAAAAAGACTTTCCAGTCCGCTGGACACTCATTTGTCGAGTTTGTTATCCCTGTTTCTTAATAGTTACTTTAAATATTTTTCTGAAACTGTTCCATATGACTGATATTCTTACCTAGGGCCAAATTGAGATATATCTATGTTACTACCCCCAGAACTCAATGGCACATTAGAAAAACCAAGCCAATCAATTGTAAACATTGCTCTTGTGGGGGGGGGACAGCACAGAACAAAGGCAGAAAAATCCATTTTTAAAGCAGAAACTAGGGCCATGGCAGATTAGAATTCGCACAGGTATCATAATGCAAATTGCTTGACAGGGAGATGCAGTGTTTGCGGCGCATGGTGTCGCAGCCCATCTATTATGAGGTGTTTCTGCTGTCAGGCAGACTGAAGCCCCGCCTCTTCTCGCTCCAGGGAAGCACATAAGTGGCACCAGCTAACCCTCCTGCAGTCTTCCTGCACAGCATAGATGAAAACATCCAAGTTTGTCAAACATGCCAAATGTAGAATTTTCCAGACCCCCCTACAGCGCACTGCCCCCACCGCCCCACCTACTAACTGATCTGACAAACAGCCAGGTGTCTCTCACGGGTGACTGGCCTGCAGTTTTTTTTCCTCCCTCTTTACCGACATCTAGTGAATGCGTAATGTGCCGTTTATTTGTTCCGGATGCTTGGCGAAAATTAGAGGACCTCCTCTGTTCGCAATCACAGATGCCGCATAAATAATAATCCTATTAACTCTGGTGCACACCCACCCATCCCTGCCAGGCCTGCTCAACACAAAACACCTGCCACGTGTCTTGCTAGTACACCAAACACTGGAAGAAGAGGAAGACAGCGACGGTTTATCATTATGCTAAAACACAGTGTCAAGTAAAGGCAAAAGGAGAGAAAATGAGCCGAGAGGAGCTTGGCCCGGCAGTCAGAGAGCGGGCCTCGTGATGGGGGCACCGCTGCTGTGATGCCATCTGGCTGACTTTTGTCAACAGTAAATAAACTCTGGCGTGCCACTTCAGTGGGCTTTTTAACAGAGAATCGGTCATGTCTGAGTCGCGTTCAACTGTTTCCTCTGAATAAAGGTCACTACAAGAGCCCGCAGTCCCCGGTCGCCTTCTATCTCCGCGCGGTCGGCTTCTGCTGACGTCCGGAAGCAAGAATGGAAATTTGACACTGGATTTCTGTCTTTGACGACCTTAAATCATGACGCCTCCACACCCCCAAGAGCCTGACTGAAACGCTTTCTAACTATACCACAAAGTTGCCTCAGTGACGCACACCATTGCTGCTAGAGTTTATAGTGCCATAGGATTTATGCAATTCCCCTGCAGCTAAACTCACAGTGGAGGAAATTAACTTCCTGTTCCATCTTCGAATGTTCGAGGAGTGGGTGGGACGCCTTGTGTGACAATAGAAGGGCAACAGTGGAGGCAGAAAGCCATCGAGCGCTTTTTAAGGATTTTATGGATGAGTTAGATAAATTTACATAGCCACTAGAAGAGGTCACGTAGCTGGCTTCAATTGTTTTTCCTGCCTAAAACACAGATGGTCCACCCGGGCTGTTACAGGTCTTTCGTTTCACAGCAAATGCTTAGCTTGAAAGTATTCGTTTTATACCCCCGTGTCATGTCTGTCACTTTCAGAATTTATCAAAAGCAGCCTCTGGGACCCTGGCTTGTAATCGATCGCAGTAACTTCCCTATCTAGGTCAGTGTCAAGGTGTAATGCAGATCTCGCGCCGTCTGCCCTGACAGAGGCTGTGACTCAGGCTTCGTATCTAATCCATTCCACCTTGCAGAGTCCTTGAGGTGTAATGCAACGGAGCTGCTGGAGTGAACTCAGGCCGGCCCATTCCCCTACTCCAGCTGTGCGTCTAGGCCCTGTACACATGAGGGGTCTCCACCCAACACAGGAGAACAGCATCTATACTCCTGACGAAGCCGCGAGGCTGACCTTCTGAACATCACTGATGAGGAAACATATGCCCACCAGTTCACTTTTAATTTCAATTGCATAATGCTGCTTCTTAAATGCTTTCTTCTGGTAAAACAGTGAAAACTACGAGGCAAACATTGTATATAGGACACAAGAGCCAGACAATTGACAGTATCTCGCTAGCATAGATAATTTATGGATCCCAAGGTTCTGAGGCCTGAGGAAATAGCTTTAGCATTGTAAGCAGCCGGATCTTTCCCATCTGCAGCACTTGCTGCTGTACAAAGTGGTGCAGCTCCGTATCGTACGTCAGCGTTCAGAAGCCTTATCTCCACCTGCAAAGTCTTTGTCCCTTCCTCTTTTCTTACACATGCACCCAGCTGCCAGTAGTTCCCAAAACACCGCAGCGAGCCATTGGTCGGCGAGACCGCCTGTGCATTTCAATAAACCATTTTCCAATCAGGCTCTTCCGTACCACGTGCCTCTGTTAGCCATAATTCCGTTACTCTACAGATAGCAGCTGTCGGGCACATTTGTTTACAGCTCTGTGCCTCCGAAGTCTCATGGGTACTAACCCCCCCCCCCCGAATTCGCAAGCCATCACTGCCACCATCACAGCCGCCCCTACTAGCACGGCGTTGCCATGGCGATGTTTTCCAAGGAACGTCCGAGGAGTCACAGAACTCTCATGTTTTTTTGTGAGTTCTGTGACCTTACAGCCGGATGGAAATCACGAGGCCGTCCGGGTCGGGTCGGAACCGCTGTGATGCCATCTGGCCGGCCTTTTGTCAGCACGACATGAACTCCTGCGGTCCGCTTCCAAGGGCTTCCTCGGGCCCCTCCTCACGGGAGACGGGACACACACCAAGAGAAAGCCCGCTCGCTAAGTGCTTTACTTATTTTCGGTTCTGCCACAGTCACAGCAGGTGTCCCCTGTACATAAGTGGCACTGGTAGTTCCCACCAAGGCCCGCGGGCCCCCCCCCCCCAGCCGGCAGAAGCCAAAAACCAAGCACGGAAACCGACCAAAAGGAATAAAGAAACAAAAAA
>JAODKN010000008.1:12505091-12515820 GCA_026774425.1 Petrocephalus zakoni | reverse complement strand
CGAAAGCAATACCGTTAACGTCGGAGCTTATCGATACTCCGGTCTTTAAAAATTTAGCCCCGGGGCCCGTTTAGTACTGGGTTTCGGTACCCATCCCTACTGCTGGTTAAAAAAGGGGGAACTCAAAACTAAACATATGTTCACATTAAATAGGTGCTCTGGTGCCCCCCCAGCCACCCCCAGCACCACCAAGCCCACCCAGCACTCCCCAGCCGCCCTCAGCCCCACCCCACAGCACACCCAGCCCCCTAGCACATCTGTATATCACCACACACACACTACTTTATCAGGTCAGGGTAATTTTTATATTTTGTAAACCACACAGGATGAAACTTAACTTATAAATTATTGCTAAAATAAAATTTCCAGTTTTGCTGTCCTATTCCATATAAGCCTGTCTGTCTGTCTGTTTCCCAGGAGCTGTGTGCGGAACATAGAGACGAGCTAAAGAGCAAGTCGGGTCCAGAGCAAAGGTCCGACAGGGAGCACCCTCATAGCCCCTCCTCCCCACGAGCGCTGGACCTCAGCTCAGCCCGGGTCACCAAGGGTCACCGGAAGCTGCTGCTGAAGAGCACTCCGCAGGAAGTGACCCGCGGAGCCTGGGGACGCCTTCTGCAGGCCCAGGAGGCCCGCAAAGGCCTGATGCGCCACGTGTGCGGCCGCTATAGGAGCCACAGCGCACGCACCATCACGCCGCAGCATGTGTCCCGCATCTACGTGGAGGACCGACACAAACTGCTGTACTGCGAGGTGCCCAAGGCGGGCTGCTCCAACTGGAAGCGGGTCCTCATGGTCCTGCAGGGCCTCGCCCCATCGACACAGGAGATCCAGCATGACGCCGTGCACTACGGCAACCACCTGCGCCGGCTGGACAGCTTTGACCGCCGGGGCATCGCCCGACGCCTGGAGACCTACACCAAAGTGCTCTTCGTGCGAGAGCCGCTGGAGCGGCTGGTGTCAGCCTTCCGGGACAAGTTTGAGAACCCCAACACCTACTACCACCCGGTGTTTGGCCGTCCCATCATCTCCAGGTACCGGGCCAACGCCTCACAGGAGGCTCTCAAGACGGGCACTGGGGTGACCTTCAAGGAGTTTGTGCAGTACCTCCTGGACGTGCACCGGCCCGTGGGCATGGACATCCACTGGGAGCCCATGGGCCGCCTCTGCAGCCCCTGCCTTCTGGATTACGACTTCATCGGCAAATTCGAGACCATCGAAGAGGACGCCAACTTCCTCCTTAGCAGGCTGGGCGCCCCACCCAATCTCACATTCCCCAGCTTCAAGGACAGGAACCCCAACGCGGAGAGGACCTCTGCACACATCACGCAGCAGTACTTCACAAAGCTCAATGCATCTGAGAGGCAAAGGGCCTATGACTTCTACTACATGGACTACCTTATGTTCAATTATTCCAAACCCTTTAAAGACCTGTACTGAGATCAGTTTGATTTTGGCTGAGCTCAGCATTTCTGTATTGCGCTGATTTTGGCGAGGAAAAAAAAAACAAATCATTTTCCCTGTTCTGAATCTGCTTAAAGAATCTTAATGCTGCTTGCATCATTTCTATACGGAGATAAACCTTTTTGAAATCCTTACTGTTGTGTATTACATAATACTAATTAACATTCAAGCACAAGTGAAAAACAAGTATGACTGCAGTTATTTCTGAAAAAAAAAAATCTTCTGCAAAAAATGTAAGATTGCAGACATACCACGAGAAGAAGTGCTATGCCTTAGGCTTTGTCTATGCTTTCCTTGACATTTGCCACTTAACTTTCATGCGCTGCGGGGGCTAAGCTCATGGCTCCACCTGGTGGTCGACAGGAAGGGCGCAGCCAATGGACTATACTAGCGGAGCAGGCGTCTTATATACCACATAGCAGGCTGGTTCCTGTATCTCCATGCTACTCTAAGCAGTCAGAAGAAACACCATCCAAGTCTGTCTGCCGGCATCACAAATTCAGTATTTTAAACGTAAAACGTATAAAAGGTACAATATTAAGAGGCATATCTATTTTTATATATATATTTGTACACGAGGTATAATCAAATTTTGTGTATGTGTGTGTCTGTATGCTGGACTTTCATTGCTTACTTGTGCAGCATATAATCGGCTAATTTTAACTGGCGAGATGTCACTGCACGCCTAACTTTGGAGAGTCAGCCTTGGTGTCAGGATGCGCTGGTTCTTGAGCGTTGACGATAAAGCCCCATTCGGCCGTCGGGTGTTTGCCTGGGTCCTTTAATGGGGAGAGAGAAATGGGAAACTCACTGGCAATGAGAATTCCAGCCACATGTATTCTGTGAGAAGACAGAGGACTGGGTGGTAAGCTGTGTTGTCACTTCCTGTTGAGCACTTCCTGCTCCCTTCTGGTTACATCTTATCATCAGCTGATTCACACTCATGTTGGTTCCTATTAACTCCGGCTCTTCAAATGCCACCTGCTGGCGACATCAGCTTCATTAACCAGAAATCCTAGGCAAATTTTCCAAACGACGCCCATAGCATTCCTTCCTAATAGGTCTTCAGAATCATGGACTTACTGCCTGGACACCATCGCTTGTTGCATGAGGACACATGATTGGTTGTCTGCTTGTAGCACTGCAACAGATTTGCAAGGCTAACACCTTCTGAAGGCCATGGGGAAACCAACAAGCGTCAACCTAGTCAGGCGGGCCCAGCACTGACCCTTCCAGTAAGCTCACTCTCACCCCAAAGATGGCCAATCCAAGGAAAGATGGAGAGTACGAAATTTATGCTGCGACATGAAGAATACTTTAAATGATTATATAATGTAGGAAAGGCATCACAGACCATACCTATAGTCCTCCATGGGTTCCCCGTAATATGTTGTTCTGATGGCTTTAATATTCTGGCCCCTTGTTGGTGTTCGCTCTGAGTCAATGGTACAGAATAAAGTGAATGTCAGTGTAATTTCGGAGAAGACCTATAGAACAGCCCCCTCTACCCATCTGATCTTTGGGTGCTACATGTGGCTATATGTATACAATAGAGATGTATTCAGATGTACACTGTATCAAGTGAATGTAACACTGTTTTTCTGTCGATGCACAGCCGTGTAAAAACATGATCTTAAGCCCTTTGCCTTATTCTTCACTGCCAGTGAACGGGTGTGATATCAGGAAGACGCTCTTTACAAGGATTGCTTCCCTCTAATGAGCGTCTACGAATAAACGTTTTCAGCTGTCAGAGGCTCCTTGGTGCTTGATTCCTGTTCATCTCCAATATATACCCAGTGAGGAATATTTTATCTAGATGGCAGTGGTGCCACCTAGTGGCCATCGATGCCCACTTCTCGCGATAACAAACAAAATACACTCCTTGCATATCAAATTAAAAAGGAACAAAATGAACAATGTATTAAATCACTGAGATAAGTGGATGGGTTTTATATATAAAATGCCATACTTATTAATAAAACTTTTAAAGACTTTTACACATCCTCAGAAGAATTTGAGATGAGCCCCAAACTCAGCTATGACAATAGACAAGCAAACACTTCCTACTGACATGGAAAATCTCCATGCAAAAATCCAACCGATCCCCTCTGGAAAATTACTTTGTGCTGAGGGCTCCCTGCCGCAGGTGTGCAATGCAATCAGAGCAGTTTTACTCCCTTTTACTCCCAGCTTTCCAATCCTTGCTGACCCAAGGAAAATGACCTCAGTTTGCTTGTTACTGAAAAAAATGAAAATATTTGCAGGACTATGGGTCAAATCGCAGTTTGGCTCAGGCAATCTGCCTCGTTTGTGAAATGTTATTGACTCAGGTAATGTAGCTAAAATCCCCACTTAGGTTCTTGTAGATCCTGAAATAGCATATAAGAGTGAAATTCAATTTTAATGAAAAAAGGTATTCATTTCGTTGAAATCTAATACTCAGACTTACTCAAACTGGCACATCATCTAACGGCATATTATGACCACAGAATTCAGATTCAGATTTTGTGCCGATAAAATGACATTAAATGACTGAGTTCTTGCACATTGACAGAGATGTAGTTGAGGTATAACTCTGTACAAATTGTACATCTATGTACATCTCTGTACATCTATTCCTGCTGGCTAAGTGGCTCTATCAGTGTTAACCATGCACACTTCACTCCAGATAGGGCAGGAAATCAGCTAGAATAGCTAGAATAGCTGCACAGTGAACAGATCTGCCTTTACATAGAGTGAGATGGGCAGTGGGCATCAAGATAACACAGATAACTGAAGCATCTCCCACGCTTTACAAAAGCAGACCGCGGCGAGTTTCAAAGACAGACGGAGAAACTCTCTTTACAGTCTCTTATGCACACATACATACAGATGGTTTCTGTAATCATTTCTAACACCCCCAGAAGCCAACACAAACTGATAACAAACAAAATGTGTTAATTTGATTTATTCAACAAAAGATGAAATTTGAAAAAAGGTGTTTGTTTTCGACACTGCCCCCTGTATGTTTTCCCATATATATTGTATTTATATATATATTTCTATATATATTTTATTTGTCCTCACAAAATGGTAAAGCTGCATATATTCTGAGAATGATTGCACACCATCGAATGTCTGCAGAACAGAGCTGGGTGCTTCCTGAAAGCTACTCTGACTTAGACTCAGCTGAAAGGCACACAATTAAATGCTTCTGTCTACTACTTCCAGCGCTAATGATGCTTGAGCATTTTCATGCTGTCCGAATTTCCCTTTTAATTCTGACAAATAAATTGCAGACAAATAAATCGCCCAAACACACACCCAGGCTAGCTTGCCCTGTAACTAGGGTGACCAGATAATCCATGTCAGAAAGGACACTTTGAGCTAGGACAGGATTTGTAAACTATCATTTCAATTAAAAGGGACTGGATTTCACTTAAGCGCGAGTTTCTGCTGTGTGTCGACTGGTCAGGCTCCTATAAGCATGCCTGTGTCACTAATGTTAATGTGAAACAGCTGGAAGAGTCCTTCAATCAAGATAATAAACCAGTCAAAGCACAAGAAGAACTGAACTATTACATCAAAGTAATATTTTTTTGCTTTACAGCCCAGTGTACCATATAGGAAAAACCAAAGTAAAATCTTCACTTTGATGAGTGGGTTGAATGTAGGGCAGAAATAAAAGATAGGGTCAAATATGACCCCGTGGGGTCCCCAGGGATAAAAAGTTTATATATATATATATTAATATTTAAGAATATTTTAAATTCTGAAGCTGTGGCTTATGTTTTTAAACATGCTAAACAATACTTAGCGTTGTCTAGGTTTGATTTTCAAAACTTCTTAATAGTCTGGGGTGTCCAATGTTTTTATTGCAAATGCTGTAAATTCTTTTAGGTACTAATTGAATTTCCCAGTTTAAATTATTTGAAATATGTTTTTCACAATGTTTGCTGTCCTGTAGTGTGACAGACTGCCAGAAAATATCAGCATTCATGTGTGCAGAGCTATTGAGTATTATCAGGTGTGGTCAGAGCTTGCTTGGGGCCTGTCAGGTACCCTCACACGTATGATCAGACATTTGGGTTATGGCAAATCTCAAATTTATTAGCCTGTGGTTGTAAATGATGAACTTTTACCTAAAACTCACAAAAATGCCAGAACATGAAAAAACCTCCCGCACCTAAGACAGTTTCATATTTCACATTGAAATACCTAGCGCTCAAACACTCTTTATTATAACATGTAAGTTTTACATACAATACACATGAGGAATACATGGAAATTAGTACATATAGCATTTTTAGTGTTTTTAATAGTGTTTCAAATTTGTGTATTAGTGTTGATAAATTTGCTGTTAAGATATTTGTTAGTTTTGCAAGTAGAATGAACCTCCTCCGTCAACTTTACAGCTCTGTCAGCTACTATGTTGGAACGAGGCACATCAAGCACTGATGGTTCATTTTTCCAGGGAGTAGAGAAGCATTTTACAGCTTTGGGACACTGAAGTTTGGATATTGCTGACAGCAGGTCTTCATAATCCATCTCTGAGTAGTGTTGGTTAGAAAACCAGACCCATGACCATGTAGTTACAAAATTATATGAATGATAATGAAGTTCATCAAAGGCAACATAAGGACAATTCAAGTTTTGAAAAATTTTTTGTAGTCATAACCCTAATCAGACATGCTCAGAAATACTTACAGGCTGGGCGGTGCATGTAGTTACACACAGGTGTGCTCGGGTGCACATGACAATCCACTAAGTACTACCTGGCATGTGCATAGTGATGCATAGTACAGACATTCATGCAGTAACGGAAGACTGTTTAAAAAATGTATGACTCATAATTTCGAGGAATGGGGAATACCAATCTTTCCATTTCAACCAAAAAAGACTGATAAGTTTTTATCAGTTACAACTGCTAGGATTATTGGAAAAGAGGGTGCGTTTCATGAGTCCCGTTTCGCCCTTGTAATTGTATTTTATTCTAACAATACCCGACGTCCTGCAAGGCAGGTATTAACAATGCCCGCAAGGTGGCAGCAAAGAACACAAGTAGAATCGTGCCAGACGTTTGACCAGATGGAAGCGAGTAACTTCCAACAAGGAGAAACACTCCCAGTGTGCAACGACTGTGAGGTTACGTCTTAATGATTGTATAACTACATTTAAATATTTGTTAAAATATGCATGAAGGTTGTTTGCATAATGCTGTCTTATATAGTAAACATTTATACTGTTAACCAGATTGACACTTGTTCAAAGTCAATTCAGTAGAAATCCTAGCAAGCACACTTCAAATGCAAATAAATGCATAAAAATGGAAAAATAAAATAATAAAGCCATGATTATAACTATTCACAATTTTGGTCACGAAACATTTAAAAAACAATGTGGGCAGACAACTGTCTGGTAAAATTGGGATCAATAATTAAGTTAATCGCACGTTCACATCTCTGCTAGTTTCTCTGTTAGTGGCTATCCACTAAAGTGCATTAAGACGTCAGAATACTAATGTAAAAAGTGCACACACCTCCCTTTGCGGTCTTTACCTAATGAAGTAATTTCAGGGATGGATAAAGATCATTAATGTCAAACTAAACATCTGTGTAGACAGGAAAAGATCTGAACAAAACCCATTTTACAACATTACCGTTGTCAAAGATGGCATTGGGCTAATTAAGTAGGCAGCAAGAGGTGAGAGACACAGGTGTGTGGCCAAAAGGCTCCTGCACGATGTCTGAGGAAAAGCGCTGCTATCGAACCATCATCACAAGTCACAACTCAGTCCCATCGGAGTAGAAAGACTGAACATCTTTTATCCATGTTTACTTATGTCAGAAGAAAGTAAAATCTTAACACTCAGAAGGATAAACTTGTATCATAAAAATATCAGATTACATGCCAACCCAATGCTGTGCTGAGCCAATTTTTTTGGTCCCCACAAGGGGAAACTCAATTTTATAAAAATCTGTAACCACAATCAAAAAACGAAAAAAAATAGTTTGGTTAATTATGGTTAAGGTTCAGGCTGAATAGGGGTTAAGGTGGCCAATTTTGGGATCACAGTTTTTCCCACAGAAATGAATGGACACAGGTCTGTGTGTGTGTGTGTGTGTGTGTTGTGCACCATTTCCTTCAGGGAACACCTCCCATTGATTAAACGTCTTTCTAACATCTCCGCATTAGTGTGCTCCTCAGTAGATAATAAAATAATTTTAATCTCATGTTGTACAGAACTTTTTTGCAACACTGACAATTAACATGGCATCAGTGATCCAGCCCAAAAAACAGGTTCAGTCAGGTGTAGCACCTACATCTGTGGACTACAGGCACCAGAGAATAAGTTATTCCCTAGCTGAGCCACACCATGTTCCTGCTTGAACTGGTGAATGGTCCCATGCCATTTATAACTGTCCAGCGGCAGAATCAGCCAGTTACCATCTGGAAACAACATGATGTCTGGCTATTGACTGCCTACAGACCAGAGGCGAATTGTAAACAGCCCCTGGTCGGCAAAGTGATACATGAGCTGGTTTCCTATCCTGACCATCCCAAATGATGTTGGCATCAAATCGAGAACTAAAAGGAGCCTTACTGGGAGGTGTGGCCTTTATTATCAGTGACACTCGCTCACTTGGACTGGAATATCACTCACAGAATACAGACCCAGTCAGCGCAGAGTTGAGGAACTCACATAACTTACAGTCACCAGTCAGTAACGTTCCACATTTCCCATCTCCTAAAGGTTTGGCTTCAACGCCAGTAGAGACCAAATTAGCTTTAAACCTGCCACCCCCCCCTAAACACACACGGGAGTCATATTTGGAGGGACAAGTCTTTACCGTTCCTACCCAAATCCACGCCCTCATCCTCATTCCCGGATCATCTCTGGAATATAAAAGTAAGTCTGATGAGAGGTAATTTTCCAGACGGCCATCTTTCCTTTATCGAGGCTCTTGGACCTCGCGGCAGACTGCGTGCAGACAGAGCGAACTCGCCGGCCGCGGCTGACACGAGCCGTCAAAGAGGCTCTGCGGGCCGCCTGGGCACCTATAACTTATCCGGAGACACCAGGTGCTGCTGTCCAATTACCCGACTGTGGGAAAGGCCTTCAGCAAAGCCTCCCTCGCCACGATGGATGGGCCTCTGCCCAGACGGCGAATTAGCGCCGCGAGTCAAGTGAGTGGCTCCCCGAGCGGCGCCCTACGAAGGAGCCGAGCGGAAGGGGTCAGACCGGACCCCTCAATAGGAAATGCTGCCGTGTCTCGCCGTGTTACGGCCACCAGGAGCAAAAGAAAGGTGTGCAGCAATGCCGGCCTCATCATCCCAGACGTGTGATGCAAGGGCTATTTTGGGGGGGCTTTGCTTTCCCTCAAATAACTGTACACTAATTAGTTTTAGTAGTGGTCTCATTCATTTTCATTAAAGCCAGACCCCGCCCCCAAACCCCTAGTGGTGTTCCTGATCCTTGAAATAAATTCCCTAGCATAAGGATATAACAGAAACTGTAAATGTGACCAAAAAACCTGGGTTTTCTGCAGCTATCAACTGGTCATTTTTTAATGCTGAACAGTAGATGTTCATCAGAAGAAAACAGCCATACAGTTAATGAGCTGGGTAGCGAGTGAGGTGGTTCTGGTTAAGAATTAACCTTTCTAATTGCCTCATCCAGCACTGTAAGTACAGTCCAATATTTTAACGTGTGACTGTGTAGTTTATGTACAACAATCTTCTTTTAAACAAGATCTTACCCCTGAAATCCTGATAGTAAGGCCTTAACTGAAGTTTGGAGCATCATAGTAACCTATGGTAACCACAATGACCATCGTAGTAACCAATGGGTCACCGATACAGGTACCAGGAATGTTCTGCTGTTGTACCATCTCCAGCTGGTACAGGGCTAAACACTATAAAGAGCCTCGAATACATGAGTCTCAAAAGCATCTGAAAATTCTACTTACCAGATACACCATCTCAGGCATGTGCTTCGACCCAACAGCCACCAAGATAAGTCATTTGGCCACTTGGCCCATAGTCTGAAAACAGGAATAGGAGGCAGATAGTCATGGTGAGAAGGTGTGGGGTGTTTCTCAGTAACAAGGATGCAAAGATCATACTTGTGGTATTGGCAAGTGTGACTGGGGATGCATCCTTGACATTTGGGGTGGGTCAAGAACGACACCCGTGGATTTTTACTGTCCTCTGTACATCTGTTCTTAGTACTGGTACTGATGTTCATCAATGGGAGATAGCGAAAATATACACACAGGAACACGGTCACGTACGCATACTGAGAAACACTTCTGTTCTTCAAAATGGGCTCCCTTCACATGAAACATGGGTCCAGCCTAAATATGTGATAAAGAAACATGCTGAAAGTACAGAGGACCATCAGTGAGCAGGTCACGCACGCAAGGGGAAAACAACCTAAAGCCCTAAACACAACGCATAATCAAGACGAAGCCTTTGACCTGGGGGGCTCTTCCTGGCTATCCCACAAACCCCTCCCTCCCACGAGGTCAGCTGATCGGTGTCGCCCTCTGGTCCTTTTACACAAACCATCACCATAAGCAGACGATCACTCTTCCAGCCACTGAAAACAGAAGAGACCATAAAGGTCTTGGGCACGGAGCATGTGTGGCACATGAGGAATCTTCACAACAATGAACACACCATTGGCAATCCTAAAGACCCAATCAGAAAATGTATGTTCTAGAGCAATGCCGTCACTGCGGTCTCCAGTAGTCAACATCAACCTAACAACAATAATAACACCATTATTAGACGAGTCCTTTAACTGGACATGGTTACAATACTCATCAGAAACAGCATATTGTTTAACAAGACTCTTTGTATTTGATCGTCAGACAGATACAACTGCTCAATAAAATTCATACAGATTCATTCCTATACATCGAAAAACATAACAGATTAGACCAGATAACATGAAAGGTTAAAACTAGCCATTTCAAAGCAAGTTACTGAAACTGCATGTGCAGTATGACCATTAAAATTTCATCAGCTCGGAGCATCAGTCCCCTGCCCCCAGTCTGCAGCAGGCCGCCCTGGGCATTGGGGGGGTCTTTGAGCATCCTCACCGCTCCCCAACCCCCCGACGTCCATCTCCTCAGCCCCCGGGTCCCAGCATGCCCCGGGTTGGCTCCCACTGTGCTGGGGCTGGGGGTGGGAGTCGGGGGGGGGGGGGGGGGCATTTTTAAAAACCCTTTATGAAGGTAAAAAATTGTGATAGGGCAGGGGGGGGGGCCTAAAACGCCCTGGG
>JAODKN010000008.1:12484996-12504841 GCA_026774425.1 Petrocephalus zakoni | reverse complement strand
CTGCCCGGGGTGGGCGCCCTGGGTGGGGGGGGGGGGGGTGGGGGGGGGGGGGGGGGGGGGGGGCATGTTGACAAAGCCTTTCTGAAGTTAACAAATTAGGATCAGGCAGTGGCGGCTGCAGAAAACGCCATGCTTGACAAAGGGCAGTTTGCCGATGCAACCAGCGGAACAGCAAACAGCACCCCCCCACACCCCCCCACCCCCAGAAGCCTCCAACGCAACCATGCTGCGTTACACATCAAACAAAGACCCTCTATTCTATTCACCAGCCTGCACAAGCAGAATACCATCCTGGATGCACACCCACTAGCCCCCACTCTCCGAGGTTTCGGTCCATTAGGGACTGTGGGGTAACGCGCTGCTTCCCCCCCTCCGGCCATATTAGCCTGGCAGTTCTCCACGACGTGTGTCTGGACAGACGGGCACGACTCTCAGCCCCCCAGCCCCAGCCTAAACATGGTGGCGCCATGTCGTTTTGTTAAATTACATCCCTTAGCCGCTTAGCGGCTGCCTGATTTGCATACCAAATCCGGTACCCTTTATATATGATTTTACCTCACACTTACATAAGCCTACACACTTACGGAGCAAGGTTTTTTAACTGAAGTAGTAAATGAACAATGGGTGGGCTGTGGGTAGGGGAGCATGGAGGTGGTGGTCAGCACGGCTGCGTCACGCTTCTGAGACTCCAGATCAAATCTCTACATGTGTGCAGCTTGCATGTTCTCCCTGTGTCATTGCTGTGGGGTTTCCTCTTGGTTTTTCACCCCCACAGTCCAAAAGCATGCTAAGGAGGGTTGCACTTACCAAACTGCGTGATTATCTGTGCCCAACCATGGGTTGGCACCTCGTCCTGGGTAATTCCTTCCAGGATAGTCTATGGACCCCTGCGACCCTGCACAGGACAAGCAGGTATAGAAGATGGCTGGAGGGACTACAAGCTACTGGAACCTGAACCAGCCTGGTCAAAACTCCAGGTCTTTATGGCCGTGTCATGCTGTTCAGTGCCCGTAAAAGTTTGCTATCAAAAAAATAAGCCCCACAGACAGCAAGCACGCCCCCCCGTAGAAGTTTTCCCACACAGCAAAGCGAACCCTGAACATTCCTACCCCAGACCAGCTCCGGAAATATCTGCACCACCTGACAGCAGTATAAATTAATCATCATTAAAAAATTAGTAATTAACATTAAGTGGGCGGAAAAGCTTGCCTTACACTTCTTATATTAATTTAATTTTTAATATTTTTGCGCCCGTTTAATTCGTGATGGTTTGGGTGAGCGCCGTCGTCTTTTAATCCTGCACTAGCAGCGGTCCGGCCTTTCTGTTTGACAGGGTCACCACCTGACGGCTAAGGGCGCTGCGCTTCACCACCTGCCTCGCCGTCATTACAGTGTGACCTGCTGAGCGGCCATCCAGACCCCATGGAGAGGTCACTGCCTGCCTCCAAGGACGACCGGCCCCACGGGGACGGGATCAACGAGGCCGCTGACCGTCCATGTCACAGAGGCCTCGATGGCCTTCGACAGCAGAGTGCCCCTGATCTTCCCTGAGCGGAGATAACGCCACAAGTCTGTTTTTTTTCACTTTGGATCAGCATCAGATGTTATTTTGCCCCATTAAAAAGTTGGTGAGGAGGAGGAGGAGAACGAGGGAAAACAGAAGGTTTTTAACTTTAAAACCATATTGACGTTTTTTTTTTGGCTAGGGCATTGAGATCACACACTATTTCGCTCAAACGCTCAGACAAACTCGGCTGAATATAAACATCCGCCGCGGCTGTCAAACCCGGCATTTAATAGCGACTGCAGCCAGGTAGACAGACGCGGCGCGCACTTTATTCTAACTTAATTGCCTGCGCTCGGCACTTCGGGGAATTGCTGGATCTCATCGAGGGAACTGTTTGTACACAGCACAGGCGAACGTATTCTAATAATAACAGGCGGGGTTTTTTTTTTACGCCGGATCGCAAAATAATGAACAATAGTCTCCGCCGCTGAATGACAGGCGCACAAACACCGCAAGCGGGCGGCCGGGCATCGGAGCGGGGACACGGGAGGGCTGAGAGGGAGAGGGGCGCTACAAAGCAGCGGAAGACGGCGCCGCGGACAGAAAGGCGGAAAAGAAAGTGCGGGATCGGTAAATTGGGAGGGTAGCCGACAAAAAAGAGCCGCTCCGCGTCTTAAATGTGGTTTGCGTTTCGCCTGGGAAGAAGTCCGACGCAGAAGTTGGGCAACTTCAGCGTGAATAATCTGTGGAGCCGATCGGGTCACCCTAGGATTCATACATACGAGGATTTCAAATAATAATACTCGGGTATGTAGTTTTCTATAAATAACATAACGACATATATACGACAATTATATATATATATAATTATTTAGTTGCCGGAACAGATGTTTTCGCCCATAAACATTTCCAAATGAAATGTCCCCTCGTGAAAAATACGATTAAGAGCGTCGCTCAGTCTTCGCGCTCCAGGCTGGGTAAGCTGGAAGGAAACCATGAAATGAAATCAAATTCTGTTCAGGCTCAGGTCGCACACACCTTCAGATCCCCTTTCTGTAGAAAATAAGGAGCCTTTTGCTTTAATACAAACCAGCTTTCCCACACAGATGTCTCACGCTGATGGTCTGCGCTACGGTCCGTATATCAAAAATATGCATGGACTTGTGAAACCTTGGCACCCCATGACAGCAGAGGCGAGATTACATATGTCCCCTGCTAGCCCATATGCGAACGCTAAGCAACTGCTAAGCATATTAGTCTGATTTGTCCCATGTGAGCAGAGGAGGGGAGTGTGACCCCGTGGTGTGCTGTTCCCACCCCACGTGCCACTGGAGTGACTGGCCAGGCCCCCGACTGTTCGGAGTGAATAGGAAAGCTCTCTGTGGGCCTCCGAGACAATGGCTCAGCCATATGGATGCACGACACACGCCATATAGCAGGGGATGGGCATCAGAATTTTAATTTGTCAGAAAAGACCTAGCAGGGCACCTAAGACCCTTATCTCAATCCCAAAGGCCTCACGGGTAATACAAAGCTGATATCAACGGCTTGCTTAGGGTGCCTCTCTGGGCTGTGCCTGGCCTTGACCTAAGCCCTGAAAATGCAGCTTACCAGCATCCCAAGACACGCACCAGGAGCCCGATCACAAAGACAACACAGGAATCAGAGAACGGACCCAAGTGGGCCAGCAAAGCATCCGATGCATTCACTGGACACTCTCCAGGGTCTACTTTAGTGCCTGAACATGTCGTGATCTTTCGCTGTGCAGAGTGCCAGCCTCTACTGCGGCTGGGGGATTCCTGGACATCTCGTCTTTACCATGGTGCACACAAACCACATCTTGGTTGATCATGGACACAGGGTTTCTAAATGAGAGCCGGTTGATGATATGCACTCTGTTCCAGTACAAGAGTTTATAACTCACAGGATTCAAACAGCACAAAGCAAAAGGTTACAAATCTGAATCTTATAAGAGACCACTGTTGTATCATTCAGCCAAGCTAAGTCTAACTGCCAGACAATCAAACCAGTTAGCTATTTTAGGTTTTAATTAAAGAGCCTGCTATGCTCCTCATACGATGTACTCCACCAATGAGGAATTAGTAGAGCACGTGATTTTTTTTAAGAATAAAAAATAATTTCATTGATTATTACAAAAGTACCGGCAGGTGTACGCAAGGTGATATACTTGAAATTCTAACCTTTTTGATTCAGTGAAAGACAATCCGACTATAAATTGAATATTGCCAGTTCATTGCCAGACAGCCAGCAGGGGGCGTTATCGCGAGTGACGGATTTATCTATTTCTTAAAAGAAAGAAGCATTTCAAGTGAGCGCAGCATAAGAAATACAGCACACTACGCAAACAGATCACACACAGAGCACTTCTTTATGCGGCAGGAAACGTGACATTTCTCAAAGAGCACAGTGGCTCTTTTTGCCAAATGCAATGAGAAAACGTAAATGAAGGCCCATCAGCGAGCAGACACGTGTCCTGTTATTCTGTAAGTAGGATAAATTAAGTATTAGGGCTAAAACATGACATAAGCTCCTAAAGGCTATATACACATTAATCTGCGAGCCTTACATATTACCAAAGACGCCTGTGATGCTACGTAGCTGTCCTATGCGCAAGCCACATACCGACAAACGTGAAGAGATGTGTGGGATAAAACTACCATGTACATAGTTAATTTCATTAGATGTCTTATAATTAATGTCATTAACAGAAAAATGTATATATATTTGTGCTTTTTTTTATCAGATGCTGTAGTTGCCTGTATGTAGGTATATGTAAAATTATCGTTGAATAAAAAGCCACAAGCAGTAACATTGATCAATGTAAGCCCGTTAGTTAGACTAACACACCTAATGGAAATTATAAATAGAAAACGATTTTGAAACATGTATACAAGTATAATTACGTTACATGCACGTTAACTATCTCTTATCTAACTTTTTAACGCTGTTGACTTGATGAGAGGCACTTCAAATACTGGAGTGATATTTTGTTCCCGAATGCAAAATATCAAAATGGCATTTAATCAAGCTTATAAATACTGACGAGCAGCGGGATGCATGCTTTTATAAACGGCCACGTCATGTCATTTCCACGCACTACCCGGTACTATATTACAGACTCAACCAGAGAGAAAAGCTTACATAAACCTACGTATGGCTACCGAACTCAAAACAAGGTACTTATTTCTGCAAACTTATTAACTTTGTTGTCACATTCAGGCTAAAGGTGGTTTTGGGAGGATCTAATTTTAGGTATTAGAATAATAGTCGCCTTCGCGAAAAGGCCGGAACTGCAGAGCGCCGTGCTGGGGTACTCGGTAATGCGCTTTTAGCGCCGCTGCTAATGACACCTGCTTTTGAACCTTGAGGCAAAGTTATTATTCTTATGGGGTCATGCATTAATGCATGCCCTTCATTTACATACATGTCTCTCTGAGATGCCTGGCAAGTGGTGATTGATTCTGTATTCCAGCGAAGGATCCTTCTCTGTTTTTCATGGCATAAAACGTCATATATATTCTATACGTATAAATATAAAGGCCTACGCATGTATGCGTTTCTTTACTTGAGTCTTTGGGTAGTCGAGTATTTAAACACATATAGGCCTATATTTAAATATATGTTAAAAAAAATAATAATTAGATTGCCTTGTGTTTATGTAAGCATACCACTCTTCCAAACTTATTTATGGCCGACTAATCTGAAAGGTAAACCCAAGATTTGATTATTCGTTGCTTGTTTCATAGGACCTAAATAAAACCAGGTATCTATATTTAATACATATTGATATACACAATTAGTTCAAAAATGAAATCTTCCCAAAACTAAAATATTTAAAAAGAAATTAACGTTGCCATGGGGTGAATTTAAGTAAATGTGTATAATTAAGAACTGCAAGACATATCGGTTTACGATCAGTGTTCCATAACAAAAAAATAACCTTGTTGAAGAAGACGGACCTACGTTTTTTTATTTAGCAATGGGGGAGAGAGATTACTAATATGAGATTATGTCAAAACATTATTCCTATCACTAAAATCTGTTGTATGAAATGCGGTATGGGAAACTTTAGCTATGTAATCGTCTGCAGTTCTTCTGTTTAGATCACTA
Source organism: Petrocephalus zakoni (assembly GCA_026774425.1). Lineage (NCBI taxonomy): Eukaryota > Metazoa > Chordata > Actinopteri > Osteoglossiformes > Mormyridae > Petrocephalus > Petrocephalus zakoni. The sequence continues at coordinate 12,499,203 of JAODKN010000008.1, read as the reverse complement.
GTGTGTCGGCTAAAGGACACCTTGAGGTACCTTTCATAAACGTGTTGTGAACTTTCCGCTGCTCATCAAAGCTCCTTAAGGAACAAAATGGCCGGAATAGCCCGTGTTCATATGCCGCATACAAATCCCCGGGCTGACCTACTTCTTCGTCTCCTTCTCACTTCAGACACTCCGCTAAAATCCATAAATTAAGGAAATTAACTGATGGGGCCCGAGGCAACTTTGTAAGCTATTTAAATCTTTAAATTTACAACATCTTCTGCATTCTTCGTGTAATTGAACTAACTCGGGGGTTGGTACTTTAATGAGGGGAAAAATACAAGTCTTCCTCTGGTTTGTGCTCCCGAAGACAACAAATTTCGGCCCGAGGGAACAAAGTCTCCGTATTCGGTTCTAAGGAAACGGGAACCGGAGGACGCTCGTATCTCCTATGATGTTTGCCTTTCACTAGTCCCTTTGTATCCGGCCAGTTTCAATGAAAAGCTGCGATGTGATATATACTGTATTAATCACATTATATCTTTTTAGAGGGATGGCCTGTAATCCTACATCCCGCCAGTATGTATTCGCAAAAAAATAAATAAGTTCGTTTGTGCACAATACAGCATAAATTTGCATGGACTTGGAACCATGTCAAGACTCTCTTAACATTAATTAACGTTGCCTTTGGTCTTGCCTTGATCTTGTGGTTTCTCCTGTGACCATTAATCTTTTCACACGCTGGTTGGCGCCAAACATCAAGAAAATACGGGGAGCATCGGCTGGATTTGGGAATACTGTAATTAGAAGGCTCCACAATGCAGCGTTCATTATTCAAATCTATTTGCACGCGGATAAACAAACAAACAAATAAATAAATAATCGGCTAACCTATGTGAGCACCTTTGCAGCGGGGAGGGCTGAGTGGCGATGGCACTTTGTTCACAGGTTATATAGGGTACTCTGCTCCCACAGAGTACAGTGCATTTCTCTGGACAGAATTTTATATGCTTGACATATTCCCGTGTTGTGCATATAAATAGCAAATCGGTCATTTATTTCATTTTTGCAAAATGAATATTTCTGGGGGGGGTGGTGGGAGTTAAAGATCTAGTTGCTTAGCTCGCAGCCTGCCTCTTTCCCAGCCCGCTTGCATGGGAGATCTTCACGCCAGACATCTCCATCTAGCCGTATGCTATAATTGAAATGGCGCGTTTCGCTCCGGGCGAGTTGTGAGGGCTCTTTTCTGCAATAGCAGCATGCATGTCGATAGACGTCATTTGCTTTTAATGGCCTACAGGAAATTTGGCGTTACAGCACGAGATATTAGTAAGGGGGAAAGGACAGGGAGACCAGCCGCATGACAAAAAAACTGCTTATAGGGATCTACGTATTCAACATCAGCATTTCTTTTATAGATTACTTTTATCAACAAGTTATCCTGCGCTTTCCTCCGTCGTCGTTGAAAGTGCAATAGACGGGAGAAGCGTGCCTCGCGTTAGTTGTTTGGGGACCGAAAATTTATGCCTCGTTGAAAATTGCCTGGGGAAATATTACATCAGACGAAATGACAATGATTAAAATCTGATTTTTTTCCCCCCTCTCCCCCCATCTCCAAGTCTGTTGAGCGACGTGACACTGTTTGTGATACTCAACGGCACTGAACCGTTATCCCGCAGCGAACCGCAACTTAAAGAACCGTTACCGGGGACTGATTTTTTTGCGGAAAAAAGAGCTACTAATGATAAAGGCTTGGCGCTCAGATAATCGCAATTTCGGGGGGGGGAAAAGAGGAGAAACGCTGCGTTTTCATCTCGAAATTAGCTAGGGCGCGAGTAGGGTTGAGCTAATTGTAGCCTAATCCTTGCCCCAGAGGCATTTGGAAAGCCCGGAGCAAGAACTCTTTTTAGCTCCCCTCTGTTATTTAGAGACGGATTATTGGCTTTCTTCTTCTCATAACACAGCCGGCAGTTTCATTTTAGGAAAAAGAAGGACAAGACGGCAAAAAAGGGATCCTGCAGCCGGAGCAAGACCTTCTTCCGATCTGAAGTATACAGCAATAAAAAGGGAGGCACGGATAGATTTCTCCTATGTACAAGGTAAGGACGCAAAGGCGCTTTCTGCGAAGTGCCTGCTCTGAACTAGTTAAGGCGGACTAGGTATATGTCTTTAAAGCAACAGCGACCCTTTTTTTTTTTACAAAAAAAATCCCAACGCGTCGCTGACAGTTTCGGGGCTTTAAAAGCCACTTTGCGAATATTTTCTCTTAAAAAGCGGCTGCGCGTTGCGGGCAGGAGCCTGGCGGAATGCGGGAGCGGGGAAATCGCACTTAGTTTGGCGAAACTTGGGGGGGGGAATCGGGCAGGGAAGCCGCAGCTCGGCGACGGGGATAAAACTGGCTGAATCTGGCTCGGGTTTCCTCGGACTTGGTGGAATGTTGGAAACGGTACGCCGGGCTCCGGCACCATTCTCCGCATTATAGCCGGCGCCGCGCTCTCAGAAATACATATTCCAGCTGACTGACCGGGCACTGGGTCTGCCGGCGCCTCGCATGCATTGTTATGCGAGCCTGTAAGGATGTTTCTTGCCCAGAAATGTAACAGGCTGTGTCCGTTGTAATAATGTAATAAAAACGGGAATTTCGGGTCGGCGAGCCGCCTTTGATCGGTATCATTAACTGCTATTATGTGGCGCTTTGTCGGCATATTCGTATCCAAATAGGCATTTTTCTGCTTTCTGCTATGTGTAAAAGACGCCATGTTGTGTAATTGGCAGAATTTAGCCCTTGGCAGTAATGTAATGTTCAGGAGGGCAAACGTATGGGAATCACGTATCACTGTTACGGCTCTTTCTTGTGCCTTCATCGGTACCGACTGCCTGCTAAGCTGTATAAATGTTCCGAAAAATGCAGGAAGTATCTTAAATACAATAACCCCACTTGCTATTTAAATTGAAAACTGAAACACGCTGTAACACAGTTTAGACACACGTATATTACATGTCACCTCAAAAGTTACCTGGCTGGAGGTTTATATGTTAAGGTCTAAGTTTCGCATTTACTCTCTTCTTAAGTATAAGTGTCATAACGTTTCAAAGTGTGTATTGTTTAAACATCGAAGGTCCGGATTATGATTCCTAATGTTTTTCTTTTTTTATTCATCTTCATTTGTTTCTGGATACGTATTTTAAAAGCCGGATGTCACGATGGATATCACACCAGCCGCGGAGAGTTAGAAAATGCGGCGGATGAGGATCCGATAATACGGTCCGGCAGCGAGCAGATGTCGGGGCTGATCTCATTAAAGACGAGTCAATGGTCCTTTTCCACTTCGTATGTTTATTTTGTCTCCGGTCTCATGAGGACATATCGTGGGGGTATGAACAATTATGTAACGATAAACCCCCAGCCCTGAGTATGGACCGTTCATTTATGAGCTACTCATATCTTTATTTCATTTGTACGTTTTAGTTAAAGATGTAACGACTTACGCTACACCGTCTTTATTTTTCAAACCCTGTATCCTTCTGTTTCAGCCCCTCTGGCTGTTCCTTTATTTTTTATGTAACCCTTCACCTCTAGGTCTTGTGTGTGTGTGTGTGTGTGTGTGTGTGTGTGTACAGGTCTGTAACTAGTATATTCCATCAACCTTATTATCAGTATTAGTTACTATGGCCCCGGGCTATATGAAGAGGTGGGATAGCTTCATACGCCCAAGAGTTTTTTGAATCTTTTGAAGTCTTTCTTTCTCTGGGATCTAAAATGTACTATCCAGAGTGTGTATTAAATGAACAGTACTCCTGAAGGCTCCTTGTGCAGCAGGCTACACCCTGGAAAATTCTGTCTTCTTTCAGCTCTGTCTCCCCAGGGCATTCCTCCTGAGGCGTAACACCACGTGGAGCTGCACCAACAGCCTCCTGCTTAGCATTTATGGGTGAAACTACGGCTCGGCCAATCAGAGGCCCCTTCAGTGAGATCTCTCTCAAGCTGTAGTGATACGGCTCATTTAATTCGCCCAGCATAACTGATGTACCGTCAATGAATTTTTAAAGAGTGAATTATCGTTACGCGGTCAGCATGGAACATGCGTGGTGTGTTTTTTAATCGTGGAACATGTATGTTGAACAGTGTATTGCTGGGAGCCTTATGAAATGGAAACTGCTGGGTGTAGACTAATAAGAAAATCTCTGGAGCAAAAAGCAGTAAAAAATGAAGAGTTTACGATGCAAATTAACCATGACAACTTGACAACGTTTTTGCATCACAATATTCATTCATTCATTTATTTTCATATTCATTTTCTTTTTTTTTTTTTACTGAATTCAGGTAATTCAGTAAATCCACCACTTATAGGTTCACCAAAAGACTCATGCTTATGAAACTAGCTTTAACCATGGCACCACCTGCTGGTAGATTGTTGCAAAGTATTGAATTTTCCTCCACTTTAACCAGAACCTGTCACTTTGTATCAGAGAGGATTCTGTTTTATAGTAACCCTGATGTGTCACGCTTTATTGACATGTCTATAAACCAATAAAATAGTTCTCTGGCCTGTAGCACTGGAGTCACCGACTTACGTTAAATGCTAGAAGCCAGGCCAGGATTCCTTGGCAAAGGTTGCATGATCACTGTTGCACAGTCAAGAGTAAATTACCCCACTGCTACCGTACTGATGGCTATCAGTGGTGTTTATGTATTTGGGCATTGGGGGTTTACTGGGAACTTTTCTTATTATGCAAAACATCACAGAAGCCATTAATGACAAAAATGGTTTTAGAAAGGTTAGGGTAAACACATGGAGAGGGATTATTGTTATGGGATTTTTTATTTTGTTGCTTAACCACTGACGTAGAGTTTTTCATATCTGAAGTTAAATTATTTTTTGTGAAGTAAAACAATGATCTAACTGAAATGCTGGTGTCTCTAAGAACACGTCTCTAAGACTTCTGTGCTATGAATTTGACCATGAAGAAGTGGGACACTTGCCAGCGAAGACTTAAGGACACAATTGACTGCACTTAAAATGGAAAAAGTGGATTCTTGATCAAATCAAGCCTGAACTTTTGCTGAAGCTCTCATTTTGGGCATGTTATGGCACCCAGAGCATTGCAGTAGACTGCCAGGCTTGGTTGAAACCAGAAGAGGAAGTTGAATAGGCTTGAACATCACTATGAAGAAAATTCCTTTGGGAAGACTGAAGACCTGGACAGAAGATAAAAAGTTGTGGATGAACAGTCACCAAATTGACTTGAACTCTCTTTTAATAAATTTAGTGCAGTGTAAGAAACTTCTTGTATAAGACCAACCTCTCTGCAGCTTGGAATAACAATATATACATGTAATAGTAAAACTCCACGCTGCACATTTTCCTGCTGTTATTTTGTTCAGTCATTACGTAAGAAGGAAAAAAACTTTTAAGTACTAATTTTTATTTATTTACTCAACGTAAGTTTTTGCTTTCAGCATTTTCATGACATTAATTAAAATTTTTACACTTTTACCCTGTTGTACAATGAGATATATTTCAGTGAAGCAATTTAACAGTACAGTGGTTAGCTTAGGGGTATAACATCTTGGGATTTAACTGTGATATTTTGGTGTCAGTCTTGTATCGCTCTGGCTAAACAAGGCAAAAGGTTATTCCTCTGTTGCTAATAAATATGCCACATGGTTCTTGGTATGTTCACAGAATTGTTCACAACATGCTGCTTGGTGGTTAGGGAGCCAGGCTGATTAGCAATATTTTGCTGTTTCCAGTTGCAGGAGAAGCTAATGTGTGGTAGCCCAGAGACCTTCTGTTGTGCTGTTTTACTGAGGACTACATCCATGTAAAAAAAAAGCTTAATTCACTCTTGTGTGGTTTCAGAAAGAGTTTGACCAAATCTGGATGATGATGCAAATAGTCCCCGAGTTACGATGGGTCGACTTGCAATTTTTTGACCTTACAGTGACGATAGCGATACGACAGAATTGTAAAAATATTACACGTTTCGTGCGGCAGGCAAACGTAGCGGTGTACGCGGTACGATAAGTTGGGACGCTGCCGGGATGTACGCGTCTCCCGCCTTGTGATACGCCTCTCTCTCGCCAGCGTTCGACAGCATTTAGTAGTCTCGCTGTTAGAGCGCATATTTTTTTTCTGTGCTTTCGGTAGGCTAGGCCATGTCTCGACACATCTCCCTAGTAAGTCGGGGACTACTTGTATATAACTGAAGTGCATAACTGTAAGCTGCTGATGATCCTGTATTATATTTGAGTTTTATTTGTACATCCAGACCTGTCTCATTGCTTGTTCCAGGTACCTTTTATTTATACATTTCAGCTAGAGTCTTCGTTAAGTCTGCAGATGGGCAGGTGGATGTTGGTCGACGTCGTCCTCGATCGCAGTGACAGCAGTGCCCTCTTCCTCTCCGGGGGCCACCCCCTCTCCTTTGCAGGAAGGAAGAAGCATGTCGCGCCTGTCTCTCACCCGGTCCCCAGTGTCACCCCTGGCTGCGCAGGGAATTCCACTCCCAGCCCAGCTGACCAAGGCCAACGCGCCCGTCCACATTGACGTCGGAGGACACATGTACACCAGCAGTCTGGCCACCCTCACCAAATACCCCGACTCCAGGTGAGACCCTCGCCAGCCAGCACTTCCCCATGCTCGCCCAATGGCTGCTTAACCTCCAAAGATGTTCCTCGAAAATATGGAACAGAGACTCATCTGTGACAAGATTGCACTATTTTATGATTTTGAAAACTATCTGCTAGTTTTACTTCGTTTGGTGTCCTGTTCCATCAGATGCTTTTACCTCTAAGTAGTCCTAAGAAAAAATATCCATAAATAAAATGGAGTAATTTGAATTTAGCAGTGGATTGCCTGAGTGATCAGTGGTGTATTTAGTTGCCATTAAGAAGAATGCTCCTTGTATGCTGCTAGAAATGTGTAGCACATTTGTTTGGCAGCCATGTTGTCATCTTGCAGCTCCAGGGTGGCAGGTTCAAATCTGGCCTCTGTGTGTTGGAAGTTTGTCTGCTGGTGGGATGTTCTGAGGGTAGACTGAAAAATTATTGATTCAGAGAGAGAACCAATCAGATTGTAGAGGAGGCAGGTCCAAGCGACTGGAGGAGATGGGACCAAGACATCTGATTGGTTGGTCTGATATCTGACACAATATCTGATTGGTTATCACTCTGAACAAATCATTTATCGTTCTGCCCTCAGAACATTTTTATGTAAGAAGATCTCCTGTGAGCAGTGTCTGTCCTTCCTGAGCTTCCTTTTCGCTGTGACTGGAGTTACAGGGGGATGCTGCTCCTGTGTGTGTGTGTGTGTGTGTGTGTGTGTGTACACACATACCTTCTACTTCCTGGAAGGGGCTCTGGATCACGAAGTCCCTCTCTGGGTAAAACCAGTCCATAACACAGTGTTCCCTATTTTGTCATACAAATCGTAAAAACAGTGTCTATTTGTCAGCCACTTTTGTTCACTCTTTAATTACAAGCTTTGAAAATGGTCATTTAATGTCTGGTCTTAAAGTGCTGCTTCCACTAAGCTAGCTTGATATTTGGCCATTTCTGAAATGTTTACCGGCAAACTTTCAGTTGCCTGTAGTCTAGTGAATTCAGAAACAGCTACTATGGGACTGGTTACTGAGACAAAACACACGTCATCAGTATATGTGAAACATCAGTATAGGTGCATGGACAGTTAGGTGTATTATGTTACAACCGTAGAAATAAGTACCATTTTTGTCTCAAAATTTAGATTAAATCAGTTTCTGATCATGTTGGTTTATAGGGTGTACTGCAAAATGTTTCACTCTTTGTTTCATCTAACAATTAGACATTTTGACATTTGGTCCTGCTAGGCCACCGTACCATACGTTTATTGAATAATATTGCCTTACGACTGACGGCCTTCTCCATTTCATCCCGGCATTTTCCGTTTCTAAAGAGGCGTGTCACGTAGCTGCGAACCCCAGCGACAGAGGGAAGGAGGTGGGCGTGCCTCACGTGCCGAGTTTCAGAATGAGAAGGATTAAAATGTCTCGCCTACTGTGAAGTTAAGGGCTTGGAGGTTTAAACAAAACTCGGGAATGTTGAGAATAAGTGCTGAACAGTTATTCCCTCCCTGCTGTGCTGTATTTACATGCATAACTTTTCTATTTAGGCCTTGCTTCTGTTGCATATACATCATGATTATCTAGCTTCTTGTACAGTGTTTTCCCCAGACTCATAAAAAATTGCCTTCAGATTAATTTCACATCCCCCCCCCCAAATATAGAAAGGGGTGTGACAGAGTCCTTTAAAACATGGCCACACAAACTAGGCGTGGTGTCAAAATTCAGTTTAAGTAGTGGTTCTGAGAGTAAAGAACCTTAATTCAGTGATTTCTTTTAATAGATTGCTCGTTTAATTATGCAAAATGCGAAAGGAAACTTAGTGTAATAACTAATGTGTGGGCATTCATCTTCCCAGGAACAGGCCGTGTCTGGGGACAGGAGTAATGAATCTTTGATGGGGGGTCACTGTGGTCTGCTCACTGTTCCCCAAAGCAGAAGTTTGCATAGGAGGAAGATCCCAGTACCAGCACGAGGACGGATCTGTCCGCTGTCTGCGCACTCGTGTTTGCCAGCTGATGCGCAGTTAAAGTGACTATCAGCACGCATACGATTTTAATGGCCCGCTGGGAGAACACATGCCGGTCCGTGCCAGAACCCTGCCTCATCCGGTACCACCCCCGCCTCACATCCCAAACTGTCCCCATGAGCGGCACCCGTCCGGGGCCCAGGACCGCGCACAGCAGCCGACGTTCCGTCCCGCGAGAACCTGACGCCGGAGAGAGACTCGGAATCATGGAAATACCTGCTGGACAAGGCGGGAGATAGGGAACTGGGAGACTGGGAGAGCGGGTGGCCGGGCACTGGGGGGACCTGTGGCGTCCCGGGCCTGGGGAAAAAAGAGAGAGAGCAGAAGGAGAAAAAAAGAGATGGAGCAGTCAGGGAAGGAGAGGGAAGAAAAACAGGCAGCATTTTAATTGCTTTAAAAAAAAGCAGAGGGGGTGGGGGGGGGGAGATGAAAAACAGAGAATGCCCCGAGCGGTATGGTGAAATTCTAGCTGGAAGAATTGCAAGACCATATGAGAAAGGAGCTCCTCGGGCATATCAGTGAGATGAGTATTGGTTTTTTTATAAAGCGTTTTGCATCGATTTCCAGAAAGGCAGAGAGAAAGAGAGCGAGTTAGGAAAGAATGAAAAGGCCGGGATCTATTCACCGGCTGACGCGGTGCAGGTCGGCCGGGTCTCACAGAGGTGGGTCGAGTCAGGCAAACCTGATTCCACCGGGGGGGGGGGGGGGGGGTTAAAGGGGAAATAGGGTGCAGGGTTGTTGAAATGTTTATAGCGGGGGCAGCACCCCCCCACCGAGGCCCGGGCCCCCCCCGCCCCCCGGCCCCCCCCCCCCCCCCCCCCCCCCCCCCCCCCCCCCCCCCCCCCCCCCGTTTACAGGAGAAATAGGGGTCAGGGTTTCTCTAAGATTTAATCCGGGGACAGCACCCACAAGCAGATGCCCTGGCGCCACCCGCTGAGATCGCGGCACGAGGCGCTGCGTCAGCGCTGCCTCAGCGCTGCAGTGTCACCCAATCCCGTTTGTAGCTACGGCCACTTCTGAAACGGCTAGGGAAGTGCTCAAACTTCAGGGGGAACTTAATTAAACACATATAGACTTCCCCAGTGCGTTAGAGCTCTGCGCCCTGGCGGTATCGGCGAGGGCCTCGTGCTGCCGTGTAAACGGCCAAAGAAACATCTGTCCTGTCGCACACGTAACGCCTGCGATAATTCGTCTTGCCTCACCGAGACGCACTGTGTTAAATCATCTAAGTACTGTGTCCGTTTTGGCTTTTCTGTTCAGATCAAAGAGATGGCCTAATCACTTTTATAAATAACGCGTGTAGTGGCGTGTGTCTGTTACGACACATATGTGCGCTCTCATGCTCGTAGGCCACGTTTCATTACCAAGAAAAAACAACTAGAGATACTCCAAAATTTATAGTCATGGCGTTTGCCAGGATTTCTAAATCGACCGGTATTTTATAGTGACTGCCAGGATATTTATGGTGGTTTCTTATGTGTGCAGAGTCAGGACTGTTTGTCAGTGGTTTTTTAAAATTAGTAACAATCGATGTAAATTAATTTTAATTACTAATGTGGATGTCCTATCAGGGTGCATTCAGCATTAGACCCTAATCTTGCTGTGATCACAGTAGTGCTTTTTGGGAACCATACACTGCCTAGCATTTTCATCTAATGTGATTCTGACGTTTGGCATATTGTTTTCTTAAGAAAATGCTATAAGTATAAGACAAAAGAAGTGGAAAAATTGAAGTTTATAGCATTCATGAATATTTAATCCGATGAATCTAAAGACAGGTGTTTGGCTTTAGTGAGTGATTCTGTATGATTTTGATTTATGCACCTGTGAGATGCAGACTTTTCTCGCATGCGTCTCTGAGGATCTGCTTATGAAGAATAGCCTTCAATCCTCCCCTTAAGTTATCAGTATAGCCACATAGTGGAGCAGTCGCCGTCTCCCGTGTGGAAGCATTGTTGACTGAGAGCCGTGGTCTTCCAGTTGGGATAGATTGCTCTAGCTCGACGTCACATGGCCACGCTTTCTGTAGGTTCACTCAGGTGCCCCATTGAAAGATCTCCGCAGGCTTTGGCATGGCTTTTTTAAAATAATGGCTTCCTGCCTGCCACCTGGCCGTACCGCAGGTGGGGCTGTGGATGTTGACGGCTGATGGACATTCTTTCATCTCAGCCACTGAACTTTAGCTCTTTCAAAATTTTTTTTTCTTGCTTCGCATTTTCACCCACACTAGTTTCCCCCCCCCTGCCCAGCCCTTCAGTTTGGGGGGGGGGGGGGGGTACAATGCACTTTCCATTTCTCCGTGATTGAGCAGACTGTGCTTACAGGGATATTTGGATTCTTTGATATTTTTTGTTCCCTTTCCCTGATCTTGGCTTTTCACCAACTTTATTCCGACTTTCTTTGAAACTCCCTCGGTCTTCATGGTTGAGCCCTTGCTTGAAATTCACAGTATGACCAAGGAACCTCAAAGGCAGAGGTTTTTAAATTCTTGAATTATGAGAAATGCCATTATTTGCACATAGACACAGGCCACTCGGCTAATTGGGTGATTTGTTAGGGTAATTTGGCTTTGCCATGGGATATATGCCACTTGTTTGCTTGCAGTTCTCATTTCTCTGTTCTCCTTTTAAACAATTCTTTGAATTTTTTCTCATCTGAAACAGCCATTTATACCGTTTTTCAACGCACGACTTCAGGGGGTTAGGGCACGTAAATCTCAATGTGCGTGTCCTCACCCACATCCGGCCAGCACAACACGGGGCTCTGTAACAAGTATTGTGGAGAAGATCTCACTATAAAGTGGTGAAATCGACAGTCGTGTGACCAGAATGCACATCGCATTCTTTAACAGCCAGCAAGCATGAAGGTTGAAGAATTTTTTTCTTCTAAGAAACTGTTGACGTTTTGCTTGTGTAGAGTATATTGCATGCCTACTAAACACTGCTGTGTTAATTGGTTGACATAGGAAATGTGACTTAGTGGATCCAGCTACTAGCGTATTATGGTGCTCGACTTAAAACATTGAAAAAATACATTTATACATTTTCATCCAAACAAAGTGTTCTTCACACAGGTGAATTTCATAAGCTCTTCTGTTGTTAATTGGCTTTATTTTGGCCTTATTAAGTTGACAAACGGCAGATCTATGTTCTAATTACCCTTAGATGATAGTAGAATGATACCGCTCCAAAAATATTGCAAGGTAATTCCTGACATCCTGCCAAAGGGTCTGATTCAAATTGCTAAGGGGATAGTCTAAACAAGTGCTAAGAAAATATAGCAGCAGCATGTCATGTTAACCAGGATGCTAATTATGCTTAAATGTATGTTTATAGTTCCCTGCATTTTTAAAGGAGAATTTCTTCGGGTTTCACAGAATCAGCCGCTTGTTTAACGGGACGGAGCCCATCGTGCTGGACAGCTTGAAGCAGCACTACTTCATCGACCGGGACGGCGAGATATTCCGCTACATCCTCAGCTTTCTAAGGACCTGCAGACTGCTCCTTCCGGATGACTTCAAGGTAAAACAGGGCTGGTGCACTAATCTGGCCAAAAACACATGTTTTGGATACCAGCTCTGGCTTTCAAGTCATGGTCGAGGTGAAGTCGCAGCGCACGGAGCATTCGACGGTGAAGTTGAACTTCCCTGAACATTTTTCGGTTGACCCAGTGTCCTTACACAGGGTTTCCTGAGAGATTGCCTCATCTATAATGTCAGAGATATAACCTTTAGTCACCGATAGACTTAAAACAGGAGGTTTGGAGGTTGTCTAAGAAGTGGCGTGCTGCTCTAAACCAGCAGTTTAGCTAGCGGTGTGAGTAGACTTTGTTTGCATGCTGTCACTGGGTTTGTTTACAAGAACAACTTGCTTTTATTCCAGTTCTGTGTTAAATCTAGTGTGGTTTTATGGCAAGAATGCAAATACAGCTGATATTCATAATGTCTGTGGCACCAGAGTACAGAAACTGGCCCGCAATGTTTATTTATACTTTCAGAGCTTGTAGAACAGGCATTTGTTTATATGAGTGCCAAATGGGAACCCAGTGCTTCTATGAAGACCCGGCTAGTGAATCTGCTCTGTGGCGAGATTAACCCCGTTCATCGGAGCTGGTGGGCTGTGTCCCCTAAATGGTCCTAGTGCAGTCACAGTAGACTAGAGAGGTTCAGGGGTATGGGGGACACTGTATTAAAATAGCAATGGGACACTACTTATGTTAACAAATGGCTAGTATTTACAAAAATAAGAATACAACCCAAGGAGAAATTCCTTTCCCTTAAATCGAATTCAGCATCTGCATGTTGGATATCTAAACAATTTCAACCTTTTAACAGGGTCCCTCAAATGGGGTATATTGTCTTGAGTAAAACTGGATGTTTTTTGCATTTCCCCGACTGATGAAAAGCCCAGATGAGTGGCTTTTAACCTGCCTTGTTTTACTTTACTCTACTCACGAATGTTAAGTCTGCATTATGGTGTTAGCTTGCCGTGGCACAGATGGGGGTGGGAAGGCCTTCTGAAGGAGATGTCGTCTTAGGGCACCGGAGAAGGCAGAGAGTGGAAGTCTTTCAGCTGGAGGATGTTACAGAGTCAGTCTTTCAGGTTGCAGAGGCTCTGTCTCTCTGGACCTCCCTGGCAGTACCTGCCATGCACACAATGGCCACAAAGCAGGTTGGGGTTTGCCATTTTCCCGAGTGACAGGGAGAGGTGCAGGGAGTGCCTGGGTTCCGTACCACCTGTCATACTGCCTCAAGCCCCTCAAAATTGACCTTATTCAATAGATGCCTTTATCCAAAATAAAATACATTTGAGAATGTGGGGGTCAGCCAATTCTTGGAGCAATTGGGGGTTAAAGGCCTTACTTAGGGTCCTCATGCTGACATTAGTCTGCCGAACGTAGGATGTGAACCAACGACCTTTGCACGACAAGCGCAGTGTCCTAGCCCCCTGAGCCACATTCCGGCCCGGGTTTGTGGATTGTACTTGCCTGGCTTCGTCATTTCTCTTCACTAGCTAACAGGACAGGCATAATCTTGGCGCTGACTGGATTAAAACAGAGAAACCGGGAATTCCCTGGGAAATACCCTGTCCGCTTGCTGTCTTTGGGAAGAGCTTAAACCCCATATCTCCCAGAGCAGCAGCTGAAGTTTCACACAATGTATGCAGGTCTCGCGATCCATCAGCGTGCCTCTCGGGCCCATACAGTCACCCCCCAAATCCCCCCCACGCCCTTCTCCTGCTGTTACAGCAAATATCCAATTAATGTAAATGGGGACCGCCTTCATTTGCCACAAGGGGTGCCATTTTCTCACGGCAGGGGCCTGTATTAGCAGGGCCCGTGACGGCCGCACGTTTCAGGCTCATCATGCTCGCGGGCTGCTGGCGCTGTTCCTTTTTGTAGCTTCCCTCGTGTTAGCCTAGCCTTCTTCATGTTAGCTCAACCCCAGACGTTAGCCTAGCCTTCTTCATGTTAGCGCAACCCCAGACGTTAGCCTAGCCTTCTTCATGTTAGCTCAACCACCCAGACGTTAGCCTAGCCTTCTTCATGTTAGCTCAACCCCAGACGTTAGCCTAGCCTTCTTCATGTTAGCTCAACC
>JAODKN010000008.1:12463070-12484323 GCA_026774425.1 Petrocephalus zakoni | reverse complement strand
CTCCCCAAGCGAGCTTGATGGGCCGAATGGCCTCCTCTCGTTTGTATATTTCTTATGTTCTTATGTTCTTATGATGCGGGAAGGGCTTGGAACCTTTCATAACTGGGGGGCGGCTCCACAGTTCATCCCCGTTTTCACAACATTTTAAGATTTTATTTCTCACACACATAAACATGCACTAAACCCTGCTCCCTGGACTGTGTTCAAAAGAAATGTGCAATACATAAATAAATAAAAAATAAGACAAGATGAAGCAATAAAATAAGACCATAAATAACGTTTTCGTAGTGTTCGGCCTTTCTGTTAGTTACTGACTGGCCCTTTACAGCTGTTAGATTTCTGAACGTGGGGAGGTAAATATTCATGGAGGCCCAGGGCCCACTGGGGGCTGAGAGATCCCACGCTAACAGCGTCGATTTCCTCCCATCTGATGTAGCAGCACCGCCGGCCGCCCATGTGGCAGACAAACGCTGCGGACGTGACGCCCGCATCACTAATGGCCTGCAGACTGTCCCTTGGCACCAGGGAGTGTGGGAGAGGCTCGCTAGGTGGGCCTGGCTCCGGCCTTTACTTGCAAATCGCCTTTCCCGGCTGAGCGAGTTCGGATTATGCAAATGCCGCCTACTGGATGGGTTTTGCTAACTGAGTTACTGGGGTGCTTAATAAAGCCATCGTAAGTAAGAAACATTTCTAACTGGAGTAGGAGATTCCATTGCTAAATTAAATGGAATGATTTACCTGTTATTGCACTACAAGAAATATAATCCATATATAAGTAAGACTGTCATCACTTACTGTAATTTTTATGCATCATTTTTATGTGACAGCCTGCTGCACCTTAGACTAGCTCTAGACATGTGATAATATTAATTATTGCATTAAGCTTTGTCTTTTAAATGTAGGGCTTAATTTTATGGAGTATGATAATGTACGAATGTTGTGAAGATCTGTCCAAAACATGGGGAGGAATGCCCCATTGTCCCTGGAACCTGGCAGAAGACGGTGATGGTCCTTTGATTGTTAGGCAGATGCACTGTTCCCTCTCATTCCCGTTGGCTTGGTATCGGTCAGGTGCTATGGGGGTCTGTGATCTTTAGTCTAGATCACATGTCATTCCCACCATGTCGTGTTCCAGCAATGCTGGCTACTCCGGACCGGGTTGTCAGACTCTCCCGGGCTGGCAGGACCGTTCCGGCTCCTGCTCCGAGCTCCAGAAGACTGCCGGGACGAGGCCACCTCGCCTCCGTGCTTAACGTCAAATGTCTTGTTTGCGTGCCCTCTGGAAGAACTGTGCATGGTGCAGAGGCGTGTCACAAACGCAGCGACAGGGCGACAAGGAACCATCGCTACACAGCAGTAGCTCTGACTCCTGGGTCAGCCCCAGCCCCCAGCCAATAAGCGTCTTCCGCTTTATCTATATTATTTCAGTAACATTATTCCATTGGCTACTTCTGTGCTGCAAACAATTTGTCACCCAAGCAGCATCAACATAATCTGAAAGTTTTAGCTCTTACACACACAAAGCCACATATCTGTAGCCCTGTCTAGAAACTGTAGTGTTTCAAAATGTCTTGTGCAACTTTGGAAAACCGAATATTACCAGTGAATACCGCTTTCAAGGTGAAAGCACTTGACAGTGAATATGAACATAAGCGTAGCAGAGACTGGCGTCTCTCAGAACACCCGGCTGCTCCACACTCAGGATGTGGCAGCTTAGCCTCAGATAATAACCTTCCTCTGTAATATGCCCAGCTGTATCAATATGCATCAAACCAAAGCTGTGAGCTTGACTGTAGTCAGGGATGTTTCCCTGACCCTGCCCTGGAATGAATAACTTATTTATTTTTCCAAGACGCATGTCTTGTTATTGCAGTTTGACCAGAGTCTTCACAGTGGTCAGAGATCATATCGGTGGCACTTGGTCATGAGGAAATGGTTATCTTTCTCATTATTTTGTTTTGTCAGTGTTGTTCTTTCCACCCAATTTACAGATGTTACACATTTGTTGGTTGGATGTTTTACTGATCCTGTTCAGTATAAGTGATCTAATCAAGGAGTAGTAGTGTTCGGCCTTTCTGTTAGTTACTGACAGTCTCGAACCCAAAATCCTGCATAGGAAGGGTAAGAGGTTGTGGTGGTGCCATCTGGCTTTTTCGGGAACCCATGGTAGGAGGGGGAGGGCTTAGCCTGGGGGCTAAAGTGAAGGGGGTTTAGTCCTTATACTAAGGTAGGAGGTGGTGGGGGTTGGCAGGCTTTATGGTTAATTTATGAAGGAAGCTCATCTTGTGTAATGCCTCACACAGGCGCCGGTTCTAATGCGTACCAGAACCGGGCCCAGTCCTCCATCCGCCCGGTGCTGTATCTCCACGCGGGGGACGCGTGACCAGGGATTGGCGAGGAAGCCGACTTAGGCTCCAGAACTCCCATCAGATGGGAATGGTTTGCGGTTCCCGGGACACCTAACCGATTAGAAATGTGAAATTCCAGCATTTCCATGCTAACGTTAACAACAAACAGTCGCATGGAAAAACCTCCCGTCCTGACGTCCATCTGGGCCCAATCGGGGGGGGATGGAGGGGGATGAAAGTCTATGGCAGTGCCGCGGCGTTCACACAGCCTGCAGACCGCAAAGCAGAATCATCTGTGCTGTTACCGGGACCTGCGGGGTGGGGGGGGTGGTGCATATGTACTGCGTTTGATAGAATCTCATTTACGTTTATGTATTTAACATTTCTCCTGCCAGCAAAGCAAAATACCTGTACATTTTCATCGTGGCGATATGAGACCCCTGAAATCCTTACGCATGAGCAGTTACCCTCCCCCCCATTAGAGGGCGATGTTGCTTTTTTGCTGGCTGCTCACTGTGGGTCACCTGCCCACACCTGCCTCCGCAGGACTTCCAGCTGCTGTACGAGGAGGCCCGCTACTACCAGCTGACGCCCATGATCAAAGAGCTGGATCGCTGGAAGCAGGAGCGCGAGCAGAGGCGGCTGGCCCCGCCCTGCGACTGCCTGGTGGTACGCGTCACGCCCGACCTGGGCGAGCGCATCGCACTCAGCGGCGAGAAGGTGCTCATCGAGGAGATATTCCCTGAGACGGGAGATGTCATGTGCAACTCGGTCAATGCCGGCTGGAACCAGGACCCCACGCACGTTATCCGCTTCCCGCTCAACGGATACTGCAGGCTCAACTCCGTGCAGGTGATTCCCACGTCATCCGCACACGCACACAGTCCAGTGTCCTCAGCCGCTCTCCTCTGTATTAATGCGTGTTCTTGTGCTTGCAGTATAACAAGCTTGTTCTTCGCATATGTTCACGAGAAGAGAGGACTAATGCTAAGGTTGCTAAGGTCTTCCTGTTTCTGTGGCAATTGCTCCACAGTGGGTCATAGGACTCTGTCGTTGGTCACCTGGTGCTCGAAAGACACAACAGACATTAGCTAGACTAGTTAAATCATGAGAATGTGAGGGGTTGGCTTTTGGGATGCTGTGGTGGACAGGGGCAGTGTTTGGGAGCTGATGAAGAGGAGGGAAGGTTAGCCCAATCAGCTTTGGGCCCCCCTTACTACCTTTCATTTGGATTTCTCCTCATGGAGTACGTGGCCAAAGAACCTCAAACTGAGTCCAGACCAACCGACATCTGCACACAAACAGGCCGCACTATTCAGCTACTGCAACTCGGACCCCCCTCAACACACTGCTACCTGCATGTAGCACTAATGAACACATCAGCACCCCTAACTAAGCACACTTCAAATAAACCATGCCCACTAACCACACCCAAAATTGACACATCAATAGATACATTTTATTCAGCATAGTGCCTTTCTTAGAGACAAGTTGTCACAAAGTGCTTCATGGCAATGTGCAGGAATGTTTCTCTTTGGGAACTGGAAAATCAGGAAAAGCTGAAGTAATCGGCTCCAGAAACGAACCACACCCACAAAGACCACACCCAAAAGAAGACCACTCCCAAAAAGAAGACCACATCCACAAACATGCCACACGCCAAGTACAAAATGAGACTGTAAACAAACCACGCCCACAAATAAGTGGCACACTAATCAGGCCGCCCACTCCATCCTCCCTGAAGCCTTCACAGAGCAGAAGGGAGCCCTCGTCTCCTCCCTCGCCTTTAACGGATGCTTTCTGAGCCGAGATGCCAGTCCTGAGGCTGCATTGAGGGGGTGAGGACGCATTCCTGGCGTTGGGTCATGTCTGGCGTAAGACAAGAAGGAGAAAAGGGGAAAAAACCAACATGCATAATTCATATTTCAGTCCTTTTTAAGACGTAGCTACACTTCTGAAAGACTCCTCTGCTCCAGTGCCCCGAGCAATTTAAATACATGTATTGCATTTTTTAATGCCGTACTTAGAAATTCTCAAACATCCTAAACTGCTTTATACTCCTTTTTTATAGATTTTTAAATGACTTGCAATATAATTAATTGGCCGCATCAACAAGCATTTTTTTTGCTCGCCAGCCTGTTTACAAGGCGAGCTGAGCCGCCTTTCCGCGCTGGGGTCTGGTTCCAGCGAACGCGGAAACCATTTCCGCTTAATTGCTGCCGCTTCCTACAGGACACCGGTGGAGCGCGGTAAGGTGGAGTAATTCCTTTTCTTCACCGCACAGCCGGCATCCCCTACCGCCCCTAAAACAGTGCTCCCGGAATTCCCCTTCATCTCGTTCCAGGGCACGGAGGAGTCCTGAGAGGCTATTGTCTAACGACACAGCCCTGGACAGGTGGACAGGAACCTCCTCTCTATCCCCATTGGCTGAGTCAGATCTGGTTTATTGCAGACAATGTCTGAAAGAGGAGAGTGTTTCTTAAACAACTCCATCACCCACCACCACCCCCCCCCGCCACCTACCATTGTTGGAAAGTATAAAACATAACAATAATTCCAGCAGAAGGGGACGTTGTGATCTGGAAGCCTTTTTGGACCCGTTCCAAATAGTACTGGCCCCACCCTGAAATAGGAGCGCGGGATAGAGTTTGCCAGGGGCGTACAGGAAATACGGACCACAGTCTGGGAGGTTACATGACACCATCGACTGGGGCGAAATGCAAATGACAGGAAGTACAGTGTACACACAGCCTCCGAGTCTGGCTGGGAAGGTCACATGACACGGCACACGGCGTCGGATACCAGTCAGGAGATAAACAAAGGGCACTGTAAGCTGTATGCTTGATGTTCACCTACAGGCAGCAGCTACGCCATCCCTGTTGCATCCTGCATGCCGGGAAGCTTGTTTGCCTTTCAGAGTTTTTTGGTCTGTGTCCAAGGCTGCTGGGCTCAGGTTCAACTTTGGGATCGTTACATATATTCGTGGGCCGAGCAAACTGGCGGGACGTTTCGGGCGGTATAGGAGTGTGGCTGGATGGGGGCGTTCGCCAGCAGGAGCTCTTGGGGAAAACACTGAGTGCTGAAGACGCCACTAAGGTGTGTGCAAGCCATCCTTGGGCGCCAGGCCCGGCCGGGCAGCCCCATCCATCAGGGTGATGGAGGACCTAGGTCAGGCTAAACACCACTTTTCCTCTGTCACCATGACAGGGGCAGCGGCCGTCGTGCTGTGTTCCAGACGGCGATCCCCGTGCCGGGGACATCAAATCCTTTGTCCCCAGACTAATATGTCACGGACCCACACCATCAGTCCTGGGGCTGGCACATGGCGATGTCACCTGGGTCATATTTCAGAGCAGCTGGTAGCTTGGCCTGAAAAGGGGGACCCGAGCGCCACCTAAATGTCACCCTCTAACACTGAGTCCTACCTTTGGAAGAATGTCCTGTAAAATATAGCCGAGCGACTTTCCCTGCACTAAATCCAGTAATAAGTAGCTAAAATTTAATCATTAAAATTTCAGTATGGGAGTAAGAAGAGGCAGGACTGAACAGGGTAGGCCGGCAGTATTTGGGCCTTACCCCTCATCTGCGAGAGGGGGTGACTTGTGTGTAAGAGGTGGTTTGTGGAGGTTTTGTGTGGTTGGCAGGGTCGAAGTGGGGGCATGGATACCCTGGCAGGCTCAGGGGGCCCAGCGCTTTACAGGGGCCCTTGAATACATAGGTGACATTTTGTCAGGGGGACATACATTAGTTATGCATCTGGTTGTTGGCTTTTGCCATTAAATCTCATCATTCCAAAATTGCCAGATGTAGTTGTATCATTGGGAAAGGATCAGTATTTCATTGCTGTTGTGTTTTGAAATGGTGCAGTAGAAGTGGGGGGCGGAGCCCAAATCAGCCTTCATCCCATTGGTCGGGGACCACATCCTGTTTGCCCCACTCTGATCTCCGCAAGCGGGACTCACGCACCGGCGGCTTGGCGGTGGCGAAGGACCAACCCCAGCGGCCATCAATTCTGCATCATGCGGCGCGACCAGCCGAGGACGCCGCCCACTTTGATTACTCCTCGCTGGAGGAACAATGTGAGCCAGCGAGACAACTTCTGTCGATCACCATGGTTACCCCCATCCGGGACAGCGGGAGCTCCGGCTGCACCTGTTCCAATTGGCTTCTGGGGCAGTGGTGTATCCTGCACAGGAACCTGATTGGTGGCATGTTTAGCACCCTGGGGGCTGAACGCGACAACCGCCCCCCCCCCCCGTTTCCAGTATGACCCACTTCCCCCAGACGCGTTGTCAACTTCAAACATCCCGTCGCAAACAACCAGGGAGAACAAACTCTTCTGAGGCCCTCAAGTCGGCAGCAGGGAGGTGTACGGTTTGACAGTAATGGGCTGCTGGCAGAGACCTGGAGACTCAGAGGCCCTCGTTGTGCTGCTGCGAATCGGGGCTTCATCATTTCACGTTAAGAAGTCTGAAAGCGTGAAACCTTCGTATGTGCCATTCCGGAAACTTTAAACTGCAAACGCGTGATCACAGTGACTTTTTCACCCCCGAGATGGAGCGGTTGTGAACCTCAACACGGAGCTGCATAGTATCTGAAAGGAGCATGACAAGTAGTTATAGTCCTTCCAGGACATGTGGCTCACAGACATCCACCCTGACAGCGACTGTCTGCCCTGTTTTGTATAATTTATATGATATAATCATAACTAACTCTCATATCAGACAGCTTACTGGACCGCTTGTCCCACAAAGAGCATAATGCAGATTTTATGTAATTGTCCCTATTCTCTCGCTCCTCTGTTCTATTCAGAGGCATCCTATGTGTGGGCGTGCCTCTTAATTAACACCGTTGCCCGGCATTCTCCCCCGCACGTTAACGAGCCAAGTGCCATCGCCACGCTTTGGCGGAGGGTGACAGAAGCGGTCGTTAAGCAGCCCCGACACCACCCCCCCCACCCGCACCCGTGCCTGTCATCTTCGCCTCATTAAAGGGAAACAGATTTGACTTTGAAGCGAGTAATTTAAAGTTTAGCCCTCCTTTAAAAGGCATATCAGTGCACTTGATCTTCGAAGAACTCCTTAACAAGTGCCAATCCCCGTGCGCGCGCCCAGCCGGCCGCACACACATCACGGCCTAATTGCCTCCCCACACCCCTGTCCCGCCCGCCAGACGTGGTACCGAGGGGTGTCTGGTCACTGTGCTTTCTTGGTCCCTGGCTTTCTTGTACATTTTGCATTTTAATGTATTTTCTCTTGCCCTCCTTCCCACCGGTTCTAGCCTTGAGACGAATCGCCGGAGCGCGTAAACATGCAGAGAGGGTCCTCCAAATAATGTCTAAAAAAAAAGCATTTTTCACTTTGACATGTTAATGGAGGCAGAGGTTTCTGGGACAATGGTTCCATGTTGTGTGGGCCAGGCGTCAGATCAGAGGTCTGTGTGGCCCGCTGACGGTTTAGCTACCAGAGAGAGAGCTGCAGTTATCTCTCAGAAGAGGGCCACCTTCTGCTTAGACTAGCCGCACAGACATTCGCAAAAAACTGTGCAAATATAAATATTTCTCCAGAGCAGATCTTACAGTGTAAACACAACGTGAAGAATATGAGAAAACTAGTGTTTCTCTCCAATGCTCTTTTATGGACGGATGGATGGATGGATGGATAGATGGTGGCTTTCTGACAGGGCATGTCTGACCTTCAGGCCATTTCTGCAGCCACCACACTGGCCTTCATTGGTGGCTTCGCCGCTGTGTGCGTCTGTGTGAGTAATAAAGGCTTTCAGGTGCTGTGCTGATAACCGACTAACCGACGTCACGCCTTCTCCGCTCTGCCCTCCAGGTCCTGGAGAGACTCTTCCAAAAGGGCTTCAACGTGGCGGCCTCGTGCGGCGGTGGTGTCGACTCCTCCCAGTTCAGCGAGTACGTGCTGTGCCGCGAGGAACGCCGCTGCCACAGCATCAACACGCCCGTCAGGATAAAGCAGGAGCCCCTGGACTAGAGCGTGCTGGGGGGGCCGCGCCGCCCGTCTCCGGAGCAAACTCTCCTCCCACAGAACAAAGCCGACCTCCACGTTTGCCAACCCCCCCCAATCCCCCCCAATCCCCCCCACTGCAAAAAAAAAAGAAAAGAACAAAAACAAAACCAAACTCCACGTATTTGCAGACATCAGCTCGCACAGCCAGCTCTGCGAAAGGCGGCACTTTGAGGGAAACGCGACCCCAGCACCACAAGAATGTCTCCATTTAGCCGGGACGTCAAAAAGAACAAGAGAGCGTGACGGATAAGCAAAACCGAAGGCGAAGCGTCCCTTTGCCCACCTCCCCGAGCATCTCTCCCGCCCTCGGCCTCGCAGGAACGTGTGACGGTGCTGCACGTGCGGGCGTCCT
This sequence comes from Petrocephalus zakoni, assembly GCA_026774425.1. Classification (NCBI taxonomy): domain Eukaryota; kingdom Metazoa; phylum Chordata; class Actinopteri; order Osteoglossiformes; family Mormyridae; genus Petrocephalus; species Petrocephalus zakoni. Next base: position 12,475,591 of record JAODKN010000008.1, on the reverse strand, counting down.
GGCTGGAGGCAGCCGGCCAATCGGTGCCCTGGAGCCCAGACACGTGACCCGAAGCCGCTGTCCCCGCGCCCAGGCAAATAAAAACGGCTTTTGCTGCATTTATTCCATCCCGTTCCTGTTCTCTTTCATTTCCAGCACTCAAATCAGTTGTTTCTCTTAGTGTTTTTTTTTTTTACGGGGTGTTTTCTCACCCTCCCCCCCCTGTTGAAAACCGATGCCTTTAATTTATGGGTTTATGTTTTGCTGTGCTCCATATGAAGGATTTCTGAGAGCGGTTTTCAGAAGTCGTTTGGTTTGAGAGAGCGCGAGCTGTGGAGACGCTGTCGTGTCTGGAGGCTACGTGGCTAAAGCAGTCTGGCTGCTAATGCATTCAAAGCCAGGGAGGAGCTCACTGCTAGGGCGCAGCCGTAGGGGCGCAGCGCCGCTGCTGAGCTTTTGTGATGGGGTTTCTAAGCCTTCTCCCCAAAAAACACATAATACATGTGCAAAGGCCACACCGAAGCAGGGCACGGGATTACCTCTCTCCCGCGATTATCCCCAGAACGCCTCCACTGTGCACGGCAAGGTGAACACCAATGCCATGATTCTGAGCCCAGGTGAAGATTGGATGGATTATGCCAAGATCTCCCGTAGCCTTTAGCATAAAGCTAACATATTCGGGCATCCGATTCCTGGTGTTTATTTCCGCTGTGTGGGAATTGCACCGTGATGGCGCCGATGCCGCCCACTCTGGCTGAGTTGCCTCTGTGAGGACAGGGACCCCCAGGCAGCTCCGCTCCACCCCAGACCCTCCACTGGAAGCCAGGGGGAAGTGGTCCTAGCGTAATTTCAGAATTTCACACCCACCTCCTTTCTCGGTTGTGTGAAGTTGAAACACTCTGAGCACTTAGAGACAGCAGTGAACCACCATGTCTGTCTGTGGGACCGTGTCATTGTTTTTTTTTTTCCCATGCAGAACTTACCAGCTAATGTCCAGGATTTAGGAGTAAGGAGTAGACAGAAATATATACACACAGATTTGTAAGTCCATCAGTATAATCTTCCCTCCAAAATTCCAAGTGACGCAGTACTAACACAGCAAAGCTGGGCCTCTGGAGTTTTTTTGTTTGCCCCAGCACTAAATTTATTAAAGGAAAGGAGACAAAGGGCATTTTTTTTGTCGAACTTGTAACATGTATAAAAAGACTTTTTTCCTTTGCCAAAATGTTCATCAAATAGACGCCTAATTTGGGCAATGGCAGATTCTTTCTTTTCCTCTGTATTTTTAGTAAAAAAAAAGCTGAAAAATATAAAAGACCTTTCATGTGGTTGTCGTGTTTTGTTTTAATGATGAAAGAATTGCAAAAGGTCTTTAAAGTTGGAGTCTCGCTCCCTGTCCAGCTAGCTTTACGCACGCGAGGCTGTCCAGCCACCGCAAAAAGGGTCGCACAGCATTTCATCCATGCACATCTGTCTGTGGAGCTTCAGATCGACCACACCGACAACCCCCCGTCAATGCGGGGGCGGACTGCCAGAGTCCGGTGTTCCTGGAGAAGCTGGGGACCTGGCGATGGTACTTCAAGGCTTGAGGCCTTCTGGCTGCCCCAACAAAGTGATTGTTGGTCCATGACTGTCCCATATTTTCATTTTCCTTCTTGGGGAGTGCGCAAGCTTAACCTCTCTTCTGTACTCACTGCTTGTGAAATCCTGAATCAGTCAACCCCTTGAGATTTTGTGCAGAAGACGTCTTACAGGTCTGAGTGCTATGCTGGTATTCAGTGGCACCACTCCTGGATTTTCCTGGTCATTCGGAACAAGAGCGTAATCGAGGTGGTTCGTGCCATGTAGTCTAAAGACTAGTGATTTGTATAGTTATTTGTATATTGAAATGTTCTGAGACTTGAGTTTTAAATGTTTGCTTTTATCGAATAAGGGGAAAAAAACTATCTCAAGATCCTCGAAGTCCAATGTTAAGTTTCCTGGAAAAGAAAAAAAAATTATCAGGAATTAAAATTTGCAAGCAATATGTTCTGTACATAAGGATTTTTTTTTTCCAAAATAAAAAAGGTATCCATTTCAAAAAGTATACCTAGGTGCAGATGTATATTATTTAAGCAAAATGTTTTAATAATTGGACTATAGTATTAAAGGGAATGTGTTAATCTACAGTGTCTCCATTTTTTGATTTTGTTAGCATCCATGCGTTAATAAAAGGATGTACTGTTTAAGTATCATTCTTTGTTGTCCTGATTTATTTCACTGCTGTAAGAATGAGCTTTCTGCGATGTGTGAAAAGCTGCTTTTAGCCACCATTTGATATACCCAGGGACTTCTTTGCTGCCCCCTGGGTTGGGGAGGTCTTCCTGCTTATTGTCTCTGGCCTTGGGAGTGCCTTGGGCTGTAAGGGGCAGCCTCCTGCAGGATCGCACCTCGCCACTGTCTGTGACTTATTTATAGCTGAGGCTGGGCTGGGATTAATCTTATACTGCATTTACCCCCCCCCCCTAAAAGCAATAGAGGAAAGATGTTATGTAATAACAGGATGCATCATTTGTCTGCATTTTTTACTTATGTTTTTTATTAAGCTTATGGTCGACACCTTAAATTTGCATGAAGAAAACCCAAGCGCTATATTAGTGTAAAAAATGGGTTAGGCTCGGCCTGCCCTGACGCCGGTTTATTTGGAATAACAGTAAGTTATCTTTTGCTCTGTGGGTTAGGGGTCTGTGGACGTGTCCGGAAGGTCGCTGGCTCAAACCGCGTGGCAATCGCATTACTGCTGGCACCTAGTGAAAGGCTCAGTAGAGTAATCATATCATTGTTGGGCCCCCAAGCAGTGCCCTGAACCTCAAACTGCTCCAAGGGTGCTGGATAAATGGCTAACGTGGCACTCTGACCTGGAGCTTCACTCTCACTGGCGTTGTTGTGCTCCATGAGGAGTAAGGGATGTGTCAGAGACCAAACAATTCCTATGGACTTAAACAAATGGCTGGGGATGTAGCTAGAAAATCTGGGCCCTGTGGCCAAATGGCAGATAGGGATTCCCGCTGGGGTTTTTGAAGAAATATTGGTCCCCCTCAGTAGATTTTGCCAAGCAGCACCTCAACAGTATGTATAGGGGCCCTAATAAAGTGCTACCCCCCCAAATTTGCCAGGGAATCCATGCCCCTCCAACACCCCTGCAAGTGGCTTACAAAAGTATCACCAGCAAAACTGGATCCATGCATTAAAATCGAGATCTGGATTTGAAATGCCACCGGCAAGACTGAACATTGGCGGCACAGTAGTGTGGAGAAATACTTACTTTCTTTCACCGTAATTTCAGTGATCAGAAGGTTCACGTAAATTCCCCACCTACCCAAGTAATGAAGTAGTTTGGATCATTTATTTTAGAGTGCAGTCAAGGATGTTAGAGGAAAACGTGGGTGAAGACATGGCAATACCAAATTAAACATTTCGGTCTTTTTAATTAGCACTTGAAATTAATTAGTGCTCCTGCATTAAATTACACCATAATTAATAGACATGTCACTGGTATATGGATACAAAGCAGGTTTAAATAGCGTTAGCGTCATTTCCAACTGTTGTCTGGAGGGACATCGATGAGGGTAAATGATACATTTAAAAAATCCCAAATGTGTAATCAACCAGCTGTTTAGCGTAGACCAGAAGGGAGGGATTTCCCTACCATAAAATCAACGTTTTGCTGGCTCCAATTATAACCCGGAACCAGTACATGCCAGAACGATTTGAAAATACATCCACTAAGACATAACATGGTATCGCAACTTAACCTCGCAGTAACCATTACTAAATTATTTACAAAGCCTTTCAAAGTATTTCAAAGGCGGCCGTTTAGCTGGAATGTGCTGGGAGTGCGCAAGCGCAGAACACCGATATTAGCCGGTGAACCAGCAAGGATGGATTACAGCAATTTTCCATGACTACAAAAACTTTTCCGAGTAGAACAGGACACATCCGCTCGGTTAAATACTATACAGCCTAACACTGAGTTTGTTTAATGGCGCAATTTGTCACACCATCCTCCCCAATAACCGTGCGTGTATGTATTTCTAGCCATGACGTTGCCTCCTGTTTTGTAGTGGGCTTAATTCCGGGCTCCATTAAATTAAATAAAATGGTGCCGATGCGTCACACGTTAGTTCGTGGACTAACAAAAACCCAATTGTATTAAAGAGGGCTTGTGTCAGCAGCACTACCATTATCTATCAATATATTAATGTCAGCATGTAAAATAGCTGTCCCCCGAGGAGAATTTAACAGTATTCATTATTTAAAACAATTAACTTCCAAATTAATTGTTTAAAAGTTTTACAGGTACATTTACGTCAGTACTACCTTCACCCTTAAGTCAATCATTTGTGAAACAAGAGGTATTAGCACTGAACGCAATTAATATTAATTGAACATTTTGGGTAATTAACAACGGAAACGTTATTTTGGGGGGAAAAACGCAGCAGACTGTTTAAGGGGAATTAACCTGACACTTAAACACAAAAAACTCAATGGGGTTTTAACTGCGCCTAAAGCAGCACGTAAGCTAACAATCAGAAGCTGGAGAATATATGGCCACATGACAGAGCCCAACAAGGCCGACATCTGACGAGATTCATAAGTGAGATTCAAAGTGACCGCAGTAGCTGAAGGCTTAGGAGGGCCAAATCCTTTCCTTTGTTTTAATATATACTAATAGGAATCCTCTGACGTCCAACATACACACAGAGTTAACTTCAGAATAAAAAATTGATTGTTTAGTAAACCGCTTCTTTATTCCTTTACAAAATAGGTACAAATACAGAAGTATGCTTTTCACACAAACAGGAAAATTCCAGAATATGTACAGAGTTTACCAAAAATAACGTAGTTCTAATAAACACATGGTCTTTGTAAACAATATGTACAAATTATCCATACAGTAACACATAAATTTCCCACCTCTGTGTTTCAGCGATACCTTCCTAATAATCTTTTGGCTAAAAAGCTGACGGAGTAGAAATGACTCCTGCTTATTTACCAGAAACCATAAAAATAATTATTAAAATCATCTTAAACCATTGGACAAATAGGTCTATTTGTGCTTCGTTTATATTATTTAGATGTTTATTCTCTGTTTACCGTTATGATACTTTTACCAAGATAAAACTGCATTGCCTGAAATGTGGCAAGCTTAAATGTAAATTTAAAAAAGGAAATATATATAAATAGTTACAAAACAATTTCCCTTTAACAGCTACCGACAATACTGCTTGACGCTTGAAGATAGACAGATGCTTTCTCGATGTACATTAGTAACATAGTTTCTCGTTTTCACTTGTAATAAAGCACTAAAACTAAAATATGATGCCGTTAAAAAACAAACCAACGCACATTAACTCCAAATGCCACCTGGAAACGTCGTCCGTTCAACAAATAAATTACAAAGCTGCACTATTCAGACACGATAGCTGCATAGAAGCAAGCGATTCCTATTTAAACCGAAAAGGGAGCTGGGGATGGCGTAAAATAACCATTGCACGAAAAATATTGCAAGTGTTTCCTAATTGAGGACCATATTGGAGTAGAACCCATTACGTCACAGTAGCCGATCTCAAATCCGGCCAATTGGGGCCTCTTGTTTGTTGAATCATGCATCAGGAAAATGGCATTATGGGAAATTTCTATGCGCCATCCATTCGAATCAGATGTGCGAGTCCAGACTTTATTATGAGGGTTAAAGGCCAACAGTTACAGGTCTAATCAAGGTGGGAAAACCGATTTAGGAACACAAGCTCCGCGTGATAGTACAGTCAGTGTCATCGTCAATGCAATGCCATTACCACCCCACCACCACGTTATCTAGAACCCAACTGTCCGTTCTCTGAAGACCAAGCATTTTTTTACAGCACCCCCTTCCACAACTTTACAAAACTAATATTTTAATGACTGACAGAACAATATTTCATGTATATCAATGTGATGTTGAAAATTCAGGCCCTCCACAAGCCATTTTACGACTTACTGAGAGATCTGTCTGATTGGCTAAGAGCTGCATGGACACAAACGGAGTTAAAAAGTATAACATTTCATCTTCAATGAATGCGATGGATGTAATTTTATGTGACCCGAATGATTACTTCGATGCTAAAATATTAAATAGGTGGCAAAAGTACTGTACATGCTGATCAAAATCATTCTTAAAAAAACGAATTATATACATTTTAAATTTACTCCACATCGGCTGGCATTCTTCATTTTCTCGCTTTTGCAAATACGAAAATGACAGGTTCGCAAAAGCTTATACGCTTTGTTCAGAAACGTGAGGCAATGTGACCGCACTCAATCAATACTGTAGGCTGTATGACCAGGTCTGGAATATATTGCTTCTTCAGGAAAAGGGAGAAAAAAAAAAAAAGTTAAAGGTACATTAATTTATCCTTCACTTTGGGACAGTTCATTCCATGCCCAGTAGGGGGCGTCTCACACAGGCGCACGCAGACCCTCCAGCTCCGGTCCGCACTCAGACCCAGATTCCGGCACGGCTTACTCCCCCCACCCCCCCCCCTCCACGTCCAGAACATCGAGATGACCATGATTTTTTTTCCAAAGTATTGACATCTTTTTCCTCTTCTGTTTCTTTCCCCCCTGATTTTTTTCCTTAATTTTTCAATTTGAATCTGAAGTTAAGGTCATGACAGACACACTGAGCCGAGGCAACTGACCCAACGGAAGGCACGTTGTGGGCAGGATGCATTTTGGAGGGGGGGGGGTGCTACTTGAGCAGGGCGCGGTAGAGCAGCAGCGAGCGGGCCGTTTCCCGATCCTGCTCCATGTAGAAGATGAAGTCCCTGAGGTTGACGCGAGTGATGCGTTGCCGTGGGTACTGTCTTGAGGCGGCGGCGGTTGCCGAGGAGCCGGCCGACGCCCCCGATGAACTCCCCGAGACCTGCAGAGGGAGGAGGAGGAGTTAGGGTGCAAGGCGTCACAAGATGTGGAGGATTTACGCAATCTCAGCACCTCTGCGTCAGCCACTTAAGCAAATAATTATCTAACTCAGACCACCCAGATGATCTGCAGATGGTGGCTCAGTGGATTCAACAAGAAAAGGTTTTAAGTTTATGTCCCTGGAGAGACTGTGCCGTTGTATGCTGCAGCAAAACATCGATTTAAATAGGGAAAAAAAAAATGAAATCATGTTAACTTCAATGAGAACCCAGCTTGACTCAATTTAGTCAAACACCAGATGTGTTTCACTTTACATTTAATACATGCCATTTCGGGGTCATTTCAGCACTTTCAGCTTTTAATAAACCTGACCCGAAAATAATTTCTCTCTTCGAAGTGCCAAACATTAGAATTTTTCTAAAGGACCAATATGTATAATTCTTAAAACAAAGCGTTTGTGATCTGAGCTGACATTCCACTTGTTCTGATTTTAAACCTCTTTGGCTAAATGTTCTTGTAGAGCAAAAGAGAAGAAAGGAGATGTACATGACCATGAAAAAGACCGTCTGACATCTTCAGATGAAAATCACCAGCTAACATACACAATCTAACCACTTGAACCCAGGCAGAAAACAAACATCACAGACATTTTAATTACAGCCCCCCATGACACCGTTTTATCCTGGTTTTGACCCATAAACACAGAGCACAGTAGACTGACATTAATTGGAAACATCTGAAGGAGACCCTGGAGAACCACGTCCAGTTTCCGCAGACATCACACAATGCAAACATAACAGTAACCATATCAAAGACCATGGCAGATTGTGCATCCTGGACTGTGCCGTGTCTTCGAGCACCCATCCATTACCGCCTCTGAGGCTAATGTGCTGAGAGTGTCCATATGGGCACAGGACAGGCTTGGCCCTGGGGGATATGGGAAGAGAGCATCTGAGGGCAGCGGCAATCACTCACCATGCCAAGCCAGGTCCAAGCTACTCCCAAATCCATTCATGATTTGGGCTACGTGCCCAGTGCCACACCAATTACTGCCAGTCACACAACCTCAGGCAGATCCACCATCCCACCACTGGGCTCCACATAGGCCCATTCAAATCCACCTTCCCTCATCTTTGTTCCATAGTAGTTCATTCAGATACACCTTCCTGCATTTGAGCTCCACGCAGGCCCAATCAGATCCACGTACCTCCACTTTGGCCCAACACAGGGCCAATCAAATCCACCTTCCTTCAACCAGGCTCCACACAGGCCCAATCAGACCCATCTCTGTAACCTTTGACCTCTGGCAGCTGGTATGGTAACAGCTGCACTATTACTACTACGCCATGTTTATCCTATGCCATTTAAGCAGGCTTCGTCCGCATCTTATTTTATAAGTCCGACGCGTTTGCGATTGAACCCGCACACTGCTCCGTTTCCGGTGTTGCATTAGTTGTCAATTCATGCTGAGAAGAAGAAATTAAAAACCAGTGATCATACTTCTCAGGCAACAAAAAGACACAGTTACATCTGTGTTCTGGACGACACAAAAAGCCATCTCGGATGAATAAATGGGTTTGAGAATGGCGTCAGTGTTCTCATGTGACCGATCCGGGTCAAATGAAGTGGAAAGGCGTCGCGGTGCACGTTCAGAGCAGAGGCTCAGCCAAGAGGAGGCCTCCAGCAGGAACGCGGTGAGATCTCCAAAGCCGCCAGCCATCCCGTTTGGGCTTGTGTTTCGGGGTCGGGCATGCCTCTATGGGATGGGATGGGGCGGGGCGGAGGGCCTCGGGTGTATCACACGCCCCTGCCGGCAGCGAAGCTCGGCGGGCAGCCAGTGGGTGGAGCTGCTTTCCCAGGCTTTGGGGGGAGCCGCGTGACACGGAAGGGGGACAGAAAGCCATCTTTGTGGCCAATATGGGGCTGTCAGACCCCTCATCACTGCTGGTCGGGACAGCGGCAGTCATGGTAGAATGTTATCCCCGTTAGGGACGCTCTGCCGCGGAGCTCCACGGCAGGGTGGGGGGGGGGGAGACACCATTCCCCCCCTTGCACAAGCTGCACCCTGGCAGGGCGCCCCCGGCGCTGGCTCCAGCCTTCGCTACCAGACAAGCTGGCGCACATTCGGATCCTCTCTGGGCACGGGCCGGGCCGGAGCAGGGCGAGAACACAGTCAAATCCGCACGGGAAGGCAACGTCAGACCCGAAGGATGGCAGCAGTGCATGATCCAGGAGGGGGTCTGGCAGTTGTACCCTTGAGCCAGGTACTCAAACTAAAGCGCTTCAGTGAACTGGAGGTATAAGAGCTTATGAAAGCTGCCTGGTTCTGAAGTGTTCGGCTTCCAGCCTCACCTCCGCCTATGAGAGGTTAGCCTGGGGGCCACAGCACTCCAGGGAAAGAGAGGGGGGCATGCCCACAGCCTTTGGGGCCACAAGGGACGCGAATGAGGGAATTCATGCGAAGGTGGGAGAGCGAGGCCCCTGACCCGACTCGAGCATCAGCGAACACCCAGCTGTGCAAACACGCGTGCACAAGCGCATCAACCTGGGAGCCCTAGCCGCCGCCCCGGATCAAACCATCTGTCAGTTGTCACGGGGGCCGGCGAGTCGGCTGGAAGGATCCGGAAGATGGGATTCTTAGGCTGAAGCTGCAGGTTCCTTTGCCTCCCTGCCACCATGGACAAGTCCGAACACCTCTTACAGCCGGCCGCCTGTCAGAACCATTAGCTCCATCGCCCCAGTGACGCACCTGGATGTGAGGATTACGTGCAGATTGTCTACTGGGGCTTTTAGTTGGACCTCCTGTCAGACAGCATCTAGCCACCCCCCCAGAGAGATACTGCACACCCCGAGCCAAAGAAGCTATTTGTGAGCTACCATCATCCATAAGATATGAGAATGTTTTGTCAATAGTATTCTAACAGAATGAGCAGGCCTGACGAGATTCCCGGTAATGATCAAACGCTTGTTAAGAAACATGTTATCACAGAACGGAATTTTTGAACAGATAATCAATACTTGACTGCATTCATTTATCCATCTATAGTGACTTTCAAACTCAACCTGGGTCTGTTTTTTGGCTGTTTTTTCTCGATATTTGATCAGCCCTGATCGAACTCCACCGTTGGCATAGGGGAGACAAACCCAACCTCACAACCGCATCCTGCCACAGTTTTAAAATTTTGTTTATCATTTTAAAACCGCTGTCCAGGGACATCCACCAATAAAAACACACAGAAGTACTTCCTCGCACAATCAGATGACCAAAGACATTCGCGTAAGCAGTCAACCAAAGTGGTGTTGGCTCTGATGGCTTTGCAGTCTGATGTGGGGCCCATTCGTCTTAGCATGTGAACACTGAATAATAACAACAGTAATATTGATGGAGTGTTTGTCAGCATCTAAAACACCACAGATATAAATCCTGAATCCCCATGTCTCGTGACTCAAATCAAAGACCTGACATAACAGGAAGGGCCATATTTTCCACGTAGGCTTCTCTCTCCGACAAAGGCAAAAAAAAAGGGTAGAAGAACGGGGGGAAAAGGAAAAAAAAATGTCCTGCCTCAGATCCTGATAAAAAAAAAAAATGGACAAATTAAATTCAAAGGCACGCGGGCTGCACTCAATCCTGCAGAATGGAGACGACAAATCTGAGACGCAGGCAGGCGGCTGGCGTCCTAATGCACATATAAAACACAGAAACGCCGCCATCGCTCCACGGCGAGGTGTAGCGACCGTGCGAAATCTTAGCCGAGCAGAAGATGGCTAAAAAGGAAGGGGAAGGGGAAGGGAGGAGGGGAAAAAAAACACCTTATTACTTCTAACTCCTGCAAGCCATTTTGGTCTCCAAAGGTTCTGGCTCGCCTGGGGCCATGTGTCTGCAGTGTTTCGGGAAATGACTTGCTTTCGCACGAACAGCGCGTGGCTCTGCAATGCCGCTGCCCCCAGCGTCCCCCGCTGCCGCTCGGCTTAACCCTCGCCTGCCCCGCGCACCGCGAGGAGCCACGGGAGACGAGACCGGGCCAAGGGCAGGGGGCGCCACTGAGATGCGGTCAGGGGGAGCGGGACCAGCAGGTGCGGCGCTACACTACACACCAGGGAGATCTTTATACATTTGTGTGTGAGCGTATATACACACACACACACACACACACACACACACACACTTTATTTTATTTTCTTATATATTATATACATATATACATACATACACACACATACATACCATACATATTTATACATACACACACGTATATACATACACACATACATACACACACACACACGCGTATATACATACACACATACATATATACACACACACACACACACACACACACACACACACACACACATTTACAATAATGCATGCTGTGGTTGATCTGTGTTGTAGATCCGTACTGTTTAACAGTCAAATGTATATTAACCGTGGATTACGTCTGCAAACTAGTTGACACAACACTTAATTAAAACATCTCGCTTTAGGTCAGGAATTCGCTAATTACTGGTACACAGAGAAGGCTGCGTTTCCACGGGTTACGGCGCAGATGAAAGAGTGACCCTGGGCTGAGGGGGGGTTCCTCAGAGCCCGTCCGGGACACGGCGGCTCACCCCCGGGCTTCAGAGATCTGCCTGGGGGGGGCGGGGGGGCCTGGGTGAAGCCTAATGGTACACGTGAGCATAGCAATCCCGATACACAAGCGCGGTCTGCTACATCATCAGACTTCCTGTATTGTAATGGGAGGTTTGCCGGTTAATTCCCAGTAATATTAAGCCAGGCCTGTGGTCAGCCTTGCTTCTTGACGAGCCCAGAAGTCACTGCACTTGTTGGGGACTCAGTGCCTTAAGCTGCTGGCACCACGGACACCGGAGCGCGCTGGCAGACACGAGCGGTGCCAGGGACGACACCAGCCCCCTGCTTGCGGAGCACTGCTAGCAAATATACTACACTCGCATTAACTTCAGCGCAGAGGTCGCACATTTATCTCAGATGCTTGAAAACTTTCCGTCCTTGCTTTAAAATACAAAGGAAAAAACGCACAAAGACCATTAAAAAACTTACTGTATAAGCGTCAAGCCATGTATCCATTAACGCTCATGAAAGACAAGTTGTGAAACTTTGCAGTATTAAATATTCAAAGCATTTCATAAGTAAAATGAGACCAATTAAAGCAGAGGGAGACTGGTAATGAGTGCCGGATGGGTCCCTGTCCTCTGCAGCACATGCTAATGAGGCTGTTGCTTATGCACCCATCACAGCGATGTCATTTCCTGTGGTCCTCACCCTTCCGCCAAGCTCCTCTCTGAGATGGATGACGGACTTAATTAAAACTGGAATATTTTAGGGGTGGGGAATTTTAAAAGAGGTCCCTCCCCCCACCACCCTCACTTGTGGTCAGACCCCGCCTGGATGGTAGGGGTTAGACCAATTTTTTTTTTTTTTAGTGGGTTCTTGGGGGGGGGGGGGGGGGGGGTTGGGGGGATGAATGAACATGTGTAGAGTTGAGGGTAACAAACAAAAAAAAAAAAAAAAAAAAAAAAAAAAAAAAAAAAAAAATAAAAAAAAAATTAAAAATAAAAAAAAAAAAAAAAAAAAA
>JAODKN010000008.1:12402826-12426598 GCA_026774425.1 Petrocephalus zakoni | reverse complement strand
CCTCTCCGTGCCCGGCTCTGACCGCCGCCCGCCCCCCCCCCACCCCCCCCCCCCCCCCCCGCCCCCCGGCCCCGCGGGGGGCGCGCCCCCCCCCCCCCCCCCAGTCGTCACGTCATGTGACCCCCCCCCTCCCTCCGCAAGATGGCACACCATGACGCTCATCATAGCTGGCATGAGGCCCGCGGGGGTCAGCGACATGTGCGGCCACAAGCAGCCCGGAGGTGGGGGGCTGCGATAGTGTGGCCTGGCGCTGGCGTGCATGTCAGGTGTCATGTCATGTCAGGGCCACAGTGCTGGCTGTCAGTGCAGCGGGGGGGGCACCCACCTTGAGGAAGGGAACCAGGTAGGGCTGTGGGGACGACTTCAGCTCTGACTGCAGCCGATTTGTGAACTCCTCGGGCTCGATCTTGGCGTCCTGCAAAGGGTTCAAGGTGACGGATGAGGAGCGGCTTCTGCTGCGCTAATCTGCGCTAATGAAACGCCACTAAAGCCGCGGTGGGAAAGCGCGGGCTTCCCGGTCACCGCGGGGCTGAAGAGCGCCATCTGCAGGGTTTACCAGGTATTTAAAAAAGCGAAGCAAAGCCGTAGCGATTTGATAGCAAGTTATCGTGTCAAAAGGTGGTGTCTGCTGCCATCTACAGGCAGGACTAGGAAGTGAAGTCAACCACAGAAAAATTACAATGAATACCAACAAACTAATCTGAACAGTTTCCATTATTCCCCTATATTTCTCTGCAGCCTTCCTCACTAGAAAAAAAATCTTATTTGAACCCGTTACACTGTGGCAAAAATCACATAACCACAGTGCCACCTAGTGTTCAGAAATGCTGTAATCCTACAGATATAGGTATAAAGCACTGTTCTGGGACCCTGGCCACAGCAGGGATACCAGCAGAGCGGCCTCACCAGGAGGTCCTGCACAAGAGCCTTCACGTTGCGGGACGTCTCCGGCGAGGGCGAGTTGTGGGACGCCAGTTTGATCAGGGTGGCCAGGAAATTCTTGCACTTCTTCACATTCTCCTGCATCTCCTGGAAGCATGAAAAGCACGTGGTGGCCAACATGAGGACAGGCCCTGGAGACTCAGGGGCCGGAGGGCATGAAGGGAGCAGAATCGGGCGTGGGGGGTGGGGGAGAACAGAGGGTCACAGGAATAGCAGGGGACAGGTTTTAAGTCAGATCGAATCACAGCTGCACCGAGAAGCTCAGCCTGCAGACCTGGGAGATGACGGAGGCCCCCGGGGCAGGGGGGGCGGACACGGGGGTCTGCGGGGCGCTCTGTCCTGCCGCGATCACCGTCTGTGGCTGCTGGGGAGCCGGCACCGGGCCCCCGATCACAGCCGCCTTCTGGGTGGGCACAGACAAACAGGATGTGACATCCTCACAGCGAGGCCGGGAAGGACAGATGGGCAGGGTGACAACCCCCACGCCTGGGATTCTCCGAGACAGACCCCCGCTTTCTTATGAAACTTTTTCAAAAAGTTACTGTTCAGGCGATTTCTAAAGCATTCCAATTCCAAGATGGAAACCTCGAATAGCACTAAAAGTTGAGAATCATTTCAGCCAATCCCGTGCTGGCTAAAATGACGTTAAGTTTGGGGGACAGCACCATCTGCTGGGGGAGCAGGTTAGGTGCAGGAAGGAGAGCTCACCGGAGCCGCTACCGGCGAGGCCCCCTGGAGGGCAGGGCTGCCAGCAGGGGTAGGAGACACCACCTTGGCCTGAGCGGGAGGGCCGGGCCGGATGGCCTGGGAGGTCACGGGGGCCGGCTGGAACAGAGAGGGAGAGAGAGTGGGATGTGTGAAGAGACTTCATTAGACCAGAGCGCTGCTGGAGTCTCCCGAGCCAGACCAGCTAATCACTCATCGGGGGGGATCCAGGGCCTTCTATTCCTGGCCGCAGCCCTTGGCATTGTTCTAGCGGCATCCGGTACAGCCCTGGGCGATGCCTGGAAGGGCGTGTGGGGGTGAGGTGGCGATGGGCACGGACAGGATGTGCCGCGCCTGCAGAGGCACTCGGCAGCTGCGGGTCCGCGGGCAGTGGGGGGGGGGGGTGTTTACACTGGGTGGCGTGTCTCTGACTCGGGGGGAGGGCAGCCACGGGGAGCTGCTGGCTGCTCCATCACAACAGATTACTCACATGCAAGCCAGGATGCTGTTAGCTTTTTAAAACGATTGGACAGTGCGCTGATGAATGATTTAACGAGCGTGGAAGAAAATCTCACCCCCTCCCAACCCCTCAAGAGGAAAAGGTGGTGCCCCGGGACAGGTGAAGCAGAGCCAGGTCCCAAAATTCCCCCTCCGTCTCTCCCAGTCTCCACTCCACTTTGCCCCAGTCTCAGTTTTCAACAACAGCATGGCAGACGGTCGCGGCTGGGCATGGCACAGAGCATCTCTGAACACAGCAGCTCCCCCAGACGGGGCTCATCTCGGGAGCAACCTGACACCTCAGAGGGTGAGGCTGCCATGTCTGAGGATGCTGGAGAGCACAGAGAGCACAATCTGCAAGCCACTTAAATGATGCCGGAGCTCCAGGACACACAGAGTCAGCCAGCAAAGGCTTTTAAACACAGGGGTCGGGCTCCAGTCGCAACACGGAATCGAAAAATCCCCGAAATCCCAAGACGGCAACAAGTGAGGCAGTGATGGACAGATGAAATGGGAACATTGTCAAGCTGAAGTACTCCTGACATATTCTTTGACAGTAATTTAATTTCTATTTTGAAATAAAATCAAACAGCATTCAATATTTTTGCCATGAGAACACCTTTGACCTCGTGCTATTGATCCAGATAGAGTTCCACACAGAGATACAGTTCCAGAGTGGAGCAAAACGTGCTCAAAAAAACCCACATTGTACAGCCTGGGCCCCCATCTGGGTTGGCCGGCTCTCCATATGTGCGGCCCTGTAAATATACGCACGTACGGGGATACAGCCAATTTCCCAGCTATGACTCACGCATAAGAAACGGTTGTACTAAAACAGAGCTAAAAAGCATCTGAACAAATGAGGCGTTTGGACTGAGAGTAGAAATACTGAATACCAATGCATAACTGACAGCAGTGGCAGAAAATGGACTATGGCACCCTCTAGTGCCGACACATAAAATGCAGCTCTTACTTACACAGATGATGTTAGTTTTCAACTAGGCTTGGGCGATATGTCGATATTATCGTGGCGATGTTGGCCGCCTTAAGTAACTATATCAACTTTCGCTTTGAAAAGATAACCGTCAAACACGTTACACCCGCACTGAAGATAAAGACAGCTGACAAGGTCATGAAGAAAAATACTAGATGGTTTTCTTGCTTGTTACCAACCCTTGCTGTGTCTAGTTTATGCCATGGCCATACATGAACTCGGGACATTTTCCGGAGAATGATTAAAGTCTGGACATTTTCTGGAGTTGCTGTTCCTCACACGTAGCACACAACCAAGGATCTTCCACATCAGAAGTGTTTACAACAACTAGCAATATTCCGCTTATATTGGCTCAGGGCTTGTGCATTTCTTGACTAGATACTATTAAAAACTCAATTAAAAAAAACCCAGGGAGAAGGTTCTTTAATCATTTTCTGGCTTTGTTTGTTTGCAGTAAACGATAGTATTGTATATCATGATATAATTGAACGATATCACATCGGGTTTGAATACTGGATATCACCCAACCCTATTTCCTACACTTGGGTTTCCCAACCCAGGCCTCAAGGCACCCAAGACGGGTCATGTCTTGCTCCCGGTAGGGGAAAAACACGGACAAAAACATGGATCGGGTTGGGAAACACTGCCATACACAACCATATAACAACAAACAAGCATCCTTTGCATTAAATGTTAATGGTGGCTCAGTGGGTAGCACTGCAACCTCACACCTACAGGACTGGGGGGTTGAATCCGGCCTTCTCCTACTACAGATTTAACGTGAGTTTCCTCCCAAAGTCAGACCAAGTAGCGTCTCAACCGAGGGGGGGTATTCTGTGAGGGACTGGCATCCTGTCAAGGGTGCCCCCTGCTGCCTGGGACAGGCGCCATCTTCCGGTTGGAAGATAACTAACACAGGGAATGCTTTGATGTTCTAACCTTCACATCCACAGCTTTACTGTCGAGGATTTCCCTCTGGTAACTCCGCGCTAACACGGTTATAATCCGGTGTGCGGAGAAACACCCAGGCAGCCTTAGAACAGAGGACCTCCCATCCCCAGATCGGCCTGAGGTCTCTCACATGCAGACAAGGAGTTCTCCTGGCTGAGAAGGGGCTGAAGCTGCTCACCGAGTTCAGTAACTTGCAGTTTGCAAATGAACTATCAAGTTAGCTTCAATTTAAATGATGGTTAGCTTATCATGGTCTCTGCAATATCCCCATTTTAGGGTAGGTGTTTATGAAACACAGGACACCAGAATATGAAGACGGCGACACTACAGACTAACTGCCCTTGATACAACTTCTTAATCTCACTAATCACTCTAATCCAGGGGTGGGCAATCTTATTCGCAAAGGGCCGGTTTGTATGCAGGTTTTTGGGATAACCTTTAGGTCAACTCTTCAAACCCAGGTGTGAGGACTCTTCGGCCAATCGGTCACCTAGTTATTAACCTAATTAGAAAGTTGCAGCAAAAAACTGCACACACAATGGACCTTTCTGCCCACCCCTGCTCTAAGCACTACAGTCAAAATTCTTCGAAGTCTCACTAATACCGATTAAGCACAGAATGCAGAACCAGAAGCACCCCAAAGAGGGGGAACGATGAATGATTCAAGGGGCCCCAAACACCCAAACACGAGTGGGGCCCCGGAATAAGCCAGCAGCTTGGGGGTCAGGGCCCTGGGTGACCTCCTGTTAGGGAAGGGGGGGGGGGATGTCTGGCCACCCACCTGAGTAAAACTCCCACATTAGAACACCAACATCTGCAACTTGATGTTATACTCAGTTCAGATTGAGGGATCAAATGCAGCACATTTAACACCCCAGATTTCTACAGCATCTTAAAGTGCATTGGAACATGTTTCAGGAAGTGTTAGGAGCCGGATATGATATTAGACCCACAGGAGCCGAAGCAGAAAAAAACTAGCAGCAGCCCGTCCTTTACAAGGAGATTAAACCTACACAGCAGAGCCATCGACTGTGCTTACCAGAGCGTTAATGACAGGACAGTGAATTGCGTTCAAATTCTTTATTTAATCTACGGCGATTAGCCTGCATCTAAATACAATTTGCCAGAATTCAAGTTAGGATTGAGACGAGTTTTCAGACCGATAAGTGCTGGCAGACTGAGCATTTCCCCCGCTGTTCTGCCACAGCATCACACTTCAGGGTTGCACTCCAGAGGGTTAGCACCGAACTGCTGTGGGCAGCAAGACCTTGGCAAGCGGTCTAGCACGGCCAGAAAAGGTGGGAAGTGCCACCCCCTTGTGGCTCCCCTGCAGCCTCGGGAATGCAAACAGGCAGAGAATGTGGGAAAAGGCTAAAAACTATTTTAATTGAGAAATAAAAATAATATGGTCAGGCTTTACTTAAGGTGGAAGGCAATAACTGCCTGAGACGTTCAGTGCTAAAATGAAATGGAATTTGTGTATCCTCAACAGACCTATCCGTAAGTAGGGCTTTTAAATGATGGTAACCGGAGGTAGATAGTTCAAGTCCAGAAAGTAAAAATCCACACCAAGATTTAACATTTACAGCATTTTGTTTCAACCAACCAGCTAAGTACTCTGGGACTGGCCGCTTTTTGCTCAACTGAGTGGTCGAAACAAAATCTTGGTCTGAAGTTTGACTTTCTGGATTTGACAGCAACCGACTTAAGAAGTGCACTGGGCCTAAACTGGTCCGATTGTGTAGGGGCTGCATAGAAGAACCGATGAATAAGACTGGCGGACCTGGTCCACTCTGGGAAACTGGGGGTGTCACGGAAGGAGGCAGCCTACTGGGCATTTCCAAAGACCTCAGAAGGCCTTCTATCGTCATGCCGCGAATATCTGGCGAGCCCTAAGGATTTTGTGCACTATCATACCATATTTTCACTCCCAGCCAACCAACAGCAGCTCATATTAGGTAGGGTCCCAGGTCTGATGGGCACCCTGGGCTTGCATGGCCCAGTCCAGATTTTGGCCACTTTGCAAATGTATATTAGGTTCTCACCGTTCCTTAGTTGTCTTCATTTCTCCTCCATTTTCCTCGTTAAAATGAAGCCCTTTTATTCGGCGTAGGTGGACAATTTGTACATTTAGGTAAATGTGGGATTTTGGTTGTAGTTTGGGTGAGATCCAAATCTGGCACTCACACCTCAAGCCAAACATTGATAAATAAAGCTCACAGCAAAGTGAGGCTACTGTTACCATACATAACTAGAGACACATTCTAACACCGCTAACCCTACACTGACCTGAAACACCAATAATCCCAGACTAAGAGTGGTACATTATAGGAAGCATAGATTCTCTGCTTCTTCTCCAGTGAGAGAGCTGTCACGTCTCATCAGGAATGTTTCAGTGACGTTAAACCTGTGGGGCCTGTTATCAATACGTGGGTTGACCCCTACTGGAGAGACGGGGAACATGTCAGTACACCTGCCACAGAGAGCTAGCTTCCAGTACTCAGCATGAAAGACAATAACTACTGTGATTCGTCCTTTAGCCACATCATAAAGCTTAATGTTTTTATGTGAGATAGAGAAACATTGGCCTAACCCATACAATACAAGGCAAACAAAGGGAACCTCAACTTATAAGTTATGCCTGGTTTTACTTAGTGGATCCTGGAGCAAGGATGTATGGTAGTAATAATAATACGTTTTATTTATATAGCACCTTTCTCACACTCAAGGACGCTTTAGACTGTAAACAATAATACAACAGAGCAATGCACATACAGCAACAACAATAACACAGTAGCATTAACACCACTAGGGGTGGGGTTCAAATCCCAGCAGTCATGCGAGTGGAGTCTAACTCCCAAGGTTATGCGTTTTTCCTACAGCTACGTAGGTTTGCTCCCATAATACAAGAATATGTGGGTAGGCAACCTGGCTTCTTTTAATCGTGTGGTGTGTGTGCAATGGACTGGCATCCTGTGTAAGATACCCACAGCCTCGTGCACTAGGTCTCCCAGAGTTCGCCATAACCTTGAACTGGAGCACAGGCCGGCGGCGAGTGCTCGTCTTCACTGATTTTTTTTAACATATCGATGAAGTCTGAATGCAGCAATTTGGATATGAGGACCGACATAAAACACATTCACCACACATGGTCCAACTTACAATCTGACTCCACTCCCGCCCGGCCATCTCAGGAGCCACCTGAAGGATAACTATAAAAGCAAAAGCCTTGAGTTTATAGCAGCACCGGGTCAACGGTCAGTGACAGACTGGGGACCAAATGTAAGCACTGATGGAAAGTAGGATCCTTAGCCACAGCCCCGACACGTCCATTGGCCCATTAACACTAAAAGGTTTTTTCTTAACCTGTCAAGGATCTTCTACACACTATGTGCTCTGCAGGTACGTGCAGCTTAATCTATTAAGTACTGCACTCAGGACCAGAACTTGTCACTTAGCTGTGCTCAGCAGCAACTAAATACAAATGTATCTGTATATGTTAATCTCCAGAAGGTGATCCTCTCCAGGCCTGAGGTGGATGGACTGAGAGTGTCTAACCAGACCTCAGCACAGGTCATTAACATCTCATATAAAGGGGGGGCAGAGGCAGCTACAACTATTCTTGTCCACTATTCTGCTCCCCCTATGCAGGGCACAGCCAGAGTCCATCACACACTGCAGGTCCAGACGGTGTTCCTTTGGAAAGACCACCACGCCCCACAGGACTCCCATGGTGCACCTGTACCGAGAGCGGTCTCGGTCACCGGGACTGACCCCAGCCGAGAGCGGTCACCAGTGCCACAGGCAGGGACCCCCATGTGAGGTCATTAAAAAGTAACCTCCCTTCTCACAGAAACCCCATCCATTGGATGCCCCTTCCTCCCTTCCAGAAGGTCAGAATATAAGTCCTCTCACTCCCGAATCCCTGCTGAACCTCACGGCAGGCCGATGCCAGGTCAGTCACCTGACACCCACACCACCACGAGGGGCGCTGATGACATTTTGGCGGGACAGGTGGGATCCTACAGACCCTCAAGTGAGGAATTTGGCTGCAGTCTCACCTGTTCCCCACCGACGTGAGCGGATACCTCCCGCCAAACCCACGCTCTGCTCCAGCCCCGGTGCCTCTGAGCTTCTCAAGAAACCCAACCCTCTCGTACCGCTGCAGTTAACTTTATTTTTAATCCATCTATTTTTAATATGTTTCTGCTCTTTGTGGCCTCCTGGGCCACCATTTCGGAGACAGAAATCAGAATTGAATTTGATTCACATTAAACATTTAATCTTTCAGTCGCCGTAAATGTAAGACACCCTGTAACTACCCGAGACAATATTTAAGGAACAATCACTCTGTGAATGACAAAGTGCTTTTCTACCCCTTAAAGAAAGAGCAGACCCCCTTGCCTGATCCTG
This sequence comes from Petrocephalus zakoni, assembly GCA_026774425.1. Lineage (NCBI taxonomy): Eukaryota > Metazoa > Chordata > Actinopteri > Osteoglossiformes > Mormyridae > Petrocephalus > Petrocephalus zakoni. The sequence goes on along the minus strand of JAODKN010000008.1, from coordinate 12,418,095 downwards.
CGAGTACACTATAACATCCATAAGCCCATGGCCACAGGGCCACAAAGGGCCTACAGCAGCAGACGGGGTGTGCGAGGCCGTACCTGGGTGGTGGTCACTCTGAAGGTGGTCCCGGTGGTAGGTGTGGCGGGTCGAAGGGAGATGTTGTTGTGGGCCTGACCCTGGGCCTGAGCTTGGGCCTGGGCCTGGGCCAGAGCCTGCTGAGGAACCATCACCAGCTGCCCCATCTCAGTACGCACCAGCACCATGCCTGAAAGCATGAGACACGGCCCGACGGTCATACAGAGTCTGAGGACACCTGCTGGCACCCGCTATGAAAAAAAAACAAGAACCTGGATACACCCACAGTACCGACCCACAGTACCGAAGCTCACACATCATTGAATAAAACACAGGGACTGACATACAAATGGCAGCACATCACAACACAGCTCATGGTCATATCATCACTCAGAACACGGCTAAGGTAGTAAATCAGAAAATATACATTTCCCCTGGTTAAAGAGATAATGCTTTCCTTAATCTTCTGCCTTTTAATATTATGTGACACTAATGTCGCAGTTAATTCACTGGTCTTGTTTAGGACCTACTTGCACCGCTGTTCCTAAATCTTCACGGAGCACGTTGGATGGATGGCCGGAAAGGACCCTATAAAAAGGGAGAGCATTGATTCCCCACTTCCCGCATCGATAACAAGCGCGCAGCCGCAACGCGGAAAACGGGGGCGAGCCACTGCTGGTGCCTTCCCTCGCCGTCATGTCGCTTGTGTTTGTTGTCAACAAAAAAATAAATAAAAGAACTGACTCAACTACAGGAGGTTGTGAACCTGAATGATGCAAGGAAGGCCTCAAACAGTCAGCACCCTGAAAGGACAGTCTGAGTGTAATGGTGAAAATTTCGAACCCAAAGCTTGACTGTCGTCTGCTCCCATTGTCAGTGAGATGCACAACTGGGAATTCTACCACGAAATGCACAGCTGTATAAACAAGCAGAGACTGATGCACCTCAGAAAAAAATCAAAATAAAAGCATCAATGAAAAATCAAAATAAAAGCTGATATCAAAGCTCAAACATAACATTAAAGATCCCTGGGAAATGGATGACTCAGGGTACAGTATGCAATAAAATGCATCAGGCAGCTCCCCAAGGAGAGAGCCGTATAATTCTCAATAACTTTCGGCAACTTTTGATGATCATTCCTCCGTTTGCTCCAGCACGCTGTGAGAAAGACTAAGGATTATCAAAAGATATCAAATTTAAATGTCAGCACAGAACTGCTCATACACATTCAGCCCCCCCAACACTAGCACACAGGCAGCTAATTAACCTGTATTCCCCCAATAAAACATCCAGCTACTTAACTCTTAATTGTTAAGCACAGCTACGATGCAGCAAATCTCAAAAAACATGAGCCTCAGGATCAGTCAGCCCAAGGCGGCACTGATGGTTGCAGTCCAAACCCACAAGTGTGCACTCCGCCACCCGGACCCGTCCAAATCGGTTCCCTAAATATTTCACAGAGAACATTGGGATCGGATGTCAAGTGTGGGACAGCACGTCCACCGGTTCAATAAATAGGCCAGATTTCCGAGCATCTTCCGAAACACAGCGGGTCATGCGCATGGCCGCCAAGCCAAGCAGCAAGTCTCACCTCTGGCTCAAAAGCTTCAAGGCAGCATATCTCCGGTTCTGATGACCACAACAGCCAAGTGCACTATATTCCCAAGGATGCCATAAGTGTGCTCTGGCATGATTTCTTCTTAAAACCAAAAATGTACATGAGCTAATTTGTAAAGTTAATAAAAAATTTACTACAGAGCAAAACACATAGGTCTAAGTGATGTACAACTTACAATATAGGGACCCCATAGTTTAATAGACTGATGTCAATTGAGCAGACTGTTTATATAAGGCAGATTACACATTTACACAGCTGAGTGTTTCAAAGAAGCAATTGAGGTCAAACTCTCTAGGGCTCCTTCTGAGAACCCTAAATTTTTGTTTTCAAGCTTGTATGCTGCAATGCCAAGCTCCTAGCTGATATCGAGTCAGGAAAAAAACCCAGATAGTTTGGAGGATTATCTCCATGTTTCAAGTGTCAACTCTTAGAAGCACAGTGATGTGAGAAGTACAAGCCCGCGAAAGAAATCTAAAGACACAGGGCCTGATGCCGAACATAAAATATATTTTACTCTCACTGGTGAAACGATCGCATCCCAGAGCCTTCGGGCCAGGCTCCTGTACTGCCTTCTTAAGTCCACACTAACGAAGACGCTCAGCAACCTCAGTCAGAGAAAAACAGGCCCCCAAAAGCGGTCTCTCGGCCCACTCCCTGTAAAGATATCCTTGGGACTGAAAAGAGAGGATGACTTAAAAGGTAAAAGAGAGGTGAGATGCCACACTGGGCCTTGGCATTATCTCCCTATCAGCAGCTGAAAACACCTGACTACATAGGACAGGCCTAAATCACACTCAACCAGACATATCGTGTGACCCGTCCGGCATTTATGGAATTCAGTGTAATATAATATCAACTGCTAGCGTGCACAAAGCATTTTAATATCATGAAATGTGTACTTTGTAGTTAACTGACGGCTGCAGGTTGTCTTCCCTGGCAGTCAGAATTATTTATAACAAGCAGCCACGTGGGTGAGCAGGAATGCCAGGATTCACCTGTCAGTGAGGGCGCAGCCGGGCTTTATAATCTCCCAAGCCCCGGATCACAGGATCCAGCCTGCTCCTTTGGATGTGAAGCACCGTCCATCGCACAGGTGACTGTCAGAACACAGCCCCCCCCCCTCTCCTGTGTAAAACCCCTGCTTGGCATCCCTCCCCCCCCAAAGTTTGCTCAGCCTGTTTCCCTAAGGGGTACCCCCCTACCCTACACACACACACACACACACACTCACACAAACACACGTGACATGGTAAGCTCAACTAAGGTGCAGAATTGATTATTTTAGGGAAGTGGTGTTACGGAAAAATTGCATAAGACCAAGTCGCTTTGTCGTCGCTTAAATAAAGCAGTCAGGTCGCATTCTTCTTGGAAATTAGCTGGGGAGGGGGGTCACACTTGCACTGCAAGGCACAAACAACCACGGGCTACAAGTAAAAAGCAGAAACGCGCAGCGATCGCCGCTCCCCTGCAGGAGCATCTCCGAGGCGAGGCGCCAGAGAAACTTTCCGCGGCGCCCTTACCCTGCGGGATGGTGAAGCCGGGAGGCAGCTGGATGGTGGTCTGCGGCTGCGGGGAGCGGACGATCAGCTGCGGGGACACGATCCTCTGCGTGGCAGCCAGTCCCGCCCGCAGCTGCTGCGGCTGCGCCGCTATGATCGCCGGCGACGCGGGGGTCCCGGGTCGGATCATCCCCACGGTGCCGGTCGCCGGCTGCCCCACTAAGCTGACGGCGGGCTTGGCCAGGGCGGTGAGCGTTACGGGGCTGCCGGAGGCGGGCGCCGAGCTGCCGGCGGGAGGGTTAGGCAGGGTGGCGGAGGTGATGGGGCTGGCTGCCGGCGGGGTGGGCATTTTCGCCGGGACCGGGCAGTCGGACTTGGGGTTGCCCGGGTCGCTGCCCTTACTGTGGTTTACTAGCGGGGTGCCGGCGGCCGCCGGGGCCGCGGTGCCGGTTCCGTTCTGGGAAACACTGGCCATGATGTGAGCCGGGACTCTCTGCAGGGCTATGGTGGGGGCGCCCGCGGTGCCGTCCGGGGCGCCGGCGGGGAAATCGGGCTGAGGCGCGCTGAAAGTGCTGGAAGTGACGCACGGCGGCAGCGGCTGGCCGGAGCCGGCGGCGCCTGCATTATTAACCAGGGGCACGGTGACGGGTCCGGGCTGGAAGGCGGCGGCGGGACCGGCGGCGTTGGCGGGGGAGCCGACCGACGCCGGCGCCCCGTCGCTCCCGTTCAAACTCCGGAGCCCCGCAGGAGCGCTCCGCGCGGCGGTCGCGACGTGGTTCTTGGCGGGCTCCCCCTCCGCCGCCGAGCCCAGCGCCGGAGCCCGACCCGCGGCGGCGGCACCGCTGCCCAGCGGGGACGCCAAAGTTACCGGTCCCGGCGCGGAGAGCGCCGCCTTACTGGACGCCCCATGTGCCTGCGAGCCGCTACCCGCGCTCGCCCCGCTCCCAGGAGTGACGGGCGCTTCCCCGAGCGGCGGCGGCGGCACCGCTTTCCCGGAGCCGCTTCCCCTGGAGTTGGGCTCCCGGCTCCGCGCAGCCTTATGCTGCCCTTGTTGTTGCTGCTCCAGCGCAGCGCTCACTTGGGCAGGTAGCGTCCTTCCTAAGTGGTGATTGCCGGCGCCCGGGGACCCGGCGCCCCTGCTTTCCGCTTGGGGGGCTGCTGGGTTGCTTTGGCCGACGAGCTGCGACTCCAGCGAGCCCACCAAGTCGCTCACGGCTTTCTCGTCCACCTCGGAGAAGAGCATATCTTCCAGAGGGTCGGAGGCGCCCGCCATCTTTGCTCGGAGATAGCTGTCCGAATTTTCGTGCGCGCAGCGCGCATGCGTGTTGCCGGGCATTGTGGGAGTGGGCCTGACGTCAGAGCGCCAAAATTCGTTCTCTTGTCACCGCTTGATATAAATTCTACGAGGACCGGGGTTGTGGGAGACAGACTTATGAAATGGTGGGTGGGGGGAAACAAATCCCCGGGATAAAATCACAACAATGTTAACGTTTTTACAGATACGACGTGCTCCATTGTGCTGTAACATACGTCACTGCCACAGCCAAGTAGGTCTAGCATATATCGTGCTTCGTCCGACTTGCATTTATAATGCATACTCATCATATTTGCAAGTTCCTGACCAGTCTTATTACAAATATTGACATTTCACTGAAATACGTAATTAAGTAATAACGTAATAAATTATAATGCTACCGCACATACAGCATTCAATCATTTTATCATTTAATTGTTACGTCCTTAATAAATGCGTGTTCATGCACGTTTCTTGGTTTTAAGTTGTGCGTTTTTCCTGTTGCATCGATAGATTCGTAGTTGGCTTTCTGTCGCTGGAAATCAATACAGCACGAGCTCGGCGGTCTTCGGGAGGAGGGGGCGCGCGGGCTTCCCATCAGCCACCGCGGCTCGAGCTTCCCATCAGCCACCGCGGCCCGAGCAGCGAAGATGAAGGCGGCCATATTGTGTTAGCAGCACAGAGCCAGAGAAAGGGGGCAGGGACGCAGCGAGGCGAGCGAGAGCGGCAGCGGCTCAGGGCAGCACAAAGAGACGAGTGCGAGACGCTTCAGCTAGCCGGCCGTCCCCGGAGTCCGGAGCCGACGAGCGGCACCATGAGCGGGGGCACCCCTTACATCGGCAGCAAGATCAGCCTGATCTCCAAGGCCGAGATCCGCTACGAAGGGATCCTGTACACCATCGACACCGAGAACTCCACCGTCGCACTCGCCAAAGGTGACGGCGCCGATTGCCGGGGGGTGTGTGCGGCAGAGGGCCCGGCGGTGTGGGCGGCAGAGGCCCCGGGGGTGCGGGCTGGCGGCCTGCGGGCCGAGCCGCCTCCGCTCGGCGCTTATTGTCCGATCCGAGCGCGCTGCTAATGGCAGATACGAGGAAAGGAGCTAAGCCACAAAGTTACGCGGTTATTTCGGCACAATCGGCGTCCCCGCCGTCTTAGGCACAGCTGGTAATCTTTTGTCCGGCTAACTAGCAGTTCTGCATGGCGGAGTGACATCTGGCGGGATGGCAGAGGCTGATGTGCAGCCCTACAGTGCGGGACGGGGTTATTTACCGCTGTGCATTGCAGCCTAGCCGGCCCGTAAATGCTCGGCGTATCTGGATACTGGTGACGTCTAAGGCTGGAATAACGCGGAGCTAATGTGGCGCTGAGAGTGTTTAAAGGTGGCCTTATGCCTTGGGAGGTTACGTGCGTTAGGTGATGCTGCTGTCGGGCTGTAAGCGCTCATCTGAATCCAGTCGGGTCCTTGGTGTTTTTTTGTCGTTCTTGTTTTCTTCAAAGCCACTTTAAATCACGTGTATACAGCTGAATATTAGAATAAACATTGTGCTTTAATGCACTACAGCAGGACCCTGTCCTGATACTGAACTTAGTCTTTTACACCTCATGATCCATTTTTTTTATTAGAACGACCTTGTTTGTGTGTTTTGTTTACTCGTTATGTTTAATATTTAAAATGTATTCAATTTGCATCTCCCTGACTTGGTCTTAATGCTTGAAAAGTTGCATACAACTTAAGCTCGTAAGTTTCGGTGCAGTTGCACATCAGATCTTTTTTCTGGAAAACTAGGAAATCAAACTGGCATTCGTTTACTTTAAAATGGATCTCCCTCTAAACTTTTTGATGAAAACGGTTTAATTATATGTCCATTAACTGAAGTTGACAATGCGTTTCTCCAGAATGATTTTCTGCGTTTATACAGCAGTCAAGTGTTTGAGCAGGATGTTGCTCAGTAGTGTGTGGGCTTTGGTATCCTGAACTAAGGCATTACTAATTATGCACTGGAAACCACTTGGTTTTTGTTATAGTTTACATTGGAAGTCAATGGGAAACGTGCTTTTATGCTCTACCATTTTTAATCTGAATGCCCATCCTTGCTATATGCAAGGTTTTAATCAGTTTAATGCTCAGTCAGAATGGAGGCCGTACACATCTGTCGAGTGGCACCCCCACTGGGGCCCGCAGGTTAAATGGCAAATCAGACTGCCTGTTTTATTTGCGAAACCAGTCTTGCCAGACTTAATTTCTAGCTATACTTTTTCCATGGACATTTTAAAAAGCGAGAGGACACAATTCAAAATATGTAGTTGACCATATGAAATCACTGTAGGATTTTCCTTAAAAAGATGGTGAAATTAACTGTGAACATGTAAGGCTTTAAATGATCAAAAGTCACTTGCACACAGTCTGCTTTTTCTTTTCCTGAGGATTTTTAAGAGAGAGTGCAGAAGCATGTTTAATTCAGACATCAGTGGTGTGATGCACTGTTTGATAGCAGCTACATAGATCACTGATTATAGTTGAAGGTTGTATTATGAATGTCATCCCTGACAAATTTTATTGTAATGGGATATCCTAGGTATTCTTCCATGTGAATGAAGTGCAGTCGGCGTATTTGTTTATTTAGCCAACAAGGGCTCTTTGGTTTCCGTGATCCATTAAACTTGGGCGGACTCAAGGAATCAAGACATGAAAAATGGTATTTATTCATAAACATGGAACTGCAATTTGCACGTATATTGGATGACATTGTGAAATACCTTTGCCGCAGGTAAAGCTGGAGACTGTTTTTAATAGGTGGGAATTCCATCATAGCCATATCTGGCCTCATGAATGAAAGGATGTTGCCTAGTAGGCTAACCATATGTCCTGCTTCCACTGCAGGAACTCTGGGCATTTCCCAGGTGGCTCAACCATTTGCAGGAAAAGGTGCTTGGAGATACAAAAGGCCCTTACAGCCTCTTGTATCTCCACTCTGACATAGGAACCAGTGATGCACAGGTTCATTCACAAATGACCCAAACTCCCTTGATGCTTTTATTCAATCTGACTGTTACTTGGACCGCTAATAAAGATTAAATGATGTCCAACCCACATTATGTGCGTAAACTGATATGCTTTAATTGCACTTGAACTGACTTGACTTTATTGACCCTCATATCCAAGAATCAGAACTGTTTTTGTAAGTAGCTGAACTGAAAAAAATGAGCCTTTAAGCAGACTACAGTAGATTTAAGAGACAGACAAAGCATAATACATCATGCATCCAAAGGAGCATCATTCTGTCTCCTTAAACACCTTTTTTGATTTGGCAGCTTATAAAAACTTAAAATCCAAAATAGATGTAAATAAATCCATAAAAATACACAATTTGGAATAAAATGGAATGGAATTTGGAGGGGAGGGTGGGAGACGGATTTCACAGGGCCCTTGACGACAAAGTAGAAATTGTGGTGTAAGAGACTGAAGACTCAGAAAAGCCGAATGTGGCTACATTTCTGTTATGCATTTTTTTACTGTCACGCTAACTGGCTTATGCATATTTTTGGAGGTGACTCCTGATCAGTGCTGGTTAAATATCTCCTTCCCTCCCTTCAGTGCGTTCCTTTGGTACTGAAGACCGGCCTACTGACAGGCCCATCCTACCCAGAGATGAGGTTTTCGAGTACATCATCTTCCGTGGCAGCGATATCAAAGACCTTACGGTCTGTGAGCCACCAAAGCCCACCTGCTCTCTCCCCCAGGACCCGGCTATCGTCCAGGTATGCAGCCTCCAATGTGACGACGAGGGCTGTGATTAGATGCATCACGGACCGCACAGTGTTTGAACCTTCTTATAAATGGTGTCTCATTCTCTGAAGGCTCCTTGTGAAGTGTTTGCTACATAGACACTTTGGGTGCTTCTCGATAACAAGAGCACAAGGATTGTACTCGTCGTGTTGGCATGACTGATCTTCCCAAGAATACACTTGTGACGCAGTGAATTTTACCATCCTCTGAACTTCTGTTCTTGAGTATTGAACCTGGTCTTTGGCAATGGAAGATGACATAAAACAGGTACACGGGAGCACAATTACGATTTAAGTATTCCTATTGAGAAACACCCTATGTCTGTCTATTTTATTTTCCAGTCATCCCTAGGGTCTGCCCCTCCTGCTGCATCATTCCAACCCATGGCTGCCTACAGGTCATTTGGCCAGCCCCCTGCTGCCCCGTACAGCCAGTTCAGCTCTAACCCTCTGGTAAACCAGCAGTTTGGGAACATCGGTAGGTTTTCTGCGCCGGGTTATTTTTATTCACGTCGCTGGGTGTGTCAGTCTGTGCTGAAGGTTCACGGACAGTAGGTGGCTACATCTACTTTTTGTCCCAATAACCTACAAGTATGGAAAGAGAGAAGGGTCAGAGAGAAGGGTTAGCCAGCATCTGGCACCACTGGAACAGCTGGGGTTAAGGGCCTTGTTCAAGCAGTAGTGTTTACTCTGCCAACTGTGGGGCTCAAACCCATGACTTTCCTGACCCTGGCCCCGATCCCTAACCGATTTATCTGCAATATGCCAACAAGTATGCCAAACCTCATGTCCGTGTGGAAGCAACATAGCGGTTGAAGATTTTGACACTAGGTTCTTATGCCAGGGAAGGACGCACCTTTCTCTCATGCTGATACGACTGTTTTGTATGTAAGGTTCATATTTGTGACCTTAGCCAATCACGTTCCCTTCTGAACCCTGTGTCCGTCTGTACAGGAAGTACGGCGCCCTCCTTTGGCGGCGATGCAGGTGCTGCCCCCGCCCCCCCGCTGTCCCAGAGCAGCGGGCTGAGTGCCGCTTTCCCCCCTGAGATGCGCTCGCAGGCCACGCGCCTGACGGAAGGTAACGAGCTTGCAAGCCAGGCGCTCTGTCGAGACTGCCGGTGCCATGGCTGATGTCCAGGACCATAAACGTGCGGAATCGGTTCGTCAGCTCCCCAGGCACCATGCCGTTAAAAAGGAAGCCATAACAGTTAGACACTAATAAAGTGTAACTGATATTAAATAAAACGTGTCCTTGCGTTTGTGGCATGCCTTTGAGGCTGGGAGGTGTTTGCTGCATGTACTTTACACCTCATCTGCGATGTTTAGCCGTTCCTGGAATAGTGGCGATTTTAAGATGTGTTTATGCGGGACTTGATGCGGTGACACACCGCAGTGTCTGGGGGCCTTAGGCACTGTTCCACTGCCCCAGGTACCGTACTTTTAGGTACTAAAAGTTCAGTAGCTCTAGATTTCCAGTCTGGTTCCAGTACCAAATGTACCAAACCAGATGGGATACTCGGTATTTTGGGGCAGGACTTGCAAGTATGTTTGTCTATTTCGTATCACGAATAAAACGCCTGACAAACATTAAATATGATATGGTAAAGCACAAAAAGTAATACTAATGGATGTGTGTACAAATGAGCAGACCCACGCTTTAACTGCGATCTCTTCGCAATAAGGTATTCAGCTAGCTGTGGACGGCATGACAATGTTTCAGCCAAACTAACACCTCTTCTGTGTCATGATGTTCGGACTGCATGAAAAAGCCTGATCTCAATTGGATTTTGCGACGTGGGAACTGCATGTGCATAACATGCAATGTTGGCATTAATATCGCACTTCGCCCAGCCCTATATACTATAGCCATCTTTAAAATTTAGTACAAAATACACCACCTTACGTTGTGATGTCACTCAGTGCTGGTGCCAGTTTTTATACCGGTGGAAGACTGACATAGGAAGTACTGCACTTCTGAAATCCTGAAAGTATGGTGCCTGGTGCCAGAGGAAAAGATTCTGTCCGTCTATAACCATGTTTTTTTCCTCATCTCCAGGTCGCTCTAGTCCACAGTTGGACCCACTAAAGAAAACCCCCGCCTTGGAGCAGACTGTGCCGGCGGCTTCGGCACCAGCTCCTGTCCACTCTGGCTCTGCACCTCCTGGCCGGAGGAGTCCGGCCCGGCTCAGCACCACCGGCGGCCAGAAGCCTGTGGAAGTCCATGAGCTGCGGAGGGGTGAGGGCGGCTTTTGGCACCCCCTGCTGGTGAAGCACAGCATGACGTTGAAAGGCCAGTCTGTTCTGGTGCTGGCCAGCCTTGATACAGTTACCAGGTGTAATCCCAAGTACCCAGCTTATTTCTGCTACTCTGATTTAGGTATAGAAAAGAGGAAAAGGTTTAAGGCATGCAGCCTCTTGCTGCTTTTCATTATAGGATGATATTTTGTAGGTACTGATGTGCAGAGACAGCAGCGGCCCGACCCTGAACAAGGCCGTGCTGAAAATAGGGATGGCACTAAGAAGCAAGCAGGTAGGACGACATCAGAGCAGCTTTGCACAAAGCGGTCCCTTTCCTGAGCCCCAGGAGGTGTGGCATTCTTCCCCATGTGTCTGTGGGCCCCCCCTGCTGGGCTCTGGAGGGGCAAAGCTTGTTTATTTATGCAGCACACTTCATGTGCCTGGCAGTGCAAAGTGCTTTACTGTGACAGAGATACATCTGAAAGGCAATAAAAACAAAAACCTAAAGGCCAAAACAAATACAGTTAACTAAGAAGAATTTATGGTGTGGTGGCAGTGCATGCTGATTTAATTTACTGAAAAGGAGCAGGGACACTTTGGCTGATTCAGGGGGCCTAGCACTTTATAAACAGGGATGCACATAACTGGTGCTCAAGTACGCATTCTCCATATAAAGTGATACGCGCGGCAATTTCTGCATATTTATTTTATGTGCATTTGTGCTGTTATGATAAGAAATTACCGTGCTTTTTAACCTTTATACGGCTATTTTGTACGTCTTTCACAGTATAAAGGTTAAAGCGCACTGTAATTTGCACCGATGCACATAAATATGCAGAAATTGCCTCGCGTACCGTTTTGTGCGACGGATGCATACTTGCGTACCAGTTATGTGCGTCCCTGTTTATGGGTCCTGAATATGGAAAATACATAATTATGCACTCTGGGAGCAATATGCCCCCTACCACCACCTTTAGACTGAAAGTAGCTGTCCTAGCAGGGGCAGTAAAGTTGCATCTTGCAGGGGGGGGGCCATGTTTCCCTCTCTTCAAAGCATGCGGTTAAGAGGGCTGATGTGCGATTGATGTGACGTTTGACGGTGCTGTCCCACAGGCACTTCGCAGCCGCGGCGTGGCCACGGGGGGGCCAGGGGCCCACACCGCGGCCGGGGCCGCTTCAGCGTGCGCAGGGACGGCCCGGTCAAGTTCGAGAAGGACTTCGATTTCGAGAGCGCCAACGCCCAGTTCAACAAGGAGGAGATCGACAGGGAGTTCCACAGCAAGCTGAAGCTGAAAGGTGCTCCGCCGATCAGTAGCGCTGGGGTCGGCGGACGCGCGGCCAAGCGCGGGGCCTGGCGGGATAGGCCAGCTCGCGTTTTGCCTGGGCTTTCGTCTCTGGCAGCGGAAGGGGCAAAGGACTGTGCTACAGATGTGACTTGTATGGGTCTTGGGATAATAAGCTGGTAATTGTGGCAATCTAAGTTTACTGGATGTTGCTGTTTTAATTTCCCCCCCATTACTGCGATTTATGGTTATTTTTAACAAGCTGCGGAAGTGCAGCAGGACTATGGTTGGCTGTGATGCGTATTCTCTGCCTCTGCGGGCAGTATGACTCAGTCTTGGTGTCTGACACACTTTGGCGTTTCTCTATTGATAACTGTATCGATTGTTGTCATGGCCTCGGGGTGTGATCCTCTGGGAGGCGGGGGGCAGCCCTTCAGTCAATGCTTTGTGTTCTAGTGCGCTGAGGCCGCCTTGTCCCTGCCCTCTCTGGCCCATGCAGACGAGCGTCCCGAGAAGGCGGTGAATGGCGAGGATAAGGGTGACTCGGGGGTGGACACGCAGAACAGCGAGGAGAACGTCGGCGAGGACGACCCCCTGGGGCCCAACTGCTATTATGACAAGTCCAAGAGCTTCTTCGATAACATCTCGTGTGACGACAGCAGGTACGACAGCAGATCGGGGCGGGAGCTGGCTGATTGGCTGTGGCAGGGGGTGGGTGTGTCCCTGATGGTGAAGAGACCCACACTGGTTAGAAATCTACACTACAATTAATCTTTGCACTACAAACAGGGAAGGGCAATCTGGGTGGCGTCGTGTTAGGGGTAGGGAGTTTGCCATGTAGATGGCTTGACTTCACATTCAGTGGTTATATCTTGGTTATTCTGTTTTAAGTTGGCTGTCTAGCATAGTTTTGTAGTGTGTTTGGAACCTTTCTGGGGGCAGTGTTCGGCTTGGTGGGTTAGAAGGCGATGCATGTGATCAGAAGGTCACTGGTTCAAATCCCAGGGTCGGTATAGTGACATCGCCATTGAGCCTCTGAGCAAGGGGGTCGTCGCGCATTGATTACTCTCAAAAAATGTCTTCTGCTTTAAATAAAAGTACCTTCTCAGTAAAATAAACATGAAAGTTAGGTGATGTATTGTGCATAGTACTTTTTTACCAGGTTTTCTCAGCCTCTAGCGGGCCATTGATCTACATTAGGTAAACGCGGTTTGGTCCATAATGCGCCGTCACAGGAACCCAAAATTTAACCAACTGGGACGTCCCCTTCGCCTGGGTGCCCGCTGACACTTTGTAATGGTCACCAGGCGAGCTTGTGGCTGTGGTTGGAAAGCTTGCCTGCTTTTTGCTGAAAAAGAGGCCAGGATTTTTCTTTCTTTTTTTTTCTGTCTCCAGGAAAGCTGCTGAAAAGTCTGGCGGATCAGCATTTCCCAGGTATGCCGCTCGATGCCGGGCACTTGGGTTTGCCGGATGTTCTGCGGTTGGGGGTCTTGGGGGTCCGTCCTTGTGTGTAGCCGGCGTGAGAGCTCTCGTGCTCGCGCTCGTGCACTCGTGCGCTCGTGTCCCGCTCACGACCAGTGTCGGCAGGGAGCGGAGGCAGACCTGGGCCGAGGAGCGCCGCATGAACGCCGAGACCTTTGGGATCCCGCTGCGCCACGGCCGCCCCCGCGGCGGTTTCCGGGGGCGGGGCGGCCCCGGTTTCCGTGGCAACAGAGGCCGAGGCGCTAGCCGGGGGTCCTTCGGCCCACCCCGCGGGGGCGGCGACGGCAATGCCGGCGGCGTCAGGGGTAGCTTCCGAGGAGGACGCGGTGGAAGGGGACTCGCAGACCTGGAGTTCAGGGTCAGTCATCTTTGTCTGTCGCTTTGGAGCCGTAGAAGCTTCTGGCATTTCGATGATGATTTTTGCTGTTTTGTTTCCTCTTCTCCCCTCAGAAGGAGGATAAAGTGACTGCGTGATGCACCTGAAACTGGACCCAAGAAACATCTCTTCCAGGTCCAAGAACAAGTTTTCAGCACTCTTAATAAAAAGGAAAATGAAGAATCAAAGTTGATGTATACCTGTCACCAGCACTGGGGTAGACCGCTTGACTTAAGAGTGTAAATGCAGGTTTTTTTTTTTGTTTTGTTTTAAAACAAAGTATTGCAGTCTTTGAAAATGTTTCAGCTGTTTAAAATAATATCTCATAAATACCGTATTTCAGTGAAACTTCAGTATTTTTGCATCTGTTTTTCTCCTAAGATGTATTTGATAATGTTCTGTTTGGTGTACGGTATGTATGGAGGAGCCCGCTGATACTGTGAGATCTTATCACTGAAATAGCTTTATTTTTTATATATATATTCTGTATGGTACCTTTAGAAGCAACAAAATTGTGTATATAGTCTGTTGGTTGAAGTTGAAGCTTTTTACCTTTTTACCTTAATTTGTTTTTGTACTTCATGTGTACTGACAGCTACCCCACCTTTGTACTGCCTGCTGCCACTTGCAGATTCTCATCAGAATTGCTTTGTGTGTGTGTGTATGCGCGCGCGTGTGTGTGTTTTGAAATGGCAGTATGGGCCTTGCTAGCAATTACAGACCTATGAAATACCGAGCTGTTGGCGCCAGCTAGCTGTTGGCTCTTGCCCCAGCCCAGTTGACTCTTCCCAGACCAGGTGGTCTTGGTCCTCCACAAGGACCTGTCTTTGCACGGGGTGCGATGGGCTTCTCTCCAAAAGCCGACGGACAGATGCCGTCCCGAGCCCCAGCACGGCTGGAATGTATTTGCCTTCCATCAACGGTTTTCCTGTTCTCAGAGGGAAGTTGTGGTGCCAACCTCATTACGCTTTTGTGGGATGTGATCCGTCTGAAAATTTAGGAGACCCTGCTTAGTTTTGATGGCTGCTTTAGAAGGTGACCGCTGCCATTAGGCTATATGAAGACCTGCACTAGTTTGTCCAGTTGGGCCAGTAGACACAGGGATGAGTAGCATAGGATGTTCATTAAATACTAGTTGAGGTTTCCCTGTTTTGTAATATGTCAATGGGCAGGTGTTTGTAGTAGTATTTAGGTGGTAGGGAGGCAGTGGATTCGTAAAGGATGAGGTTGGATCCTGAGGCACAGGTACTCTGCACTTTACTTAACAAAGCCTGGTCAGCTGTTACAGTTCAGAAACAATTTTGTGTGGCTCCAGTTCTGTGGCAGGTGTTTCGTTCCATATGAATGGTCCTTGGAGGTTGTAGTTCAACAGTGCTTTGAATTTGTGTTCTGCTTTGTGTTTTCAATGTTTGAGCTGCAGGGGGGCAATTGTTAGCTTGGTTTCTTAAAAAAAATCTATCTCCAAGAACAATTGCATATTGAAGTGGTGGGTTGTCTTCAGGGGTCTAGCCTATATGCTTGACTTTTGCTGTCATATGATGTAATATCTCCGCTTCGGCTGGGGGGGGGGGGGGGGGGGGGGGGGGGGGGGGGGGGGGGGGGGGGGGGGGGGGGGGGGGGGGGGGGGGGGG
>JAODKN010000008.1:12364634-12375295 GCA_026774425.1 Petrocephalus zakoni | reverse complement strand
AGCCCCCCCCCCCCCCCCGGGGAAACCGGTTGGGGGGGCTTTCCCGCGGGAAACACGGTTTAACACGCTTCATTGGAAATCTGGTATTGGCCATTGGGGGGGGGGGGGGGGGGTTGTATCTACTATAGTGAGGAGCGCGTGCAGTCTCGTGGGGGGGGGGGATCCGGAAATGCCAGGACAGCCCAGGGAGGTGGTAAAAACTGAAAAACCACATCTGAAAAAAAATGGGGTGGAAAAAAAGACCGTAAACAAGAGAGATGCTCCGCGCAGAGCTGTCTGGGCACTCCCAGGGGCCCCCGCGTGACACAGGACCTCTTAATATCTTGGCTGGGCTTCCAAGGCCCCCGGCTTAAGTCAGGGATTCCCTAGCTGAGTTGGGGGGCGTGCCCAATCAGGAAACCCGGCTTCACGTAAATAACAAAAGTAAAAGAGCTGGTTCTGAAAAAAAAAGAGACAACAGAAGGAGAAAGGGAAGCAGTGGCCCTAAGATCCTGCACGAGTACATGTACATGACAGGGTGGCTGGCCGACACACTGACGGGACAGCAGGGGGCAGAGCTGTGGCAGACTCACCAGCCCCGCCTGGCCGAACAGCAGCTGCACGGCCGTCTTGCAGGGCCCCCTCCAGCTGGACGGGCACACCTGGTTAAGCACCTCGGTGGCAGGGGAGTCGCCGTCGCACAACGCCTGTCCACTGGGCCCTGCCACCTCCTTCAGGAGCTGCAGCATAGCATGCTGAGGGGGAGAGAGAGGAGGAGTGAGGAACTTGAGGTAGACTGGGCCCAACCAGCAGGGGGCGCCACACTTATACCACCCCAGCTGCCTCAGCCCAGGGGTAGCTGCTACCCTAGTGGCTTAATTAGTGTTTGCTAGTCTATTTTAATCTAAACAAGGTCTAGAAACAAATTGACCAGTTGGACAAAAACAGCACAAGTGCGGAGGGGAGCATAAACAAGGGGGAGCACAGTCACGGCAGGGGAGCACAGTCACGGCGGGGGAGCACAGTCACGGCGGGGGAGCACAGTCACGGCGGGGGAGCACAGTCACGGCAGGGGAGCACAGTCACGGCGGGGGAGCACATTCGCGGCGGGGGAGCACAAAAGAGGAGGAAAGCACAGTCGCAGGGGGGAGCACAGTCGCAAGGGGGACCACAAAAGCCGGGGAGAACATAGTTACATGGGAGAGCACAGTCGCGGCGGGGGAGCACAAAAGAGGGGGAAAGCACAGTCGCAGAGGAGACCACAAAAGCCAGGGAGAACAGAGTCACATGGGAGAGCACAGTCGCGGGGGAAGCACAGTCGCAGATTCACACAGTGGGATGGGGAGTGGCTTGAGTGCTGGAAAAGCGCGGCTGTACCGTCTTGAGCTTCAGATTGTCGGCAGCAGACTCGTTGAAGGAGACGCCCTTGAGAAAGTGGGGCCCAATCTGCAGCGGAATGGTGGGCAGCTCGCACTGGATGGGCTGGGTGGGGGTCTGCATCCGACCCGCCTGCTGGGCCTCAGCCTCGCTGCAGCAGCCCTGTGCAGCACGGCAAAGGAAGGCACAGGATAAAGCAGATAGTCATGGGAGGGTCAGGAAGTCACAGGAAGGCACAGGATAAAGCAGATAGTCATGGGAGGGTCAGGAAGGCACAGTAGGGCACAGAAAGTAATCGGAAGGCACAGGAGAGCACAGAAAGTCACAGGAGGTAAAAGGAAGACACAGGGTGTAACGGGAAGGCATGAGGAGGCACAGGAAGTCATGGCATGAAATAGGAAGTGTTGGGAGGGTCAATAAGGGCCGAGAGGGCACGGGTAGGCATGAGAGGGAACAATAAGTCACAGGAGCGAAAAGGAAGGTACAGGAAGAACATGGAAAGGCACAGGAAGACACAGGAGGGCACAGGAAGTCAAAAGAACATGCAGATCATCTGTCAGTCACAAAACCCTCTCTGTCAAACCTGTAGGCTCTGTATCACTGAACAGAAGATGCTTCCTCCTTCATAAATGAAATCTTTGGATTAAAAAAGGGCCCATATGGGAAAGAAAAAATCTGAATAAAACTGACTGCCATTGAGACGGGGGCAGCCTTTCCATCTTATGAGATTCCCAACAACAAGCACCAGGGTCACAGTGATCATGTGAGCTTTAAGCCCACCCTGGAGACAGAGCCATACCTGCAGAGACTCTTCCGCAGCTTTGGGGTCGAGGTGAAATCCGGCCTTCAGCGCGTACTCGCCGTGTCCCAGGCTCTCCAGCGCCGCCCTGTAGGCCTGTCAGAAACATTGTTCATTATCGCCTATGACGCAGAGGTGTCCCAGAGGTTACTGAGCTTTATAAATACAGCAGGACACCCTTGGGCATTCACAAACCCAAAATAGTCTGTTTAAACTCAATTGTGTTGGGGCTAATCTCTTTCCAGAGTTACCAAAACGGTGCTCAGACACGGCCCACCTGCAGGGCGCTGTCAATCCTCAGGCTGAGCTCCTTCAGCTGCTGCTCCGGAATGGTGGGGCTATGTGAGCAGAAGAGCCGCTGGACCTGGAGGCCTGCCAGGCAGCCGTCGCGGCCCTTCTCCCTGAGCCGAGCTGTGGTCTGAAGGCCACAGGAGACAACCAGTTAGGACAGCAGGATCTCCCACCTCTGCTCGGAGTGGCTGAAGGCCAAGTGGAGGGTGGGCCATAATACAAACCGGCCATCAGATGGGGCTTTGAGGACTTTGAGACTTCTGCTGCCCCTCATAAAAAAAAACTAGGAAGTCCATTTGTTTTTTAATGATCTGGCTTTTTTTAAACTCCTGTGGTCCGAATCCATCGACACTCCCCATGCGCTTTTAAGCTGCATCGCTGACACATGCGCGAGAGCGAATCTGTGGCCGTCGGCCAAGCAGCTGTGGGGCGGGGAGGCGGGGGGCCGGGCCAGGGCCCCCCGGGGCAGACGGGCGGCGGCTGGGCCCCGGCCTGGGGGAGTACGAACAGTCTGGGGCCCCCCGCTGAGTGGGAATGGCGGAGATGACCCCTTCGTACCCCACCCGCCTGCCTTAAAATCACAATCATACGAAATCTTATTTTTCATCGGTCTGGGGTAGGGGTGGGTTTGGGTGAAAGAGCAAAGTAAGCGACAGGAATGTTTAAACAAGTGCGTCGGGAATATGACCCAAATCCCCAAGGAGAGGGCACCGGGACGCCAAACGCAAGCGGCCAGATCTGAACAAAGGGCGGTGGTCACACAGGTAGAGGGGAATTCACCCAGGATATATAAATCAGAGAGAGAAGTGATGACATAAGAAGGAGCGATATGACACCTGAAGACTTCTGACCGCAGCAGACTGCAGTAAAGCCCAGCTCAGTCAGTGTACTGATTGGCTCTTGATTGCTGCTAAATGGAGGCAGGACATTCAATCAGAGGCCAGTGAGCCTCTGGCTGTGTTACTCAGAATCAGCGCCACATCAATGCCGTCTACCTACCTCCGCAGCAGCCTTCCAGGACCTCGAGGCCTCCTCCAGCTCGCCGAGTGACCCAGGGGTGGAGCCCTGCGGCCGGCCGGCCCCGCCTCCTGTGCCACGCCGCTCCTGAGCCTGCGCCAGTGCCTCTGCCAGGCAGGACTGCGCCACTGGCTGCACCTTCTGCAGAGCCTGCGACAGGAACTGGAAGTGCACCTGCATGACGGTGAGGAAGCAGCGGCCCAGCACCTGGCGGGAGACGTTAAGGGTGCGGTCAGAAAGGCCGGCAAAGGTCAAGGTCGGAAAGAAGTCACGGTGGGAAAGGTCATGGTGGGGAATGTCAGCGGCAGGGGATAAAGGGCAGGGGGTCGGATAAAGCAGTGGCAGGAATGGTCGCGGTCGGGAAAGGTTGCAGCGGGGAAGGTCAACATCAGGGAGGTCACAGTTGGGAAGGTCAGCATCAGGGAGGTCACAGTTGGGAAGGTCAGCATCAGGGAGGTCACAGTTGGGAAGGTTGGCGGTGGGGAAGGTCCCCATTGCGATGCGAGTTATTTCCCAATCAGCCCATCCTCACATCTATGGATCACATTATAAGGGGTCAGAGAACAGTCCCCCCCTTCCACTAGAGAAAAAAATCAGAATCACACTGCACCCCGACAAAGGTCCCATGGCAGGAATTCCCCCAAAAACACGTCACGTTATCCTCAAAGCGGCTCATCGGAACAAAGACCACCGCACCTGGTTTCCACCAGGAGGCAGTAGGACCGCGAATCGGGCCACCCGGCAGATCAGCGAGGAAAGTGGCGGTAGGATGTGGCAGCCCGTCGCCGTGACGACCCCGACCGCATGCACGCGCGCCACCGATTAGGCTGGAAACCACGGGCCGGCGCGAGGAATGCAATGCCGTGGTCACGCATGTCCCCGCATGCTGAAAAACACGCCCCCCATCAAAGGCGGCGGCCGGGGGCAGCCCCTCTCTCCATTTCAAAGAGCGGGACACAATAGCCGAAACGGGGCTCATTATGCGGAGAGCCACATTCCTCCTAACCCAAGCCCCCCCATCCCGTGTGATGTCTCAGAGGGAGTCTCGGTGGGGCAGTGGGGCCCCTGTTCTGAGTTACACCTTCTCTTAAGAGCCCCGTTTATTCACAATCTCAGGTTTCGCGTGAGCCGGGTCGGCCGCGACCCCGAGCGAGCATCCCCACCCCCCCACGCTGACAGGCTCCCACCCACCCCTGCTGGTCCTAGGTTAGACGCTGGGGCTGCTCACGACCGTTGCGTGGCACTCCCTATGATATAAGATGAATGCAGTGCAGCGTGTATTTAAAAAGACTGTCAGGGTAACAAACAGCAAGCAGATACCACTGAGAAAGAGGGGGGGAGGGAGAGGGAGACGGCATCGTCTGGAGCACAGCGCCCCCTGCCTCCTGCCCTATGCTGCCCCCATCACCCTGCGCTGGACCAGCTGGTTAAAAGAGAAATGGAAATAATAAATAATGAAAAATGCAATAAAAAAACAATGAGAATAACTGAGTGGTGGGATAACTAATTAATTGACAGAGCATGGTTATGAAACTCCCATTTCCTAACGGTTACTCTCTCAGTTTAGATTGGGTTACCCTTGGTAATCCCTCTGACTAACAAGTTAACCGTCCTGCTCCTCCTATCAATAACACAGACTGGTCACAGGTAACAAAAGTTAGTGTTAAACTTCACTGATCAATAACCTAATGGCACACACTCCCCCCCCCCCCCAGTGCTAGAAACTGTCAGCTGACAGTGTTGCTAGTCCATCTGCCAGCTACACACTAACACAGATCACCAAGTAAATAAGATCCCGCCATCAGGGTGGCGACAGAGAGGGGGCGGGGGGGGTTTGCGACCAGCCCCCCCCTCCACCAACCCCCACCTAAGCACAGCACTATCCATAGAGCCTGAGCACAAAGGCGCCCCTTTCAGGAGCAGACACACAAGTGCGCCCCAGACTCTGCACAATAACCTCCCATTTCACACTCTCCGATGATGAGGGGGAGCCGCCATAGCGGTGGTCCCGCGCGGCGCTCAGACACTCCAGCTTTGTGGTGACATCCCGCGCGGCCACACAAAGTACTTTACAAAAGAGTTCATCTCATTCATGCCTACAGTGAAGCGAATGCCAAAACTTAAGCACCACCAGGTGACCCCCCCCACCCCTCATCCACCGTCCAGCTACGTCCTTTTTCCAGCCTGCAGTGGAACGGTGTAAACTCTGCCCCCCACGTGACCGGCTATTCGAGGATGTGAATGACCAACGGAAACCTCCCCTTAGGAAACTCTGAGCTGTGCGTTTTAATCGCCGCTCGCAGAGCCGGGCTGGGCCAGTCACATGACCTCCACAAGCCCCGGTCTCTCCGACAGCCCTGATAAGCTAAAGGGATCCATCCCGCGCCCCCCCGCAACACGATCCAAGTGGCAGCAGCCTGCATTACCTCTCACAGTATTTCCCATCAATGAACAGTGTCACACACTGCTGCTGCCCAATGAGCTGAGAGCATCTGCCTCACATCCAATCAAAACTGAAGCCCAGGACACACTCAGTCACCGGGCTACTAATCACTGCGCTCCATTAGCAATCATGCAGGAGCTCCCAGGACTGGCTAAATAATTAAGGTTTGCCATCTCCATGGCAACTAAAACATGACAATGGTAGTGTACAGTATAAATGCTAAACAATCTATTATAATTATTATAAACATCATTATTATATTATTATAATTATGATAACAGCAGCAGTGGGTTTAAAGTGGAGCATGTCCTCTGCTTGGCGACACGGTATCTAAGCAGGCTTTCTAGGAGGAGAGCTCCCTTCATGTTTTCCCATCCTGAGTGGGCTTCTCAGCAGGGGGGTTGAGGGGGGGTGGGTACCGGCTCAACATTCCAGCATTCCCTGAAGTCTCAAGTCCCCCCTGCCCCCACCCGTCCCACATAAACAGTACTAAAAAAAAAGAAGTCTCCTTGTTCACACCGATACGTTTCCTACGGCTAAGCAGCATGCCATCCTGAGCCAGGCCAGGAATGAAGGCTTTGAGGAAACCCCCCCAGCAGGAGGACGCTGGGTCTTGGAGGAGTTTCGCCTCAATGCTGCTTCACAGTCTGACGTGGCACTGACCCTAAACAAAGCCCTCCCCCCCCCAATAACGCAGACTCCATTCCCATGCCTTGGAGTCTGTGGCTCATGCCTCGACAAACTGCCGAAAATGTCACACGACCGGCTGGGCAAGCTGATATCTCACAGCTGCACCGTTTCCCAAAACGATGAGAAACAGCGACAGAGAAAAAGGCTGGAATTATAGCCAAGAAAAACATGGCAGAGCATAAGTGATAAACGAAAACACATGCACACGTGACCTTTGACCCCGACCCACACACACGGCTGCTAAACCTTATGTATGGTTGGTCTCTCATTTAGCGCTCACTGGTCCGTGTTGCCTTGGAAACAACAGACAGGGCAGCCGAAAAGCCCTAGTGATAGCCGCATGGTACCCAGAGGTCTCTATGACAGATAACTGGCCCGAGTCGGGCCCTCTGAGACCAGGAAGACTGAGGCGAGACTCCCAGCTGCGCAGGCACAGAGCTCACCCCCAGGGCCCAGAGCCTACATCACACAAGCATCCCTGCACATTGTTGTGTGTTCACCTGCCCGTGTGCAAACTGTGAACCATGCAGAAGGGTGAGGAAAACAAGGTGCCGGCCAAGCATCTCAGCCCAGAGGGCGGCACCGAGGAATCCTGGGAAACACGCCCAACTCGAGCCATCCAAAGGCGGGCCAAAAACTGAGCGGTGTGACCTTTAGGACCGAGTCCAACCAGGGCACGGCTAAGTCTGGCTGGAAAATCAAGACATACCGCGGCAAACAGCAAGAGCGAAAGCTGACAGCACGTGTTCAGTGGCGGCCAATGTGCCCCCCCCATGCACACCCGTCAGAGCCCGATTGCTTGGGGGTGTTGGTGATGGCAAAAGTTGCATAAGAGGGTAGGACCAAATCTACCACAGGACAGGGACCCTATGCATGATCCTCCTCATTACATTTCACCAACCGGGCACTTTGTCCAAACCCCCTAGTGCTGATGGGGCCCTAGACATCTGCCTAGTTTGCCTATGCCTAGATCTGGCCTCGGACAGGGGGTGCGTCCTCAGAAGATATTGCACAGTTTTGTCTTGGCTTTTCTCTTGAATTCCTGTCCCCCTTCTCCCCACCTTAAGAAAAACACCCCCCCACCCCAGCTCACCTCCACGTCCTGCAGGTTGAAGTCATCCTGGTTCTTGAAGCCGGCGGCCCCGGCACTCAGCTCCATAAGCATCTTGGCGAGCTCGGGCTTGATGGCGGCGGTGAGTCGGCCGGCCGCCTCCGTGACGTGGTCCTGCACGTCCTTGAGCTGCGCGGCCGCCTTGGCGTAGCGCGAGCTGCGGAAGACGCCGCTGAAGAGCTCGGTCAGCAGGGCGCTGGCGCGGCAGAACACGTTCAGCGCGTCCAGGTATTTGGAGATGCCCTGCTGGATGTCGGCCACGGCGCTGCCGGGGTTGGGGGGGACGCCGGCACCGCCGGGGGAGGGAGGCGGGTGCCCGCAGCCGCCGATGGGGGCCGGTCCAGAGCACGAGGAACCAAGGGGTCCGCCGAGGGCCCGGCCCAGTTCGGGAATCTGGTACTGCTGGTGCTGCTGCACCTTTTGCTTGGACCCGCCAAGCATAAACCTCCGCTTGTAGTCCATTTTACCGTCCTGCGCACTGCAACAATACATAGGGGATGTGGCGAGCCTCGGAGGGGGGGTCCTCCCACCTGCTGGCTGCCTGGAGAATGGATATCAGCCTCTGCGGGGCCTGCAGTGACACTCCCACGCCGGCCTAAGCGCAGTAGGCCTCACGCCACACCGACGGGTCGTTTAAAGTCACAGTCTCGCTGGGGGGCATTTTCCAAGCAAAGGCGCAATAGGCTGGAAAGAAAGGCAAAGAACCGGGACGTGGTCTCACGGCCCGAGGCCAGCTACCTGCTACAGCTGTGCCGCAATTGGGCCATCAAATTGGGGGCGGGGCAGGTGGGGGGAGTCAGCCCCTCAGAGAGTCAGCGGCAGGGTATCAGACACCTTCTCCACATCACATCTGTTCTCGGGACGAGTCACGAGGCATCTGGCGTGATATCGGGAGCAAGTCTGTGGGACACACACACACACACACACACACACAGACAGGTAAATATAACTCTTAAAGTTCTGTGGGGAAAGGGAAAGAGAGGTTTGCCTGAAGATGGGAACAATGGTCAGTAGCAACAAGAGGAAACAGACAAAATGACAGGGATTACAGCAGTATTGTGCTTCCTCTCACTGACCGGACTCGGCGATGCTCCTTCCTGTGGAATGTTCCACGCACACCCAGCTGATGGGGGGAGCTGACGTCGCTCTGAAACCAGTGGGGCCTTTTCGTCTTGTTATCACACACGCGCCGCTCTTCCCCTCTCTGCCCGCTGAGGTAGTTTTCCCCTGTCTCCGTGGAAACAGTTCCCAGAATTGGCGGCCTGTGGTGACAGAGCGGCCGAGTGTCCGTGAGGCCTCTAGGTCATTTCCTGTGGGGTGGGATATGTCAGGAGGGGGGCAGGATGTCAAAAGGACGCAGAGAATGACAGAGGAAAGATTCCCTCTAATCACCTCCCTCTATTGTGACTAGATTCCGTGACTGAGCAGGAATATCACATGACCAGGAAGGAGAATTCATTTCCCCTTTAAAAAAACAAATATATCATATAGATAAATGTATATAGCATATATTTAAAAAAAAAAAGACAGATACAGCTATATTTTGTTTATAGACATTTAGACAATGTTCGTTAGGTATACCTTTTGTCCCCATGCTCTAAATGCACAGTGAACTGTTCTCAGTAACATGCGGATTCTTAATGAAAGATCAGGAATGCACTCTTAAAAACATGTTAAATTGCAGGTGCCGTTATGAATGGCAACTGGAAAACCCAAAAATATCGCCTAGAAATTTTTCCCAATATTTTCTGTTACCCTCCAATAAAATATAATTTGCTAGTGCTAGTAAATCAATTAGCAAGACCGAGACCCAAACAGCAGGGGGCGCCGCAGCACCCTAGGCACCCCACCTCCCGCGTCCTAGGCACCCCACCTCCCGCGTCCTTGCACATGGCCCTGCAGATTCATGCCCTTTTATGGGGACTGGCAGCATCGTTTACCTATGCTAAGAAATGGCACGCGCTTTCAATGGGATTCATCACTATAAGAACACAGTTCTGCGGAATGTGTTGTGATTTTGTTCTTGAGGAACTTGTTTGTCGGTCTGAGAGAATACCGTTTCAATGCTAACGAAGAGACAGATGCACTTCATTCACACAAGGGCTGGCCTGGGCAGCCACACCCAGGATTAAAGTCCTGAAATGTGTCCGTTTCATGGGAGGGATGTGGGACGTAGTGACATTATGAGCGTTCCAAATGCTCCTAATGGACCCTCCATCTGATGTTGGTCCAACAAACCTTTAAATTGGGCTAAATGAAAGTGTCACAGCCGCTGGCCTACACTGTGAAACTGATTCACATTTATGACGAGTTACAAGCCAATGGTCGTTTTAGGAAAGCAATTATGGGGTGTTTCTTTTAATAAACAAAGAGTTCATTAATAGGACTTAACATTCTTGTTTGAAAATAAAACTGGCATAAATTAATACTCAGATTAAGGTTGCGTTATTCGGGATAAATTATTCAGGATTTATGAATTATTAAATAATCCTTCATTAAAACAAGAATGTCAGACATGGCAGCATGTGTGTGGTAACCCACCCCAGAGATGGCACCGACTGAGCATGTGGGAGGTAGCCCACCCCAGAGATGGCACCGACTGAGCATGTGCGAGGTAGCTCACCCCAGAGATGGCACCGACTGAGCATGTGGGAGGTAGCCCACCCAAGAGGTGGCACCGACTGAGCATGTGCGAGGTAGCTCACCCCAGAGATGGCACCGACTGAGCATGTGCGAGGTAGCCCACCCCAGAGATGGCACCGACTGAGCATGTGGGAGGTAGCCCACCCCAGAGATGGCAACTACTGAGCATGTGGGAGGTAGCCCACCCCAGAGATGGCACCGACTGAGCATGTGCGAGGTAGCCCACCCCAGAGATGGTAGCTAGTGAGCATGTGCGAGTATCCTGCTGTTGTGACAACAGGGCTGTTGTGTTGGGGTGAATTGCTAGCAGC
>JAODKN010000008.1:12301893-12315578 GCA_026774425.1 Petrocephalus zakoni | reverse complement strand
TGCCTGTTCCATCCGATATCTGAAAAAACCCACCTTACCCCCCCCCCCCCCCCCCCCCCCGCGCTCCTGTCTCCATGGTCACGCGAAAGACTTGCTGTGAGACAGAGCGACTACAATCACAAACAAGTGGGACATTCCTAAAAAGACAGGATCCTAGAAAAAAAAACACCTTCACACACTGACAGAAGTTACTATTGAGGGAAACAAAATACCCAGTGGGTGGCGCTGTGCAGAGCATGAAAGAGTGTGTGTGTGTGTGTGTGGACATGTATACATTACACTGAGGGGACCAAATGTCCCCACCATAGGATTTTTAAAAAAAAAAAAAAAAAAAAAACCTGCAACTTTTTACATTGTGGGGACATTTTCTCCTCACAAGGATAACCACAATTTTATAACAAATCTGAATGGAATTAACAGACAAAAAAAAATAAAGTGTTGTATTTTGTTTGGCTACTTACGACTTACGGTTAAGAATTACATCCTTGACCCCTACCCATAGTTGGGATTAGGATCATACCCATAGAAATGAATGGAGAGTCCTCACAAAACAGTAGATACCTAATCTGTGTGTGCACAGGTTTTGCTGTACTTGTAAGGACCAAAGGACCTCACAAGTAGAGCAAATTCTCAAAAAAGTGACTAGTCTATTAATGCAATCAAACAACTAACAATGCCAAAAGTATTGTATTTTGTTTGGTTACCTATGATTAAGGTAAGGGCTGGTTAAGGATGTTGTGACTGGGATTAGGGTTTTTCCCCATAGAAGTGAATGGACGGTTCTCACCAAGATAGGAATACAAATTGTGTGTGTGTGTGTGTGTTTGTTTGGGGGGTGGGCATATTTACAAACCAGAAGGGCAAATACAGATCCAGGAGAGTTTGAACCACGGCTAACACGTGAGCAGTGATGGGCCCTCTGAATCCTACCCGAGTCACGGCAGGTTTCAAAGCTGATTTTAGTCTGGGTCTGCAGTAAGACACACATCTGCCTTCTGTGTCTATCACTAGGTCACCAATACAGAGGCACTTACTTCACAACATAGTGATGAACCAGAGACCTTTCAGCTGAAACGGAAGCCATCCCTCTTACCCTAAATATATAAGCTTCTCCTGCAGGCTGAGTGAGCCGAGTCAAATGTCGCCTTCTATCGCTGCTCCAATAAAGCACTTAAATTGGTCATTACATCTTCATTCAATGGACTGAGAAGGTTCATTGTCATTTGCTGGTACAAGTACTAAGCACAATTAGATGTTTCCCTGCGCGTTTCCTGCAGACAGACGCAGGGTAACAAGACAGGAGGCAAACAGTTGTTAACTTGTTACTATATTATGCAGCAGTTTGCTTTGTTCCAAGTCGACATATAGCAGGATTTTGCAATAGGAAATGAATAAACCTAAGAGCCAACACGCTGTTCCTGCTTCCAGTCTAAAAATAACAGTTCTACAGTAAAGTAGTCAACATTACTGAACATTAGCCCTGTACTCAAATTTTCCTGTTAGCACGCTGTTCCAGCCTTATGCTCTCAAGTCAAAAGCACTGCTCTTCATAAAAATGTCTCTTGTAAGGTTTATTATGCCACTAACAAATTAATCATGGACAGTTCTGAAAAGAAACAGTATACAGACAGTAAAGAACAGTCTGTTTTTATTACTAAAGAGATGCATATCGGCTTTGGGCAGAAACTTTTGTTCTCCTGCAACCACACGGTGCTAAAAATGCATGGTGTAGAGAGATTGGCTCAGGTATTAGCCTATAGGGAGAGGCAATCAATTCATGTACCAGCCAATCAGCCAGTCAGTAACAGCTTCACTGAAATGTGCACTGCTGGATAATTTAACATTTGAAAGCACCTCTCTAATTCTGATTTATTCCCCCCTCTTGTCTGGGAGACGCACCTTAATACTGTCATCAATATCTGCGGTACTAAGACCCCTTCAGCTTATACTGCTTTGCCAATGCAACTAAATCGATGGATCCCTATAACGTAGCCTGCAGTGTGCCTGTAACTGGGCATTTACTGAAAACATCAAGTGAATAATGTCGTTAAGTGTTTATGAGCAGAGTCCCAGTGCGATGGGAAGCTGCAAAGCTTCTCCTCACTGTAAAACCTCGTGCAGGACGGTGAACTGGGCAGTGGGACACAGGGAGGGAAAAAGGGAGAGGGACTTCATTTGAGTATGGGGGGGTGGGGTGAGTAACAGAAATGCATCACAACAAGGACCAACGTGCAGGGTTCGTGGGCTACCAACGAGATACGGGACTGGGTATCAGGAGGAAACAAAGGCCAGGCTCATTCGACTGGCCATGATGGGTCAGGTGAAATAAATGGGCGTGTCAGCAGACTTTGCCCCACCCCCTAGGACATCCTCAACCTCGCCATGTTACATTTACACCTCATTCCAGTCACAGGTGTGCCTCAAATCTGCAGCAGAAATGGAAGAGATGAAAGAAGCGGCATTTCTTTTTGCCAGCTGCTGCTATGAGTCCCATGTGACATGTGAAGGACCCCCTGAGGGATCAGAGGCTGCCCGCCCGCCTGCCTGACATCTTCCAGATGCAGCTCCGCTTGCCCACGCATACAGCCTGACTGGCAGTGGCTCAGGCGGGCACACGGACGCATCGGATGGGCCTCTTAGTCACCACCCTTGGGGGGATCCTCTGTGACGGTGGGGCTCTTAAACGTGGCTGCCAAAAAAGTTCCCGGCTGTTCTGGGAGAAACACTGGGACGCATTGCATCTTTATGCAAAATTCTTCTGAAATGTACTGGAATTTCTTTTTTTGTAAATCTCAGCTTCTGCAAGTGTGAAATATAAATTCATTCATGCCTGTATCTGCAAGTCAAACCCCAGCATAGCAGTGGGACAATGCTCAGTTACTCAGTTTAAAAGCAAGACACACAAAAGCACACACACTTAGCGAAACCTCTCCTTCAGGATTAAGTTAAATAAAACTGCAAGATGAGACTTAATGTCATGTTGCAGGGCACAAGACAGAGGTTCTTAACAACAGAATGAGTGCAAGGCAGAGCTTCCTGACCCTCAGTGAACAAGGCAGGGCAGTGGGCAGGCGGTCAGATGGCCTTACCACAGGAGCAGCAGGTGAAGCAGTTGGTGTGGTAAAGGTTTCCCATGGCCTGGCAGGCCTGACTTGCTCCATACACACCTTTGCCGCATTTGATACAGATACCTGAGAGAGTGAGAGAGAGAGAGAGAGAGAGAGAGAGAGGTCAGTGCAACTGCACACACCAATGAGTCACTCACACTGCAGATTAGATCAGAAAATCTGCCTAACAATCTGGGAAACTCCCACAAGCCAGCACTTCAGTAAAGGCATTTGCCCGAGGTGCGGAGAGCGCGCCGCCACTCCCGGGACGATTTGTGCAGCATTCGGGGAGACCAGGGCTCAGCATTAGCGCCCCCCAGTTACACTTGAGCCCTGCTCCGAGGTAAAACAGTATCTGCGTGAGGTGGCGTGCGTGGATAGGCAGATATGGCTGAATAACGCCTAGCCAGCAGGTTGTAACTGGAGACACGTACACTTGGGTTTAAAAAAAAAAAGGACAGAATAGAATGCCTTTATTGTCATGGTACAGACTGCAAGCACAACGAAACTTCAGTATTCACATATCCCATCCGGCTCTCTTACGAGGCACACACAGGTGGGAGTGAAGCGCGGGGTACCAGCACAAGGTCAGGGCATTTATCTGGCGCGCCTGTGGCATTTTGGGATTGAGGGCCTTCCAAAAAGGCGCAGTGGTGATGCCACTGCACTGCTGTCCAAATCGTCAGGACGAAGGACCACGCAACATGGCTAAAAATATACAAAGGTGGGGGGCGGCGAGGTTAAATTAGCATTAAGGCTTTTTAGCAGACTGGACGTTGATTTGGTCAAAACAGTTGAGGATCAGAGAGCAGACAGAGTCCCTGGAGCGATCAGGGTTACAGGCCCGGCAGAGGCATGGTTACTCAGTAGGTCTCAGGATCTGAACCCACAACCATCTGGACACCGACACAAACCCCTAACCTGCCAAGCTAGATCACTGCCCCCAATACGAGGACCAGGGAGTCACAAAACGAAACGGCCAGTTGTAAAGGATGGGTTAACGGCCATTCTGACCCCGATGTTCCGCAGTGAGTGGTTCATTTACCGAAACCAAAAATGAAGAGAAGGATAGCTGCTGAGTCACCGCTTGAGTCTGAAGCAGTCTTCCTTTTGGTGAAGCATGTACACACTTCACTACCCAGAAAGAAATTATAAGGGCACCCTTCCTGAGTGTATGAGGATGCTGGGACTGTCAGGCTGGGAGGGGCCGTCTGACACGAAAGCTACGGCTGGGCTTTCGGTGCCACACCCACGCGTCGGCGGCAACTTCCACCTTCCCCCGATGGGCCACTGCGGAGGGGCAAGCCGATATCGAGGAACGAATGACGCACCACGCAGCATGGGAATATCCACATCAGAAACATGGTAAAAACACAACAGATGTGAGAAAAATGTAACTGTCCCATCAATGACTAAGCTTTCAGTGTTGCTGTGGTCACATGAGCATCCAGAACATTACCCAGCATGCACCTGGAACACTGACCTGCAATCACAGTGCTATGCTGGCCTTTATAAGGGAGGGAATGGGTGACCATACCTCCCTCACACCCGAAACATGAACATTAGAAATGCGACAAAGCGTACTTACTCGAGCCAAAGACTCACAAGAAAAACAGCCATATAGACAAATGTCCAGTGTCACATTAAGGTGGGAATTATGATAACAGTCACAAAATAAATACTCATTAGCAGGTTTGGTGGTGAAATGGCAGATGACCCCAGCCCTCCATTCTCCTCCATTGTATTTAACTGCACACTAACCTTTGCTCCCTCTCTTGTGGGCTAAATGGACGACTGTTCCCGAATCGAGCTGTTCCACAAACACATACAGTACGTCTGACTATGTGCC
Source organism: Petrocephalus zakoni (assembly GCA_026774425.1). NCBI lineage: Eukaryota > Metazoa > Chordata > Actinopteri > Osteoglossiformes > Mormyridae > Petrocephalus > Petrocephalus zakoni. Next base: position 12,310,622 of record JAODKN010000008.1, on the reverse strand, counting down.
CCTAGGACTCTGCTATTATGCAAGATCAGGCTTCGTTAGAATATGATTCACTCAACGAGGGAACGGAAATGAAAGAATGCCTTAGTCAAAAATGTACTGCAAAACTGCAGCCAGACAGCAACATTAATTGGACTTAAATCTTGTTTCTGTTAAGCATTAATGGTCAATTTTACATGTACAGTTGGTTACAGTAACTTTTATAAACTGCTCCCAGTGTCCTTAGTCTTTCTTCCAGTTACATATACAATAATTCTCAGGATCGATATAATGGATTCATAAGATTAGCTTGAGAGGTCATCTAAAAAGCACATTGATAAAACATATTACACCATTAAATTAAATTAAACCATTAATTCCAGTTACCAGCAAGCCAATAAACCAATACCAAACCACTGAAGGCCCAGACAAATGGGAAATTCACACCAATTTCTGCTGTAAATGTGCTGACCCACTCTACTCCTGACTGCGCGCTGGTATAAAATGCTAAGGTGGGACTTTGTAGAACATGAGAATTGCCTATTGAGGGATTCATAATCCAAATGTGAGATCATACTAGGCAACAGTGTTGTACGATGACTACACTTGGCTAAATTAATTTAAAAAATATAAATAAAAAATAAATTGGCAAAATTGTCCAAAAAAAAAAAAATCTACAAAAAGCATCAGTATACAAATGTAATAAGTCCAGCGTTCCCAGTTTGCTTTCAGCATTCATTCCACTGCTCTTGACAGGTACAAAGACAACAGAAGGTCTATTTGGCTAAAAAATATTGAACAAAAGTCCAAAGATTGCCAGTTCGAGTCCCAGGATGTTTCCTTCTGATGCACCCTTAATACAACCTACCTGGGAATATTCAGAGAAATCTGAAAGAAGGTCAAAGGTCTGATCCCGTAGGGCGATAGAGTGCTCCCCTAACACCGCAGAGCCCGGGGGTTCAACTCCTAGGGAACTCACAAATTGTAACTCTTTGGGAGGAGCGTGTCACTCAGCAGGCTAAGCCTCCGTGATTGCGATTGAAAGGTTGCCAGTCTGAGCCCTGGCCTTGACGGAATAGTAACGTGTCTATGGGCCCCTGAGCAAGGCCCTTAACCCCCAGCTCCAGGGGCACTGCACGCTGGCTGCCCCTGGGCTCAGATCCTCCCGCCAGCTCTCACCTGTCAGTGTCATATGGCACTTTTCCACTGGCATACAGGAACCAGACTAGTTACAGTGTGGTTCCAGCTCATTTGGGTTTTTGACAGTATAAGGGTCGGTTCGGTAAAGGCATTGCCGGGTTTTGAGAGCAACGGTGACGAAGAGCGGAAGAGATGCTTATTTACAGTTCACATGGTACAGGTCATGATTAACTGTGCCAGTTTCCGCTAGCATGTTATATGTTATATGTTATGTTATGTCCACGTTGTTAGCATCAAACACTAGTGGAATTAGCATTAGCTTGCGGAAATCTGCGTTACGAATCCATTCTGTTCAGCTGTTCTATCGTACTTTAAGTGTGTGGTTGGAAAGTTACGCACCAACGTGTAATGTCTGTAATATTACTAATGATGGATAATGTACAGAATGCACCCTTTATTCCGTTGGATAACCCAAGCATACTGAGACAGAGTACCAGTATCACACTGCATTTCAACCAATCAGATGGTGCTGATGCAACCCACTTGGTCTGGGCATGCTATCAGTATGTCTAGTAAGGAGGGCCATGCCAGTGTTGGTACAGCTGACAATTTACAAGGGAAAACAGCCAGTTCGCGGTACAGCAAGGGTACGGTTCGGTTCTTGGCGACAGGGAAAAAGAGCCAAATATAGAGGGCAAGATGGGGTAGCAAAAGGGGAATTTTCTCATGGAGATTAACGAATTATCACTATTCAATACAGATGGGCCAAGCCCAGAGTGAAAGAGTGCCCAAGTACGCCAACATCTGCCTGTAGCAAAGACCTGTCAGGCATAGTTTATGCAGCATGAATATTGTCAAGGGGCCACTTGATAATGAATATTAGGAGCGACTGGCGTAATTAGACAAACTGCGAAATTAATTTCGTGTGATCGAGATAGATGTAGGTGTGTGGAACGGAAATGCACACGCTGCCATATGGTGCATCACAGGGCTTTGAGCGGCAACAGCGCCAATCACGCAGTGGCCTCTAGACGAGGCGCCGGCGTTTCGGGGGGGGTTCCCGGCACGCTGGGAGCCGCGCAGACTCTCCCACGGCAGCGTTTCCCACACCGTGGCGGGCCGGTATTTCGTGGGAGCATGGCTCTCAGCATGAGCGCATTCCCACAGCGCTCACTTTGTGTAAAAATAAACAAAGCTTTAAGCGGCCACTCTGTGGCTGTAGCAGCTAGCCAGGGTCTGGTGCGACTCGCATGCTGGCATGACTGTTTCCGCAAACGCGTCACAGTACAATACACAGTTGTCAAGACAACTATTAAGGTACGTATATTTAAAAATTTGAACAAATGTTTTGCAATGCAGTCTTAAAACTGGATGGGCAGAAACTTGTAGCAAGATATGCTACAGATTTAATACTAATATGCTCCTGAAGTATTCAATGCTGGCCGCTCAGGCGGGACGTGCGAAGGAAAGCCAGCATTAATAAGCCCGAGAGGTTCATTTATGCCAATTAAAAGTACTTCAGAGCATTTGTAACTCTGTACAGAATTCACAGACTGCTCTGCCTAAAAACAAAAGCTTCTGCTTGATATAAAACTTTCAGCAGATGGGCATGTGATTGTTTAGAAGCAGAGCAGGGAGGCCATTTTATCTGCCATCCAGGTTGGACACTAATCTGTCATCTGGCATATTTGTAGCCATGACAGAGTGATGATGGAAGAGACGGCTCAAACATGAGTAACCCTACTGATCGGCCCCAATTATTCCAAAATAGGCAGCATACCTAACCCCTGTGTGTGTCACGTGGCACTGACGGTTCTGGAAATGCATTAATTATTTCCGTTTCTTTCCTTTATTTTGCTGTGAACTCTGCCTGAAATGGCAGTGAGCATTCCTGTCATGCATCAAGCATGTGACAGATCAGTCACTGCTCATATATTTGGCACAAGGGCTGTGCTGGGCTCCCAAACATTTGTGCAACCACCAGGAAAAATAAAAAATAAATATTGACTAAGGCCACTGCCAGACTGCCAGTCTTGGGAAGAAACAGCCCACAGATTCAATCTTCTCAGGACCCCAGCTTTTTATAGCGTAATTTTAATTTCATGGGAAAAAGTGGCTTTCTTGAGCGTAATTCACCTCAGAACCTAAATAACTTAACCGCTCTCTCAACCAGGAATTTATTTTGATAGGTTTTTTTTCTATTCATTACTACCTTCACCGAATGCAGGACTTAATGGATCAGCAAATATACTGATGCATAAATTTTTTTTATGATTAAACTGGAAAACAGGCAAATATCAACAATTAAAAGACAAGGTTGAGATTAACTTCAAAGATGATAGTGTAAATGTATACATACTGTTTACATTTATAAGTGTCTTGGTTTAGACTCTAGGACCCCCTTTGTTTAAAAGGTTTAAAGATCCATAATGGGAATACCACAATCACAGGTCATGAGTGTCACATGGCCCTAACTGGCTAGCTAAGGAAGTGGTGCATTGTGGTAGTGAGCACTCCTTCAGACATGCTTGGCAGGCAATTAGGAGTGATCAGTGGATGGCAGGATGGCAGCGGACCTCCCAACCATGGGGTGCGTCTCCTTCCCCTGCATTGGGAGGGTGGACGACTGTGAGGTCCAGATGCAGAGTCTCTTCACTGCTACCCGTACCGGTGCAAATAATTCACCATGACACAAACATGCCATGCTAGGTGAGGAAAGAGCAGGCAGGGCCACATCTCTCTTATGCTAGTACGTATTACATCACCGGGCGGATACCAGTGTCAGGTCCGAATTCCTCCTTCAGGGTAACAAGGCCTGGGCACGGAGTGGAATTTAAAATATTCATGACTGGGAATAAAAAAAAAAAACTTCCTGAGAACAAACAACAAACTTCGGTTAGCGCAGCATGGCAAGAACCCAAACGCACTCCATGGCAAGAACCCAAACGCACTCCATGGCAAGAACCCAAACGCACTCCAAGGCAAGAACCCAAACGCACTCCAAGGCAAGAACCCAAACGCACTCCATGGCAAGAACCCAAACGCACTCCATGGCAAGAACCCAAACGCACTCCAAGGCAAGAACCCAAACGCACTCCATGGCAATTCGCCGCAGGTCATATTGAGATTTGAAATCTCATTTCTCCTCAGGCAAAAAGCCCTTCCCAGAGGGCTGTAGTCACCATTTACTGGACATTTGGAGAAGATCAGACTTACTAACCATATCAGAAATTCCTGGGGCAGTGACAGGAAGGGCTTATTTTAACACAAATGTAAATACAGGGAGGTGGGATGTTGCTTATGCTGCTCTGATAAGATGGACATCCAATGTAAAGAGCATTTCTCAGCCCACCACAGAAGAGGACGTCCAGCTGTCCTGTAATGATGAGAAACAGAGAGGGCCCAGCAAACATCGGAAGAAACTTTGATGAAAGCTGCCTCACAGTCCGCTTTCTGTGGGCAGGGGTACGCCGGCGGGTCCGGAATGCCATGGCGTCAGCACCCACGCACAGGCGCGTTCAGCAGGACGCACCGGGAACACGACACGCTTCCTCGCGGCTGAAAAGCCACACCATTCAGCGAGACTCGGCCCCACAACAGAAGCGATCAGCCGTATTTATAACAGGCTGGTGAAGGGGGGGGTTACCGGCGCGCCAATGATGCCGGTGTGCATTGGCGTGGCGATTACTATTCCGTGCAGGTGGACAGAGCTCACCTCCTACCCAGTTTGGGCTGGCTAACGAGACGTGGTCCCCTGCCAGCTGTCAGAGCCTGAATGGCTCCCCGTTGACTGCTTAATGGGGGCGGGGGGGGAAGCTTTGCATCTCCCTTGCAGTCCAGCCCGTTCCAGACCAGACAGCTGTTGATTCACAAACCGTTATGCGGGGGCCACGCGGGCCTTTATAGAGAATGTTGAACCACCCAATGTTTTCAAAGTCACTGCTGGTCCCTGCTCCCGATTCACTACAAAACACGGATTTAAGGGGGGGGGGGGCTCCGCATATTTCTGTAAGGAAAACTCCTCTACCGATTAATTATTTACAGGATCCAGTCCCTGAAAAAGCTGTGTCCTTCTCCTACACCAGTACACTGGGGGGGGGGGGGGGGGGAGCTGAAAATCGCCTTACAGGCAACAGCAGAACCGGAACAGGGAGTCCCACTGGACTTTGGCTTATTTAAAATGTTAGAGGGAATGAATGTAAGGGCCATGGAAACACCCCCATTCACCGTGCGCACAGACCGGCAACACGGACGTCTAAATGAGAGAGCTCTGCTTTCGTTCAAATTCACTGCGAGGGTCACCGCTCGGTGTACAACACTTTTTGGCTGTGAAAATGGGAGACAAAACATCTACACAATTCCACCGATTCCCAATATGAACCCAGCAAGTCACTACAACTCGCGTTACTGCAAACACACAGAACAGACGAACACTGCAAGTCAGTGTGTTTGGACAAATGCACAAGCAATCACTGACTTAATCAACCCCTTCTTAAAAATACAACAGGACCAATCACCCCGTTTTACTTCTGCTCCTGTTTAAATGTATTTAACACAGGTCACCCTCAACAGGAAAAGCAGCACGGAAATGAGGACATTAATTCATTAAATTCAATAAGCTGTCAGGTGCATTATCGGCACTATGGAGGCCCTTGGATTAGCCCGGACATGTCTCGAATGCAGAGGGATCCGCACTGGCAGCGTCAGGCGGTGCAGGGTACAGGATCGGCAAGACACATGACCGAACGCCACCCAACACCTAAACTCCACCCATGGTCTAAAAAAATGCCTAAACCCTCTACCCTCAGCAGAAGGCAACTAGGAGCTAAACAGGGCAAAGGACCCTGGCGAACAATATCAGGTTATCAGCACAAAGTTTTAGGATTAAATAAAAGGGAAGAAGGAGCCGGTGTTGAGTGCCTTTAAAAAAAAAAAAAAAAAAAAAAACAACAGTGCCTCCTTCTTCTGAGTAGCTGGACGGTGTAACGTGTAGGACTGTCCAGCTATTCCGGGGGACAGGAAGGGTGGGGCCCTCTGGCAGCCTCCCGTCAAAGGCGACCGTACCTCTTCCAAACCCCCATTTCCTCAAAAGACCGGGCGTGCCCAAAAGCAGCGGCACCAACCCGTCACTGGCAGCTTTTACTGGCATTAACTCCAGCCCAGGAACAACACAGAACCGAGCCGATTGGGCGCCTGGCAGAGTCACGTCAACCTGGCATTCCGTCACGCCAATCAGAAGCCAGCTGGCTCTTTGGAAGTGGCCGTCGAGGCTCCAGTTTGCCTGGGTGCCCAGCCCGGGAATCATGCACTGGCGCTCTGAAAATCCAACAACCCCCATTTCGCCTTCAAACGCGTCGGTAGGAAGGCAACAGAAGTGTGCCTCGCGAACAACTCCGTGGTTAGTGTGATGCTATTAAAAAAGTACTTTTCCCTACTTTCAAGGCAAGATTAAAACAGACAAACACTGCCAGTAAGGCAGCTTCTGAAAAAGCTGAATGCTAAGGGGCACAATTTTATAATTAGAGACTGAACAAATGTCAAATACAGCCGCAATCTCACAATCAGTGACTCTGTTCCCAAAATAAACCCAATTACCTGTATGTTCAGCTCTGTGGATTCACTGCTGGTCAGAAATGTGCAATATCTGCAGTCAAGCCATAGAAAATTATGGTTTAATAATAATAATGATACACATAAATATCAGCAATTATATTGCTAATATTCTTTCTGGCAGCTCGGGTCGTTTTCAGAAATGAAATATTCCGAAAGTCTGATGGAATGTTGATAAATACTACACTTACAGATCCAACACTCTCACAATTAATTACATTCTTTGTAAAGCTTGAACAACATAACAAGATAAGACGCTTATCCCAGGCATTTACCCAGTGTTTTAGATAATATCCTTCTTTACGGGCCGTAATCCTGGAGAAGTGTTTTAGAATGTAAGAGTTCATAATAAGGCCAGTAAATATAGTGCAGTGGCCAAGGACAGGGACTCGTAAGCTGCAGGTTGACCATCCACAACCAAGAAGGACCCTACTGTAGGACACCTGACCAAGAGCACATGACCTGAAATCACTCCAGTGAAATGCACAGCTGTATGAAAAGTTTCTGAAAGCAAAAAAGCATGAGGCAAGCAAAAAAAAAAAAAAAAACAGGCCAACGGTAATGAGGAGCACAGAGAGACGGAAGTCATATAAAACCGCGCGCCGGGCATCAGGCTCAGGCTCGAGGCAGGTGAAGGCATCTCCAGGGGAGGTTCCTCACTGGCCCACCAGGGTTAAGCCCTGCAAAATGGAAATTAAGCCTGCCTTACTACTATCCGGAAAGCAAAACGAGAGAATTCGCTGTACGCTCACGCCTCACTTTGATTCAAACACATGGATGCCAGGCCACTGGCGAAACCACGAGAAAGGCTGAGAACTCAGAAGATCACAATTTTCCTCCAAATACCACCATTCATCTGAAACGGCATGCAAGGACCTAAACGACACCGCTTCAAAGTTTCCACCCCCCAATCACAAAAATAGCCCCGGCCACTTGAAAGTGCAATTTTGCCCTTCATGTGAAAATTACCTACTCCTCTATCATATAATTCAGCTCTGACCTGAACATTCGTGCGTGTTGCTATGGTGCATTTTAATAGACAAGCGGTCGTAAAAGAAATGTTTCCATCTTTATAAAATTGAGATAATGGACATGTAGTGCATGGTGCTGTGGAAACTCCATGTGCTTAACCACACCATTATTATGAAGACCGGAAATTACAGCTGCCAACAAAGCACTGATCTGCCAATTTTAGGCAGATTGTCGGATATTTGAAGATGTATACAAAAAACACCATATAAAGATGTGGTATCCCACTCCTTTATTCTCGCAGTAATTTGTGGGAGGATGCAGAGTCTAAAGTTGTTAGGCGGTTGCCCTGGTTACCACAGGTTCTTCCAGAAAACTTGTTTGTTTGTCATGGGGGATGGGTCTTCAGTGTGAGGATCTAACTTTCTAAGGAGCATCCTGATAGCAGTTGGTGCATGCCGGAAACTTACGTGGAAGACCTTTCCAGGTTTTCCATTGCATTTCTTAAGACGCCCGTCAAATGTGTTACAAGTATAATCAGAAATTTGTCCTGAATGCAACTGAGTACAAGGCAATTACAGCGAAATCTCAGACGTCTCAAAATAAAATAACATTGCAACGCGTTGTTTTTATATTCTACAGGTCCTCCCCCACGGATTTCAAAGCTAATCGAGTGACTGAAGGATATTTTACTGGCAGTACCATAATATTTGCACAGCATCATCTACACATAGGCACACGACTGCTTACAAAGCGCTGACGATCATTAGTAAGTGCTTAAGATACTAAATGTACGGATGCAAAACAAAGCATAACCCTTACCAAAATATTCCTTTTTCATATGCAACTCCAACTCCTTCTCGAGCTCCAGCGTCAGCTCCTCTAATCTCCTCTCGGCTTGGCTGGGGCCAGCGTCCCTGCACGGGGTAACTTGGTACGGCAACTTAAACCTCTGGCCCGGGGTCGAGCCTTTCGCGGGGCCGCCGTAGGTGAAGGGCGCCTGCAGGGGGGCCCCGGCCTCGGCGCTCGGCGCG
>JAODKN010000008.1:12289358-12301793 GCA_026774425.1 Petrocephalus zakoni | reverse complement strand
AGCCCCTAATAAACCCAAGAATTACTAATGAGTAGAAATATATGCCATTGTCTAGTTTTTACATTCACTCTCCAGCAGTTCGTTAACCAGTTCAGCACTGGTAACCAGTTGTCCTAGCATTTGGTAAATTGGTCCATCTTCAACAGTGCAATGGGACCTTTCATAGCGATTCTTCTGTAAATTCGTTCCTTGACAAAACTTTGTTTCAATCCAAATGGATGACGAGGACTGCCTTCAGACTCCAAAATAGTGAGAGGATTTAGATGATTATTTAAATGTGGATACTCTCCAGCTTTTGGACAGTATCCAAAATAAGAATCAGCTCTGCTGAGTTTACTTTCTGTACATTTGTACCAGTATGTAGAAAATGATGAGCCAAAGCCCTATATGAATGAAGACCAGCTATCTGTGGAGAACCTGGAGCCTATCCCAGGATACCGAGGGCGCGCCCTGGGCAGCCCATCACTGAGTGTTCATGCACACACTATACTGTGCAAAAGTCTCAGGCAGGCAATGGAAGTGTTTAAATTAATTTATCTGGGTAGTTAGTGTATATTTGCTCAGAGGAAAAATAAAACACAATTAACATCAGAACATATGCAAAATAAGAGTAACACAATAGAAAGTAACAAGAATTTCTGCCGTTCTCCAAAAATTTACTGATACCTTGTTAGACGGCTAGAAGATGACGGCTTCGGTTCCCAAACCCCTCCCCAGGGGCACCTCAGCCATTCCATGTATTTGTTAAATTTCACCACCAGCTCACTAAATTAATTCAATTAAGTTAAATAAGTCAATGCCTATCGATTGACCAAACAAGATTTGTTAGCTGTCACGACATGAAGTACACGGGTATATTGGACAGTCGTGCAAATACTGGGGGTATTTTAGGAGACTGAGATGGCTAAGCTGACAGACTGTCACAGTTTTACATCAACGTCACTGACTGTCCAAGACTATGGCACAGTACTGAACACAGAGCCACGGCAGGAAGTGAGCCCAGCAGACGTGCTGTTACGGTGCCAGTCGGGGAGCCTGTGTGGCACAGCACCGTAAGCTAGAGAGATCCGGCCCGACAGCACGCAGAATGGGCACTGAAGCTCCACCTAAGCTATGACGGTGAGCTAGCTCTGGAGTGGGGGTGACAGGCTTGGCGCAAAGACTAACCTCGGAGGTGACCCCCCTGACCCCGAAAGGGCCCAGGCTCTGGTGGAGCAGGTTGATGTTGAGCGAGCGGATGACCTCTCTGGACGGGAGAGGTTCCCCCACCCCAGGTCCGTCAGATGAGACGTAGAGCTCGATCCCGTTCTTCCTCTCCTGGGAAAGAGAGCAGACGCCATCAGCACCCTTCTAATGCCCCTAGAAGAACATGCTAAAAATACTCCCAAAATGAAGGTACATTTTGGCTATTACTCCACAGTGGGTCCGGGACAATACACCTCTGTTTTCTTGTCATATAGTGGTTTTTCTTATATTAAGTCAATGATTTTGTTAGTCAATTCATTCTAGGTGCAAATAGGAGAATCTGTCACTGTAGAAGAACATATAGATTTTAGAAGAACATATGAGAAAAATGGCAGACTTTAGTAATAACATCCCGAGAGCTGCTACCACCCAAACTGCCCAAAGTCCTTGTCATTGGAACTGCACGGCAGTTACGTCTTCCTACTCATTGAAATCAAAGCCACAGGTGAGGGAGGGGGTTCCCCTGATTGATCTTACGTCCAGGCTGTTGATGTGCACCCTCTGGGGGGGCACGTCCAGGGCTGTGGCCACGCCTTCCCGGAAGGAGCGCAGCAGGGACATATTCAGCTTGCGGATGTCAATCTGTAGAGCCTGGGGGGGGCCCCCGGCGGCATGTACCTACAGTCGGAGTAGCTGGAGCGGGGGCTGGCCGTGCATGAGTACTGGCTGGCCGTGCTGGACCTGGGGCTGGCGTGCCGCTGGTCGTAGCCCATGCTGATGCCGCTGGTGCGGTTGCTGCTCGGCTTGCTGCCGCAGTCGCAGCCGCTCAGGCTGGCCCGGGGGCTCGAGTGCTTGCTGGTGTCGCTCGCCGTGCTCGCGTAGCTGGACCGGGGGCTGAGCGCCGCGCTGCCCTCGTACTGCACCAGGCTGCAGCGGGGGCTGGCGAAGCGGTCCTGGGCCGGCGCTACCAGGCTGGTCCGGGGGCTGCCGGCGCTGGAGCGGGGGCTCGGGAGCCTGCCCTGGTCCGGAGGGGACAGGGAGCACGCCGGGCTGGAGCGGGGGCTGCCGGCGCCGTACCTGCCGAAGGGCGCCGGCTTGGGGGGCTGCAGCCCGTCGTAGGCGCCGCCGTAGCGGTGCCCCGGGACCTCCAGGGAGTAGCGGCGGTGCCGCTCGGGCAGCCCCCCGTAGCACGGCAGGGCCACCTCGGACCGGGAGCAGTGCGCTTCCTCGCAGTACAGCGGCTCCCTGGGGGCCGGGCAGAAGTCCGGGGGCGGCGGGCGGAGGGGCGACGCGCCGCGAACTTTATTCCCGGGGGGGTAGTTGTCGAAGGCGCGGACCTGTTGAGGAGCCGAGGGGGCGCCGCCGGTCCTCCGGCCGTCCGGGGGCCCCGCGTCCCGCCGCCCGCCGTACAGACACAGAGCCTCCATGAAGTCCCCCGCGTACTCGGCCATGGGGGCCCCCGCCTGCGCGTCCGAGCCGAGCCGGGCGGCTCTCATGCGGGACGCCGGGAGCCGGAGTTCCGGCGCGGGGGGGCAGCGAGCATGTCCCGGGTCCCGGGTCCCGAGCGCAGGAGACGGAGAGGCGGCGGTGCGGAGAGCGGCCCCCCCGGGTGGGATCGGCACGCGGGCACGGCACGGCACGCGGGCACCGGGCTGCAGACGCGCCCGCACCAAAGCCTCCCTCCCCCCGGAGCGCCAGACGAGTCGCGAGCTCCCTTCCAGTCAATGGCGCGCCGCGCGGAGGAATTTCCCCCCGCCCCCCCGGCCCGCTTTCCCGGCTCCCCGGACCTCCCCCCCCCTTCGGCCCCCCCTTGCCCCGTCGCTCGGAATAAATCACCGGGGCGCTGCTGACGGCGGCGCGGCGGCTCCGGCGGACCCGGGACTCCCCGCCGCCAATGCGGGGCCCGGGACTCCTTTCTGCGGGAAGAATGCGAGGAAGGAGACCGGGGGCGCGCTGCGTCCCTTTGGAATGTAGTTAATGCCGGAGCGGAACAATGGGGGGGCGCCGGGCTTTAAAGGGAGGCGCTGCGTGCGGGAGCGGGGAGCGGGATCCCGGGCTGCGGGATCCCGGGCTGCGGGCTGCGGGCTCCCGGGACGGCTCCCAATGCCAGCCTCCCCGCCACCGCAGTACCAACTACACTACAAACAGCCCAGGACCAGCTTTTCCTGTCCTTAAAAAATATACAGTACTTTTCTCAGTCTCCTAGAAAAAACGGACATGCACCCGCATGAATATTATTACCGACTTCGCCTGGTTACGTGTGTTACTAATTTCCAGTATGGTGTATTTATCTTTTTGGTTAATGAATAAACTGACGGGGAATTCTCCCCGGCTCACTGCTACCTCAGTACCACTGTCAGTTTCATCGCAATGCACACATTTTGTTTTGAGAAAAGATGACGTTCTCTAGTCTTTGTTTTGTGTGGGACTTTGTTTAGGGGCTACGTTGTGTTATTTAAGTGCATATATGAGAATAGACTGGGGTTCGAATTTAAGTAGTTGTGCTGTTTACTATCTGTGTAGTTACACATTCGTCACTGGAGATGCATTCAAATTTTTGGAAGATAGACCATGCCACGAAACGCCATCTAGTGACTTTTAACAGTTACTGCGAAATTTAAACGTGTGACTGCATTCGATCAAGCAAGATGAACACTTACATTTACTTAGGGGAGGCTATTGTCTAAAAAAGTACAGATAAGGAAAACTTGGGGCCAGAGAGAAGGGTCAGCTAGCATCAAGCACCCCCGCAGCAGTTGGGGTTAAAGGCCTTGCTGATACGATTACTCTGCTGGCCAGAGGGTTCTGGCCTTTCAGACATGGGTTTGTATCCCTCATGCACAAAACTACACACTGCCCCACTTGTAAGGCTTCTTTACAGACAGTCCATCCAGGGTGTCCCCTGCCTTGTGGCTGATGCTTTTTGGGATAGACTCCAGGTTAACAACCCTGTACTGAATAAGCGATTATGAATAAAGACATTTTACAGATATTTAAATTTTCTGTAGCCACAGCTGTTCATGCTTTTCCAAAAATGACCAGTGTTGCCATTTTTGTTCTTTGATTGGAGCTTTTGCATTCTCTTTAATGTAAGAGCTTCTGGCTTCCTGTCCAGGATACACCCCTGACTGGGATAAGCTCCAGCCCCCCCGACAGCCTTGTCCAGGATAAGAGGTTGGAAGATGGATGTACTGGCTGACTTCTGTTAGAACTTTTCAAATGAATGAGGCTGCTTCAAGGTAGTTTTCTTTTTCTTAATGCCATTGCATTTCCTGAGTTTGGTCTAAATATATTGAACTAGAAAACTGGCATTCATCAAAAAGTCGGCACTCATTATACGCTCACAAAACAGCCGATTCCAGTCTGCTAGAGTGGTGATTCTCAACCCAGTCCCCAGGGACCCCCATTCGGTCCACATCTTTGCTCCCTTCCAGCTCTCGGTAGCAAAAATGTTGACTGTCTGGGGGTCCCAGAGAAACGACTTGAGAAACACTATGCTAGATGACACTGATTAGAGGACAGGCCACGGTCTGGCTTAAAGTGACAGCTCAGAATAAGGATGCCAAGTTATTGTACTCTGTTGCTACCCGTATTGTGTTGTTCCGTATCTGAGATGTGCAGTGTCGATGCGGTATGATATGCACCCCATTCTTCACAGTAAAATTCCCAGATGTAGCTCATCTGACAACTGCAAAAAGAAGCATTTTCAGTAGGGATGTCCTGATCAGGTTTTTTTGCCCTCGAGTCCAAGTCCGAGTCATTTGATTTTGAGTATCTACCGATACCGAGTACCGATCCGATACTTCTATAATACATAAAAAAAGAATAAAGAAGAGCGAAGAAACAGATCCAGGAGGTTCCTTCTTTTTTATTTACCTTATTTTAACATTCAACAGCTCTGTTAACAAACAGAGCACTTCTGTGAGGTAGTTTGAACAATCAAGTAATAAATAACATAAATTCTTCACTTTTGGACTTTAGTGCAACAGTAAATATAAAGTCTAATGTAAAAACAAATAGCACCTCAACTTAAAATACCATTTTAACCAATAGTGTCTCTGCAACAAAGTGATGTCATGCACCACACGTTGCTGTTTCTGTGTGGAGTCAAGAGGTCTAACTCTGTGCCCCCGCATAACTATAGATGTGTTAAAAAATAATGAGAATATATATACATATATATCCGAGTCCTGATCGGGAGGTAACGTCCGATTCCGATCGAGTCTGAAACCACGTGATCGGGCCCGATTTCCAATCATGTGATCGGATCTGGACATCCATAATTTTCAGCATATCACAAAATACATGCACTAGCCACAGGTGCAGTGTTGCTGCCCCCACAGATTACTTGTGTGCTCTTTGTTTGTCTATTTCTGTGTTTCTCAACCTGGTCCTGAGGGACCCACAGATGGTCCGTGCGTTTGCTTCCTCCCAGACAGTCCATGTTTTTGCTCCCTCCCAGCTCACACCAACTGGGAAACTCAGGTGGTCTTGAACTGTAGTGATCTGGCTCTCTGGTTCCCCCTTCCTCTTCCTGCCTCAGATAGACACGTTCTAGCGCTTTCTTGTTCCTTTCAGTTTTTATTTCCAAAGTAAACTGGTCTTGCAACCAGTTTACATTGTACACAATCTTCCTGGACCAGTGAAATGGTGGGTGGTGTGGAGATGAGATGGCAGTGATGGGGGGGGGGGCACACAGCCTCACAGCAACCCAACTCATCGCCCCCCCAGCATTTTGTGCCCCGGTGGAATACTGACTGTGGACCAGGGGTCGGGAGCTATTTCAGGTCATGAAGAGATTTTCTCAGTAAATAGAAAACAATTTACTGTTAACCATGCAAAAATGTCACAAAAAACAGAATGTATGCCCAGAGTTTTTCCTGCCTTTATTGGTAAACAACAGGCAGAAATGGACGAGTCAAGGACAGCTGACTACAGCAGCACAGCAGACCCCCTCTCTCAGATGAAGGGCTCTTATCTGTATGCAGTCAGTGTACCTGTTCACATTTTATGAACCTATGCTAAATAAATCAGTGAATATTTTTAGAGGAGCTGTCTAATTACTAATATACTATTGACACAGATCATTGCACAGCTTTTGCATAATGCATGTTTAAAGACACATGCATACAAAGAATAAGGCCTTATATTGTTTTGGAAATAGGATATTATCAGGCCATGTAAGACCATCCACTGATGACCAGATACAGGCATGACATAATCATGCATGTTATTTACCAGCCAACAGGAGAACATACTTTACATACTTTAAGGTCAGAGGTCATCACCACGATGAGTTGCCTGGACATTTTGATCAAAATGCACTTTTTACAATGGACTTGGCATTTAAAAATATAGCCTATATCTCAATCAAAAATTCTCCCAAAGACGCAGACAAGTCTTTATACAGTCACGATTGTCTGTGTATGAACAGGGTGATAATCCCCCTTCAGGGTTAAATGAACATGAGTAGAATTTGCATTGAGCTACATGACATTAATTGATACGAAGTTTACATTGCTGTATATGATTGATGGTGTTTTGTTACCCATAAGCATTACATTTGGACAATGTAGTGAGTAGTGACACACACCTCTGGCTATTTTGGTGCCCAGGAGGGATCGTGTTGTTGTACCATAAAACAAAGTATGCCTAGATCTATAGGTAAAGATAGATAAAAATGGATAAAGTATAAAATCCTAAGCCGTCACTGTAAATCAGAGCTATATATATATATATATATATATGTTTAACTAACTAGTTAAGTAAGAAAATAATGAGGTACTTTACTACTGTACTTACAGTTACAAGTTTTTATTGCTTACTTTGAATTTCACTAAGCTATGTTGGACATTGTGCAGCATACACCACTTTTATTAAGTGGATTTTTATACCTATAAATAAATTATATTAATTGCTAAAGAATGTATATGTGTAAATGATGACATCAGTTATGCATGCACCAGTCATTTTATGAATTGGTCTCCCTACCTGCAAAATAAGCTTCATTCACCCTCCTTAACAACTTATTTAATACAGCATGACAGTAAATCTGATGCTCCGGAAGCGCAGGGCAGTGAATGCCCTGGATGGGATGCCAGTCCATGACAGGGTATATGCACACACATCAGGAATTTACTGACACAAATTCACCTAGCTGCATTTTTTGAATAGCGGATGGAGGCCTGCAAACTCTACATGTACAGCGAGCCTGGGCTGGCAATTAAACCCACACCTTTCTGGGTGTGTGGAAAACGGCACTACCCACTGATCCAATGCTAGCATTATCTGGCATTATGTATTAATGTGAAGATTACTTTACCTCTCAGAAAAGAATGGGGATCCAGAGCCCTGGAAGGCTGCCCCTAAGTTTTAATTCATAATGATCTGAGGTTAGGAATGAGTTCCGGTATGTGGCCATTTAATCGAGCTCGTTTTGGCAATGCATTGGGAACGCCTAATGAGTCTTATTTGGAGGGAAGCTCCATGGGTTGGGAGTCTGGGCTTGTGGTCGAAAGGCCGCTGATTTGAATCTTAGGGATGATGCTGCCAATAGGCCCTTGAGTAAGGCACTTAAACCCCAGTTGCTCCAAGGGCTCTGGACACAGGCTGGCCTTGCACTGTTCTGGCCTTGCACTGCAACCCCTAAGCCTGCTCTCACTTGTCTGTGTGTCTCACGGCGAGCAATTTCCCCACAGGAATGAATAAAGTATCACTATTCTACTTGTACACAAGTGACTTTTGTGCACAGATATCATGGTTGTACAGTGCTATATATATATATATATATATGTGTGTGTGTGTGTGTGTGTATGTGTGTCTGTGTGTGTGTGTGTGTGACCGAACAGCTGTTATTCCACTGCCATCTGGTGCTTTTTTAAGGTATTGCATAAAATATTTTGGAATCAGGTTGATATACCCAAGAGGAGGGGGCAGCCCATCGCAGGGCACACACACCAGTCACAATTTAGCAACTCCAAATCACCTTAGCACGTTCTACGACTTTGGGAGGGAAACTGGAGTACCCGGCGGAAACCCCACGATGACACGAGGAGGAGATGCAAACTCCACGCAGGCGTAGAGCCAGGGTGGAGAGTCGGAGACCGCCATGCAGCCCCTGTGCTGAAACAATATTTACAAACAAACAAATTAACGCATTGACAAATTTATTAATAAAATAGACAGAAATGATTCCTGTTCTACAGACAATGGATGTCTGGTTGACTGGCACTTGTATAACTTGCTAATAGCATCTGTAAACAACAGCTGGTACAGTGCAGCGATATGGTGATAGAAGAGACTTGTTATTCGTCAATTTTTGTTATTTTTTTCTAACACTTAGAATTAGGTTCCTGGCATTTCCTTTTAAGGTGATTGCTTCCGGGAGGGTGTGGGACCAAGTGAAGATCCTCGTTGCTGCAGACGGGCTGTGAAAAGGCACCGAATGGACTTTGTGTAATAGCGCCACACAGGGGCTGTTTTGTGAGACTGCAGTCGCTTTCCTGAGACGGCGGCATAATGCAGTCCCATAATCCTTCAGTGTTCCAAACCTTCTGCTTGGACCCTGGGGCGAGGCAGATGAAATGGCATTTAAGGACACTATGGGGGTGAAAACTGTGACAGCAGACGGACCGCACTATGACATTTTGTTCTGACTTTTGTTGTGTGTTTGTGTTGCAATGTAAAGCTGTGTAACCTACTTATTACAATTAAAAGCTAATGCATAAAAAACGATCTGATATATTTACTGCTAATTTCCTTGAGCACATCTGCGAGAATCGCAATGCTATGTATCGAACACTAGTGGAATTACCATTCGTTTGTGTAAATTTCATAAATACCTTCTGTTCAGCCATTCTCTATTTATACATAAATTTCCTTCTGGATAAATAAAGTATCTCTATCTATCTATCTATTCTCTAATATTATTTTAAATAAGAGGTTGGAAATTTTCAAGCTCTGAGTTCAGGAATGTGTCAATACATCGTAATGTGCTATACTACTAATAATCAATAATATATAGAATATGCCCTTTTTCTTTCAGATAATCCATTCATATTGGCCCAGATCATTAGTATCCCTCGATCAATATTTCGACCAATCAGATGATGGTGATGCAAACAGCTCGGCTTTGTCATGCTTTAGGTCCTGCTTAGGGTCAGTCAGCGAGTGTGGTTTGCATGATTTACCATGGAAAACCATCTTTTCCTGGTACAATTCCGCTCTTGTCAGCAGTGGAAAAGTGCCATTAGAAATTCTGGACCCCCTGACGAAATGTCATGTTGCCCACTCCCCAGTTTATCGTATAATGTTACATTTTCAAGGGCCCCTGTCAAGTGCTGGGCCCTCTGAATCTACCAGGGTATCCATGCCCCTCCCACGCCCCTGAGGGTCTTGTCAAGGGTCCAACAGTGACATTTACTCTGCCGGCCATGGGATTCAAATCTTCTCAACATAGGTACAGGCTCCTAACCTGCAAGGCCACACAGCGCTCCCAGCCCATCCCTGATTTAGGGGAGTCTTACGTTAATGTTTAGCTGGTCCTAGGTTGTTAATGTGTCTCAATTTTTAGCAACATATTATGCACTTGAGAAATGAGAGTCATCTTCAGTCATTGTCCAACATTAATAATCAATAAAAATACAGTAATCAGCTGCTGCCTAGTTTGACATAGTAGGAATTAATAAGGTAATCAGCGGATAACGGTTTAACACATGGTCCCATCCACTATGACTTAGATAACTCATGTTATCTAAGTCTCATTTCTTCCTATCACTGTTCTAAACATACAAATTGACAGTCATCACCAAACCTGTGATTGCTTTAGGTTTAACTGGGTCAGAGTAGCAACTAAGAACCTCCCCTGTCTTCCTGCCTTATAAGGTTTTATGACTTACAAGTATTTAAGAATTTTTCAATTTAAAACTTTGTCCTTTGGGTTCAAGGAACTTGCATCCCACCCTTAGAATTATTATTATTTTTTATATATATATTTTTCAGTTTTCAGTTGTCCATCTGTCCAAAAATGTAGTTTCACTCTTCCAGTTATGCAGAATGTACTTACATAGCCTATTTTCACACATTACTGTCGTGCACAGCTTAAAGAACCATATTAATCGAAGGAGCGAGCATTATCTGTGAAGTTCGCATATTCCAGGAAACTCCACCCACACATTTTTTTTTTTATTTCGCTTCAACCATTTCGGCTGATCAGCAACCGTATCAACTCGTTCAAGACTGTAAATGGTAAGTTCATGAACTTATGAACACAGTTAAAAACGGTTAGTGACCTAATTAACTTCCATATATAGTTTGTTATAATATGATATAAGTTGCATTACAGAGCCTAATGCATATTAAAAGACGGAGTTGTAGTGTTTATTTAAATGTATGTGCCAAGGGCGTAGATTTGCTCTGGACATTGGCGGGGACATATGACTACGTGGATTAAATTATTGGTGGGGACATTTCAATGGTCGGAGGATATTGGTGGGGACACGTCCCCTCCGTCCACCCTAAATCTACGCCCCTGGTATGTGCTCTACAATATAAACGAGAATAAGCTACTTAAAAAATCCATCCATCAATTTTCTGTACCTGCTTGCTCCAATATTAAATGCATTCATCGCAGAAGTAAAATTCGGTATTAATGCACTAATTAATCAACTTTCAAACTAAACAAGTCTTTAAACAAGTTACATTGCTTGAAATTCACGTCACGAGTGGTAAACTGCGTGGCGCGTGTGGACCCAAGCCATAACTCGTACCTAAATGTGTTATCGGGTTTTCATTTAAGCCATTGGTGTTTGCCTTTGACACGATGCAAGGTTATATCAATATGAAAGGCACGAAAACTTGAGCAACTTAAATGAAAAATGTAGCTAAAGTAAAGAATCCAATTCACTTTCGACTGCACCACACCGGACGCTAAAGGATTTGCAACCGGCTTTATCCGGTATTACAATTACCTTTTATTTCACTTACGTAATAAACTCCGGCCTGAACGATTCATTACTATATGAAACAAAAAATAATAATACAACAATTACGTTTGCAGAGTCTTGCCAATGGCACTATTTAAAAAAAATGCCCAAAATTAATAATCAAAACATAAATAAATACCAGCAATGTCTGTTATTTGCTTATTTGTGTTTATGACAATTAATGTCGCTGGGCCTTGATGCTGAGGTCAAGAAACCTCAAGGTTATATTAAGGATGGGCAAAATGACTTCTTTCCTATGGGACACGGGTCGTTTGATTCTGTTAACCTAAAAGAATCGTTCGTTCACCGAATCATTCAGTGGCACTTCCCTTTTGCATAAAATAGATATGAACACACATGTATTCCAATGTCAAAAGTTAAAAAATACCCTAAATAGTGTTGAGGAAAATACTTGTTATTTAATTATTGTCAAGTCCAGGAAACATTGTACCCTCACTACAGTACTCGTCGCCAAACTTAACAGCACATGACAAAGTCAGCCGAGGAGCCTAAAGGTTAACGAACCTTGGTTGAAAGCTTGTAAATCGTTAAAATGTGGCATCTCCAAAATCCGACTGCAGAATACGAGACGTCGCTGCACGTGTAGGTTACGAACTACACCAGTAGGTGGCGTATTTCAGTCGCCCCCGAGGTGCGGCTCTCATAACCAGAAGGAAACGAACATGAAGGTGAAGTTCCTACAAGGGACTCCTTCCCCGCGAACGTCCCATGATTAGTTTGCATACACAACTGGGGGAGCAGATCACAAGATAATACTCTAAGCCTCCTCCTTTTTCTCCTCAGTCAAAATATTTTCCGCGGACTTGTTTGTCCGTGTATGGAGAGGCTAACGATCACCGCACTAGATTAAACTATCTTAATTAATTTGAAGAATGAGTTGTTGCTAATATTGATTAATTTAAT
Source organism: Petrocephalus zakoni (assembly GCA_026774425.1). NCBI lineage: Eukaryota > Metazoa > Chordata > Actinopteri > Osteoglossiformes > Mormyridae > Petrocephalus > Petrocephalus zakoni. The sequence continues at coordinate 12,289,701 of JAODKN010000008.1, read as the reverse complement.
GACCATTATATTGATACGTGGAGGGACAAAAAACAGAAATATATGTTTATATATCTTAGTTATTTCAGACAATGATGAAGGCTAACAGGACTGGAAAATTAAAGCCAGTCTTCAGACAGAAAAGTAGGGAGGGCAGTGTGCCATGAGGACCAAGGCTGAGAAGTGCTTGGGGACGTATGTGGTGAGAGGAGGAAGGACCAGGAAACGGTCTCTATGTCCAAGAGAAACATTTATAATAACAAAACAGAAGAGAAAAATTCCGGTGGTAAACTCTGGCAGGAAGAAAAAAAATAAATCTCCAAAATAAAAGCACATCTGCCCTGAGAATTCTGACAGACTAAAA
>JAODKN010000008.1:12238717-12256155 GCA_026774425.1 Petrocephalus zakoni | reverse complement strand
TGGTTCAGTCATAGTCCTTTTCTTTTACTGTTGCAAGTATATAACATTAACTCCATCTGTATAGATTCCCTCAGTAATATGGACGGTTTCCTTCCAACTGAAGTCTCTGAGATCACAAACTGGAGGCTAGCCCTCTGTGGCCTCTTAATGCCTTATTAACGTCCGGCATTGTGTTACGGCCAGATTGGCAGATGGGTGATGTCACACTTTTAAAGCTGGATAAGGGCATGTCCTCATGGGATTTGGCTGCTGTGGGGGCAGTGGGGGAGTTGAGAGGTGTAGATTTCCAGCTATTTTAGTCCACATGCTGTATTTATAGCAGGGTGCCCCAGCTCTGCTCTGCCCTGCAGCCCTGCCTGGTGCTCTGTTTGTAGCTGACCATTCGGAGGCCAGACTGGCCCATCTAATCTCTGAACACTTGAACTGTGGATGTGTCCCATTCTCGTGAAAATTCTACTGCCAACATTCAACTCCTTTGACTTGGCACAGGTGTCCCATTCAACAGGTGAACCGTCTGCATTTGCCCACCATGGTTCAGTTCTCGCCCATTCCTACTGGTGATTTAGTGCTTTAGTGGGTTTTTTCCCCCTCCTCCTTTTTTAATTAACTGTGACACCATCTCTCTTGATACCTTCTGTTTGGGTAGTAAATAAAATAAACGGCTCAGGATGTATTGTTGGAATGGTGGACTGTTCATGTAATGAATGCAGCACAGCCAGACTGTTTCTGTGTTTTGGTGCTTTAAAATCGCGTGTGATTTGATCCTGAGGTCCAGCCACTAATGGCTGGGCCTCAGGTACACCCGTCCTGTTGTAATTGGTTCCCTTGTTTTCAGCCCAGTGACACCTTCTATGTTTAGGGATCTCAATGCAGGATTGGTATGCTTTTTTGGGCCTCTGTCCTGAGGGTGACCTATACACCTTGCCCAGGGGGAAATGCCCTGGCTGCATGGTCCATCAGTCACTGAGTGAGCACGTGCAGGGTGTTTCATGTCCTTGTCGTACAGCTTCTAGCTGGCTTTTGGCAGGGAAAGTTTATTAGTGAAGCTGCAGGCTGGGTCACGCTCCTGTGTCACATTTAAGCACAGAGCCCGTTTGGCCTCCCAGACTGACGCACATTGAGGTTTACACTACGTTGCAGGCCCCATGCTTAAGTCGACTTAAGGGTAATGGGGGTGGGGGGGTAGTATTAACTAATTTGTTAAAGTGAAATGTCCAAAATAAAGACATTTAACGCGTCTGGACATTTTGGGTATAAATGTATCATGCAGTGTTTTTGGTTTTTACTTTGCAAATTGCATTATTTATAGTCAAATCTTAATTTTGGGGTCTGTTAAGTAACAGTTATTAGTGTGATCAGTGTGATTTAAATGGACTTACATTGTGTTCATGCAGACATTAATGAATGACATACTGCTTACTGTTCTTTTGAACCATATTCAAACGGTGGACTATACTGGCTCTGTGGTGACTGTATTTAGGCAGCAGGATATTGAAGGAAGAGTGATAAATACAGCCTGGTTCACACTTTCGGAACCCTGATGTACTTTCTTAGATTAGATACTGTGTACCACTTGGCTGCTTTGGCAGCCTGTGTTTGGATTTGTTTTTGTTTTCCATACTTGATTTTTCTGATTATTCTGTTGAATATTCTGATGGTTTATAATAATGTAACCTTGTATGATGAAGAAATATAGTATACATTCCTGTAAAAGTAACAAACTATTTAAGAAATGGTGCTAAAATGTTTAAAATAATGATTGATGAATACCATTTATTAACTTTTAATGAACGGCTACTTCCAGTTTTTACATTGTTTTCCTGTCCCTGGTTTATAAAGTTATTTTTAGGATGAACTTGATACTGATTTATTTTTGCTTATTTCACTTCACATCACCATTCCACTCTTGTGTAGGGAAAAGTGCCACACCTCTGACTGCTTTGTATATTATAGCATGTGATTGAAGTCGTCATGTGCTTTGTGTTGGCAATGTGCTTGACTATATCCAGCATAAGGATTCAGATTTATGTCCTATTAAAATGGATGTTATGGTGATAATGGGAAGGTTTTATTTTAACCTTTTGCCGGGAGAGAATCAAAGGCACTGGTAGCTACCTCCTCATTTTAGTTCCAGAAATGTGCCTTTTCAGATTAGTACAGTTTCTACAATCTGCTGCAGTCTGTCTGGGACTTTGACAGATTCAAGCTTCTCAACAGGTTCAGTTTGGATGAAACACATTTGACTGTCTGTTGTTCTCTTACAGAATATCAGAATATAAAGCTTTACTCCTTGTGCTAGTAGTTTTGGAAACATGCCCTTTACCTTTGTTCATGAAATTTTTGCTACCATGTTGTTTTCATTTTATCTTAACCATACTTGCAATTTGCTCTTTTTTTGTGCTAATGCAGGTAAAAAGCATTCTCAGTTAAACTAAAAGAAACGTCTAACAGTACAATTCATTATTACATCTTTTTTCCAACTGCTTTTTATTGAGTGGCCTGAAGCAGGGCTGAGGCCTTGACATACCAACCCATCACAGTGTGTGCACTACACTTGCATGTACGCACACCATCTCATTCCCTCTGGGCAATTTAGAGGTTATTAGCCTATTACAGTGAGCCTTACTGGCTGGCATGGTGGCTCACTGGTTTAGCACGGTTGCCTCATGCCTCCAGGGTTGGGGATTGTAATCTAAATTCTCTTATATGTGAGTATAAATTACTTTAAATGGAATAGAATCCTTTCCAGGGAGTATCCCAACCTTGTACCCTATGCTGCTTGGGACAGGCTCCAATGCCCCTCCCCCTTTCTGACCCTGTCTGCGACACAGTTAAGAGATGGATGGATGAAAGTATCCAAACTGCATGTCTTTGGACTACTGATACTAGCAAGTTCAAAATCCCAGTTGTTCCAGTTTTGTACTAGCTGTACTAAAGTTTTATCTAAAGGTTCTGTCTAATAACATTTCCAGGAGGTAGCGTGTTCAAAATGCACCATTAATTTGAACTTAGCAGTCCTAACACAGCTGAGTGGAACCTCTTGATTAGTAAAATAAAGATGGCCGATTGGCTTTAGAAGTTCCATTCTAAATGGCCAATGTTAACTGGTAAACACATTCTGGGCTACATGGATTTATATAGCTATTCTTACTTTTTTTAACCACTTCTGAGAAGGCTGTGTACAGACACCAATTACAGATTTAAATAAGCTCTGTTGAGGAGTGTAATTATTTTTTGTTAAGAGTCCTTCACTTTGGGAGCTTGGTTTTGATTAACACCTTGAAGTGTTTGTACCAAGCTGGGTGTCTGATGGGCATTTTTCTCTGCTGTCTAGATGCCTTTGCTAATCAAATCAGTCGCTTAATGTTGGTTATGCTATAGTTTGTAATTGTAATGCAGCGCAGTCCATGAAGCTATGTTTTTTTTTTTTTTTTTTTTGGTTTAAGTCCTTTTGCTCACTATTGAATCTTGTGATTGAGCTCAGACAGCTAGTCTTCATTTTGAGAATTTGTGTGGTGTGATGGCCTCCAATTTTTGCACTAAAACAAGCCAGCTTACATGGCCCCTGTATGACTGATCAATGTTGCTGGGAATATGGCGCTGCCTTACCTTGGTAAATGATTTCTCTTATTATCCCCTGTTGCCCGCGTCAAGATTGGTAGATGTGTCTGGTGTTAATTCTTCTTGGGGTTCTGTTTTTTATTATGACCCTGTTGAATAGATGAATGACTGTAGTGTCTGGCTAATATTTCTCTCTACTTCAGTAACTATCCTGCCTGCCACTTTAAAGCTAATCAAAGCTGTTGTTACTGGTGTCTGGCAAGCGAAAGATTGTTGACATTCCATGATCACACAGCTCGATATGGCTGACCCTCTCTTTTGGCCTTGCAGGCTGCATGAGGAGATCATTGATTTCTACATGTACATGTCTCCACGCCCGGAGGAAGGGAGGATGAGATTAGAGGTGGTAGACCGGATCGAGAGGGTCATCAAGGACCTTTGGCCCAGTGCTGATGTAAGTGCCAAAACAAACTTAGACACAGTCACACACAGATGCTTGATGCCATTCACTCGTGCACGTGTCCTTATGCCTCCTTGTGCAGTCATGTGACTGTCCTGCTCGGGCTGTGCGTTTCAGCTCTTGGATCTGCTGCTACGTCCCGTGCAGTTTGCAGCCCACTTCCTGGAATATTGTCATACTTTGTATAATGGCTCTGCCTTTACGTGAAACCTTAAAAACGCCACCCCTCACTCCCCTTTCCATGTTCATGTGCAAACGCACGCAAGCCCCTATTTCAACACAAGTGCCAGTGTGACCCTTAGTTTACTCTTCTGCTGTTGGGATTCATTTTACCAGGGTTAGTAATTTTATCCTCAAAGCAGGGCATGTTGTTTTATGTTTTGTATTACATTTTGCATTATCAAAATTGTGGTTTAATTTTTTTTTTCCAGGTACAGGTGTTTGGGAGTTTTAGTACAGGCCTGTATTTACCCACAAGGTAAGGCTTTTGGCTGTAGTAAAATGTTTTGAACTTCTTATCTCAGTATGCTGGTGCTGCAAGCCGTAAAACAAAGGTTAGGTGGGCAATGGGAGTCCAAAGGACAGGTAGACGCCACTGGCAGTGGTCACTGTTTGGGGATTAAAAATGTCACACACAGTTTATTTCCTCCCTGCTGTCTTACGGCCTGCAGAGTTACTGCTACATGATTCATAGTGAAATTACATCTTATTCTAGGCTGGATCTCCTGAACTGGGAGAAGGCAGCAACAGCTTGACATGTTCTTAAGATGATTGTTAGGTGTCAAAATAACAGACTGTTTCATGGAAGATAAGCCAGGTACCACGGGCATTTTAAAAAGGGTGTTAGTCATGCCAAATGGCCCTGTTGGGAGCTGCTGGCTTAATTGACAATACTTGGTGGGTGGTTAGCCTCCTCTAGAGATGAGTCTTGTGGAGTAGCTTGTTAAAATGGTCTGATTGGAAGCACCATGCCTTTGTTCTCTTCAGCGATATTGACCTGGTGGTCTTTGGGAAATGGGACAACCTGCCGCTCTGGACTCTAGAAGAGGCTCTCCGGAAGAGGAATGTGGCCGATGAGAACTCCGTCAAAGTGCTGGACAAGGCGACGGTATGGATGCTGGTTCCCAGGCCGCCGGGTGCCATGCCTCCCGCGCGTGTCGGCTTTCCTCATTGGTTTGATGGATGGCTTTAGATTGATTTGTGGTCCCTGTTCAGGTACCTATCATCAAACTGACAGACTATTACACTGATGTGAAAGTGGACATCAGCTTCAACGTGCAGAATGGGGTGAAGGCTGCACAGCTTATCAAGGAATTCAAGAAAGTGAGTCGGAGCTCCTCTGTGCCAGTCCCAGAATACCTGCCCATTTCAGCTATTGTTCTGGTGTCATTGACTTGTTTTGTCTCTTCTCCCCCAGAAATACCCTGTGCTTCCCTACTTAGTGCTGGTGCTGAAACAGTTTCTACTTCAGAGGGACTTGAATGAGGTCTTCACTGGGGGAATTGGTTCCTACAGCCTCTTCCTCATGGCCGTCAGCTTCCTCCAGGTGTGTGGCCTGGAGTCACATGGTTATGGCACTTTTCCAATCTTTGCCATTCTGACAATGTCGACTCCATAAATGATTAGCTGTGTGAAGAAATAAAATCATAATGCTCCCTGTAGGCTCCATAAATATTGAGCTGTAAGGAGAGAGTTTATAATGTGTCTTGTTTTGACCTATTTGCATTATTTCTTTGCCCCATTATCCCAGATGAACTACAGAGAAGATGTGTGCAGCCCCAACATCAACATGGGTGTGCTCCTGATAGAGTTCTTCGAGCTCTACGGCAGGCACTTCAACTATCTGAAGACGGGTATCCGGGTAAAGGATGGCGGCAGCTACGTGGCCAAGGACGAGGTGCAGAGGAGTATGCTGGATGGCTACCGGCCCTCCATGCTTTACATTGAAGATCCTCTGCAGCCGGGTGAGGCACTCCCTGGCTTGCCAACATAGTTGGGAAACATGGTTTTAAAGGGTGTCGTTGAAGATGTTGAAATTGAAGCGATAGTCTTATCTCTGTGTGTGCCTGGTAGGATAAGGGCCTGGCCTAGTTGTCAGACAGTGGTGTACCAGAAAACAGTGCAAAATACCTTGAGGCAGCATGGATTAGTTAAAATAAGTCGTGCCGCAAACTCTGGTCAGTGAAGGGTGTGTTCCTGCCAGTTCGATTGAGTCTGTTCAGTCTAATTGTCCTGATGGCCGTGCGTCTGGCTGTGCAGGTAACGACGTGGGCCGGAGCTCGTATGGAGCCATGCAGGTGAAGCAGGCGTTTGACTACGCCTACGTAGTGCTCAGCCACGCCGTATCGCCCATCGCCAAGTACTACCCCAACAACGAGTCGGAGAGGTGAGTGCGGGTCAGCGACCAGCCCGCGGTTCCCCGTATTCATTATTTGGCAATGTGGCCTTGACTCGCGTTTCCCTCCCGCTGACAGCATACTGGGACGGATCATCCGGGTCACGCAGGAGGTCGCTGAGTACAGGGACTGGATCAGCAAACAGTGGGGAGCTCCATCTCAGAACGAGCATCCTTTTAATGGTGAGCTTCTGAAACAGGGATCCTGCGGGCTGCTTCCTGCCGTTTGCAGATGGTGTGATGTAATTTCCTGCCGTACAGAGAACATCACACTGCTGGTGGAGCCGCAGCAGCTGGATAAGCGCAACAACAACACGTCTGAGGAGTCGGAGTCTCGTGGCAAGCCCCTGTCCAGTTCCTCGTCCCCGGCCCCGTCCACCCCTTCCCTGCCTTCTTCTCCCTTGTCTTCACCCTCCCCATCATCACCATCATCCACAGTCTCCAGTTCAAGTGATGCTGTGAGTACTGCTGGTCTCTGTGAATGTTGGGGGGAACTTGAGACGCTGGAAAATGCAAACTGCTAATTGCAGGCGATCCTATAGTAGTTTTGCTGACACAGAATTCTTCCGCTGAGAACAGTAGCATTATTTCCAGTCATATTGCCAAAGTTTTCAGCTCTTGACTGATATGTATTGAACTTGATAAATTCATTAGGTAGCGGAAAATAAGGTGACATGAAAGGTGTCCGCATTTGTATATACCTGCTATAAATGAATGAATGAATACTTATTTAGTTAGATGTTTAGCTACTTTTACATTATTTGTGCAACTTGAAGGTTAAAATGCTCTTAATTGTGGATAGTTGACTGGACTATAATGGATAAAAATGCCTTTTTTATCCTTTGTTTCTTAATAACAAATACTGATGATTTTTGCCCAGATCACGGTTGAAGTTTGACAGTTTCAGCTAAAGGACCTGTGCAACTGTCGTGTTAATAGCTCACTTTGGAGACTGTAGCACTCTTTGCTAATGATGTTTTCGTGCACCCTTCAACCAAATGGATGATTCCCTTTCTCATGGATTTGCCTTCACGTGATTGGTTCCCCAGGACTCAGACGGCACGCCCTGTAAGGCGGGGCGGAGCTCCAGTTCTCACTGGGAAGCTCCTGGGGGCGTGGTCACGCACAGAGCCCAGAGCCATGCCTCCAGCACCCCCGCCTCCAACATCAACAAGGCCAAGGTAGGAAAATGGCATCTTCCCCTGACCTGACTGATCAGTGTTTATGCATTCGGTTATATATACTTATCCCCTTGGGGGAAGTGGTTATATACAGCAGCAAATGAACAGATACAGAATGCAAGACAATATACATAGTTCAATCAAGTTACTGCTCACATGAATAAATATAATTTAAGAATGGAGGTGCATAGTTATATGTAGATGTGCAGCATGTTGTTGTAAATACTGTCCATTTTGTGTTATATTGCTGGGGGTGAGGGTGGCACGCTGGGAGGAAGTATTGCGAGGCAGGAAAGATTCCCATTATCACGTAACATACCATAGCAGAATGAACCGAGGGCTAAAGATGCTTTGTGAGAGTGCCCCATGGTGGGCATGGGTGGGAACGCACTTAATGCTCTTTAGTATAAAGAAAATCTACTTCTCCACTGCTGCGCGCGTTCATTTGAGGCAGAAATATATTTAAGGGGATTATAATCTTGACATTATTGATGGAAAGTGCCAGGAGAAAAGTTACCGATACTTGCCTTGCTTCCCTTAATAACCCTTAATAACCCAGCCCAAAAACAGCTGATTTACAGGTGGAAATGTATTTTTAGCCCCTTTTCAATCAAAGGCTGCAAGAAAATTCTGCTGCATTTAAATCGTTAATTTAGCAAACGTTTCATGCCTTGTTTTTTCCTCAGATGGCAGCCCGGCAGTTCCGTTCCTCCAGCAAAGGAGTCATTGGTCAGCAAAATGGTTCAACCAGCAACAAAACCCACCAGAGCAACAAGCCACACCACCAGAGCAACGGCAAGAGGAGGAAACCACAGCGTGAGACTGGCATTGCGGACCCCTGCAGATAGGGGGCGCTGCCCGCTACCTCAGGCAGACCAGCCTTTTCCACAGGACCTTCTATTTACAGGATTGTTAGGAATAGTCATTTTTGAGGAGTATGTGGCATTTTAATTGAAGATCAAAAAAGAGGAATCGATGTGAGCTTCTGGGATTGACTAGCAAAAGCAGACCACTGTCTTTGTTTTTGTACCCAATGCTCACCTTCTGGTGTTCCTCCCATCCACCAACTGGACTCCAGTACTCGCACGGCGCCCCCTGCTGTATGAGAGGAGCTAAGGCCGGCTCCTGGAAAGACTGCACAGTTAAGATCAGTCCCTGGAGCTAACTACAGTAACGGAACAAAAAGTACAAAAAAAGTTTAAAAAAAGAATACGATACATTAAAAAATAAGTCCAAACCTTTCGGAAAAAATGCAATCTATGACACAGGGATAAGTTATGCATGATGATTTTTTTTTTTACACTATATACAGATTATACAAAGTTGTGTATACAGAGCTGCAATGAAGACAGTGGGTGGGATGGGGGGGGATTTCCACATGACTTTTTACAGCATTTGCATATCTGGAGCCTAAACGTGTACATATCGAGTCAGTCTGCAAAGCCAAGCACAAGGTTCCATTGCCAACGCCAGTCAGCAACACCACCGGCACAGGGTCACTGTGCCAGGGCAGGGGGGTGGCGGGCTGGGGGGGCCAGAGTTTGGGATTATTACTGGGTTTTTATTGCACACTGCAAGTGCTTCATAATAAGACTAGGACAGCTTTAGTGGGGGAATCGCTACTTGAGCATTTTGCCTGTATTTTACCAGTTATAGAATAATTTGTATTTGTTTATTTATTTTTCTATTATCTATATAAATTTATATATACATAATAAAGTTATAGCCCATATCCTTGTATGCTAGTACAAGCAGGTAGCAGGGATATGATGATGGGTGGGAGGGGGGAATTGTCTCAGTCTAGGTTTAAACACTGTTTTCAGTCCTTTAAAGCCTTTTCCTCTGGTAGTTAAAGTGACCAAGTTTAGAAAGTTGAGTGACCATTTTATAATAATTTTATATTCAGAGTATGAGTCTGTGCGGGTCTGCTCACTCACAGCCCTCCTACCCATATAAAACGAGCTGGTTTTGGTTGTTACCGTTCCCCATCACAGTTCATTATATCCGGCCAGCCAGGTCTTCTTGCTGTAAGCTTCGTTGACCAGCAGGTGGCGCAATCGTACAGCGGGGAAAAGATACATAAAGGGTAATAAAATATTTGTGCCATCTGGAATCACTACTGCTGACAAGTATTCAATCAGACTGAAGCAGATCCTTTTGAGTTGTAGTTATTTTGGATTAACTACATGCAATAAAATCACAAGTACATTTCTTAACTAGTAACTTTTTTAAACGGTCATGACTGTACGAAAGGAAATACTTTCTGTAGTTAATATTAATAATTTCTTCAGCATTGTTTGATATCTGCTGTTTAGAGTATTAATGCAATGAAAACTCGTAAGACATAATCTGACTGAAAGTTTACAGAATATCCCTTTTTTAAAAAAAATAAAAAAAAAAAGAAAAGAAAAAAAAAAACACCTGCTTTACGCATCTTTGGGGATTTTTGTTTTCCATCCCCGAGTCGCAACAAAACTTGAACACTTATGTAGAGAACTCAAATGCCGTTTCTCGTGCCATTGTTTTAGAAAATGATCCTTGCCTGCAAATTGCCGTCTCACCCTTGTCTGCTTATTGCTGCGGCCTAGCCTAAATGAAAATATCAAAATATGGATTTACACGTATTTCTCTCCAGCCTCACACAAACAAATAAAATGATGGGTCCATTTGTCCTCTGAGTTTTTACAAGAAAAGGATGCAGGAAACGCGAATATTAATTGAAGTGGCGATGCATCACGCGTTCGGTCTGCGAAAGTATATTTTCCAACTTATTTGGCAGTTTTATTGGGTTTTTTTTCCGCCCCCGTGTAGTTCTTCCTCTCCTCTCGCCTTGGACTCTGGCAAGAGAGTAGTCTGTACTCTGGACGGCATGGGCGGTTAGTGCAGCGGTGCAGCCGCTCGGCCCTCTGTCCTTCCAGCGGACAATGCGTTCGCCGTGTCCCCCCCCCCCTTCGCTCGTGTTGCTTACCTGTCGATGATCTCGCTCTTTCCATCACCCGCTGCTGTCCGTCCGCTGCATACATCGCTATAGGGACGATAGGACGATAACGGCGGAATTCATCGACTTGGTTTTTTAATGATTGCTCTGACGTCGAACTATGCATCCCAAAGATTTCACCAGTTTTATTAAAGGCATACTCGTCCCCCCCTTGTAAGCTCCTTTGTCTTTGGATTGAATCAGTTGTTCTGAACAATACCAGCAATTTTACAGTGCATGCGATGTGCGCCGACGTGTCAGCATCGAACTACTGTTTTGAAACTGAAGTCAAAATTGGAGTGTTTGCTAGATTATTTTTTACATTAAGTGATGTAATTGTCTAGACTTATGATCAGTTGAGCTGTTCACCCCCCTCCCCATTTTATATGCTTTCCTTTTTTCCCTCCATGTCGCTCTCCACTTGTAAACCTTTCACATATTGGTTGAAATGGATATACATATAGAGCCTTTGCAAACTATATATTTTGTGACTTTGAATTAATACATTCAGAGTGTTGAAGGGCAGTGGGTTTAAGAATCAAAAACGTTTAAAATGTACCTTTCGATATTAAAAAGGCACTTTATTATAAAATCACTTGCATTGTGACTTATTATGCGAAACTATTTGACTGAAAGGTGAGTATAAAGTTTTGCATGGGCTATTACGCTTTATGAAGTGAATTTGAACACTTTTTAATACTATATACTTGTCAGGTGAGATTACATGTCCTGATTAGTCCGCTAGTTATCTTAATGCTTTGTAATTTTGTAACTAGGAATTATAGTAATAAAGATGTATCCTGGTATTTGGTAGAACTGATGAATCAGGACAGAAGTTGTTAATGGAAAAAATATTCATTGCTCTCATTAACATAACGCCTCCCTTCACCTAAAATCGGATCTTCCTCCGATTGCACGGGTGACACGTTCACATGCACGGCCGGCTTGGCTGGAGTGCGAGTCTCAGTATTCATTAAATCATTTCCGCGTTTCGCAGGGAGGCTGAAAGCCCGTCTGTGTCAGAAGATGCCAAGCGCGCACCTTACGGCTCGGCGGCGCGTTTCCGTGAACGCGGACAGATAACGGGGTCGCGCAAGATTTCAATAGGATGTTATAACTAGTATTCCTAGCGGAACTTGCCGTTTCGTGGAAATAAACCCGTAAGCTGTTCTACCTCTAACAGGTGAGTCTTTAAATGACTGTTCGAACGCGCAGGCATGCAGAAAGTTGTATGCGTTTCTGGACCGGTGGTGACAGTACTCTCAGCAAATTACTGCTGTATTCCTGGTAGCCTGGAAAACAAGGCGAATGTAAGTGTGTGCAAAGCGGAGAAAAGGGGAATCGGCAACTTGTTGGACAGTACTCTGCTGTCTTTCCACACGTGAAATTTGAACCGACTGTTCTTTCGATACACGATTAAGCCCTTGGGTTATGTTCTCGTTTTGTCTACATTTGTATGCAGATTGTCTGTATGCAGGTGATATATTCTTCGGGAAAAATAATTTAAAAAGATGATAAAGCTTCCAGTTTCCGTGAGTCGAAAGAGAACGACGCACATGCAATTTCTTCTGGCATGTAGATATGCAAATTGCGCCGAATACCTTCTGGGCTTTTATATATGTCTACGTGAATTGTTTCTTCTGGGGATTTTTCTAAAGGTTTGTTATACTTATGTCATTTTTCTTATGAATGCCCAACTTCCAGTGTTGTATCTTAGCCACTTCAATAACCAACAAACTTATTGCATATGAACGTGTAAGCCAATAGACCGATCTGGGTAATTGTATATTACATAATCATATAATTATTTATTTCGTTTTAAAGCAGTGTGCCTGTAGGCGTCAAGTCGTGCGTTTGTTTTCGATTGACAGTCGTGCATGGCATCGTGAGCTTGGCGGTATAATGCTTTCGTTTAGCTTTTTTTTGTTTTTTAGCGGGGTGTCTGTTTTCCTGGAAACAAGCTTATTTGCCCCAGAACTATGCCGGATTTGCAAAACGGCTTAATATCTACATTCTCGCAGTGATACACCATGCATATACGTATTTTGGGGTGATCATGCTTACTGTAACGAATTCAGATATTTAGAAGTGTAAAAAAACGCGTCTCTCGTTTTAATGCGATTTAGGAAAGAATAATTCTTATTCCTGGAATGTTTCCCGCCCGGATATATAACTATTGTGATACATTACTTTGTTTAATGGGAGGGCTTTAAAAATATAAATTTAAATCCATTTCTTTAATCCATTGTATGGCAAATGAAAAGCAGGAAACGCATAGTTGCACAAAATATGCATTGTGAAAGTTCCGTTGAGACTAATGCCGTCGTATTTGCTTTTGGACAGGTGGCATCGGTGTAGTTCACATGTCTTCACAATTTCATTACTCAGATATACTAGAATATTTACGTAATGACTCTGCATACAAACGGTTCATTTTGTCACACGCATTCTTTTTCTTTTACTCTAATCTTTTCCATTGAGTTGCTGACATCTTACCAATAATATTTCCATGCTTCTTTAGCTTTTATTATTTGCGCACATTTCCTATACTCATCAGTAGGTACATTGGTTTGGATTTTTAATAATACCGGCGAGTAATGCAGAGCAGCTGGAATGCAAAACGGCTTGGTGCATGTAGTGCATGTAGTGAGGGACTCACAACTGATAGCTTAGGTTAACCCACCTAACTGAGAAATCTTGCCTTGTGGAACACCTCCCCTGCACTCTGCGTCCTTCCCAGATTCTTTGTATGTTTAAGGCTTGTAGAGGCATAGTAATGATATAACTACTAAGCTCTCTGCAGTCCAGGTCAGGCCATTCAGGCTCAAGGCGTAATGGGTGTGCATTCCTCCTACCCACAAACCTTTCAGGCTATCATTGTTTTTTTACACCATGCCTACTCATGTGGCAATTCTGCAGGGCAAACTGATCTTCTGCTTAGGTAAGTCCTTTTGATGGACCTTGATTGTTTGAATGGGCAAAATGTCACTGTTATGATCTTGACTGGGTATATGTTCATATGTTTCAAGTGCTCACAGTCATGACACTTGCCACACAATGCATAGCCACATTTATCCACCCATCTTCTAACTCAGTGGCCACCAGCTGGCAGACTCCGATCTAATGACCTTTCACCCGCTCTGTGAATTTTATTGCCACAGACACACAGTGGACCTCGACGTTGTGATGCTGATGGAATTTAGCCCTCAGGGAAAAACAGTTGAAGACCTCTGTTCTTACCTCTTCTCCCGGTCAGGGTCAGCACTATTCATGTATTGTGCTTTATTTAAATAAGGCGTCAGCAAATCCTTTTAAACAGTTGATAATGCAATGAAGCCTTGTCAATGGCAAAATGCTGCAAACGTGCAACAAATGACTAATGACCGCTGAATCCTCACTGGGATCAGTAAATGTATCTGACGCATCTTTCTGCTGCAATACGTATGAGGAGTTGTGTGTTAAATTGTTATACATTTGCGTGCATAATTTTGCTTTGAATATGAATGGCATTGTCACATTGATCTCTTAACTATGACTAGACTTTACACCCCAGTCTCATGCCCCACAGAAAACTGCCGAGTAAGGATCGTAAGAATTTCTTGCAATTCTTTATTTTTAATCGTCAGCATTGGAACCTAACAAAGAGATAAGAATCGGAAAATGCAAAATTGTAGATGTAGACGCATAGAGAAATTCGACTGCCTTTTAACCATGCGTGACTTTCCGGTCTCCGTGGTAATGACATTGTGGGGACGTTAGCATGTCTTTCTTGACATTATGATTATACTGAACCCTCAGGTCAAAGAAAATGTATTCAAAAGCAAGACTGCTACAGTCATATTTAACTTGTAGCTGTCGGTTGTTAAAGAAACAGGAGTAAATTGCTGTCATGTTTACAATGTCTCTGGTGGAGATTTTGACTGGTGTAGAGCCACACCTGGTGCTGTGTTCCGTGTGATGCGTGCACACCTGTCTGTCTGGGTAGGTCCAATCTAGCGCCCAAACACACCGTTTACACTGGTGGCTCAGCTAGAGAATGACTAATCTAATTGCCGTATGTACTCTGTTATCCCAAAATTAATATAAATAAATAGTCATTCTTGGTGCTTGAGTAGCAAGATAACGACCATCTGTCTCCATGTCTTCCACAGCGACTGGCCCAGGGCACTGTCCGCTGTCATAGTGACATTATGTTCCGTGCCTGTCTGGCAGGTACTCTTTCCACGAATGATCAAATAAAAGGACGAATCTACATTAAATAAGTGATTATGAAGAATAAATGGATGCATAGCTGAACTGACCCATTTCCTCCAGGTCAGAGGGCATGTCAAGGTCAAACCATGTTCTGGGCTATATAATGAAATGTATGACTCCAGTATCTCCTCAGGATTCATTATCCATCATACTGTTCTGTTATAGGGTGTGCAGAAAAATATAATAAGAATACCCTAACCCTGCACTGGATCAGCTAATTATAAAAATCGATGAAGAAAACTGTAATGGACAGGGTAAACTAATATTTTATGTTAAATGTGGGGGGGTCCAAACGAATAATTATGAAATGTGGGGGGACACGTCCACCACAGATTTAATGGCAGCGACGCCCATGGGTAAATCCTCTTCCCTCTTCTGTGAGCAGATTCTATAGCTTTTAATAATGGAACATCAATTTTGGCGCCGCCCTAGTGGTGGCATTACAGGGTGCTGCCCCCGACGAGCAGCTACAGCTTTGCCTTGGTGTTAAACACTTCCTTCCTCTTCCCTGTTGCACAGAAAAGCCCACGGGAGCAGCTCCAGCTTCTGCACAGCTTCTTCTCCGAGCTGGAATGCAGTTCGCTTAGGGAGTTACTTCCTGTCACCACCTCCCTGTCTAAACACACACATTCATGCTCCTCCCACACAGTTTATTAGGTTTCTCATTCTTCTTATGTTCAGTGGTCAGATATTTGGCAGTCAGTTTCCTATTAGGAGAAAGAAACATTTATGCATTTCCTAAAAGGAGCGTTTCTGTGCTGCCTGAAGCTTCTTATGTAATGCTCTTAAGTTTGAAATTGGTGGCAGTTGGAATAAAAAAATTCTGCAGTGTGGATGAACCTCTATAAATATTTAAGGAGATGGGATTGCAACCACCTAGTGGCCAAATGAATTTGAAGGAGGGGCATGGCTATATCCTTAAGCCATTGTAAGGTGCTTTGGATAAAAGTGTCAGCTACATAACTAATGGTAAACCAAATGTTGACGAATTATGAATATATATAGACAGCTAGTGTTGTAATGGCAAAGCTCATTGAACTCTCTTTGGGGTAGGGTCATGTGACTTATAGGGAGTCCGCTTGATTGGACAGATAGTGTAGCATATTAATACAGAGTTAGACTCTTTGACCAGCCATACAGAACTGAAGCAGACTTAGCAGTGGGTGTGGCACACACTAAGCCCAAGGTGCTTACAGAGACGAAAAAAGGCAGTTCTTCACTGGGAAGGCTGTTTGTCTGCCATACTTTCTTGTGATAGTTCAGTTTTCACCCCTAGAATGTCCTTTTTTCTGATTTTCTGATTTTATGAGAGGGGCAGGTTTATTTTTAAAAGAATGGGCTGGCAAGCTCTTATCTCCACATCTATTAGGGGGGAAAAGCATTGAGGTTGCAGGGTGGAGTAGAGATAACCTCTTAGGGAAGCCCAGTGACCCCTGGATTTCCTCTTGCATTGTTCACTAGCGAGGACAGCGAACCTTGGCTTGACAAAAGCACGTCTGCTGTGCCACCACAACTGCGGGCTGCTCTGCAGAAAGGAAAGCGGTCCTTGAAATATAAGTTCATAATATAAGTATAAGTTATAAGACATAACCACATACATTTAACTAAATATACCTGATTTTAATTTGGCTTTTGTTGATCCACTTCGTAACATAAAATTATTACTGTCCATCCATCCATCCATCATCCATATCCTCTTGCACTATGCAGGGTTGCGGGGGTCCAGAGTCTGCTCTGTAATCCAAGGGTACAAGGCGTACAAGGAATAACCAAGGATGGAGCACCAACCCATCACAAAGCATACGCACACATGTCATGCATACCTGCGGAAAACTTGGCAACTCCAGATCGCCTTAGTGGGTATTTTTTTGTGGGGAAAGTGGAGAACCCAGTGGAAACCCCGCCCTGACACGGAAGGAACACGCAAAGTCCACACATGTAGAGCTGGGGCAGAGACTCGAACCCTGGTCTCTAGAGGTATAAAGCAATTGTGCAGCCCCTTAACTGTTATTATAATTATTATAAATAGCTCTTGTGGGTGCATGAGTTACAATGTCTTACATTTAAATACTCTTTGTACACTGATACCTGTGCACTGAATACACATAACTGAATTGCTCAGCTTATGTAGGGTTTGTGTGGTTCTACTTCATCAGCAAATTACTTGGCAGAGGTACAGAATTTTTAATTCTCACTGTTTGCTATGTGCCGGGCACTTCTGCGTGCTATTTTAATGACAGGCTCATTAAATCGTGTCAACCATGCATAATGACATTTAATAATGATGATGGATCTCACGTTGAAAAAATGAACACACACCCCATAATAGTTTCATTGTTCTGTGTAAGTATTCACACCCCAGCCTTATTTATGAAATTTGATATCTTGCTTGTTGAATTACTGTAGATCAGTTTAAAATATTCTGTAGTGAAGTCTGCACATTTGGTTGCATATATGGTGATCCTGAAGTGAAGTATTCACATTTGGTTGTATATTTGGTGATCCTGTAGTGAAGGATTCACATTTGGTTGTATATTTGGTGATCCTGTAGTGAAGGATTCACATTTGGTTGTATATTTGGTGATCCTGTAGTGAAGGATTCACATTTGG
>JAODKN010000008.1:12185764-12200621 GCA_026774425.1 Petrocephalus zakoni | reverse complement strand
TATCCCTCCCGCTCTGCCCCCTATTCCCCCACCCCCCTCCCTCCATGTCTGCACCCACAGCGTCTGTTCCCAGAGAAGCTGGCCTCCTGCCAGTGGCTTCCCACCGTGTCTGAGGCAGTGTGTAAGAAGCCATGGGTGCGCCTGCCCCTGGCCATCCTCTCCACTGCTGTCATCCTCATCATCGCCGTCTTCAATTTGGTAATCCGGGTCGCACTGCTCCCCAAAGCCCCCAGCCATTCACTCATTCGGCTAATGATAATGCAATTATATGCATTACAGTTAAAATATCATTCTGCTAATGACTTTTGTAACGTAATTGCAATTACATTAGATTATGGTCTATTATTGTTCTAAGCACTATTACAATGGAATTACAATTACATGTATAATTGTAATTGTTAAATTGAGTAAATTATATTTATGGAATCATGACAACTACTACAGATCACATGCGGTGAACGGTACTTAGAAAGTGGGTGAATTCATTTTCTGAAGTCTCCTCTGAAACGCCCCCCAGTGCTTTATGGGTCACCTGACTCCGTGTGAAGCTAACGGCACCTCCAGCATCTCACTCCTCAATGTCAGCCAGCTGCTGGAGATGGAGGACGGGCTGTTCTACCTGCCTGTGAGTGCATCCCCTCTCGCTGGGCCCCGTGGCCCTCGACACATGTTTTACAGCCATCCCTGCATCAGGGTCATGACAGAGACAGGAAGTGATTAATTTGCACCAATAAGAACAGTAGCTAAACGGGGGTTACCATGTGGGAACAATGTGCAGTACTGATGAATGTTTGCCATCCCCGTCTGGGTAATTTACTTGATATTTCGTTTGATCCGCAGCCGAGATGCTAACAGTGTTCATGTTTATCCTGCGGCGGGTGTGCTGCCACGTCGCGACAGCCTAACGTGTTCCTCCCGTGTCTGCCAGTACTCCGTGTACTGCTGTCTCCTGGCTCTGATCGCGTGTGGCGTGTTCCTGAGGGTCAGCTTCGAGCTCAAGCTAGCGCTCCTCATCCTGGCCTCCACGGCCTATTACATCATCCTCCTCAGTGCCGGGGACCATCTCTTCCAGTGCTACAGCGGCTTTCTGTATCACCATCACCACAGCGGCAACAGCAGCAGGTATGGCGCTCAGGCCAAAGGCGTGGCCATCGCAGGCTGACCGTCCATTAAAATGCCTCCCTTACATTGTTTACCGTCAGCAGCTAGAATGTGTTGTGAGGTATCATCACTGCGTATGGTACTAATTCAGGCTAATCATGATGGATGACTGCCATCAGTAAATTATTCATCGTAATTAGCAGCTGCTCCTGTCCACAGCGACTTCCATATGCGCAAGAAATTTCAGTATATATAGGTTGCTCACTTTGCTAGGTACACGCAGGTGCTGTGGAACCCGTCACATCTGCCAGGCAGGATGTGATGTTCATTCAGCACTTTTTTCCATGATGTTTACCGGTGGTTTAGTTCTTCTCACACAACGGGGCAAGATCTTAGGTCTGACTCCTTAGCTACCACGCCACCTGCAGCACACTGACGTTGTTATTCCGTTCCTCTGGCAGCAATGCATCTTACAGAGACATCCTGGCACACCTGGGGCTGGTGAAACACCCCCAGGTCATGAGCTGCATGTACATCACCTTGTTCCTGGTCACCATGCTCATCATCATACGGCAGGTGAGGACCCCCCCCCACCCCCCACCCCCCATATTCCATGCGGGACTCTAATTTGCTCCTCAAACCCTCTGCAGAACGAGTACTGTTGCCGGCAAGACTTCCTGCTGAAGAATAAGAACCGCACGGAGCAGGACGAGATCGAGACCCGGGAGAACCTCAACCGGCTGCTGCTGGAGAACGTGCTTCCGGCCCACGTGGCCACGCTCTTCATCGGGGAAAACAAAAAGAATGAGGTGGGACTCCTCACAAACACTGTTTTCACTGAGAGGCATAAGGTAGGCCCCCGGCAAGGCCGCCCCCCCCGTAAGGCCTGACCCATCCCACCTCCGCCTCCATCCCCTGCCCTCCACACCGATGGCTGCCTCTGTGGTTTCAGGAAAACTTGGGTCGTTCTCAGAAACGTAACTCGGCTGTGACGTGTAGATTTGGGCGTGCTGAACATCCGCCAGCCGGCCACCTTTCTGTGCCTGTCAGCTTTAAGACAAGTCTCTTATCGAGACCAGAACCAGCAAAACATAGTGAGAAATTTCCAGTAACATATCCAACGACTTTGCTTTGCTGACGAATTTACTTGCCCGCTTTCGGTTGATATTTCCCGGAGAACTACCCAGATTCCTCAGCGTGGCAGAGAGGGACGCTGTGCGCCATTGCTGTGCCCACCTCCATCAGCGCTGTCACCGTGCTCTGTGCAGAAACGATGTTTTTGCGTACTTTTATGAATGAGGAAGCCTGATATTCTGTACAGGCGGGTGGGATGGGGGAAGACTTTGTTTGCTCTGTTTTCTTTTTCTTTTATCATGTTTGCGGTACTGAAAACCCACATGAGGCAGGATGCTGTCACTACAAGCTAAATGTCTCGTTTCGGCCCATTCCCTCTTGGTCTGCGGCTGACGTTTTTCGAAATACGACTGCACAAACAGAGTGACAGGCGGGGGGCCGGTGACACTCAGGATGGGACCTGTATGGGACGCCGGCAGGATATCGGCAAGCGGGGGCAGGCAGAGCCATGCATCTGTTGACTGGTTTTTAAAATTGTATCTATTACATTTCCTTTATATTTAGTATTTTATGAATGGCTCATTTTTATCCATAGCAACTTATATGTAGCCTAACACTTCTCCTTTTTGAATTCAGATACACGTTTTACTGAAGTACTTCAGACAGTATCTTCTCAGGGATACAGCGCAGTCTCTCAGTTTTGTATTAGGAGACTAGGGCATTAACCACTACCCCCCCTGCTGGCCCTCTGCCTCTGGGACGCATTAGCTGCCAGGGAATTACGTGTATGTTTTCCTTGTCTTACATACCTGCTGTACACCGAATAGAGGTGGTCTTGGTGTAGTATCCTGGATTGCCGTGGCTTCTCTGTGCTGCCTGCATGGTCTCTCATTCTGCTGTCTGTCCTCTTGGTGTCTGACATGCTGAGCTGACCCCGTCCCCCGGACACTGTCCCCTTCTCCTCGCTTTCAGGACCTTTACTACAAGTCGTACGACTGCGTGTGCGTGATGTTCGCCTCGGTACCCGACTTCAAGGAGTTCTACACGGAGTGCGACATCAACAAGGAGGGCTTGGAGTGTCTGCGGCTGCTGAACGAGATCATCGCCGACTTCGATGAGGTCGGTGCCCGCGAGCGCGCGGCCGCGCCCTCCTGTGCGGCACTGATGCCTCCGGGAGAGTCAACGTGGCCCGCTGTGCCCCCTCTGCCCGCAGCTGCTGTCCAAACCCAAGTTCAGTGGCGTAGAGAAGATCAAAACCATCGGCAGCACCTACATGGCAGCTGCTGGACTCAGCGGCACCCCGGGGCAGGAGAACAACCAGGTACCCCAACCCGGGTCACGTGGGCCACAAATGGGGGTCGCCACATTTCTGGATGGGAGGAGGCTGGCTGACTTATCTTTCCGTTTGTGTATTTAAACTGGCACAATCCTTCTTATAAAACATATCAGTGAACGTAAGCATGACCTTTCTGGGATGTCCTTCCCAGACCTCTAATTTTCCTCTAATGCATAGAAATACACCTGATCCAAACTGGCTCCCTGGAGTCTGGATCTCCGCCTTATGTGTCCCGAGCCTCTGCAAGCAGAGATAACCACGCCTCTGTCCCTGTCCTCATTCTCACTCTCTGCCCTTGAATATCTGCCAAGTGGATTTAATTACTTACATATTAATTTAAATCGCAGTTTAAAACTCATCTGTTTAAATTAGCTTTCTCCCTTTCATGGATTATTTCATTGTTGCTCTTGCATAATCTATCTTGTGTATGAAGTTTATTACTCATTGTTTGAAAATTTTAATTCAAGGTTAAGTGTCCTGATAGGCTTCCACAAATAAAATGTATTATGATTGCTATTGTTGTTATTATTGTTACTATTATTATTATTATTATTAATTCTCCGGTGATTTCGCCCTTCATTGAGGTGGTTGCACACTCCCCCAGCTCTTTACTCTACAGTGACATCTAATGGTGTCTGATCCAATAGCACGTTGTTCCCTGCGTGGGGGTTGGAGGGGTGGGCGTCCTGACAGCACGCACCCCAGAAGAGGTGTGTGTCAGCTTTAAGCCCTCCCAGTTTGGCACTGGTATTGTGCATTGAAAAGTTCGACCTCTGGCGGGATTAACTGGGAATCCGAGTTTGGATGGAAATCAGAAGGACAGTGCACTCACTGACACAAGCACCCAGGGTTTTCATTACAGGGGCCCCGTCTAGACACTGCGGATTTGGTGTAAATTCCTGAACATTTCTCCAAGGCAGCTGTTCTCCTCCATCAGTGGTCATGTGACCCACGTCCCCATTACGCTCTTCCTTCGCATTGGACGCACCCCCCACACAGCCTCCCGGGCTCAGGTGTGTGGGGGAGGGCTCCCATCTGACGTGCGTGTGTCCCCCCTCCCGCGTGGCAGGACAAAGAGAAGCAGCAGGCTCAGATTGGCATCATGGTGGAATTCGCCATCGCGCTCATCGGAAAGCTGGATGGCATCAACCGGCACTCCTTCAACAACTTCCGCCTGCGCGTGGGTGAGTGTGTGTGCCCCCCCCGGCACAGGCCCCCTCATAAGCACTGTTAATGGCTTTTGTCCTGAAGTGAGAGGAAAAGAAACAGTTTAATTTACCAAAACTATAAAGGTGTTTTGTTTATCCTGCTGAAGTTTGCCGATCACCCTGGTCGGTCAGTCTGGTGAAGCACATGCAGACATTGATGTACCTATTAAGGGCTGATTCACAATCAACTCAGCCTTGCTGGGGCCATGTCAATGCTGTTGACTGCTTTGTGCCAGGTAAAATCAGCAACAGTGTGATAGCTGTAAGATTGTCCCCACCCCCAAAGATAAGAACATTACATAATGTTAATATGATGCTATGGTGGTGAAGGGTCTCCAAGTCTATTTTCATTTTTCCCTGGTCTATTTTCATTTGGGGCTTTCTGGTTTAGAAAGGTTGCATAATCCCACAGCACTGCAAGAATGATATCTGACATTAACCCCCTTTACCGGGGGGGGCGTCCTACATAGCCAGTGAAACTGAGCTGAAACAGACCCCTTGTTTTCTGAAAAGCCTCAGATCCCGCTGTGAAACGCCTCTTTGTTTTCAGAGCACCGCTCTGTATGAAAAACGAGCACCTGTTCTGGCATTAACCCAGTCATGGGGGGGGGCAGGTGCCCGGAAGGGGCGGGGCTTTCTGCGTCACAGAGTTACCCGGCTGTCTTCCGGCAGGAATCAACCACGGGCCCGTGATCGCAGGGGTGATCGGAGCCAGGAAGCCCCAGTATGACATCTGGGGAAACACAGTCAACGTGGCCAGCCGAATGGAGAGCACTGGGGAGCTGGGCAAGGTCCAGGTACGATCGGGGTGTGGCTGGCAGTCCTGACACACTGTCACCATGGCTTTCCTCACTACAGTTCAGTCTGAAGAAATATGGGATGTAATCTCCCGAAATATCATAAATCTCAATATTGACAAACCCATAATATATGGGATGGGTGGGAACTCAACCAGCCACTCAATTTTATGTATTCGGGGGCCCCTGTCAAGAGCTGGGACCCCTGAATCTGCCAGGGTATCCATGCCCTTGATACGCCCAAGAGAGCGTGACCGTGTGGCCTTTACCCGGTGAGCAGGAGGCTCTTCCTGTCCGAGCAGGTGACGGAGGAGACGTTCCGCGTGTTGCTAAGGCTGGGCTACTCCTGCGAGTGCCGGGGGCTGATCAGCGTCAAGGGCAAGGGCGAGCTGAGGACCTACTTCGTCTGCACCGATGCAAGCAAGCCGCAGGGGATGGGCCTGAGCTGAAGAGGGGCGGAGCCTGTGCCCCAGAGGCTGCTGACATGCCACAGGGACCGGAACATTCCAGATGGGGGGGGGGGGGTGCATGCGCCCATCTCGGACCTGCAGCAGGAATGATGCCTGCGTCGCTGTCTTTATGATGCTCACACCTGGGGGGGACTTCTGTGACCCCGCTGTTCATGAATACATCATTGTACATACTCATCGCAGACACCTCGCTGCCGAGTAACGTGTTGGGGTCGCATCCTGGATTCTAAATGTCTCTCTCTGTTCCTATTCAGTCTTCATGCTCGTGGTTCTTAGGAAAGAACAAGGTTATTTAATGCATCCGAGCCTAACGCTTTAGGTTTGTAACTAGGCAGCTCACACGCCGGTGAGTTCTGCGTGTTCCGTTACTGTGTAATGTCGAGGGCGGAGATCATGTGTCATGGGAAGGTTTCATTATCCGAAACAAACAACCTTACTTTCTGTGTATCATACACACTTCGTTTTATTAGATTATTTAAATTGTCAGGTAACCTACTCACAATGTATACATGAAGGGACGCATGTCTTCAGTAAGCAGTACTAAATGCTTCTGGAAACTTTTTTTTTTGGTATTGGTTTTTTTATCTAGACTCCTGGAGAATTCAGTTCCACCTTGATGCCTAACTCTATGTGATGAGCTGCATGTTAACTCCACGCTATTACTTACGCGTCTGATTACTGTGAATAGTGTTGTGTCTTGCTGCTGTCCGGGCCGTTCCTGGCCCCCGGGCTTCTTGGGGCTTGTTCAGACATGGGCCATTTCTGTCTGTAGTCTCGAGCACTTCTTCTGTGCTCCGGTCCTTCTGACCCGCTGTGGATGCTGGCTTCTGGTTCAGCTCCAGCTCAGGGCTTAATTAATTGAGTCTCACTGTGCTGTGAGCTGTCCCTTAACAAATGATTAAACAAAAAGCCACATTTTATTTGCACAAATATGTGCAAGTATTTTCTTTTAATTTTTGATATGGGTATATAAATATAAAAATATATATAAAGCCTTCAAGTAAGTTTTTCTGTCTCGGGATTTCAAATGTGAGGTACATTCAGTTAATATCTCAATCAAGTCTAGTTACTAAACAGCTCATCTACTAACAAGATTGAAGCAAAGTTTTTGGACCAGTTAATCTAGAGCAGGGCTCTTCAAATCTGGACCTCGATTCCAGGTAGTTTGTTAAATAATGACTGATTCTGATTGGCTGGGGGCTTCACACCTGGCTGGGAGGTAAAGGAAAGCTGGAAGATCAGCAGAGCTCGGCCCTTGAGTACCGTGACTTGAATAGCTCTGCTCTAGAGCAATGTTTCCCGACCCAGTCCTTGGGGACCCCCAGACAGTCCCGCTCAGCTCCCAACACACCTGTACCAGGTATTCAGTGTTTTTGATTGGCTGGGAGCTGGAGAACTAGGTTGGGAAGACAGATTGTAATACTACTGGGGTGCCTCAAGAGCAGGCCTTGAGAATGTGACTAGCCCATCCACTTTCTCTTGAGATCAGTTGATCTGCATAAGCTCCGCTTATTCGTGGTTAATAGTTGTCACCTGAGAGCACTGTTTAATGACTGCCCTGTAGGGGCTGTGGGGGCAGGGGATGGCTGACTCTTTGCTTTGATATAGCTGCCAAAGAGTGTGTGCCGAGTGGAAGGAACACTACTGTTTACTTAAAAGTGCCACTGTTATCTCTCTGTGACTTTAATTCAGTGTTACCATCTGTTTAGCGTGTGTGTAGTGTGTGTGTAGGATTTTTATCCGTGTTGCTGTGCTGTATATGCAGCCTCACTGAGGAACAAATGACTGAAGAGGTATTTTTTTGTATGGTGCCATTATGTAATAAATCTTCTCCAAGGGTGTCTGTCTCGGCGAAAAACTGCCTGGAAGAACAGAAGGTCGTGTGCTCGGCGCTCCCATGTATTTATTCATTTTATCTGCACCGAGAGGATGTGTGAGTCTGTTCTAGTCACATGACACAGGCACTGGGGGTAACAGTGGGCATTGTGGGATATACAGGGGGAGGGGTTATCTCTTTGTATCATGTTGTTCTATATAGGTGTGTGTGTGATACTGTAAATCTCCAGACAATACTCTGAAATGCTCCCATCTTAGATTACATTATGATTTTAGCAATGAAAATGGGTCATTCGACAATTTTTTTTGTTACAGTACAATCATGGGTGTAAATTGTGGGGGGATGGAGGGATTGTGACCCCCCCCCCACCCTCGAATAATCAAAACCAGTCAAATCAACCCCCTGGATCCCCTTAAATGGCCGGAGACATCAACCATCCCACTGCTCAACCCAAAGTTATGCCCTTGGGTACAATACAGGAAGAGTGTCCACCCCAAACAGGAAGCGATAACTGTTGACATGGTTATAGTCTTTGGGAGATTCCAGTTTGCGGCTCAAGAGTCATCCAGATCTCAGCCCTGTTTGCTTGTCTGCAAGTGAGTTATGAAAGTACATAAGCTTATGAAAGTACAGCAATGCCTGCTAAGCTGGATCCTTCTTCTGGGGAGCACTGCAACTGACTAGGTGTCCTTATTGCATGAGGTGAATTGCTATGTTGAACTTCTTGCAGAGTGTAATGGAGAGGCAGGTCAGTGGGTCATCAGGTGCCTTCTGGGTTTTAGAAAGGAGGGATGTTTCATTCGTGCAGAACAGCAGAAAACAAATTACAGAAGGCATTGCATATACTAAAGTAGGAAAATAGTGTAATTCACAGCTAGCTCGATATTTTTGGAAGTGTTTTTCTTCTTGAGTTCTTCCTGCCCAGTGGTCAATCTTCAGCAGATTCCACCAGTGTGAAATGTGCCAGACCATATTAGCGCAGATGTCAACAAACATGATGCCTTATTAGGGCTCATCCAAGCTAGTTATACAACAGGGGAGAATATAGGAGAGACTTCATATGTGAAACTTTTTCGTAAAAGTCATTTAAGGAAAATGTGAGAAAAATGTATAGTTTTTAAAGTATTGGGGAAATGTATGCAAGTCAAATTGGTACAGGAGTATTGGATTGGTCACTGTCTATTGCAGACCCCAGGAGATCTGGGACATCGCAGACCCCATCGGTACAGATGCCAGCATGAAAGCATGGGATGGATCTCGCATGATTCAATATTTACTCCGATTCGTAAGTCTCAGGGGGCTGAAGAGTGGACTTGGAACATGATGACTCAAGTCTTAAGAGGTCCTCACTGTACAACAGATGAGCAAAGCCTTTGATTGTTGGGGAGTCCCCAGGGGCAGTAGTTTGGAGAGATGGCAGGGGACCTAGAAGTTGAAGGTTCCTGTTGAAGGTTCCCTTGCTTGAGGCATTCGCTCTGAGTTGCCTGCAATCTAAGACCTAAGAATCTAAGATCTGTGAAGGTGAAGCCCTCGCTCTGGTACCCCTAAACAAGGCACTTAACCTAAATTTCTCAAGTAAAAATATGCAGATATACTGCTAATTTTAAGAAAATCTAAGTAATTTAAATACCTTTAAATAGCATTTACTTTTTAAATTACATTAGTTAAATGGGTCAGCTACGACAGCCACTGTGATATGCTCCAGGCTGCATGTTATGTATTCTCTATAAGAATAGATGGGTTTAACCCCATTAGGGTTAAAATGTCTTGTGAAACTGATGTCGATTAGCACCCCAGTCACTGAGGTGAAAAAGATCGCTAGACTGCTGCCTAATGGTTTTGCCATCTGTGTCGTTGTGAAGCAGTTAGCAGAACAGGCAAATGCCGGATTCAATGGCAATGCCCAGAATTACTCTGGAGGGACACAAGCTAGTATTTCTGGGGTTGGACGGAAGCCCGGTGGACCTTCCTGCCAGCATGTGCCATGTCCCAATGTCTCCCTTACTGCCTATATATGAGTGGATCAATATTTCATTGCAAGACACTGTGTGTTTGTGCAGTGAATGTGTCGGAGTGATCACACGTATTTCTTGAGTTTCCTGTTATTTATATACCTTGAGGGGACTTTTTTATGTCTGCACAGAGGGAACCTGAACTTTATAAAAATCTATGACTGCAATCAAAAAACTAAAAATGCCAAAAATCTTGTACTGTATTTTGTTTGGTTACTTATGGTAAGGGTTAGGTCTAGGTAGGGGTTAGATTTGTCATAGTTAGGATAGTTTGGTTATGCCCATAAAAATCAATGGATGGTCCCCACAAAGATATTAATACAAATGTAATGGGGAGTTGGTGGTGTACAATCAAATGCCCCTCAAAACTCCAGTTTCCATAGTGAAGCTGTGACTAAGAAGTCACCATAGACTTAATTTTGTTTAAATGTGTTGACTGCCTCACAAAACCAGCAAAGCTGGTCTGATTCAAGGGTAAATAACAAAGCACTTCACCGCCTAAATGAGCAGTGTGCAATGAAGAGGGTACATCTGAGGCTAACGCTTTCTTTCTGGTGGAGAGCTTCCCCCCAGTGCTTGCTTTTGATACATTATCATCACAGACATGCTGTGCCAAGTTAGGCCATTCACTGCCCTGTCTGCCGGCCCCAGATATGCCTACGGATAGGTTTATGGGTACAGCTCACTTAACTAAAGGTGAAGCCTGGTCCTGGTTGTGAACCCTTGGCATGCCCCGGTTCTTTGCGATCTTGTGGCACCTTCTAAAGCTTGTGACGTTCGTGTCTGGACATGTCACCTCACAGCAGGCTAAGGAACATGATGATGGTGCAATTCCATGATCAGACGTCCCTGGTCACTGTGAAAGTGCGGCTTTTTCTAATCTACCCTAGTAGTATTAATAAAGAAAGAGAGAGAGAGAGAAACCCAATATGTGTGAGGAAAGTGTCACTCTCACAGTCTCTTCTTACTTACATGTAATAAATTAATCTGATGCTTTTATCCAAACTAACTTACAGTAGAAGGAAGAGTTGACGGTTATGTAAGCTGCCTGGGATTTGAACCCATAACCTTTGCATTGTTAGTGCAATACTCTACTTAATGAGCAACATTCCCCCCCAAAAAAAATTCTTATTCATATTAAAAGGTATGCAAAATCACATACATGGAGATTTAATGAGTTAAGTTTCAAACGTCAGCAAAATGGATTGCTGAATCCACCCTTCGTATCCTCATTCTCAGCCTGTATCTGCTTCAAACCCACTCAGTCTAGTCCTTCTGCATCAACCCATCCAATATCCATGGCATTATGCATGTTTGAAATATCGAGTCTTTGCTTTTCATTCCTCATCAGACTGCTTTAGATATCTTTGACCAGCTCGATTTCAATACAGCACCCACTAATCTTCTAACAGAAAATAACCAAGTAATCTCTTTCATACAAGTCTCTGTTTTGCCTTTATCTTCCATCTTCCTTATGCAATGCTTTATCTTCTCCTATACCATCCATGTACTTCACCTTTGCATAATGTAACTACCATGCTGATAAAATCTGTTCCATTAACACGTCTATATTTGGCATCTCCACCTTTTAAAGCTTTTTACTTTCCTACATTCCACCGTTTCCTGTCCTCCCTGGGATCTTTTAAGAAGGATAGGATCTCGCCCTTTTAAACCCGAGCATGCCGCCCTCCCCGAGATGAACTTTGCAGAGTTTCCACGCAAGATCCGGCATGCCCCGCATACTGCTCCCAGCGTCCACCCACTGCAATCGCCGCTCGAAAATGACAGCTCACGGAATTATACAATTTTTCCTCTCTTTTTAAGACTCTCGCTTGAGACGGTCCATAATGCATTTGTCTCTGTGAACCATATTCTGCCAACACCTCTAAAGCAGGTCCATTGAAGCTAGTCCATTTAAAAGCCCAGTTATCTTCATGGATTTCGGAAGTAGTGTTGTGGTAATTTATTTTAGCGGATGCAGACGATACCAGTGTTTCTTTTTCCAGCGAGGGGAGGGGATTATCCTGACCTCCACAGCCCGCATGTCGATTTTTTATTTTTTTTTTCTTTGAAAATGTACTTGTTGCAATACACCCCCGCAAAGCCACCCTCCACCTTCTCCTCCCCCCTGACAGCCGCTGATCTTCCCCAGAGTTCAAAACCCCACATAAGTTTTAACAGCCTCTCCTGGACAAGCAGAAGCCAGCTGGAGAGCAGCCAGCGCCGGAGTATCCTGCCCTCAGGCGCGCTGTACTAGCGGAGCGCGTTCGTGTTATCTCTGAAAAATACCGGTCCCCTTGCTCAGATACATCAGCATAAGAGGCTGGACGGCATCCAGCGAGGCTGCTCAGGGCAGACTCGTGTGTGATAACAGCGCCCTCTGCTGTTCGTACGCGACAGCCGCAGAGGAAAACACGCCGCACTGCTATCCCCACTCTGAATACAATAGTCGGAGGTTTATCTTAACTCCCGCTCGGAGAATCTCAATTAAGATATCGGAGGTTTAATTTGCATTTTTGTCTTTCAGAACAGGTAAATCTATTAAACGAGTTGCTCTAAATCAATGTTAGCTTTCGTATCTCGGTGTATTATGTACATAGTGGAAATCCATGGTCTAGAATTGTGTATAAATTATCATTTTAAATTGCCAATTGAGTATTTGTATCAGCTTTTAGTGGAATATGAGATATTGCTAATATTATTATAAATATGAACTACTGATATTCTGTATGTGGTAAATGCGTACTATGGCAGGAAATTATAGATATCGATGGGAAGTAAATACGTTACACTTTATGGAAGCCAAGCGGGAAATACGTATATTATTATATGCGGCCACTAGTAGGCGCTGTTATTACAATGCGATTAAACCATAGACTATTATCCGATGGTGGTACCCTCAAGGTCCAGTATAGATTGGGTTCCAGGGAGTGCGGTTATCAATTTTGCACTCTTGTACCTGTATCACAGCCCCTCCTCTTCCAGCTGTTTTTTCTGTTGTGGAACTGCAGGTGCAAATTTATGTGTTTTCTAGGAAAGCTGTAGAAATCCTGCCCCTTAGGACCAGGAAATGAGGAGGACAGATCTTCAGGGCATTCTTTCATTGCGTGTCCGTCAGACCTGAGCCGTTTGACCAAAGAATGGCTGATATTGCACAGAGCAAAAATCCATTTTTGGAAACATTCAGGCCTCACATTCTAAATTACTGTCAGTTAGACAGTATGAGACATAAATCCTCAGCCTCCTTTTGAAACGTGTGTAATATTTCATGTATATGTAAGAGAATGCTTAGGAAAATAGTATATTTTGCAGAGAATTGCATGAATTATAATAAAGCCACTGAAGAACAGTAAAAATGTTTTACTGCATTAAAATCATTATAGGTACCCCTCTTCATGTGGCATTTATGTTCTGGTTTGAATTACATTCAGATAAATTGTAAGAATGTGGACTGGCAGAAGAATGAATTGGATTCCCACTGCCCCTTGGCAGCTGGGTAGTCATTCAGAAGAACTAAGACTGACACTGGACCTAAAGTGGTTTGGAAAGCGTAGTTTTCTTTATGCACTATAGTGCCCAGTGTTTTCCCATATATTAAATAAAGCTTTTTCGTGTCAGTGATTGAATTCTGGTGTATTCTGCCAGGGAGATGTTGAAGGCTGACACATGACGCGCACCCCTAGAGACGCTGGGGATTGGCCCAGCCTGAAGCCCGTCTACCGATGCATTCCTCCGCTTGCTGGTTTCAAAACTATCATTTGTTCAAGTACTCCTGTGGTGGCGAGAGAAGCACGCCAGGCCGGCCGCGACACACTTTTATAAAGCACGGTGTGCAGTTTCCAAGTTATTTGGCTGGAATCAGCAAGTTGTCACAGTTGCGGCGAAGGGAGGAACGACCCATGACTGCGGCTGCAGGCGTAATAGCCCTTCCAAGGGGCATTTATTAACAAAAGGGTATCAACAGGAACAAGCCACAACAAGCAAACATAAGCAGCGACAATGACCGAACTAGGGAAACAGACTCGAACGCGGACTAAATACACAAAAGCATTAACACCAAACGAGAAACAGCCGGAAACAGGAGGATTCTCACGGGGTTAATGAGGGGGCGTGGCACACAGAGAGATCAAATGGACGGGACATGACAAAAGTTGCTTAAGGTCCTGGAGATCCTTGGAAATACTAGCAGCTGTGTCTCCAGCCTGGTTTTTCTGGCCATGCATACAGAGGGGTACCACCATGGATATCCAAAGCACCAGACTTGCAGGTACATGTGCAGCTTTTAACTCACTGCAACAAGTTAAGGTAGGTACTTCCCCAGGCTGTCACTATAGCGCACCATCCTGGTACATGAACCTTCAGCCCCTGCAGTTTCTTTCCATGATTACCACGGCAACCGTTCCTGCACTTGGTGGTGCCTCGAGAATAGGGGTGAATCTCAATATGTGTACTTGACTGTACTTGTAGTTTTGTGTACATATTACATCATCTTCTATTGCCCAAGACCAGTCCCAGTACTAAGAACAGAAGTACAGAGGACTGTAAATATCCATGACTGTAATTTTTGCCCCAAATATCAAGAATACATCAGTTGCATCTTCACCGAATGAGACCAGCCCTATGATTCGTTGCACCCCATCTTTGCCGAATCAGACCAGTCCTATGATTCGGTGCACCCCAAGTTTCCTGTCGGGAGGCTAGTTGGCACGACGGGTCTTGCCAAGACCACAAGTGTGACCTTTGTATTCTTCGTGAGAAATGCCCTAAGTCTGCTTATCCCACTGCAAGACGGTCATCAGGCTCTGCATACCACACTGCCTCTCCATACCTCCATATTCTCCCAAGGAGATGCTGTGTAATTAGTATAGTGTCAGGATCTGTGCCTGTCCTTCCCCCTTTTGGCCAGCTGATGCCGTTGGCCATCCTGACCCCCCCGTGTTTCTTACTGCTGGCGTGCTCCGTGCATACCCTGGATTGTTGCTTAGCCCAGTGGGCTAAGCATGTGTCTTGTACTGCCCAGCA
>JAODKN010000008.1:12140027-12157653 GCA_026774425.1 Petrocephalus zakoni | reverse complement strand
CCCATCCACACCTATCCCACCCCAGCCCCACCTATACCATCCACTCCCATCGCACCCCATCCCATCCTATCCTATTCTACCCTATCCCACCCCATCCCATCCCATCCTATCCTATCCCATCCCATCCCATTCCATCCCACCCCATCCCATCCCATTCTATTCTATCATATCCTATCCTATCCCACCCCATCCCATCCTATCCTATCCTATCCTATCCTATCCTATCCTAAATGTAATACTAATCACAAATCATGTCTATGGATTATGTATGAAGATCATTAGTAACATGAGAGTTTGACTAGTAGCTGCACAGTGCTTTTGTGCTGGAATGGTTTGTTCCAACATAGCAGGCTCTGGAGAAATGGGCTTTAGTGTTAGTCAGGGTGCAGGTTGCTCGTTCACTAAGCGCCTACTAAATGCCTACACATATTTCCAAGTGTCAGTGGTAAAAATACGGGTCTCTCCCACAAAGCGGGCTGGGGATACATCCAAATGGGTGAGTTTTGGACAGTTTTGTTCGTTACCTCCAAGCTGGCCTCCAGGGGAGACCCACCATCTGATCAGCCTGTCAGAACGAGAAGGAAGATGACAAATGACGACTAGGATAATCAGATTTTGCTCAGGGCTCTGATGCCGGTTCAGCCGGCCCTGTTTCTGAGGCATGCGGTAAGTGCTTGGGGTGCGACAGCTGGCTGGGGCTCAGACACAGATGAATAATATTAAAATGATCGGAAAATTGTGTGGGGCAGCAGGACATTATCCATGTTCCGCTAACTGTCACTAATATATAAGCGCAGTGTCCTGCTCTTCTTCAGTGTTTCATTGCTATAGTCATGTGGTTCCTTAATCATCTCCAAGGCCCATGCTTCCTATGTCCAAGGGCCTTAACCTAGCGACGTCCCAGAGCCCTCACCTGCGATATCCCAGAGCCCCCACCTGCGATATCCCAGAGCCCTCACCTGCGATATCCCAGAGCCCCCACCTGCGATATCCCAAAGCCCTCACCTGCGATATCCCAGAGCCCTCACCTGCAATATCCCAAAGCCCCCACCTGCGATATCCCAAAGCACTAACCTGCGATATCCCAGAGCCCTCACCTGCAATATCCCAAAGCCCCCACCTGCGATATCCCAGAGTTCTCACCTGCGATATCCCAGAGCCCTTACCTGCGATATCCCAGAGCCCTCACCTGCAATATCCCAGAGCCCTTACCTGCATTGTTGCTTGCAAAGAGAAGGAAGAGGGGTATGCAGTCTGGTCTCCAGGCTTCTGCTGGCCTCCCAGGTGCCCGGAGGAGGTTCATTCTGCCCCACACTGCCGGGTGCCATCGCTACTCCCAGCATGTATTTCTGGGTGACCTGCAACACCCTACGGCTGATTCATTGTCTCAGCATGGTGCTGAAGGCTCCGGCAATGTGTGGTCCTGAATCGCAGAGGCTGAGTGTTGATCGCATCTCTTCCCCCCTCACTAAGGAATAACAGAGCTATTCCTCACAAATGCTCTTCATCACCTTAGTCAGTTTTTCCAGCTGCGGTAGAAAGCTCTGCTGGACTTGCTATGTGTCCTGTCAGTGTTTTTTACGGTGTTTACAATCTGCACCTGAAAAAGGAGATCTTTTTATGTATCTTTTTGTGAGGGTCAGGTTTTTTGCTGTGTTTTTTTATTCTTTTTATTTTCCATGGGTTGTTTCAAGGGCTGTAGGGTCAGCAAACAGTCCTGCAAGAAACCAAACAGCCAAAGAAAGGCCAGCGAGGTGTTGGCTGTATTTGCCCTGAAGCCAAAGAACAGATGTCCTTTATGGGCTCATGTTCTCTGTCAGAGACTCCAGCTGGGCTGGGTTAAGGTTTGGGGTCCCAGTGATTTTAACAAAGCACTGTAGTGGACGATCTACAGAAACGTATTCTTTAAGAGTAACACTGCTGAAGTTAATTCATTTTGTATACATTTTTTTTATTTCCATGGGAGATATTTGTAGGTGAAATAACAATTACAGTTTAATTGTCAGTAATAAGTAATTAGTAACAATTACACTTTCAGTATCTCTATAAGTAATTAATAGCAATTACAGTTCCATTATCTGTGATAATTAATAACAATTACAGTTTCATTATCTGTGATAAGTAATTAACTGTAAAGTTTAATTGCCTGGTGTGTGTCATAGGCTGCGACTTCATGTGATCATTTTGCCACCATTGCAACCACTGGAAATTGGAGGAAATTGGAGGTCTAAAAACCAGAAAGGTGTTTGCAGCAGACTCACTCTTTTGATGAAATATCACAATTGGCACAGGTGACCATTTTTTTTTTTCATAAAACAAGTCCAAGTTTTTTTGAGAAATCTGGAAATCTGCCTCAAAAGGAATTAGATTAATGTATTTTTTGGGGTGGATTTTGCCTTTAAAGCCCAGCTTGGCCTCATTTCAGCCTGGACCTTCATATCTCTGTGGTGGCCCGCATTTGAAGCCCGCTGGTCCAGCTGTTTAAAGCTGCATCTGTCACGGGTGGTAAGATGACAGTCGTAATTGATGTTTACTCAAGTCCTGGCCTTTCATGCCGACGTCCTGCACGCGGTGAAAAAAAGTCAGTGCTCAGCCGGGTGACCACAATCTGCTATGCCCTAAGCTCGTAATGAAGAGGAATAAATTCAAATTTGAATTAGCAAGAGCCAAAAAGTAACTAGGAATAGCACACTAACTTTGAGGTCATTACATTTTCTTCCAGAAAGTATTACTATATTGTGGTGAAACTCGCATTAGAATGAACGATACAGGATAAAATAACATTACAGGGAAGTTGAAACTACAATGATCTCAGTGGATCTAGATAATATTGCTTTCATCATACGTTTCAGGTGGGTTGAGTTATTCCAATAGGACTTAGAGGTCTGAGAATTATAGACTGTGTGAGTTGTGTGTGTGTTTTATTGACCGAATCTTTCACTGGAGCAGAAAGAGAATGCGTGACCATAGACATGACAGTCTTCCTTCCAGTTTCCTGCCATATGGCTACTGGACTGTAGGGTAATTTTATGTAGGGCCCCATTTCACAGGTGTTTACTGCATGAATTTATGCATTTATGCATTTATATGTGGCCATTTGGGTTGCTGTGTTGTTCTGTCGGTTATGACTCAGTTTCTCTGATCAGGAGGTTATTGGTTCAAACCCTGTGTTCCGCAGGGTGATTTTTTCCTGTTGGGTCCTTGGGCCCTTAACTTGATCGCTCCAGGAATTGTCTGACCCCACTTTCTCAAACACGCTCTGCTTTTGATAAAAGCACCCGCTCAATAAAGAAATGAACTTGGTGTGTGCATGATGAAGGTCACCGTTTCTGAAATACGGAGAATGGCTGTATGCATGTGTGTAGCTGAGACTCGGAGGCTTGCAGTTGTACAAATCTGGCCAAAGAAAATGAATCAGGTTAACGTTTGGTTACAGAAAAATGGGACGGTTAAAAAAATATCACTGTATGTCAACAGCCGGTAAAGATTTTTCAAACAGCAAAATTAAGCATAAAATGAGTAATCCTCAGAATGGACTTGGCAGGTCTGTTCCTCTTGTTTTTCGACTCTTTTCCAAGTCTGCGTTATATATTCATTGTCTATCCTTGCTGACTCCCTTTTATTGCCCGATTTGGTTTTGGACTCTAAGGCTAGATGGGACCTGTTTCTCCTTGGCAGCCATGGAGTGTTTTAAAAGCATTCCTCAGATTATAGATAGTGAGAAATTAGTATGGAGCGAAGACAACATTGCCAATCTATTAAGCTACATAAACATTTCAGGATTAGCACTCCCTCTGTGTAAATAACACAGCCAAATTAGCCCCTGTTACATTCAAGAGGCTTTGTGCACAGTGGCAGTGCTGGGCCGCAAAGCACAGCAGTGAAACCTTCTTTTTATTTGTCAGCATAAATCTGTCCCGTACGGGGAACCCTGTGTTTGTACCTCTGTAACGCTCTCCTTGAGAGAAAAGCTGATCTGGCATGAAGTCAAGGATTCCAGCTCAAAGGCAAGCGTCTCCTTGCAGCCTTGGGAGAGCCGCAGATCTTAGCGAATTCACGTTCGTGGGGTCTCTGGAAGACTAAGAAACACCGGGGCTGTGGACTTGGGCGGCAAGTAGTCTGGGCATGCATTAGCAACCTCGCTGCTAATGTCACAGCTGCTAATAACTTTCGCCTTGACAGTAGCCTATTTTTAACTGAAATAGCTGGCTAGCTGGAAATTAAATGGCCTGAAGCGAAGCGGTTGTAAGGCGTTTCACTAAAGGTTCATACAAAACTGAAAAGCCGGGCTATATAAACCTGTGAAGGACACAAATGGATATTGTTTTGTCAAGGGTGTTTGAGAGAGCTCACGCTGCAGAGTGTTTACCACGGAGCCTAATGACATTAGAAACTTTCCACAAAAACGCGAGCATTAGAAACATCTATATTTTAGCTTGTGCATGGCATCTTTCTCCTGGTGCTCTTCTGTGTCTAATTTCAGAAGTTAGGAGCAGTAGTGCTACAGGGGGGTACTTTAGAATCCTGGCTAATCTGTGATGTGTTTGGAAGGTACTGCTCAGAGGTGCCTCAAAGGTTATGGATAGAAAGGGTACTGTCTTCCAGTCTACTAGTGAACTGCTCCCTTGTCTTCACCCCCTGTTTGCCCCCCCCCGACCCCCCACATTGAGCCAAGTAGAGGCCCTGGGAAGCACTTTGCATTAAATTGTTCAGTTCTAATCAACGGAGCTTGGAAACATTTATCCAGGCAAAAGTGGCCAGTAGAGTGCCCACCGTTCAGTGGGATGACATCATCAACTTGACAGATCTCAACAAATGCACACACCCCCCCCCTCGCCAACACCGCCAATATCCTGACCACCCCCTTTGCTGCTAGTTCCAAGCCTCGACACAAAGAGACCCAATTCTATTTCTGCTGAGACAAGCTCCACACCACACAATGCTTCATTAGGTATATGAACTGGCCCATTGTATGGGTGTCTCGATTTTCCCAATGCTCTGCTGAGGACCTTGAATAAAGGCTTCAGTTCTGGTGGGATATCTTCCAGCATTGGTCCCTTCTGTCCGATTGTGGCCTTTCTTGGAACAGGCACTTTTTTGTGGCTTTGCGTCTGACCTTAAATGGGACCTACATCCATTTTCCATAACCGCTCACCCAGTGCAGTTTCACAGTCAGCCTGGAGCCTATCTCAGGAAACACTGGGCATGATGCAGGGGGTGCCTCAGATGGGATAACCTGCATGATTTTAATTCATTCCTAATACAAAGGTTGCACCTATTCAGTGCTTCATCCTGTCCTTTAATACACCTACATTTTCTTTGCTCCTGATGTCAGTTTACATGTAAAGATACTCATTGGGGTACCATTCCTGCTCTTTTGAATGATGCCCAGGGACCTTTTATGACCCCAGTTTTACATCTCAACCAAAGGACTGCATCATTGTTCTTTATTTTGTTACAGCACAGTGTCCCCATCATCACACTGGGATCCACACAGACCACAGGACTAACCTGCTGGCCACACCGTCACCTCTTCCCACAACACCCATGCTTCCCTAGTTGGTTTCCAAGTACTGGCCAGGCCCAAACCTGTTTAGCTTCAGATGGATTACCTAGTCTGAACTCCGGGTGGTATGACTGTATTGCATTGTATTGATCATATACATTGCATTTCCTCCTCTCTGTTGTGTATCTTGTACTTATTACCCACCTGCATTATGCCCTAATTGTTAATTAGTCCATTGGCATGGTGTTTCCAACAGTAGCAAGCTCTCATTTCTAATTCTGATTGAGAATAAAACACATGTGGTACCACTTTTGCTAGTTTGTGAAAAGCATAACTATAATAAATAGCAGCGTGATAGGAGGGAACCTTCTAATCAATAATATGTGCCCAACTGACCCTTCCCAAATATGTAAGTGTTCACTTTGCAAATTCTAACTGCATGCTTGCTCGCCGGCTGCACATATCCACATGGAATATTACTGTTTTCCTCCACTGCTGCTGACTCCTAATGACAGGAAAGAGGAAATGCAGAAACGATGAATATACAAACTACCAAAGGGCCCCACCACTTGGCCGGCCCTCCAGGGATGTACAAGACACAGCCAGGTTGTATGGAGTCAACTGAGGTCTTTGGAGTCACTCTTTAGCCTGTTTTAGTAGACTATTTACCCATGCTTGAGGTGAACTTCACCAACACAATGCACATACTGAGACCTTACAGGTGATGTGCAGGCAAAGGTGTTACGAGCATAATGAGCGAAATCTGGACTGTAACTCCAGCTTTGTCTCTTGTCTGCCATCTTGAGTCCAGCTTTCAATTACCCATGATGCTTTGCATGTTTGTAATGGGAACAGCCAGCCATACATAAACAGAGTGCATCCTGGAGGTCTGCTCTGTTTCATCACGGTGGCATGTAATCACGTCAAAAGTCCTGATATATACATTGCGCATAAAGTATGACAAAATGCTTTTTAAAATACACATTTATTATTAAATCTGCCTTTAAAGCATTTTTAAAGTGTTGCTTTAATTGGTTTTTAAGTTTTATTGTCATGATAAATTCATTTTTAGCATTTTTTCCATTTAAAAATATACCTATTATGCTGACAGCAGGGTAGTAACTGAAGTATTTAAGATGTGTGCAAGTGCGTAATTAAAAAAAAATTAATGACTTCATTAAATATGAATGTACCTATTGAATTTTATGCAAATGCATTTAACTTATAAAAATATTTAATTCTTAAAACACCAGTTACTTGCTTTTGTGAGCAGACACTTAACTACTTGATGAAATTGGGGGAGATTTTCCCATAAAATGATTAAAAATGAATCGTGACTGTTACAGGAGATACGTGCCACCAGTGTATTCGAGATGAATGAGCCCTCATGCATCTGTAGTTATTATATTTTAATGTTAACATTACCAACGTCTTGGAAGCTTTGAAATCTTTGTTCCGTTTCACAGACCCTAGTCCACCTAGGAACACCTGGTACACGTGGAGGTACACACACCTGCACACACACCTGCACTGTCTTTCTGTGCTTGTCTGCACTGGGAGTGGCTGATATTAGCGAGTTCAGCATCCCAGTCTGTCCCGGAGCCCGCTGGTCCGGTGCATGACGCTGCGATACCGTCTGCCTGACAGTGTCAGGGTGAGCAGAGCTTGGCTGGGCTCCGCGGAGATTTTTGCAAAGCGAACGCAGTATCTGGAGCGCTGTCCATCCTGTTTTGCCGCTGTGCGCTGCTGGAAAAGACTCTTCTTCAGTCTTCAGGTTCTCCCTCTCCTCCTGACACTCATTCCCCTCTGGTCTTGCTCTCTCCTCCATCAATCCCCCTTTGGGAGTGCTGGGTTAGGAGCTGGCCTCTGACCAGAAGGTTGCTGGTTAGAATCCCAGGGTTGGGAGAGTGATTTCACGGTAGGACCCTTGATAGAGGCCCTTAATTGCTAAATGGATTGACTGACCCTGCTCTCTCAATTGTGCATCATGTTGGTTAAATAAGTTAATTGTAATAGACTTTTTGCTCTCCTTCCCGCTGTTTGCTAATCATTATGTGATGCACTATAACACTGTATCCTTAGAAACTGAGTCACACCTTATAATAATGTAACCTAAGTGTTCCTTACCAAGTACACAATTATCTAAGATAATCATTTATCATTGTGTTTTAGTAGATAATAAATGTTTATAAATTAAATCACTTATTTTAATAGATGAAAATGATCTTCCTTTTTGGATTTTAAAGAAAAGCCCAAGGCAGTTTTTCTGAGATGGTGTATAAAGAAAAATGTGACAAGAATCAAAGGGTTTTCAGCAGAAGTCTGTCTTTTTTTTTGGGGGGGGGGGGGGTTCAACACATTTGCTATGCACATTAGCATTCTATTGCACACGTATCTCCGTCACTGCGCAGTATGGGGCCTAAAGGTTGAAACACCCAGCTTCTGAGTGCAAGCAGGACCCCAGGTGGTAAAGTGTGTGTGTGTGTGTATGTGGGGGGGGAGAGGGGTTCAGCTTCAGCTTCAGTTCTCTCTGATGATGCGCGGAAGGTTTACCGCATGGTCCCCTGGGGACACCCCCCCACCCCCCACCCATCCTTTGAAGCTCTTGTCCTCGTGGCTTCTCTTATCTCGGGAAAGGATTATTTTCCCTCCTCTTTCTTTCCTCTCTCCTCTTTTCTCCTCCTCCTCCTCCTCCTCCTCCCATCTCTTCCTCCCTCGCTCCAGTTTTTCATCCCTCCCCACCTGACTCTCCTCCATCCCACCCTCACTCTTTTGCCTCCCTGCCACCACCGTCCTCCCCCTCCCTCTGTCCTCGGTCACTCCACCCCTGCACCCCTCCCTCCCGCCTCTCCATCATTTCATCCCGTCCTCTTTTGTGACCCTGTCCCCTGGCCTTTTCCTCCATCTCCTCCACTTCTTCTCCCTCCAAGCACATGACGGGCCGGATAATTAATGAGCATCTTAAAACCTCTCTTTCTATTAGCTTTCCATTAGGGAACTGGGCAGGCCTGTCATTTTGGACAAAAACACACTGCTCCACCATTTTGATCCCCACATCAAAGAGGGAGGCCTACTGTTTTCGGCTGAATACACTAATTGTGAGTTCGTTCCGG
The DNA here is from genome assembly GCA_026774425.1 of Petrocephalus zakoni. Classification (NCBI taxonomy): domain Eukaryota; kingdom Metazoa; phylum Chordata; class Actinopteri; order Osteoglossiformes; family Mormyridae; genus Petrocephalus; species Petrocephalus zakoni. Next base: position 12,149,034 of record JAODKN010000008.1, on the reverse strand, counting down.
GAGAAACTCCGTCCTGAGTGGTTTAAAAAGTGTTGGCAGCAGATAGCCAAAAATGGGAATAAAAGCAACAATTAGGGGGAGCGTAAAGCTATATTTGGACAACGTGTTTGGTGCACTAGCGAAAGGAAGCGAAAAAAAAAATTTGACCGCGAGGTGCCACGTTATCAGGATTTTTGATCACATCTGCTGTACGAATTTCGCTTAAAGTGGGCAAATTCGGCAAAGTAAGTAATCAAGCTTAAAGCCCCGTTCTGGGCATTTTTTTTAAAACAAGACCTTTTATCAGATGAAAGGGAATTTTAAAGTGGGACAGAAGAGTTTTGTACTATGGGACAATAACAGAATCAGCAATTTTTAATAAAAGAGAAACCGTCCAGGGGATTCTTAGCCTGCTAAGGTGCTGCATACATTACGGTGTGACGGCGCTGTCATTAGGGGCCGGACGTGTCTTTTGATCCTCCCATCATGATTAAAAGAGGCGGAAACTTCATTTTACTTGGCTATATGTCTGAATTATCATCTGAAAAAAAGCAAAAAGGTGAGCTGCAAGCATTTTCTTTCAGATTTCCAAATACATGACATGTTCTGCAAAGTGCAAACAATTTTTGCATTGATGGTGACTGCTTGTAATTTTTATAGCTGAATTTTATGAAAACATAAAAGCTGTTTGATTATTAATGGATTCCCTCTTTATCTACATTTTGGGGAGACCTAATAAACATTTGTCATATTAAATTAAATGATTGCGGTTACAGTCCAGTCCACATTTTATGTCATTTTAAACATCAGGCAATTTATTTAAATTGACTATCCTTCTTGACAGTTGATTTGCAAGTAGTGATGTAGCTACGATCACCTAAATCGAGATCAAGTCATAACCAAGACCAGAGTGTATCGAGACTGAGACAAGACCAAGACCAAGGCAGGGCGAGACCGAGACAAGACCAAGACCAAGGAAAGGTGATACTGAGACAAGACCAAGGCAGGGCGAGACAGAGACAAGACCAAGACCAAGGCTGAGCGAGACTGAGACAAGACCAAGACCAAGGCTGGGCGAGACCAAGTTCAGATCACAAACAGACTAATGTTTGTGTCTAGATAACACAACACAGTATAAAATGTGGGGCATAGGCACTTGGGGCTAGGTAGTTTGGCCTAAAGTTTGTGTCACAGTATAATTTGAACCATATATGTATTTTCTTAAAATTTCAATATAAATGCTTCTGGACAGGTAAAACAGAGGCATGGCTACTGCATGATGCAAGGGTGTAGGTTTGGTCTCAGTGTCAAAACCAACACAAAGCATGCACATGCAAATGATACACGCTGGGTACCGGACAGAGGAAACAGTCAGTGAAAAAGGATGGAGTCCACACACCCGATGATGCTCCAGAATTTTTTTAATATTTTGCTACCTTATGTAACAGTCACACTTTCAGTCCCAAGCCTTTCATCAGACATTCTAATGAGTCAAAGAAACAAATGTCACATTTTTCCAATAAGACGCACCTTATTGGTTGCATTAGAACTTTGAAGCAGGATGTTTTAAATCAAATCATAGTACTGTGTTAACAAAAAGATGAATATTAAACCGTTGTGATAAATATTGAGGTGTTTTGATGTGTGGTCTTGACCGGTTTTGAAATAAAATCTTGAATCCTCTGAATAAAACTTGAAAACATACTATAAAACAGCTGAAAGGAATGGATTCATAATGCAAATTAATACATAATACAAGCTAATGGCAATTGCAGCAGTGTTTGATGCTAATGTAACAGTCATACAATGTCGGGCTACTGGAAATTAGTACATAGTCAATCGGGATGTACACCATGTGAGCAGTAAAGAAGTATCTCCTCGGTTTAATGGCACTGTCGCTCTCAAAACCGGGATTCTGTTTCTAAGGTTATTTCTTTGTCCATTTGAGTTGGTGAGCAGGTTTCTGTTTCAAAGTAAATTTCATCTGGGTTTCTCTTTAGTCCAAATTCACTTCTGAAACATATTTACATGCTACTGCAGGTGCAGTGTAGGTTCAAAAATGTTAACTCTGACCGTTACGGACAATACCCGAGGACTGATGTTGGGCACTCCAACATTACCCGTCCCTTTCCTTACCTACTGCCCTACCGGCTACTAAGTACCTCTTTAATGATAATCGGATGCCTAAAGCATCCAGTGAGCACCCCCCCCAACCACAATCCTCCCAATTCCCAGAAAGTGGGAAAAAACCCATAATCCACCTCCGCAGAGCCGCCATCGGACACGCCACACACTGTGCCTCCACAATGCGCCGGGGTGCAGATGACCCGGGGGAAACGGCAGCACATTCTGCCCGACGATCCGCATCTGCCCTTTACAACGTCTTCCTCTTTTATCCGCTCAGAAAAGGCAACAGTCACATGTTTGTGCTTAAAACACCCGCCAGCTGCTCTTTCTGTCTCATTGCAGACACCCTTGGAGGCCCCTGCCAACATTGTTCCAAGGACATAAACAGAGGCGAGCCCCATGCCCCCCCCCCCCCCCGCCATAATCATTATGGAGGGGGGAGTGCTCCTCAGCTGAATGCCGTCTTTGTGAGTCTCTGGGGGCAAAGCTGCCTCTTTGTGTGCCTCTGAGTTCCCCCCATAGCCTGCCTCCTATGACAGATGCTCTTGAAGGCCGCTGAATAAACAGGTGAAATGCTCACTCGCTCATAACTTGACGTGACGTTGTGCGACTCCTCGTTGCCTAAATTACTATTACTTGGTAGAACTCAGTAGTTTATTTTTTTGACCGTCCTTAATGAGGCGATGTGTTCTGGTCTGTCTACAGCGGAGAGTGACAGGAGAAGCCCTTTCCTTTGTGCATGCGGCCTCTCCGCGGCGATAAGGCCACTTGACGTCAGTGATTTTGGCTTTTTTTTTTGGCGTTGGGGGTGGGAGGGATGTTTCAAGCATGAGATCCTTTAAATGCAGTGAGCGCCTGCTGCAAATTTGTCTATCCGTTGACTTCTTCAAAGGGCAGGAAGTGTGTCGAAAAGCCAGGCCCCAGTTTTTCTCCTCTGCTCTTCCCAGCAATACAGGAGGACGGCATTAATAACAAGCTCATCTGTGAGACTGTAGATGGAAAGTTCAAAGGGGTGCCTGGTTTCTTCTGGTGCAACACGTGATGATAGGTTCAGGATGTGGAAACCACTGTTCAACCAGGAATGTGCTTGGAGGCCTGTGCCATGTGGATGGCTTTGTGTCGGAGTTCACTGGAGGTCCCTCTGGTCTTCACATTAAAGCATTCAAAATCCTACAAACGCACCAATTCTGGATTATATGCACATTATTACATAACACTAATATGATATTGTGGAATTTGTATATCTTTCTCCATACACCATCTCCAAATACCCACTCTTAGCTCCTTCACCATCATTTAGGTTTAAATTATTGTTTTAGGAGCCTCATCTGAATATTGTGTAGAGGTTTACCCCAGTCTGTCTAGGAATGCAGATTGTGTAAGTGCTGCTTGGCTTGTGTATTCAGCTTACAGACCAGCATGGTCATTGTACCTCCCACTCTACGACCCAGGAGTTTTTAGTGTGCTGACTTTCCGGTATGTTTCAGTCTGACATAGTTCTCCAGGGGCTCCCCTTTTGAAGTTGTGCTCCCCGTGTTTTTACGGCCACCAGCACCTCGACGCCGATTAGAGGTTTTCGGGGCGGCCATGGAAAGAGAGAGGGGGAGGGGAGGAACTCCCCAACCCCCCCCCCAAGCACGTATGCCATGTCCTCGCCCCCCTGCTGGGCTTATGTACCCAGAACAACCAGGCGTACAGATAAGCCATTAGCTGCACTTGAACCGAAGAGCTTGCGTTGCATCTGAGCGCTCTTCTCGCAGAAGTGGTGCAGTCATGCCGAAGTCTATGCCTGTGATTATATCTGCTGACACAGGGATCGCTGCTTCTTACTAATGCGCCGTTGCCGGTACCCATGCGAGTGCTCAGAGAATCGGAGAATACGAACCAGCAGCTGCAGGTGGTCGAGAAGATCTTTGTCAGCAACCAGAGCCTAAACATTCAGTCTTGGGACATATTGTGCTTGTTGTTAGACGATGTCCCGTTTATCAGTATAGAATCTTTCCCCCACATAATTCTTTATTTGGAACTTTAAAACATTATTCACTGTTATTGTGCATTTGTTTTTTTTGTGATTGTATGTGAGGATGAGAGAAATATCTCAAACAACGGGACATTTGTGTGCGACGTTTGAGTAAGGAAGTCGCGTTCTCTGCAATCACATTACTTACGCTTGCAACCTTTGCTGTTAATACAAAAATATTGTCCACAATAAACGAAAGCATGTATTGTGATGTTTTCTTAAACTTACTAAAACTTAGGTTTATACATCAGAAGGAAATAAATGTAACAATTATTTAAGTTAAACGTTTGTTGGGTGTCAGAAATTACCACCGCCTACAAAGAATCGGGGAGCGTGTGTTTGTTGGTCATATTTATTTCCCCGTTTCCGTTAGAGAGAAAAGCGTCGCACATTAATTCGCCGTCCAGCGTCCTTCCTACCTCTCTCTCTGCCCAGAGCCGCTCCGCCGGCTGCGGCTGCTGCGCGCTGACGGCCGACCTTATATTGGCACGATCCGGGGACGTCATGCATGCGATGCTCCGGTCCGAAGCCGGCCGGCTGCCCGCCCGCGAGTGGGCTAATCCGTGCGAGGTGCCAATCATGTCGGTGCCGCGGTTGAAGTGTGGGTTTTGGTAACCGCCTCTTTCTGCTGGGGAGCGAGAGGGCAGATCCGAGGAGGGAATACTTTGCCTAGGGTACTATCGCTTACGGTCCTTTCTTAGATAGCGGGCTGGCAGACTAATACTAAGGGCTATCTGGATTACAAAATATATAAAAAATAACAAACAGCTAACAAATGCAGAAAAATGGGTAAACTTCATTCGAAACATGGTAAGTCTTAGAACCCAAGCAGTATTTCATTGTATCATAGTGGACTGAGAAAATGTTCCTAAATGAGCTAATTCTTGTGTATTTTTGTTCCCGTTTATTTATAACGCTGAACCCGAAAGCTGCCGTTTGCAAACCAAGAGAGAGCCCCGAAGGTGAGTGCGTGGGGGGGACAGTGCTGTAAAACGTGCTTCCCGTTACTTTGAAAACTATTTATTTCCCCTGGAAAGGCCGTCTTAAAGCTCCGCGTTTCTCGGCGAGACTTGGGCGTCTCTGGAGCAATTCGGCCAAAGTGCGAGAACGCGCTTTTAATTAGCACCATTAACGGGACGTTTCCTTTCTGCTTTTAGGTGACAGTTTCGTAGTTAATGCCTGTTTGGCCAGAAAAGGAATCGACGAATGGATGGTTAAACAGAAGTACTACTGCACCGGCTCGCCGCTGGAGCAGCGGGGCTGCGAGCGCAAAGCCGACTGCGGAGCGCCGGCGCGGGTAAGGCGGAGCGGCGGGCTTAGGGAGCAGCGCGCACGGCGCGGCTCTCGGCGTGTTACATTGTAACTCCTCGCCGTCCGATCGGAAGCGCTCCTCTCCCCCTCCGGTTCCACGCCAGCTCGGTGGCTCCCAGGGGTTTAGAGATCGACAGTTTTTCTTACACGACTGGCCGTACTGATCGTGTCTTTAGAAAAGCCGAGCACGGGCATTTAAGGTTATTCTTATGCTTATTGTCCGAGAGTAGGTTAGATTTTATTGTCACGGTTTTTAATTGCTATATTTTAATTTTTATGACTTAAGGGATTTGATGGGACACTTGATTTGTGACTGTAACTGCGTTGATGAAATGTAGGCTACGCAAGGCAGTGGATTAATTAATCTAAGGCTTGGTTTCGAGATCGAAGCCGTGTTTGACCATTTTAGTCAATGACTGGAGGAAAAAAAAAATAAAAAAAAAACAATATCAATGGGAAATTTTAGACCAGTCAACTTGTCAGGTACCCTGTGTCCGGGACTTTCGAGAAGCGCACAAATAATACATTTAATTATTTAAAATTTAATTTTTTAAATAGTTTGTTATCCTCAAATTAACTGGTGAATAATAGTTTAAGACCACTCCCGGTGAGCAGTCGGGGGCTCCTTGGGGTGGGGGGTGTATTTGACATTGGGGAAACGCGCAGGATGGCGGACCGACCCCCGCTTTTAATGGCGCTCCCACTTCGGCCGCTGCCTTCATGCTCGGCTGTAGTTTCTCGGCCAGTGACTGAGAATTTGAAATGCGTGCTATGAAAAGTTTTCGAGATGCTTCACCGTTTGTGAAAGATCTGCTGAGATGCAGCAGATATTTGTGGTTTTTTGGAGAGTGCCTAGAGGACGCAAAACAAACCTGTCTGTTGGACAGATGTTTGTAAAGGAGGCTGGATGACGCGTATAACTTGCTAGAAACACCTTTGGTGAAGAATGTCTGATTTTGAAAGATCGTTAAAACCATTTCTGCTCAGGAGAGGAGTATCTCTTTACTCTGATGATTCTGTAGTCCAGGTTGTTCTTCACTCTACTTGCCTTGTTCAAAGACGTGTGATGCAGTGATTGTGTCCAAGTTTGGGATCTCCAAATCGCTGCTTTTGAACTGCTGTGCCATTTTGCAGGTACAAAAGTACAAGCAAATTGGAATTCTTGCTGGGATCCCTGGGTCAGTATTTTAATGTACTCCCTGAAAGTGTGGCTCTCTGGCAGCCTGCCCATGGCCAGTATAGTGGGAATGAATGGGCAAATCGAGGTGGTCTCTGCTGTATATTTTGCCCTGTGAAACTGCTGGAATACTGTTGTCTAGTAAAAGCCACCTTCAGGAACTGCCTTGGGGGGGGCATCTTGGCATTGGCTTTCCAAGGAGCGTATGAGGAGGACATTAGCCATCCAATCTCTGCAGATCCCCCCCCCCCCCCCCTTAGGTGACAGAAAGCTGAGATGTATATCCAGCCCTCGAAGTAAGAAGCAGACATTAATGCACATATATGGATATATGGTTCTGTGTGCCTTTTAAGATCTACCAAAATGTTGGAGCCATATCTTTATTGCCCCTTCTGATATATTAGATTCTAATATGAGGAGTATCTGTTATTTATATGCGTGTTTGCAGTGTAACCATGCGTATCTGTTCATGTACAAACACCTAGCTGCTCTGGAATTACATTTCTAGAAGAACGTCTTGTACTCGCTGCCGTAAATATGCAATGTGGTCAGCATAGTGTGTAAGGAATTGGATTTCTGAATAAATCTTCCATAAATGCCCGAGGCACGGCTGTTGAACCTTTTGAGAGAGGCGGTTAACTAGAATGGCCTAGTGGAAGGGAGCACCGTGTGAGCTATGTGGATCAGTTTAGATGGACGCCTGCTAAGTACTAGCGTTAATTACCGTGAGGTTTTGAGTGGCTTGGATTTCACTAGTGGCGTTCGCGACAGATGCTAGCACTTGGCCGGCAGGCACATAAATGCCTTGATGATTTTTAATGTGCAAAGGCCAAGCACTTCAGAAATAACTAATGCAATGTTTTCTTTTGCTTACTGGAGTTGACAAAAAAAAAATCTGAGAACACGGTGTTGTTCTATGGTGTATAAAACTGCCTTTTGCTTAGTTCTTGTTTTCTCAAACTGTTAAATGGAAACCCTGCTGAAATCTGTGGGCAATTTGGAACCTTGAGAGCCCGTTGTTATGAATAATTGACTTTATGAATGTGATTCCTCTGTGATGTGGATGAATAAAATGAGATGAAAAGTTCCAAATATTTATTGGAACACAAGTTGGCTGCGTTTGTTTTTGTTTGAACAAAAGACTCTTTTGAACATAAGAAGCCTGAATGATTAATGGAGATCTCTTCAGACATGGCCTGGTGTTGAAGTGCCTGTGGTAGATCTGGGGTGGTTGTACCCATATGATGTATTAAAGTGTTTAAACTGACACTCCTGTAAAGAAAGTGGGCAGAAGGAACATCATTAAAAGATCTGCTGAACTAGGTTGACTGAACCTTATGGTCTTTGGGGTGACTGGTGTCATATGGGAACTTTGTTGGAGTAGGTGAGGGTGGAGGTGGAAAATGTCTATTTTTGAAAGTGACTGTAATCTGTGTAAGCTCCTGCCAAAATGGAATTTTACCTTAAGGATGGAGTGGCTATATTCCGTGGTGTTTAACTGCTATTCGTTTGATTCTGTGTAGGTGTTCTGTTTATTAGAATAAAGATGCTGTTCTTCACTATCTAACTACTGCATTTTGATAGTTAATTTTCGCCTGATTTCTGTTGGGGGAATTTTGAAATTCCGAACTGGATCTCCTCTGTGCTACACGCATGACAATAACATGCGTCTTTGCTTGATTGGCAGGTGTTGGTTGTGGGCTCTCTGTAGGCGCTTTGCTTCTGTTATCCTGAAGTCTTGCTATTTCTCATAGTTTTTTTTCCCTTCCCCTTTTCCTCCAGAAGGATTGGCACACTTTACTATGCCTTGTGATTCTCAAAACTGGTTGGCCTGTAGAAGCTCATGGCCGCACAAGTCTTGCCACACCTGCACGAATCACGATTCACGTTTGCCTTACAGCGTTAGTCGAATGCTTTGGCCTGATATCAATTCTCTGTACGAGTTAGGCCTTAAACCTGCTTAAACACCTGGGAGGCTTTTCATGTTCATTTATTTATGTTAGTTGTCACGTATTCATTAATTTTGAAAATTGTTTTCTTGTCCTGTATTGAAGTAGATCTTATCCTTCAGGCAAGGAATTTGTAATTAGCTCCGTCCATCTTTCGAGATTTAATCTGACAGATCTTTTTAAGCTTTTCTTCGCACTACCCCCCCCCCCCATACCCCACCCCATACCCCCCCCCACCAACCTCCATCTGTTTCTTGCATTTAGCCTGTAGCCCTGCAAGTTGTCACTGCAAGTTGGGCCGAATGGGAGCAGGTCGATGTGGTGAAATCTGAACTGCTTGCCTCTCTCACTCTGTCTGAGGCCCACAGCAGCCCTGTTGGGGGTGGGGGGTCCGGGGGGGGGGGGGGGCCCAGGAGGGGGTGCCCAAGGGGCACCACAGACCGG
>JAODKN010000008.1:12101933-12127410 GCA_026774425.1 Petrocephalus zakoni | reverse complement strand
TTGAACCTACAGCTCTGAGAAATCGGTGGGTTGTGATATGGGAAGTTGGGCCAGCAAAATAAGCAAGGAGAAAATGCTCCAGAGGCAAAGCACACTGATTCACAGCTCTGTTTCCCTGGATGTGAAGGTTGCGGGTAATGCAGATTGGTCAATCTGCTCCTCCAGATGCACAAACGTAGCAAGTTGAAAGGTCCTTCTCTGCTTCTGTAAGGATCAGGCTGTCGTTCCTCAGCCCTGTCTAGTACTAGGACGGTCTTAGATGTTACTTGTCTGAAATGTGCCTCCGTGTGTGGATGGCCTCTGCGATTGGCTCTGACAGTCGAGAGGCTGGTCGAGGTCCAGTCTGTGTGCATCTCCCAAAGATTAAAAAAAAAGAATGCAGGGGGTCCCGTTTCCAGCGGAGAGGAAGGGACAGATTCCCTTTGATCTATTGGGAACAGGAAGGGGGGAGGTTGTAGAGAAGGGGGACACAGTGTTTTGGCCTTTTGGCGAGCACAACAAAGTGTTTAAAATTTAACTTTGCTTAATTAATTAGTAATTCTGTTTTTAAAGCCGTCTGATCCTCTTCCAAAAAGCGTTTTGGAGCCGCAGTGTGGAACTTCAAAGTGCGGCGGCGAGATGGAAAGCATTTAATCTGTCACCCCGCACCTATGGGAGAGCCAGATTTGTAGCTCTTCAGGAGCGATGCGAATCCGCGGCGTTTAACATCTGTGTTTCGGATCTGATGGACAGAGGCGTAAACAAACACAACACGGTGCCGTTGGGTCAGATGACAATGGTTTGTGTTACAGGAAATTCCATTTTGTGTGTGTCTGTGTGCATGTGTGTGTTTGTGTGTGTGTGTGGTTCCCCCCCCCCCAAGTGAATTGAACAAAACAACTGTTCATTTATATGGCTGTCATAGTGTAAAAATGGAAGTAGTCAACAGCTAACCACTAAATGGTTCTGCACAGCTGCTAGTTTTTATGAATGGGCGGGGTTAAAATGGGTGCAGTTGGGTCACCTTGAGTGAGGTCACGTGGTCAGCTGTCTATGGAGGGCGCCCTCTAAACTGGGCCTTGGAGGGATTTTCTCCTCCAGGCCCCCCCATGTCCACCATGTCTCCTTATCTCAGGCACAGCTGGAGTGTTGATGCTAACACAGGCTGGATTCATGCCCTTTGATGTGCTCTCTGCTCCAGCATTGCCTTTGAACCACCCCCTCCAGATGGACCCGCGTTCTCTCTTTTTAAAAATGTCCCCGGAGGGTGGAGCTCAATCCTATTTGAATGAATTGTTCCCCTGTTTAAAACTTTTTTTTTCTCTCTCTACAAATTTTTCTAACATTCACAGGAAAATCCAAACACCCCCCCAACTGTAATCCCAAGTCTTCAGTCACACCCCCCCCCCACCTTGATTAAAGCTTCCTTGTTGTCTCTTCCCTACCCCCCTTCAGTGGACCTGCCCCCCGAAAAGATGGGTGGCTGCTACGGCGAGGACAAGATACAAGAGAGGGAGGGTGCAGACCCCAGGGGTACCCAGAAACCACTCAAGTTTGAAGTGAGTGTCAGCCGACCCTGGGCAGCTGGGACTGTTCAGTGCAGCTGGACCTCTCATGTCATGTGACCATTTCCTATTGGAGTATTCACAAGGCACAAGAGACATAGGTTTGGTTTTAGCATTGTTAGGGACCAATTCAGCCTGAATACCCCAGGCCCCTAAATACACACAGAACTCCCACAATATTTATAGGGACATGTCCCTGCCAGAGGTGGGTAATTCAGGTCCAAAGACTAAAAATCCAGACCACTAGTTGAGCACTCTGTGACTGCGACTCTTAACACTCAACTGGTTGGTTGAAACAAAATCCTGGTTTTACTCTTTGCACGTGGATTTACCCACCTCTGGTCTCTGCCAACCTTACCCAAATCCATACCCAGTCTTCTTTTGCCTACTGTTGGGTACAAAAAGGCATTTATCCATTGTCTTATTCAACCATGTAGGCCCTACTGCAGGTGTTAAGATGTGTGTGCTTCTGTGTCTTCCTCTGGCCAGGAGCTTGAATGCGCCGTCTCTGTGGAGGAAGACAACAGACAGGAGTGGACATTCACACTATATGACTTTGACAACAATGGAAAGGTCACCAGAGAGGTAGGAGTTACCCACCACTCATTCTGCACGAGTTTGTACACACACACACACACGTGTGCCTTTTACACTGCCTTCCAGGAAGGACCCTGGCAGGTCGGGGTGTCCCACCAAAAACAATCCCCATCTCTTTGCCGTGAAATGGATCGGCGCCTGTCCAGCCTCCTCCTTTCCTCCCTGCAAGCCACTTAAGTCGCCCCGGTCCTGAATTGTAAAGATCTAAGGCTTCAATCAAAATAGCCTCTTCTGTTTCTCTTAAATCTGTCCGAAAGGACTGAATCCTCGATCCCCAGCTGGTCAGGCACAGCCCCCAGCTTCCCAGCACGAGATGGGTGTTTATTTATTCCCCCCCCCATTGCTTACAATCTTCTCTCTACTTGGTATTCATTAACATTTCTCAAAGTGACAGCACTCATTCATATAGTATATTCAGATAGTATGACATATCTATTATATAAGGCATGTTTATTATACAGTACAAGGTAGACGTATCTGGATCTCTGGTATGGACAAATGAACCTTTATTTTCCATTCACACAAATAAAAAAAAAAAAAAAAACCAAACATGAATGGGTAGCTAAGAGTCAGGCGCCCTGAGAGCACGACACCCATGCTGGGATGTTCCCGGCGATGCCGTTTCATTTCCCCGCTACTCATACTCAAGCTCATGCAGTCCTCCCTGGCCTTTCAGGACATCACCAGCCTGCTGCACACCATCTATGAGGTGGTGGATGCGTCCGTGAACCACTCCCCCAGCACCAGTAAGACCCTGCGGGTCAAGCTGTCCGTGGCCCCGGACTCCAGCCGGTGGAAGAGCCCCGCTCAGACCCCGGCAGGTGAGTGACGGACACTCGCTGGGGGGGGCGAAAGCTTTGGCCACATAGTCCGGACAGCGTGGCGTACGGTAACGTGGCGACAGAGCGCCCCCTTTGCTCTTACGGGAGCCGTTTTTACCGTCACTTCCCGGCAACTTCCTGCGAACGCAGCCCCTCTGCTCACCGGCTACGACTGCTGTTTTTAGGGGTTCTGCCGTGTCCCGGCCCCGCGGCTGAGAATATAATAAATGAAGCGTTTGTTTTTCCCCCTCCCACCCCACCAATTCTCCTTCTCACATACATGCACACATTCATTCATTCCTTTGCCTGTGCTCTCTCTCTCTCTCTCTCTCTCTCTCTGCGCTAAATCTTCAAAGCCAAAGCTTAGAACAAAGGTATCTTTCTTCGGCGAGATGCGGGGACTACGTTGGTGCGCAGCAAGTCTGTTTTAATGCAGCTCCCTTTTGATAACTTCCCCCCTCCCCTCACCGCCCCCACCCTTTTTCCAGACCCTCCCCATTTGAAGCAAAAGGCTGAGAAGTTGATCGAAGATCCCAAAAGTTCTGACAAGAAGTCCCGGGCCCTTATCAGGTACGGATTGCTGGGTTCTTGTGTGGTGTTTAGAAATGACAGCATGTGTGCTTCAAGGCTGGCACGACTTGCGCCTACTTGGGACGTTTAGCTCTTACCCTTTAGCTCATTATTGACAGGGAAATACCATTTTCAGTTCTTAATAGTACAGACTGATCAAATTTGACCAAAGAAGCCATGAGAAGAGATGCAAATGAGAACCAGCAGGCGTACTATATACAATATCAAAAATATTATGGGTAATGCCTCTAATGGATTCATGAATTACTAAGGTTTTAATAATGGAGGAACTGGAACAATGTGGAGCATCTGAATGACCTTTTAACCACAGTCTGCACAACACATTGAGGCCCTGTTTACACAGCAGGCCTGAAAAATCCATTTAGATCCCCCCCCCCATATCTAATCATTCATTAGACCATTCCAGCTGGACTTGTGAGCTCACTTTTACATCTGGCTGCATGTCTACATGAGCATGACGAGATTGCTCGAATACGCTAGCAGTCAAACGAGAATGTACTCACACAGACAGGGTCGTAACCGAATCCCTCGTGCGATCTGGAGTTCAGATGTCTGGAGACTCCAAGCGGATTCCTCTATTTAAATTCACGCACTAGGGATTGAAGTCTTTAATGGGCATGCCAAAATGTCAAACTAGGTCACATGAAGCGGGCTCCATAAACATACAGGCTCTGATCCAATCCAACACTTAATCCTGACATTGCAGTATTTATTGTTTAGTCTTCCGAACCGGAGCGGTGTGCGTATAGTTTGTGTGGGCGATCATCCCCTCTCCCAAATGCATTTTGGGAGAGCTTAGCTTAAGCTCGGGCTTCTCTCCATCTCTTCCTGACCTGCAGGCGTCACCATGGTGAGCAGCCCACTCCGCAGGGCTGCCAGAGGCACTGCGTGGATGAGAATCTCGAGCGCAGGAACCACTACTTGGACCTGGCTGGGATTGAAAACTATACATCACGCTTTGGGTCAGGTGGGTCCTCCCAAGAAAGTCTAGTAGCTTCAGTCAGACCTCCTGCATTGTATAGCTGAGAGTAAGGGAACCTGAAAGTGTTGCCTGAAGATGGCCATTAAAGAAATGCACCAGTATCCAAGTGCTTTTGAAGAAACTTGCAATTCCTCCCGAAACTATTTAGTGTGAAGGAGGGTTCCCCAACCTGGTCCTCTCGGGAACCGGTGGACGGTCCATGTTTTCGCTCCCTTCCATCTCCTTGCTAGACAGTCCACATTTTTGCTCCATCATAGCTCCTGGCAGGGAGCTGGGAGAGAGCAAAAATATGGACTGTATGATAGCCCCCGAGGACTGGGTTGGGGAACAAAGTAAAGTATGACGACTGTAGTTAGTTACTTTATCTGCCTTGATATGCTCAGAGACAAACGCAGCCGTTTGCTGGATTGCCCATTCCATTGGTACTGAAGTGCACCTTCCCCAAACACAGGTAGCACAGACCCAGGAAAAGCGGAGCTTCAGGCCCGGCCCACGAATCAGTCACGGTCCCGCTCCCACGAGCCGGAAAACGGGCACGGGCACCCACATCATCGGCGGCTGCACACTGTGCACGTGGAGGCGTCCTGCTTGCGGGCTCGAGACGAGGACTGGGGCCGCCACGCTCTGCGCTCCCCCAAAGCCCCAGGGCGCCCCCAGGTGGTGGCCCAGTTGCCCGGGACCCGGGCACTCAAGAGCCGAACCGCCCCCCCGCCACCGGCACTGCCTGGTCATGTCGGGCCCTACCGGAGGCACAAGCAGCGTGCCAAGGATGCCCAGCAAAACCCCCGCGCGATGGGCCCTGTGTCAAAGAAAGCGCAAGAGCGGGAGCTGCCCAGCTTGGTTCTATACGAAGGTGGTCTCGGTCCTGTGGTCCAGCGGCACCAGCACCATCACCACCATGAGCACCATCACCACTATCACCACTTCTTCCAGTCCTGAACCCACCCTCCTTTCCACTGGCACTGCCCACTATGTGGTGATGTCACCAGAGCTCTGTGAAGGCCATTGCTCAGCCTGGAGGCTCCTTTACAACTGAGGGGGTGGAGTCTTGTGAATTGGAAGGTGTGCTGGGCAGGGCCAGTGGAGGGGGCGATGTCTTAAAGGAGCTTTGCTGCTCTCTCCGGTTTTATTGATTGTTGTTTTTTGCAGTTTGCATACATGGTTAGATTGAGCTTCCTCTACCACTCTTCATCACTCCTCCTAAGAGGTTTGAGGGAAAGGACCAAGGGGGGTAGGGCAATGTTCAACCAGACATTGCCTATGAAGGAACTTGAGTTTGTGGGAATCGCTGTGGCCACCTGCAGGTCCCAGGGAGCCCATCTGCTCTGCTGCCCCGTGACTGTTTCGAAAAGCACTTCCTGGTAGAGTCGCTTTTAAAATGCATGTCCCTCCAGTCCCTGCACATTGGCTGTCAAGACAAGAATCCCTCTCCCGAAGCTGAAGATACTTTTGAAGATTTTATTATTTTTTTTATTTCTTTTTTTTTTAAAGAACTGAGAATTAAAGACCCTAAACAGCTGCTACCTCTAGTATTATGATTATTGCTATGAATGTTATTCAGATGTTTTCAGTAATGTTTTTAATATGCCAAGTGGGGTGGCGGGGGGGTTAGTCCTGATATTTCCTACACATTTTTGTATGTAAATCTTTCAAATATTTTCCAACAAGCATTGCTGATGCCACATGGTTTTATCACTACATTACTACCCTTGCGTATCCCCCTCCATTCTTAAGCCTAATTGTCCCTCTAAGACCACTTGAAATCAAAATCCTTTTGCGGTTCTTATCCTGAAAGTGGATTCATCTGGTTAATTTGACGGACCATTATACATTAGGTGGAGGTCTATAGGAAGGTTGTACACTCTCCTGGGTGCCATTCATCAGTAAGAACAGGCGAGTTGGAGTTGGAACCTCTGAACCCTTAGTGGCTGGTAATGACTCAAACGTTAATCCAGTAAAGGTCTCTTGGCCCTTTGGCTGCCCAGTGTTTTGTAAACACCTGTCCATATCTACGTTGCTATGTGGGGATGGGCTCCTTCAAGGATCACTAATCGTTTTCAAAGCTGGATAGACTGGCTGTGTTCTAGTAGGCCTTGCCAACACTGTGGTTGGTCTTGTAGTATCTAGCAAAGTTCTCTGGCCTGCATGAAGCTGCCCCCAATTGTCACAGCAGTCATTAACCCTCCCTCCCCATCCCACCCCACAACCACTTGACTTAATGTTTACCCACAGTTTTTGTTGGAGAGGCTACTCCTTTCACCTTAAGCTTAGACCCGTGAAACACCTCAAAGACTGCGTCTTGAAGTAACTTTGGAACCATTCATTATCAAGGGTGTAGAGCAGGAGAATGGCCAACAGGTCCGTCCCAATCATCCTGCTTCACGCAAGCAGGCCGTGTTTGAACAGGAGTGGAACGCGCTGCCCTCCAGCCATGACCCATTTCTGGCCGATGGCTGGACCTGGTCGTGGTGGTGGTGGTGGTGGGGGGGGGCTCCATCTCCTGTGTACAGATGAGACGGTGCATGAATATGAAGGCTGTTTAAAGTCAGTGTGGTCCCAGCACCTTGTTAAAGGGACAGGGTGTAGCTTTGTGTGAGCATTTCATTCCCCCTCACTCTGGCCTCTATGACTCAGTATTTAACGTTAAACCCTAGCCTCTCTCGATTGTTGCCACTAAGTTATATTAATTATAAGGTGCATTTTAAGAATTATTGTAAATATTTTATGTATTGGGAAATGATATACACATCTTTTAGAAGGAAATGAGCTTATTTATATAAATAAAGTGATCAATGTATGTCTTCAAAGCTATTTCATATGCCTCTGTCTGTCTGTGGATGGGGGGGGGGTCAGGTATTTAAACGAAATCTTGCTGTGTGGCACTTTGAAATGGAAAGAGTCCTGCACTTGCTTTTCAACATCTGAGCTACACTGCAGCACCTTCTACTTCTGTTATTTCTGTTTCATTATTTTATTCAGTTCACATAGATGGTTTTGATTAAACGCTCTATTTATTTAATAGCAAATCTGCTCTTTAGAAGCTGTTTGCCTCGTTTGCTGTCTTGGCTGAGGATTGGGGGGGGCCATATGGTGGTCGACAACATCTCCTTCGAGCTGTATAGGCTGATTTTTATACTTCTTGTGGAATCGGTGCTGTAGGTACGGCGTAGCCACGTATCCTATGCCATAGCCTGATAAGTAACTACGCATCGCGGCGATGCAGACCACGACGTGATTGGTCCACTCAGTAGCATTGCACTTCCTCCTATGCAAATGTTTTATTGTAGTTTGTTTCGAGCTGAGCGGTATTTTAGAGTGGCACAATAAATGTTGTGATATTTATAATACGAAAAAGTTCAAAATAAATTTCTCACAAACCCAACTCTCAGTGATTTTAAAAAGCAGCGATGAAAATGATTGATTAATTTTGGCTCGAAGAATGCATGCAGAGCTCACGCAAAGGCAGCGGAGTTAAACTTTAGACTGATTTTTAAATGTATACTAGATAATCTTAAAGAGAAACGGTCATTAAAATTGCAAATCTTGTGAAGTTTTATTTCCTCTGACAGAGTGAAAATGTTTTAGCAAAACTTAAATCCACTGGGCTTTGGCGGTGTAATTCTAGAGCAACACAGGCACTGCAGCATAGAAGTATAAATGCTCACAACAGCCTCTGCCCCTTGTGTAGGGCACAGCATAGGCTCTGAGTAAGCTCAATGGAGAAGTAAATCAGCCTTAGGCCTGGGAGGTTGGAGTGTGTTTGAGCTGGACTGTCTCCCTAACACCCCAGGCCAGTTAACCAAACCTTTAACTGGATCAGTTTATCATAACTATTTATACTTAACTACTTATAGGGGTTGGTGTGTGGCTGTGTGGAATCTGAAGGTTGCTGGTTCAAATCCCGTGTAAGTGTACATTATATGTGTAGGACCGTAATAATCAGGTGGTCCTTAATCAGACTGCTGTCCAGTAAACTGCTGTCATGCCAAAAACAATTGGCCCAGCTGCTGGCAGATGTGTCCCTGCCCTTGCTGTTGTCCTGCTGGGTGTTTCAAGCCGGCAAATCGGCGTAGATGCAGGCGGTTAGACCAGCCATGAGCAAGCATCCGCTTTGTTCATGTAATTGCGCAGAGCTGCGTTCAGCCATCAACCCCACCCCCCAGCTGTACAGTAAGTGTTGCTAATGTCATGCTGAATCAGACTGTCTGCGGCGCAGACATGTGGACGACCACAGACGTTTTCCTCATAAGCAGCCGGGTCGGCTGTTGGATGTGCATTTCCTCGCCCATCTCCCGCTATTTACGACACGTTGCCTCTCATGGCAGTGGTGTGGGGGGCCTCTCTGGTTTAGTCACGCTGACAGTGCAGATTCCTAATCCTTTGGGGATATCTTAAAAAGTGAAGGAAAAAAAATGAAATCTCCTTTGTAAACCAATCATAAAAGTGAAAAAGAAAGCGTTGGGTTGCATCTGCTGACGCGATGGTGTGTGCGTGTGTGGGTTTGTGCGGTAAAACCTGAAACTTCCCTACTTTTGGGGACATTTTTTCAGGTCCCCATTTGGATGACCTAAATTTTATAAAAATCTATGAATGCTAACGAAAAAGTAAAAATGCCAGAAGTCTTGTATTTGGGTTGGTTAGTTATGGTTATGGTTAAGGCTGGGTAGGGGATAAGGGTGTCGTGACTGGTATTAGGGTTTTTCCCATAGAAATGAATGGATGGTCCCCATTTAGATAGGTACGCGAGTCTGTGTGTGTGTGTGTGTGTGTGTGTGTCTGTGTGTTTTGGGGCCAGGAGTGTTTTGGGGCCTGGAAGTGACAGGGACCAAAAAAAAATTGGAACATAATGGGATTGATTTGGGTTGGGGACCCAATATGATGTGATTTCATGGGACACAAAATATCTAGTGGTGGCCCTAGTGGTGTAGGGGAGGTTTGTGGAGCTTTCAGAGTGGAAGGGAAGGTGGTGGGCCGGAATGCAGACTCTCCACGTGTGAAACACATGCGGGTCCACAGCGCACTCCCATCCACATCACATGTCATGGAATTCCAAGCCTGCACTGTAACACTTTGTGTATGGGGTGGGGTGGTGGGGGTGGTCTTAAGATGGGGCCCTCTAGTGTTCTGCACAAAGCAAACCCCCACCACATGTGCTCGGACGCCCAAATATTTGGTCTTGTGTCCCTGAAATGACCTAATGGTAGTTTAATTTCTGAGAGGGATTTAAGGTTTTCATCTGTCAGCAAGTTGGCGGAGACCCTGGTGATGTTCTCCAAATGGGATCAGCGGCCAGCGTTTGCGTCTGGCTGCCACTCCAGCTGGGGCGGGTGCAGGAATGAAGGCACGGGCTCTGCTGCAGCCCGGCGCCGAATCCCCTTTGAACCGCCTTCGCTTTGAAGCCTGTTCCCCATTTACGCTGCCAGTCCTGGGATCCCTTGTTTTCAGTTCACATGCCAGCCACAGGCAAAGTGCTTAATGACCTGAAGGTTGTTGGTTTAAGTTCCATGAGATGGGCTGTGCCATTGTGCCTCTGACTGAGGAATTAAACCTGAACTGCCATCCAGAATTGCATAAAAGAGCAATGTACTTGAAGGTATCACACTAGTCTGGTTCATAGCTGTGCGATTCCAGTCTTTAGGAGGAGCCAGACAAGAATCTGCTGGTAGATTTGCAGCTGATTCTGCTGTAGAAATGCATGCACGACGCTGACGTCTGTCCTCCTTTTTTCATAAAGCGCTTAAGCTGACATGCAGTGCACTCACCTGGAGTACATGTGTAACCGAAGGCATGATATCGCATATTAATCTACTTCCTAATCTTCCTGCCCACAGTGCAGTATCTTCCACTATGTTCTTGTCAAGCTCTTGAGCTCCACTAAGCTCACACAAAATATGAGATTAAAGGAGTGCAGGACAGGCCTATAACGTAAACTACGAATAGCGGTAAATTTAAAAAGTAGCACACAAATAAACGATGTATGTATGTATGTATGTGTGGTACATTTAAAGTGTGTTGCGTTTAAATTACTGCTAATTTAATACCAGTAAAACCATTTACACGGGTTTCATATTTTTCAAGATTTGCCAAACTTAAAGACTTCAGAAAGGACCGTGTATTCGGTCGGTCTCCAGGTCCGGACGCGAGAGCCTCTGTCATGTGTGCCGATCCGTCGTAACGCTGTCCCTGGCCGACTGGTGTGTATTCGGAGATCAGTCCTACGAACACATGCACGGAATTCACCTCCTTCCACATTGTCGGGGATCTTGAAAGGGATCGTCGAAGAACCGGGGCTTCAACAAAACATTCAGGGCTATAAACCCACCCAGGAGCCACCCGAAGCAGGGTATAAAGATCTGCGGTTAACACTCTTTTATATATGTAACTCCGGTGACCGAATGATGACCTTTTAATTGGTCTAATAGGAGACCAAGCTCTAAATAATTTTATGAACATCGTCGACTTTGCTCTTATCGACCAGAGTTACTATAGTTTATCCATTTACCCCAGTTTCCTTCTTCGCAGGGGGAAGCAATGTGGTTGATATTGGCAATCTGGTTGATATTAACGCTACTCACTCTGCGTCGTGACATTTTCTCAAGAGGGGGGCAGAAATGGATCCTATACAGTATCACAGTTGTCAAAAGTAGAGCAAGACACCCCCCCCCCCCATTTTTAAGCTGTGTCTGTAACAGACAGGCGAAGTGCTTTGAAGTGTGGATTGGCGCAGTGGGGCGCAGGCTTCTGTATAGCGCAGATTGCAAATGCTCAGGATGATATGGATATGAGGTACTCTATTACCAATTAAGAAGCAAAGACGGAAAAAAGCTAATTCGGTGACAATGCGTGTCTGTTCCGCGCTCTTTATAAGCTTTGAACATTGTTTCCACGTGTAGTTAAGTAGATCATTTTTCCTCGAGCGTCTTAGGACTTCAAAGCAGATTTGCTGCGCGTTGCTAATTGCCGAAGCGGGATGGTTTCTGTCGATTCAGATCGCGGATGGGACAAGGGGGAAAATAATTGGTAAAGCTGTACATTCAAAACAAAGGTTACAAAGTGAAGCGCTTCGACAACTTTCGGGTGCATTAAGCTGGTAAAGGTCACGCTGTAGATGGTGGATAAAGGCGAATTGTATCATCCTAGGCTTCTAATCCTCGGGGATCAGTTCGAAAGGTTTCAAAGTACCTGAAACACGCCGCGAGTTTGCAAGTTCCTATTTAGAGCCGTATGTTTCATTTTCGCGAGAATTTTTTCCTTGGTTCGATCGAGCCATCCGCTTTAGCGCAAAGGCCTTTACAGGCAGGGGCAACTCCACAATATTTTAGGTGGGCGGGCAGCAGTGCATTGGGGACCCGTTAATGAACGCCGGCAACGACTTCTTTCTAGTAAGTGCACAGAATTCGACCTCTAATGATGCGTTTTTGAATTACACGGTGATTATGGCTATATGATTCCTTTGTATTCCTGTATTTCTGGGACCTGCTATAACCGCAAACAGACTAACCGTTCAGCCATTATTACAGTAATCGCGAGGCCCTCTTGCTGTCTCAGAAAGGGATAATTTTTTTTATGGCGAAAAACCTAAACCCAGGCCAACAGTAAGTTCTGCAGTTATTTCTCCCAATCATTCCACATTCTTTAATGAAAAAAGTTGAAAGTATTTTTTAAAAATGACAATAATACGACTGACATGTAAATAAAACATGAATTGTATGTTATAGGCTACTTCTGCATTTATTTATCTTACGTGATTTTGATAAATATTCCTGCGTATTCGAAAAAGCCTATTTATTTTTTTACGCAAAAGACGATTTTCAAATGGATTTTAATCAATGCAAGGCGGGATAGCTAGAAATAAAGTTAAATTGTGACTAATTAAAAAAAATGGAGTCATAAAGCACACACTAAGTACCAGGGGACCCTGATCATGGCTGGGTAAGCTTAAAAGTTGAAACCTTTTGCTTGCTGTTTGGTCCCTGCGCCGCGGGTAAGTACCACTTAGGTGACCATTAAATAGTTCAGCTTCTTTTGTCCCATGTAAATAGTCTTGATGCACAGACACGTAAGCACTTCTTTACCACGCCCCCTAATTGCGATTGGACCGGCTGGACGGACACGCCCACGGTCTCCGATTCTGTGGGAGAAGTTATCTTTATTGTCCGTCGTGGGACGCGGCTAAACTTAAGTTGTTTTCGAGTTTAGCAAATACAGTAACGGGGAAAACGCTGCCAGAACTGCAAATGGAGGGATTTTTTAGAGGGGATGAAGAGAGAAATATAGCGGCACCCAAAAAGTTGCACTGGTTTTAGTAAATCATTGGGTTCTTTTTAGGAAGATCAAAGGCGGCTCCTCCGCTTTGATGTGGCAGCGTGCTGTTTAAGGTACAGCATGAATGGAAAGATGTCAAGCTGGAAGGTGCCTGTGTAGTTTACGTTGAGTGCTGCAGAGGGCTGGAGATGAAAGGCGAAGACCGAGTTTGATAATGAATGTCCAACAAGTAGGCAGCCCCGTATCTAACAGCCCCCTCTCAGCGGGAGAAGATCGCCCTAACCTTGAACACCACTCCAAAACTCGGCGAAAGTGCCCCAGACGAGGCTCCACTCGTCAGAAATATAAAATCAGCATTCTTGCTTGCGGAGGACCATCCACGCGAGCTTTAATCTTCTTGTCAATTAAAAATGGGTTGACGCCACCTGGCAAAAGCCATTCGCAAACACTCGATTTTTAAGATGTCCTCCGCTTTCACGAAGAGTTTTACATACGTCTGGGTGAGGGAGCCTCCCCCCCCACCCGGCAGGATTTCAGAAGGGAGGGGCCCCAAGCTTCCGCACTTCGGCAGTTTGTGCGGAGTTTTGCAACAATAAAGTAAAATCCTCACTTTAAGATTAAGTAATGATATAATTCTGGAGAAAATGAGAAAGGTCGGACACTTGGTGAGTTGTGCTTTCATGGTTAGGGCAGAGCGCTGGTGAGGAGAAAGTTGCTGGGTCGCATCCCCGACCCCCAAGGTACGGCCCCGCTCAGTGCTCCCCAGCCGCTAAATCACAGCTGCCCGCCGCCGTGTCACTTATGGGGCAAATGCAGAGGTCATTGCGATGTGGTGTGTTAACAATTAATCAGTTTCGCCTTTTTAAAAGTTTGTAGCAAACAAACACTTAAACCCACTACAGAAAATCAGTAGCAGAAAATATCTACTGTGCTACAAACCCTTTTACGACATCAATGGAAGGATACATATGTATATGTGTGTGTGTATATATATATATATATATACACACGACATGCATTCTTTTTATCTGTAGTTAAACAGCATATGGTGGTATGAGCGGGGACCCTGACTGCTGCTAATCAGCAGTGCTGAGGTTGGGCTGTTAATGAGGACAGCAGTGGCCGCCGGCGAGCAGAGAACTTCAGAGATGCGGACGCCGACGGGGTTCTGGGCTTTGAGATGCATATGTCCCGGCGTGAACGGAGCACTGCAGGCCCGTATCCGTGTTCCCGTTCTTATATGAGAGCAGGCCGGCCCGTTAGACTGATGCGTCGGCAAAACGCAGCCCTTGCAGCTTCCTACTCGTGTGCTAATGCCTCGCCGTCCCATAACGAATGGGCATAAAGACACCTGCGTACGACTGCTCAGTTTGAAAGAATCCGGTTTGCATGATAACCTAATTTCACGTGTATGTTATGAGCAGATAGCGACGGATGAAATGAGACTTTCAAACCCATGGTGGGTGGGATTATCCTACACTGTCAATTACCAACCTACTTCCCAAGGGAAACTTTATTGGCGGCTACTGGATTAAATCAGGCAGAAATTAATAATGCACAGGTATCTCAAACAGTTACGTTAATCTCAGATCCGTGTGCTTCTGAGCTTTTCAGACCTTGTGTTTTTAATGGAGAACTGTTCCTATATACTATGGGGCTATGAACTCAAATCAATGCTGTGATATGTTTGAAAATCCAAGTTGCTATTAACTGGCGACATTACCATTTTTACTGTAGTATTCTATTGCAAAAATGTGGAACAGATGTAGCTCTATTCTAAAAAGGTGGCCTGAACATTTAATGCAAGGGTACTGTGACAACGGCGCGGTGCTCCCTTTGAGCGCTAAGTGATGCCCAACGTGAACGGTAGTGTCGGTTATGGCTACTTCCAGCAGAGGTCAGCAGAGCTGCGCGTAAACGGTACCACTCCATAGGTGTAAATGGTTCAAACGTGCATGTGCTCAGGGCTAGTCAATCCTAGGATTGGCATTAGTGACGCAGCCAAAAGCAAAAATTGTTCATAGAATCGTCAAACGAATTTTAAAGGTTGTGATAAACTGCATTCATAATATTTTATAATCTGTAAAGAATCACTGCAGGGCTTGAACTGGCCCTGTTTGTGCTGAAGTTTAAAAATAATTTTCGCTGGTAAGTGTCCCCTTAATATAATCACTCAATTTCTTAAGCACTTAACAAATCCAGAAGCTTGCAAAGATGGTTCTGCTTTTCAGTTCAGTACCTGTTGCACAGTGTCCTTCCGCACTTGTTTGCCTTAAGGTGCTAGAAAATGCATACAGATTGGTTGATATTCTGCGTTTCATTTGTACTCGTAACTCGTAAATGACGAGTTCCTGGCTGGTAGCTGCAACTGGGAACACCCCCTGAAGTCGAAATTACAAGTTCGTGAACTCTGAGGAATCCACACAACCCCAACTTCAGAATTCAAGATGGCTGCGCCCTTTAATCAACAGAAGTCTTTTGTGGCTGATTAAATTGGTCGCACACACCATATTGTCCAGCCACTACCTGTGGACATGTTGCTAGTGTGTTTTTATGCACAAAATACTGTGTGATATTGGGGCCTGATTCAGAAAGCAGGATTTCTCGCTTAGCCAGATAACCTGTCAGATTTGGGTACTGTAGTCCCCGGTATTGCTAAATGGCTTTCCGACTTGCTTTACTGGAATGTGGTTAATTCAGGTGTGACATAATTCCTCTTCCTACCTCCGAGGTAAATGGAACGCAGCAAGACCAGGGACGATTCTACAGTTTGGCTCTTAGGGGGCTTGGCACCCAGTAGGGTTGCCATTTTCAATCTGAAGAAACATGGGATGGGATGTGAATGATTTTTCAGGGGGACTGAGACAAAAAATAGGGTGGCTGAAGTGAACAGTGTTGAAGAGAGTTTGATATGTGGGAGGGACACAACCCCCCAATTCCTATGCCATTGGCTGAACCACCCCATCTCCCCAATAGGGTTTAGAGCAGAGGTGGGCAATCTTATCCACAAAGGGCCGGTGTGTATGCAGGTTTTTGGGGTAACCCTAAGGTCAGCTGTTCAAACCCAGGTGTGAGAATTCTTCAGCCAATCAATCCTCTAATTAGTGTTCTAATTAGGGAGTTGCAGTGAAAACCTGCATACCCAGCGGCCCTTTGCGGGTAAGATTGCCCACCCCTGGTCTAGAATCAGCTGTAGTGTTGACGAGCTTGATCAAAATTAAACTGAAAAAAAAAACTAACTAGATTTAAGGCTTCACCCTAATCTAGACTTTAAAAACACACTAGGATACGAGAATCAATTTCAATGGCTACATGACTTGTTAGGATTGGCTATGTTCCAGCCATGTTACTGTGTAGTGCTGTGAATAGTAAATTGTTGAAAATAACTTTTTATATATGATAATTTATTATTGTTAGATGTGATGACATTTGGTTGCTCTTAATGAATTTCTAAATTCCCCCCAAACATAAACAGTTCACACCATGTTTGGGTCACCGAATGCCAGTCCCCAATGTACTTTGTGTACATAGGCAATATTGACTGCTGGGAGTAAGTATCTGTATTTGTGTAAATGTCCCTTCCTTTTCAGCCTCCGATGTTTGTATTCTCCCGTTTATGTGTCAGTCGTACGACAGTAGTGTCATCAACACGGCCTGTTGCTCGCGGTGAATTCTCCAGAAATTTCCCTGCTTTTTTACATGTGGGGTCAATTGGACATTGTTCTAGGGAAGTCTGTTTATTGTTTGTTTAATGACACACGCAGCCCCAACTGGTAATGTCCAGGAAAAGCAAAAGGGGCTTAAATCACAGGACTAATATGAGGCCCAGCTTTTCAGAAAGGCACATGGCTTCAGTGTGCATGTAATATGTACAGTGATGTAATACTGCTTCCAGCAAACAACTGAACATAATGTACCAATGTAACACACCCTGCAGTGATTCTTCTCCAGACGAAAGTTTCCACCATTTTTATCTGGGGGAAAGGCGAAAATTCATAAAGGCATTCAAATGCCAAGAGCAGGCTTTTTCAACATTCTCTTTGTGCATGGTTACTGCTGCGCCCCTACTGTAACGGACTGAGGAGCTGGTATACAGCCCTTTCATGTAAGCTGTGGTAGGAGAGCTCTCCACAAACTGTGATTTACATCTCCAGCCGCGCAGTTGCAAGGCCAATTCCCCAATCCCCCAATTCTCCTATTTAGTCTGCTGTAAAGTAAGTAGCTACTCTGGTGGAGCATCAGGTGGACGTGTGAAGTGCAAATGTGAATCTTACCTACACCACCCTGGGGGTCCGGGAAAAATCAGCAGCGCCTGTGTTTGTTTGTTTTATTTAGACTTTTTTTTCCCTCTTTAGGATTTTCATTTGTGATTTTCATTTGTTTTTGTTTTTTTTGTCTGTCTCCATGGGATTGTATGTTGCTGGTTAGTGTGAAGATTCTGGAGCAGCAAGTCTTCGACGTACAGATCCATCATGAACCTATGGACTGGGGAGAGTTTATTATGGATGGAGCCAGACCCTTAACCACAGATACATTTCATGGGGGGGTGGGGGTGAGGCTTAAAATTCTTTGTGGGGGGTGGGTTTCAAACCCAAAATTTTACTACCTGATGACATGTCTGGACGGAGCTCACCTTATTTACCGATGCTGACCAGCTTGTGTGGGGTCAAAGCCGACTGCATCTGAAGCTTCCCCGCTTTTCCTTTAATGACACACTACACACTCCTCTTCGAATATGTGTCGTACCTGTTATATTCGTCAGTTTCTCAGAAGTCAATTTAGCCACATATTTAGGCGTATACCTAAGTGTGAGCATTGTAGGACTCTAAAGACACTCTTGGTTCATCTGAAAAATAAACACAATTGGAGAGAGAACTTGGAATGTATAGCCGCTAGATTCACAAGGGCCCCTAGAGACGAATAACGTGCACTTTGTTTCCGCCAGACTCCTTATCAGTTATCACAATACAGCGTAAAAGGAATTTCCAAACTGTATTTTCATTTTTTTTAATACGTTTATCATAAATTTACTTCCTTAGTCTTTCTACTGTATGACAAACAAGCTGACGCATTGGTATCAATAATATTTTAGAAACGCCCTGATGCGAGTTTGATCTGTTGGAATTCAACACAATTACACCCTCTACCGGTATCCGCGCGCACTGCAGCCTCACCTCACTCCTTTTTTTTCGTTTCTCTTCAGCTGATTTTACCACCGCGTTCGCTAAGAACCCGTGTATCGCGATTGACTCAGGTGAATATTTGTATGCGACATTGTATCCATCTACATTTCTAACCAACATTGGCTGCTATTTGTATGCGTTATATTTCATATGCGTTATGTTTAACCTTTTGCAAACTTTTCAATACAGTTTTTAATTCGTTTCAAATGTGTTTTTGGCAGTGTTTTAAGTGTGGAAAAACCAGTTGAAGGTACTCCCTGTTACTCTGTGCCGGTTGAGAAACGTTCGGGGTACTCAGGCGAATAACAGAGGTACCGGTCCATTTCAACCTATGCCATTTTAAGCGAAAGCGATTAATTCTCATGGTTGGCACACCACAGCACACAGCACAGAGCAGCGAAAGGTGTCCCCTGCATTTAAGCCGCTTGCCCATGCGGTGGGCAGCTAATTCCGCGCCCAGGGAGCAGTGTGCGGGGGCGGTACGTGTTTTAGAAATTGAAATTGATTCAATTTGGCCAAAAAAGAATAGAAAAGGACAGTGAACAAAATGCACATTTTATCTTTTCGTATCTTTAGTTCTGTTGTGTCGCAGTGGTGCCTTTTGTCGAACTGTGAAAGTAGCTGAGCTTGGCTCTAACAGGGACTCATTACTTGCTGAAACCTTAAATCTGTGGTGAGATCCGCTCGTCGGAGGTGACAGCACGTCCTCGTCTCTTCCTCTCCATATCTGGGTATCAGAATGACAGATTATTAGTCATGTGAAGGTGGCCTAGCTGTCCGCGCAAAGACTCCCCATGCTTAATTATAAGGATCGGGAAAAGCCAACAGAAAAACCGCTCCTCTTAAGATGGGAAGTGACCGTGAAGCGCGTTTCCTCGGAGGAAGTACCCCGAACGAAAGCCGTCACGGGGAATTCACCGCAAGAAGAGCAGCGACTGTCTGCGACAGAGACGATGAAACACAAACTGGCTGCCAGCTTGCCAATCTGATCCCAGTGTCACTGATTTAAAAGTGGAAATGATTGTCTAGTGAAACATTAATACCAGCCCGGCAGTTCCGTGAAACAGCCAGAAGTCCATTAACCAGTAGTATCAGGTGTTAACTGGCCTCTGGTCCTCTTTTTATGGGAGTAAACACACTTTATTAAAATAAAACAAACGCTCTGTATAGCGTATAGATGTACAGACCGTAAATTCTAACTCGGGGGGGCATGCAATCCCATGCTTTTGAGTGAAGTCAGATCTCGGTCGTGCAGGGTGACATAAGGTGACAGCGGTCACATAAGAATCATTCTCGAGAGCAGCATTTTTCAGCGAGACGAACGAGAGCCCCGCGATCACTGTTCCGTGTCAGGAACGAGGAAGTAGGCAGAGCGCGTCCGAAGCTGGCGATCGCCTTCCTGACACCCGCGTTACGGCGCGATCGCAGCCCGTGTGCACGCTTACTGAAAAGTAAGTTAATGTTCCTTTCACTATGAAAATGCATTTATCCTTATTTTTATTGCCGTTACCAGTAAGCCACCTGCCTAATGTGGGTTAACCGAACTTTCGTTTATTCGCGTATTTTCTTAATGTTCTGGTTTCGAAATAAAATGATGACGTAAACTGTCAGAACACAGTCAGAACCAAAATGTTATATTTCGTAATTACCGTAAGATTGGAAGTAACAGAGAGGTGGCATGCAGTTCTAACTTTTGTTTAGTATTGTTGATGAATGACCTTTAGCGTTTGGAAGGAAAATCCAATCGGTGTTTCCACTGGAACATTATGCTGTTAATAATGCTGTTTTCAATGAGTATTTCTGCTCATCATCAGAGAGCATGTTCTAAGTCTAACCGTTAGCCTTGGTGACCAGTTGTGATCTGTTAAGTCGGTTTGATATGGTGTGCCAGTGTAAATGGAATACGTCGGGGGCTGGAGAGGTCTGTGAATGACTCCAGGAGTCATTCATCACCCCATTAAAAACTGCAAACTCTGCAACATTAGGGTAGATCTTCTGAGGTGTTCTATCGAAAATGTCCCAGTACAGGAGCTGTGGCGAGTGCCCGTGATGGGGCGTGCCCAAAAATTCCCAGGTGTCCCATAGGGTGATGGCAGACCTGCGGATGGGCGGATATGAGGAATGAGCGCCTGCCGGCTGCTCCAGCAGCAGAGGGTGGGGCTGCTTCAGGTGCTGAGCTCCAGCGGTACTGCCGAGATCCTGGAGGGGGCGCTGGACCGGCTCCAGGCCTGGGACGTCCTTCTGTGGGAGGACTACCAGATCCTGCGTCCGCCTGGGCGGGCCCTGTGTGCCTGCGCCCGGGAGCTGCTGGACATGGTGGCTGGCAAAGGCGAGGAGGCGTGCAGGCTCCTCTTGGCGGCCCTCGGCCAGGTCCTCCCTGAGGCTCAGAAAGCGAGCCTCTCCTTGGGGGTGGGCGCCGACGGTCCTCTCCCAGCTGACAGATCTGGCCCCTCCACCGCCGCCCAGATGCTGGTTAGTGAGCGGCCGCGCCTGGTGGCCAGGCTGCGTGGCTGCATTGGACCAGCACTCAAGGCCCTGCTGGAGTCCGGCAGCCTGACCACCTACGACTGCGATGAAGTGCAGTTGCCCATCAACACCCCCGCACAGCAGGCAAGCCCAGGCGACAGCCAGACGGAATTGCTCCCCGTCACCTTACTGTTCTAACCCTCGTCTGTCACCTTCCCTTTCTGAGTTCCTGCTTGGGACAAATTCTGCCTAATTGCCCCCAGACAGGAACTTGTTGGCACTTTGTAATTACAGCGGTGGTGTAAGGTGAGTCCTGCCATTCATCCTCTTTAGGCGAGGCGACTTTTGGACCTGGTGGGTTCGAAGGGCGAATGTGCGGCAAAAACTCTGCTGCAGTTCATCGAACAGGTGGAGAAACCGCTAACGTGGCAGGGCCCGGAGAAGACCTTCCCTGCAGGTAGTAGCTCCCCTAAGCTCCACCCCACGCACTGTTGAGGTCCTCTGCATCCTTCACAAACAATAACACATATACATTCAGGGGTGATTCTAGAATATTCTAAGATGGAGGGCAGAAGCGGGGACATAATTTATAAAGAGGGATTAGCATTATCATTAGCTAATGGTATGTTTTGCATTGGTGAGTGACGGGAGCGAGTGCACCAGGAACCAATCAGCTTTCAGCTTGGGTTAATGCCCCAGTACAAGTCTCTTAGGCTTCCTGATTCCAGGGCTTCATTAACCATAAAGGTAATTTGGTGAACTCTCTGGGTTTATTACACTGGACCAGGCCTGCCTGTGTATCGGTACCACACCTCTGTGCTGTGTTGTTACCTGATGTCCGGTCCACTTTCCTCCACCTTCCCAGAGCTTCTACAATACCAGAAAAAGCTAAGGAGCTCTGTTGCCACGCAGTCTCACTTTCTCAACACCTACGGAGGCACAGGCAGCCTGTCCCTGGATGACGTCTACACAGAGGGCCTGCTAGAGGTGGCCCAGTGCGGTGAGGAGGCCCAGCGGCCCATTGGCCTGGAGGACATCCTGTGCCAGGTGGGGACGCTCAACAAGGACGCCGACACGGTGCTGGTGCTGGGAGAGGCGGGCAGCGGGAAGACCACACTGCTGCAGAGGCTGCACCTGCTTTGGGCCAGGGGAGTGACTCTGGAGGACTGGGTCCTCCTCTTCCCCTTTAGCTGCCGCCGGCTGAGCGCTGAGGAGCGGGAGCTGTCTGTCAGGGACCTCCTCTTTTCCCATTGCTGCTGGCCTGACCGGGACCCAGAGCCGCTCTTCCAGTTCATCCTGGAGCACCCGCACCGGGTGCTCTTCACCTTCGACGGGCTGGACGAGTTCCGGCTGCGCTTCTCGGACGAGAGGCGCGTTTGCTGCCCCACGCAGCCGGCCGCCATCGCCGCCCTGCTCTTCAGCCTGCTGCAGGGCTGCCTGATGCAGGGCGTGCGGAAGGTGGTGACCAGCCGGCCGGAGGCCGTTGACGCCTCGCTTCGGACGTATGTGCGCAAGGAGGTGGCGCTTAAGGGCTTCTCCCCCGACAACATTGACTGCTTCTTACGGAAGCAGCATTGTGATCCCGGCCTGACCAGCCACCTCCTCCACTCCCTTCACAGCAACACGGCCCTTTTCAGCCTCTGCCACGTCCCGGTCCTCTGCTGGATCGTCTCGCAGTGCTACAGGGAGCTGCTCGGCAGCGAGGGCGGCCAACTGCAAACTTTCACCGACGTCTACGTCATGATCCTGCAGCAGTTTCTGCAGCATCGCTGTCCACAGCGCCTCCCCCTGGCTGCCGGCGGGTACGCGGGCGTGGTGTTGCGTCTGGGCCGGCTGGCCCTGCGGGGCCTGGAGACGGCCTGTTACGTCTTTTCGGACGGGGAGCTGCGGAGGTGCGGGGTGACGGAAGATGACGTGGCCACGGGCTTCCTGGTCCGGAGTGACAGCTTCTCCGCCCTAGCCAAACACTACGAGTTCCTACACGTCACCATGCAGTGCTTCTTCGCCGCTCTCTTTGTCATCCTCGGCGACGACGTCGATGGCTCCACCATCTTTAAACTCTTTCACCCCCGGGGCAAACGGAGACCCCCATTGGCGGGTCTCTGCTCTGTGCTCTGCTTTCCCCATCAGGATCCCGAACTCAAAGGAGACACGCCAGAAGCCGAACGGCCCAACTTGCAGATAATGGCCACCTTCGTGTCGGGACTGCTGTCCCAGCGACACCGCGGCCTCCTCACTCCGTCATGCCCGGGGTCCGTCCTGGACAGGAAGCATCGGCAGGTGGTGAGGGGCCTTTCCCGGGGTCTCCGGAGATACTTCCGCTCCATCCCGCAGCCCGTGCCGGGGGAAAAGAAGAGCATGCACGCCATGCCCGACTTTGTCTGGCTGATTAAGTGCATCTACGAGCTACAGGAGCGCACCATGGCCTGCCACGCCGTGGCCAACCTCAAGGTGGAGCACCTGAAGTTGACCTACTGCAATATCGGGCCCGTGGAGTGCAGCGCCCTGGCATATGTGCTGCAGCACCTCCACAGCCCCGTGGGCCTGCAGCTCGACTACAACAGCGTGGGAGATGTCGGCGTGGAGCAGCTGCTGCCGTGCATTAGGGTGTGCCACTCGCTCTAGTAAGGCTGCGAGTCTGCCGTGCTCGCGTCATAATCCCAGTGCTGGATTTGTCCCGGTGGCTCTCAGATTGTGGGTGGTGACCCCCCATGATTTTCCGAATTTACCAAAGAACATGTTTAGGCCAGGGGAGTGTTGCTCCCAGGGGCGTTACTAGGCCCTTTTTACTGGGTGGGGGTGGGCAGCGCCCCAGTAAAGGTTTACCTCTAGTAACGCCCCGGGCTGCTCCCCCAGGCCTAAACATTTTTATAGTTAGCATATAGCATTTATAGTTAGTTAGTTAGTTTATGGAAATTTTATTTGTTAGGAAACATTATTATCGGGGACTCCCCCTACTGCCCCCATCCCCTTTTGGTAAGTTTTATTGTATCACAGAAATTGACTGATGGTTTTTGGAGGGTTGCCAGACCAAAAATGTCAGAATCACTACCTTAAAGGAAACGTGACTAGACTCAATTCCCCTTTAGCACATAACTGGTTTCTTAAATGCTTTCTTTGGTGCCACACAATGCCTCCTGTGACCGACTTTTTGATATCCTTTAGTCTCAGGAACAACAACATATCAGATGAGGGAATTCGGAAACTCACTGAAAAGGCTGTTCATTTTGAGAATTTCCAGAAGATCGCGTGAGTGTGCCACATTGCATTAGTAAAGTGATCTACTTACTTTGTATTAATCAGTTTAATCAGTATTTAAGCGGTTATTACCCGAGGCCGCTGCGTACTGCAAGGGGATGAGATAACTCCCATTAGAACACCAAATTTCATAAACCAATTTACAAGTTAAAAACGTGCAGGTGTCTCAATCTTGACACCATGTCTGCTATCTTTTGTCATGTTTTGCTTCATTCAATTGCATTGATTTAACTCTCGATTGAACGAGTGGTACAATTAAGCTGCTTACTTATCTCAACATGCAATGCCGAATTTGTGTCATTTGAATGAATCGCTGTAATTTTGAAAGATAAACTGAGTTTAATAAGCTTTTAAAAAATGTTACTCTCAAAATGGCAGGTGGGACAGTGTTTCAGGTAATTATTTGATCATTTGTTAAAAAAGTAGAGATTAGAATGTAACTTAATATAGATTAACAAAGTCCTTAATTATTGCTTAAAGAGCTGAGAAATAGGTATATGATTTACACATTATAGGGAATTTTCAACTACAGATTTGGATGTATATCATTCCATTTGTCCCATAGATTCAATGAACAGTTGTTGATGAATTTGAAGACAGTTAGATGACAACCCAGCACTGTGAGTCAGGAGGGCAGGGATTAGAGTAAAACGTTAACATCATCTGACCTTTTAAATAAGGCAAATTAAAACCACCACTGTGTCATTCTTACAGACTCTTCAACAACAAGCTGACTGATGCCTGCATGATGCACTTTGCAGAATTTCTCAAAGCAAAGCAGAATTTTGTGTCATTAAGGTAAGTGGCCTGCTTTAGGCTCTTAAAAGTGAGGGTCATCAGCCCATATGGACTGTTTCGCACAGCTTTCCTGCGATGCTCCTGAAGGCTATAATGTTTAGGGGGAATCTCTCCTGATATGGTGGGAATTGTGTTATAGGCTGGGAAACAATTATATAACCGCAGCGGGGGCGGAGCTTCTGGCAGAAGGACTGAAAGAGAACTCCTCCCTGCAATATCTTGGGTGAGTGATAGACATTCCTTATGTATCTATAAATAGAACTTGAAAACTACTGCACTGGTTCAGGGCAGCTTAGGGTTAATGAAAATTTGCTTTCCAGTTACCCAGGAAACTAACTGTCACCAATGAACACATGAAACTGCACAGAACATCGCACACACAGATGCAGCGCTAGGTTAGCATTTGTCTTAAAGGTTTCAGATACAGTCAGATTATTCACCAGGAGGCTGGAATGTTCCTTAAACTCAGAAAATAATTCAGTGTTTTAACTGAGAATTTAACTTGTGCTTTTTTGAGAACAAAGTGGCTTGTGACGTCTTGGGAAATATCCAGGTTTGAAATAATGCAGTTTGCTTATTGGATATGTTTTTTTAAATACACAAAATGAGTCAAGTCGTACTAACAAGCCTCGAACTGTATATGTGCTTTGTCAGATATTGAAAAATATAATAAAAAAATAATATAATTAAAAAACATGTTCCTTCTTAGAAAGACACAGACAATGGCATGTTATTTATTTATTTTGTACCTGTTTCCAGGTTTTGGGGGAACAAAATCAAAGACAGGGGGACAGAAGCACTGGCCAGAGCACTGCAGAGCAACCGGTGTCTGCTGTGGCTTAGGTAACGGGGGGGGCACTGTCTGCTGTGGCTTAGGTAATGGGGGGGGGCCCTGTCTGCTGTGGCTTAGGTAACGGGAGGGGGCGGGGGCACTGTCTGCTGTGGGTTAGGTAACGGGGGGGGGCACTGTCT
>JAODKN010000008.1:12085226-12099813 GCA_026774425.1 Petrocephalus zakoni | reverse complement strand
CCCCCCCCCCCCCCCCCCCCCCCCCCCCCCCCCCCGCGCCCCCCCCCCCCCCCCCCCCCCCCCCCCCCGGCCGCCCCCCCCCCACCAGGTTGTCCCCAACTGGATAAGTGGTTATAGAGACAGGAAAATATGTAATAAATCCAGACTCAGAACATTCCTCTTTCCCAATGAAGGCTGAAGGGCAATGATCTGAGTGCCGAAGAGGTAGAGGAACTGCAACAAAGGGACAAGCGACTGACTTTCTGAGGAGGATTTTTAATCAGGTTCCCCTCTTACAGTCAGAAAGTGGCTGATGCTTCACCCCTCTTCCACGCGCTGCACACGTTTACCTATTAAAATGCACAGACACATAATGCACATAATTTGTTTTCCCAGCTTTGTTTATAGTATGAAACATGTAGCATTATAAGGTAAAGGTTTTTGGTTTGAGCCATACCAGGATGTACTGAGCATGTTTGAGAGACAATTTTGAAAATGCTGACAAAACCGTGGTTATCCATTCAGTAATTTTTTTGCCTTTTTCTCTCTTTACTGTCTTTTCGAGAGTGAGAAAACAGTAATTAGTATTGCCATAAACTGCAGGCTATTATGCTGTTCTTGCTGTATCTTATAAATGTTGACACATGAAAAGTTTGAGAAAAGATATGAAATTTGTTGGCATGATATGTTAATTCCTGTTAAACATTATGGTTTGTGGGTGTCACGTGACCCGAAGCAGCTCAGAACTCAGCTCAAACCAAAACAATACAGCCTACATTTTACTTCACTTTAAATAAAATACCTTTAACTTATTAACTAAATTGGTATGTAGTTACAAACTGTATGTCTTTATGCATATTTTTTTGTATTTTTTGTGTTTTGTATTGGTTTTATATTTGGTATGTGAATTGTGAGTGCAGAGTATAACCAAATTTTTAATCATCTGTGTTCTATGTGGTTCTCATTTATTCTTCTGTATCAAGTTGGACTATCATGATCAGAGCCTGCCCAAGGCATAAGCGAACTAAGCGGCCGCTTGGGGCCCCCACGCCACCAGGGGGCCCCCATGAGTGCTTGAAATGTCAAGATATCTTGATTTAGGTGGTGGGGGGAGGGGCAAATCAAATTCTGCTTGGGGCCCCATAAAGGCTCAGGCCGGCCCTGATCATGATACAAATGTTTGTGAAAGCAAACTTGCTAATAAAAGTCCAAACTTTCATCTTGCATCCTGAGTTACTATAATTTCACCCCCTTGTGCATAACAGTGGGTGATGGGCATATATAATTGGTCATCAAGTTACCAAGTTACCCTTAACTTTACAATTGATTATTCTGAAATTGTATAATATTAAAATGTTTCTCTCTGTTCTCATTAAAACAGATAAGCAAAAAGAGCTTTAGTAAGATAGTAGCTCTAGACAAATATAACATGAAATATGTGATTCTTGTGCAAAGTCAGAACTAAAACACAGGCCATATCAACTCTCAAGCAATGGCATTTTTGTCCTATGATGGCCCTGAGTTGCTTTACGAAAGTGATTATTTGGAGAGTGAGGCACCTTAAATGACATGTCAATAGTCGTATAGTACTACTAATTATAGTGTAGTAGTATAATCAAGGGTCGTATTGTTGCATCTGGCAACTGACTGTCAAGCACAACATTCTGCAGTTACAAAGTGAAGTTTGTCATACAAAGAAAATAGCGGTGAACTGGTCACAAAATGAGAAAAAGTATCGTAACCCAACAAACTCCATACTGGGCACACAAACTAAGAAAAAAGCTGAACATGTAAAACAAAACGTTAAATAATTATCTAACGAATATTCCAGATCATTATTCATATTGAATATACACGTATAACGAATAGCACTGCATCGCATTTTACTGACAGTATTATTTTGGATGCAATTGTTTACAGCCACGTATATGGAAAGATATATTTACGATTATTAAACTGAATGCAGGTACCGGAAAGCTGCTGAGATCCCAATATCTTGCAAAATTCAGTAGTTTTAACCCACAGCGACCAGTTGATGAAAAGCAATGCTGCGTTTGCATGTCATGCACGGAATGTGCAGTGTGACCAGCAGAAGCACACATGAGCCAGAGGACCGAGCAGCGTCGGTTCCGAAACGCCAGCAGCCACCGGCAGCTTTGTCAGTCACATCCCGCTTCCGCCTCTTTTACTGCGCAACCCAACTACCGGAAAACCCCGGGAGGTGGGACTAAGGTAAAGACATGCGTTTTAACCAATGAGCAGTTGGTATGACAGAGCACCCGCCAATGGGAATTAAGTACTGGGAGCATGTTTAATATTTGAAGGTTGGTTGAGTGGGTTGCTGTTAAAAAATAATTTTGGTTGAAGGGTCTGCGTTTTGCCTTTCCTTTGCTTTTTTGTGACGTTCGCCGCAGGCTCGTAGACCTTTTAAATTGCTCACAATAAATAAGGCGCAAAAGGAGGCAGAAGAAGCCTGCTCGATAATTCTCGAGTATTTTGCGCAGCTGGTTACATGTTCTCGATTCGTGCCAAAACCAGGGTTCTATGAAATTAAGGCGAACAGGTAGCTAGCTAGGCACCGAAGTTAAGGTAAGAACACTAGCGATTTCGTGAATTTCTGTGTTTACTCCTGCGTGTTGGTTACGCGCTGTTAAACGCGGTGATTCTGCCGATGTGTCATATTCCTAAGCCGTAACCAGTCGCCCGGGCGGCTCGTGCTGCGTGTCGTGATAATTGTGCAATATCGCTAATTAATCGGGAATTCGGCTATAGTAAGGATGCCTACTAGCTGTTTA
Organism: Petrocephalus zakoni; assembly: GCA_026774425.1. Taxonomy (NCBI): domain Eukaryota; kingdom Metazoa; phylum Chordata; class Actinopteri; order Osteoglossiformes; family Mormyridae; genus Petrocephalus; species Petrocephalus zakoni. Next base: position 12,097,039 of record JAODKN010000008.1, on the reverse strand, counting down.
ATTGGTACAGTGCAGTGTCCAATCAAGGCCCGAGGAGCTCGCTCGCGAGCGGCGGCGGTGACGTCATCGCGGCGAGTAGGTGCCGCGGCTGCCGGCTGCGTCCGGCGCGGCGACGCGCGTCCCGGGCACGGCGCCCGGGGGCCACACGGGGGCCACACGGAGCCGGCGGGCCCGCCACCCGCCAGCCGCGCCTCCGTTACCGCGTCTGTGACGATGGCAGCCCGGCCGGCCGGTCGCCTCCCCTCCAAAGACTGAAGTTGCTGCCGCTTTCCTCGCGGGCGCGCGCCGCCAAGTTCGCGCGGAATTGGGAGTGCGGCTCTCGTGCGGCTCTCGCGCGGCGCATTGAGGCCCCGCTTCGCCAGCTGTGCGGAATAAATGCAGCTCTTGTCGGGTAGTGCCGCTTCCTGCATCCCCTCGCGTCGCCAGTACATTGTTATGTAAGGATCTGGCGGGAGGTGGAAGGCGCCGCACTGTGACATGCATTGCTTCTATCCAGCGACGTCCAGCCTGGATTGTTCTTAGTTAAATCGTAAATATTATGCAGCTGCCATGGTTAGGGTGTATTTCTTTTGGGGAGGAGGGGGGTGGCGTATGAGCTCATCTGCAGCGCAATGCCCCTAAGCGAGGATGGATGCATGCTGAGGGGCGAGTGCAGTGCGACTTCCCGGCATCGGCATGGCGTCCCACGCTCGGCCCGCCGGACGGGAAACAAGGGCCCGTTTGTGTAAAGGCGGTGCACGGCTCCGGGCCGTGGGCGAGCGGCGCCCTGCGCCATGCTGCCGCGGGTCACCCAGGGGGAGTCGGAATGCGACGGGACGCTGCTCCGGCCGGGCTGACGCTCGCCAGCCTAACCGCGTTCGCGCTTCCCATGAAATTGCCTTTTTATTGCCATTTTTGTTTTGTTCGGTATCGTGCTCATCGTTAAACGCCGAACGGCTCCGTGTAATGATGAGAGCCTGTAGACCTGGCGGTGGGTGGGATTTGCAGGTGCTGTCACGCGCTGCGATTGGCCTATTGATTACCTGCTCGGTTCCTATTGGATCGGAGCCGGCCGTGATTGACAGCACACGGTCCCGCCCACTTATTTTCTGCCATCAGTTGCTGTTTACTGTTCTTACATTAACCATTAAAAACTGGATCTCATGTGAGATCAGAAGATGTTATGGTCCATATATATAAATGATTTAAATATACATATCTTTAAAACGATTCACCAATTCACAGCTGATATTTAAGCTGTCATAACTGCATCTGACGCAGAATATGGGTTATAATATAGAATATGTTAAGAGGGCTGGGCACAGGGTAATTCTGTTGCTTGTTGCTCTGTACCTGCTGCCATAGGTGCTCTTTCAAAGTTTCTACAAAATTACAATAATATATGGCAATAAGTCAGTAACATATATATGTGTAAAAGATACACAAATTTAGGTTTCTTCCAATAAAAACTGAGAGGATCCCTCAAATAAACTCTGGGCTGATTCCAACTCAATATGCTGTATTATTTTACTGAACCAGGTTATGTATCTGGCACAAGGAGAAGAAAGTAGTCTGCCTCATACTAATTTAAACTGCACACTTTAAGATTCAAGCCCCGTGCACCCTTCTGTCCTGCTGGATGCAGTTTACTTGGCTAAACCTGTCATTACCTGCAGCACTATTCTCCCACATTTTAAAAAAAGTCTTCATGATAAACCTATATTTTTATTTTTCTGAAAAAACATTTGTGTAGGATGATAAGAGTACTGTTTACACATCATTATGAGTGAAAGCACAGCTGTAACCCTGCACTTTACCGGCCCTTGTTTGGTTAAGCGCTTGACACACTCCGTATATTATTATATTATATGAGAGGAACACAGCTATTCCTGTTTTGTGGAGTGCTACCATGGGCATGCTCATCCTGCGAGTTTATCCAGCACTATCCACCAGTGGATTTCACAGCCACTTTTCTCAGGGTTGCGGGGGCTGGCATGATTTAGTAAGTCCGCACTGTTAGTCACTTATGTTACTTTATTTACTTTGATGACAAAATTTCCCTTTGAGACTGATTTTGTGTCATAGGAGGATTATGGGACTATCTCTGATCTCACACATTTGCGCAAGAATCCCATGATTGGCGAAGCTGAACCCGTTTAATGTTTCAAACACCACTACTGCCTCATGCTTATAATGATCCTCCCTGTGAGCGACTTGTGCTTGCAGTTATTTAATTTAATGTTTGTTAACGGCTATGTTTTTCGGCAGCATGTTTACTGGTTTGGAGACAATCTTCTGTTATCCTTCTTGGTCTCCTGAAACCTCAGTAGCTTAGGATGGTGAATTGATGCTGTTTGAAACTGAACCCCCACCCTTCTCCATAAACATTTCTGTCTCTGTTTATTTTTTTGTGTTTTTTTTTGTTTTTGCACAGGCAGGTCCTTAATGCTCTGGCATCTGCCTGGGAGCATGCAGGTGTGTGACAGAGAGGCCATGTGGGGTCCCAGGGTTGGTGCCCCATGACCAACCCGCTGTCTGCCACTCCCCCTGTCATTTTATCATCCCTGCTGCCTCCCGCCTCGGTTATGTGGCCGTAGCAGACATGAGCTCTGTGCTGTGGAGCCAAGAGAAACCGGCCGGGGGCTTCCGGGAGGACTTGCGTTACTACATGGTGATAAGGGAATGCGCGGTGGAGAGGCCGTCGCAGAAGACACTGAAGGTGCCCCGAGGCAGCATCGGTCAGGCCTGCCCCGAGCGCAACAGCCTGGGTCGCACACTGCCTCCCAGCAAGGGCAAGCGGAGCTTGCGCATCCTCGACCAGGCCAACGTGGTGCTGGGCCTGGATGAGAAGGACGTGCTGGAGCTGGACGATCAGCTGGCTGAGCTGCTCTTCCCCGTCAACAACTGCGAGGAGCGTTACGGGCTGCTGCGCAGCGAGGCGCGGCTGGGGCAGGCCCGCGCCATCGACTGCGGCTCCAAGGTGCAGGTGCAGCTGCGCTCGGGCGATGAGCCGCTCCCCGGCGTGGTGCGCTTCCGCGGGCCGCTCATCCCGGAGAGGGCGCTGTCTGGAGTCTGGTTCGGGGTAGAGCTGTTGGTGAGTGATTTTGACTAAATTTCATCTACTGGTGTCAGTACCGGCGGTGGTATCGGCGCGGCGGAGGCTGTCGGACTCGCTTCCTTTCGCCCAGTTGTTAAAGTTCGGAGCTGGGAAAAAGATCCAGTGGCGGAGTGACCCGCGCTTGTGCTTGTGTCGGGGACGAGCTGGAGTAGGACTGTGAGCCGCGAAGGTGCTTTTACAGGGCGACACGCTCAGCGTTCAGTTCCTCTCCCAGTAAAGGAAGAGCAGCAGTAGGCTTTCACAGTCTGGCTTCTGTCATCGCGGGGCTATGGCAAACCCAGCGGTGGGCCGCACCCTGAGCTCTGTCCCGCTGCATTATGGGACTTGGCGGTCATGTCCTATCGAGGGCCTTTATTCTCAATCCCTATAGCACCTCTCTTTCTGGCTGCAAAGTACACCCCCTCCCCCCACTCATGAGTCAGAGTGCGTAGGTGTTCCTGCACACTTGTTGAGGGTGAGGATCTGCTCATGTGAGTGGGTGTGAGTGTAGGTGTGACCATCTGAAATTAACAAACCAAACGCTCTTACTGGTGGAATGAGATGTAGGTATGATATGATGCACACATTTTTTATAGGAAATTCCTCTGGTGGTATTTTAATGATAAATACTGTTACGGAAACAATTTTATTTACCAAGATATACCAAGATAAAATGTTAAGGGTCTTGCTGTTGATTTTCCCTCCCAATCATCTGCTTAGTATTTCATTTTTCTTAAGGTCTAAATATTTCGAGTGATTTACTTGCCTGTTCAGTAGTTTAAATTTTTCGTAACTTCATTTTTTGTCTTTCTGGTCCCTAAAAATACTTTGGGGAAAGTTTATGAGTTGTGCTAAATTAACTTGTCTCCAGTATAAGTAATGCAGCTTGACGGTGTGAGATTGTGAGGAAGTTGCCCAGACCACTTCCTTCACTATAGAAGAATTCAAAGCATGTAAAAATATTTTTTTGAGAAACAGGTGCTCTGAAAAGCCCAATTTGCATGTGACAAAGACCCAACACTCTCGCTTGGGAACAGAATGAAATGACTCATACCAGCAGGTTAGCCGCCACATGAGCTCTCACAAAAATAAAACTTGATGAGTTCGACAGCCTCAAGCAGTGTTTCTCACCTCAGTTCTTGGGGACCCCCCTGTAAGTCCACATTTTTGCTCCCTCTGAGCTTCCACTGCATCTATAGCAGGTATCCGAAGTTCATCATTGTTTTGTTCAGGTGTGCTGGGAGGGTGCAAAAATGTGGACAGTTTGGGGGCCCCCAAATTATTACTGACACTCAAAATTGAAATGTGTCCTCCGCATTTTACCGATAAGCGACATAGCAGTGGGCAGCTAATTCAGCGCCCAGGGTGCAGTCTGAGGGGGTGATGCCTTGCTCAGGGTACCTCAATGATACCTTGCTGGTTGGGGATTTGAATCAGGAATCATTCAATCGCATGCACGCTTCCCTAACCATTAGGGCACCACTGCCTGATGTCATGTAGCTAGTGGAAGATGGTGGGGTTGGCTTGGGTAGGGTTCTGTTCACCTCATGGGAATGGATAAAATCAATTAGAACCAGGTTATATTTTTACTGGGAAACTGTAATTTCTCTATATGGAAGGAGATTGTTCACAGGGAATTGTGTATTTGTTCTGTATTTGATCGTTGATGTCTGTTGGCTTCATGTGCTTTTATGGGTGTGGTCTTAAGAATGGGTGTGGCTTGGGGTGAACCTCAATATCACAGACACAAAGGTCTTACTTGTGGTCTTGGCCAGACTGGTCTTGCTACCTTGTCTTTCTAGAATGAACTTGGGGCAAAATGAATCACGATGATTGGATTGTTCTGGTTTGGCAAGGATGCAGCTAATGTATCCTTGATATTTGGGGCTCCGAAGAACAACATCTGGGAATTTTTACCATCCTCTGTACTTCTGTTTGTCGTATTAGAACTGGTCTTCGGCAGTGGGAGATGATGTAAAACGGGTACACAAATACGGTCAAGTATACATATTGGGATTCCCCCCTCAGTGAGTGTACAGGTACATTAGTGGCTGTGGGAGTGTGCCTTCCCGTACACACTCCCCTGTGAATGACTGGCTCTCCTCTCTGGGCCCCCAGGAGCAGGGCCGCGGTCAGGGCTTCACAGACGGCTCGTACCAGGGCCAGCAGCTTTTCCGCTGCGAGGATGAGTGCGGTGTCTTCGTGGCCCTGGACAAGCTGGAGCTGTGGGAGGATGAGGAGGAAGTTCCCCGGTCGCCGGACCCGCGGGAGCCCGACTTTCCGATCAACTCCCGTGTGGTGGTGCAGACCCGGGAAGGCCCCGAGGCCGGCACCATCATCTTCTGCGGCCTGTTGCCTGGCAGCGAGAGTCTGGGGTACTACGTGGGAGTCGACATGGTGAGCAGCTTTGTATTTTAATCCTGCCCGCAACTGAATAATCCTCTGTGGTGTGAACTGTGTTATTTTTATTGAAAAATGCATATATTAATTTAAAATGTCCGTCGTTTATGACTGCATATTTAAATGCAATTGTAGTGTTTGGAAACTGTTCCGAAAGGCAATGGTAATGCAGTTATACATGCGATGGTTAGGGTTCCCAGAAGAGTCCAGATAACGCTGCATATTTATACATTACATGTGAGTACATTGTTAGGTTTGTTATGGTCTGGCTTCTACTGTGTTATTATGGCCCTACATGCCCTTAATGTGCTGTGTGTGTTTGTGGGCTGGATCTCTGGAGGTGGGTGGTTGTTCTCTAACCTGTGTGTTTTTACTTAAATCACCATTGTGGGTCAGAAGTATCTTACGGGCTGGACGTAAAGGGTGACTGTAGCACTGACGGGTACGGCGCTTGGCACTAATCTGGACTTCTGATTGCTGTTTTCTCACTGTCTGCCACTGTCTGACTGGAATTGATGTGGGCAGTGTTAGGTGTGTCAGCTGCTACTCCGAAGGCTGGGATAAGTGGGGAAAACCAGGGAAAAACCAAGAGGGTACAGGCGGAATGGGGGACGCGCATGCTGAAGGCGATGTGAGGGGACGCGTCTGCAAAGGATCGCTTTCATTCTGCTTTTACCCAAGTTTTATTAGTAGGTTTTTTTTAATAAAAGGGAAGTAAAAGCAAAGTAGGTAAATGCTAATGGTGATGCGATAGGCGTCCCGCTGAGGGTTGGGCGGGCCACACGTGAAGGCATTACCCTGCTGCTGCATCGCTGCAGGAGCCCCTGACACTTAGCAGAGCCCAAAATGCCCCGAGCTCCAGCAGGAGCTGCTGTCTTTCCCAGGGTGCAGCTGGGGTCCTGCCCCCACCCAGTCTGAAGAGGAGGACGAAGAGCAGGGTGGAAAATGGAAATTGACATCACCGGCGGCTGTGGGCAGAGGTCCGGCGTGGGAATGACATCGCTGGCACACAACTGCAGGTTTGAGGCATGAGTAACTAGGTGACGTCTTGCCGTCCTTCTCCAGGACAACCCCATCGGCGACTGGGACGGCTTCTTCAAGGGCAAGCTGCTGTGTAACTTCGCCAGCCGGGAGCACACCCGCCTCGTCCCCATCTGCGATGTGATGCGAGGTACGCTGACCCCCCATGCCCGGTGCATAAAGCCGCGTATTGTCGCCGTTCCCCCCGCGGGCCGCCACAGAGACGCCTTTGTGTCCGTGGTTGTTTTTGAACCTTGTCCGCTCGGTCGCCGTGCTTGTTGATCAGCGCCTGCATTGTTTCTCGCCTCGTCTACATTGACCGTCAGGCTGAACGTTTAATTGGAGCTGTTAAATAATAGTAGCACTGGATATCCTCCACGTTTCTGTCTCCGTGGGAGAATGGAAGACACCAAGACTGTTTCAGGGAAGTGTTTTTTAACATGCGGTTCTGGGGTGTTAGCTGGTTTGCCAGTCATGGAGTGATGTTGACTTTTGTGCCTTGTTTTGTTAAGCATTGGTTGGTAGCTGGTATTGTCCTCCGGACCTTGGGGGGGAGTCTTTGTGAAGCCTCAGTCATGGTTTTTATTTATTTTCTTTTTCTTTTCCTCTTCTCCAGAGTCCTCAATGCAAAACTCACGACACAACTTTGCATCCAGGGGAAGTGGCAGCGATAAACCTCCGGCCTCACAAAATAAAGGTACCCTGAGTGCCATCAGCCGTTAGACATGCGATCAGCTGAACCGTAAGAGGAAGAGGTGGCCTTTGCCTGATTTAAATGCCCGTGCGTGCGTGCGTGCGCGCGCAAGTGTGCGTGTGACGGCATCGTAGCTAAGTTCTGTGTCGTCCTTTCGGAACAAGAACTTAGCGGGGTTTCCCCTCCATTTCTATGTGGTTAGTTAATCTGAGACACTGAGGTTTGACTTATACTGGATGTGAACTCGCTGCGTGCGGCTGCCATCCGCTGAACCGTGACCCGTGCCGGCGGGCCGCTTTGAGAGACATTACTGATAATTACTATTTCGGTAGTGCCACGCTCGCGTGGGTCTGTTGTTAAAAATCATGACTTGGCAGTTGCAGGTATGTGTGAATGTGTTTTGGGTTCCTGCCTTTGCAGGTGACATAAGACGAAAAGGACTTGTCTGTGTGGAAACGATTCTCTTTCAGAATAGTGCTGCACTTCTTAGATCTATCTACAGGGGATATTGTGTTATTGCAGATGCATAATGAAAGTCTAAATTGCTTTTGGACTCACTAGATAGACATGTCTGTTACAAGGAAAAAAACACCCTTTTATTATGTTTGTTTTTGTTAATAGAAATGTCAACATTATGCTGTTTGAGAATATTGAAGAAGATAATTATGCAGCAGTGTGTCACTAGGGGTTAGTCTGAAAGGTCTGTTCTGCTTTGCTAAATACCTGCATCAGCGGGGTCAATATGACCTGACTTGGCAAAAACAGCGACTGAATTCGTGTGTGTGTGGGCTGTCATCAGAAACATCCGACGCTTTTAAGTGGGGCCGCTACTCATTTCATCCTGTCAGTTATTAAAAAATGTTGCCGCGTTAACCAAATTGCCAGACGACATCTCGTCAGTATTTTCATAGTGAAATCTCTACCGCTTCCCTTTGATTGCTTTCCTCATGCTACCAGAGAGAGGCGCTAGTCTCCTGGCTCTGCCAAGGCACAGCGGATGGATGGATGGATGGATGTTTAACCAGGGATATCCATAACCTTTACAATTACTGGAGCTGTCATGATTACTTGATTTAAACCCAATATTTAAAAAGCATTGATTTAAAATTTTCTTTTCAGATTACTCTGCAATATTTAGGAAGGAACATAGCGGATGAGGACCCAAATAGAGAGTGAAAGAATCAGTTGTGTGGGAGCACTTAACATTAAAAGTGAATGAAAATGCGATGAATGTCAGTATTGCAAAGCAGAATTAAAATACAACCACAGCAGGACTGCAATACAAATGGACCTTTAAAGAAGACGCTCAGGTTTGACGGACTCATCCAATAATGTGAGGTTGGGCATCGATATAGTAGCCTAGCCTCTTTGTCACCACTTTGACTTAAATTGTTTTGCTTAAGTAGCTTTCTACGATTCATGTATGTCAAAATAATCGTCACTAAAACAAAGGTTAGCCCGATGCTTCACTGCATCATCTGACATGATACTGAACATAAGAACTATATTATAATATTTTTTGTGAGCATATTAGTTGTTTTAGGCTGAACAATAGTGGAATAAGTTCACATTGCCGTTATTAAGTTTTTGCATTATTTAAGAGTTGGAAAATTAAGTATATAGCCAAATATAACCTGCCAATAGTCTCTGTGACGTATGTTGACAGTGTTGCTGGTAGTTGTGCTGACAGACCCAAAGTGGTGCCGACCATCACTTGCTTTTGTTCAATATCTTCCACATGGAATGTAAAATATTTCCATTCAGCAGAGGACAAATCTCATCTCTATTTAATTTCTCACTGACGGGCCATACGGTCCTACATCGGGGGTAAGACTGATTAGGGTTATGATCGTCTCGAAGAACGCATGCAGAGCTTGTGCAAAAGCTGCGGCTGTAAACTTCAGACTGACTTTTTTTTTTTACATTGGCTGAAAAGGAACCGTCATTAAAATTGCAAACCTTGCTAAGTTTGGCTACCTGTCACTGAGTAAAAATGTTTTAGCGCAATCTATTGATGGTTTGAACCGAGCAGACATCTGAGCAGGTCCGTGCGATGTGCATGAGATGCCATGTCTATTTACACATGGGCAAGCCTATAAAATGAGGGCGGGTCAGTGCATATCCCTGTTGCCGTACTTCACCACTTTGTGTGTTTGCATAGATCACATGTGAGGACCAAAATGTCCCCAAAGTCATCTTTTCAGGTGTCCATTTGGATAGCTTCAGTTTTTTAAAAATCTTTGAATGCAATCAAAAAACTAAAAATGCCAAAAGGTCTTGTATTTGGGTTGGTTACTTATGGTTAAGGTTAGGGCTGGGTTGGGGTTAAGGGTATCGTGATTGGGATTAGGGTTTTCCCCATAGAAATGAATGGAGGGTCTCTATTTAGGTAGGTAGGTGTGTGTGTGTGTGTGTGTGTGTGTGTGTGTGTGTGTGTGGTGTTTTGCATGTTCACCCTGTGTGGGCGTGGCTTTTTGGTGGATTGACCGGTTTCCTATCATTGTCCAAAAACAGGCAGCTTAAGTAAAGCTTAGTTCCTAAGCTAACCGTATGTGTGACTGAGTGCAACCTACAGTGGCTGGTTGGTTCCTGCCTCACACCCATTGCAGTATTTATCCTGGGGGGGGGGCACGACTGTGGCTGGAAACTGGGGGCGGGGGGAACTCTGCTTGTATCATTATAATAATATGCTTAATTATTAAGATGTATGTAAAATACTCTGCAAAAAAACTTTTCTATTGGTTGAAAAAGTTACAAATGACAGTAGACTGGTTCGTGTCGGGCTTTGCAAATGCAAACCATTTGCACACACTCAAAGTACCTTTTCTGGGACCAGTTCTTCTTAAACCATGCAGTACACTTTATTAGTTTGTCAGCATAGCCAACCCGTCTATGAACCGTGTGTTTACCGTATGACACAAGTACTGTATTTTTAGCAGTTCATATGTAAAGCGTTTTTTTTTTTGCTTGCTCAGTTAATTAACTTGAAGATCAATTATGTTTTTATAGGGGGTTGAACCATGAACATTATTTGTACGGTGTAAGGCCTCCTTTTGCAGCCAATACGCCATCAACTCATTTGGGAAATGACAATTACAAGTCCTGCACAGTGGCCAGAGGGATTCTGAGCCATTCCTCTTGCAGAACAATGGCCAGGCCGTGATGCAGGTGGAGGAAACGGTTTCCTGACTCGCTCCTCCAGAACACCCCAAATAATTCAGATCCCTCAACAATTCAGATCTGGTGACTGTGCAGACCATGTGTGATGTTCACTTTCAGGTTCATCAAACCACTCTGTCACCAGCCTTGGTGTGTGTATTTGTGCATTGTCTTCCTGATGCATGGCACCATCTTCAGGGTACAATGTTTGAACCATTGAACAAGCTCCTCCAGAATGGTTCGGTTGTCTTTGACAGTGATACCCCACTCTCCCAGGTGTGGGGATGACGGTGAAGGTGGACTCTTTGGAAGCTCAGCTTAGTCGCACTTATGTCTAGTCATGTATGCTTGTAATGTGTTGTTTATTATACCTATACATAGGGGCGTCAGAAGCATTTTGAATGTGGGGGGGAGACAGTGCTGGGTGAACTAATATTTTATGTTAAATGTGGGGGGGTCCAAATGAAGAATAATTTCGAAATGTGAGGGGGACACGTCGCTCTCAGATTTAATGGCAGTGACACCCATGCTTGTACAGTAATACCCCAGTATACGTCGTTTCGGCGAATTCTACTGTGTCGCTTGACTGTAGTAATTAATTTCACACAGTAATTTTTTTTGCAACTTGTGACACACATTACTTGAAAAGAGCAAATTGAAGAACAAAAATAATAATTTTTTTTCTAAAAGTTCTTTATACTCAACTAATTTCACTTTTGCTTGTAGGAATTAGATGATTTTATGTAAATAATGAACAGAATTTACTTATATTAACATGGTTCATTTACGTTGATGTACACGATAGCAGACGACTGGAGAGGCTTGACGAAACTTACGTAAATTACGTAATTTATTTTGATGAAACACGATACCAAATATTTAATGCCATTTTTATTACAGTAATTTCTATTTTGTTTTTCTTAATACTAGGTAAACATGGACTTTTAAGATTGCAAATTGAACACGCATTTAAGTCAATGGGAATGACTATGTATATTTATTACTTAAACTTAAAATCTTCAGCTTACGTCAAAATTCGGCTTTCGACGGGACTCTTGGAACCAATTAATGACGTAAGGCGGGGTGTGACTGTTTGTTGCTTTGGACAAAAGGCTGGCTCATAAAATGAGCTATATTTAGGCTGATTGGCTGGTTGCTGGTCACTAGCCGATCGGTTGGTGAATGCTTATTATAAGGATGGCATTTGTTTGCCTTGTTTTTTAGTCATGCGAGTAACAGCAAATCTTCAGCTAGATCTTTCCTGACCCCTAGTGGTCATGTGGGTCAAATTGCTCAAAGCGCTATGTCGTCAGTATGTTATGGATAAGGGGTGGAGTGCAGTCACTTAACTGTTTCTCTTCCAAGAGAAATGAACTTGAAGTCTGGCACTCGTCTGGTTGCCAGTGTCCTGTCTGTGTGGAGATGGACCTTATGGACCTGTGAAGTGGAAACTAGTACAGTATC
>JAODKN010000008.1:12071749-12085126 GCA_026774425.1 Petrocephalus zakoni | reverse complement strand
ACTCGTCTGGTTGCCAGTGTCCTGTCTGTGTGGAGATGGACCTTATGGACCTGTGAAGTGGAAACTAGTACAGTATCTCTGAGAATATGGAAATATGTTTGGGTATAACCCCCTCGTGACATGGGTGAGACCATTCCGTGAGACCCTAATGCCCCCCCCCCAGGTGAGAAGGAGTCCCGCACCCCGTTCACTGTGTCCCTCTGCGACTCTTATTTACAGGCTTAGGTCTGCAGTGTGGCAGCAGAAGCAAGTCTGAGTTTTATTACACGTTTAATGGCAGCTCTGTCGATCACCCTGTGCAGTCCAAATCGAAAAGCACGTGGTACATTGACGAAGGTAACGCCTGCAGACCGAGCGGGGGGGGGGGGCTTGGCGTAAGGGCGATCTCTGTGGCCCCCGCTGTCCCTTCTGATTCTCCTTCCTCCACATTTGCACATAACGCCCTGAGACATTGCACTCTGCTTTCCTCCTCCTTTGGACCTCTGATTGGATGTGAGGTGGCAGCTGGTTACTGAGATCCTCGCCGTCGAGCCCTGGTTGGAATAGGGGTCCCAGTGCATGCACGGCATGACCTGTGTTTGACCGCTGGCTTTTACCAGTGCGCCCAGGCCCCCCCTTTTTTTTTGCCTTTGCATTTCCAGTACAATGACATTGTTGATCGTTTCAGGGGCTCAGCTGTGATGCAAGACACTGCTCCTTTAAAGGGATTTAAATTGGCTGCAGTTTATCCCACTGTACAAGAGGGCCATTTTTAAAGAAGCAGTCACATTCCTCTTGGGGTCCTTTTCAGGCTTGTCACTGCGGTGGATATCAAAAGCGTACACGCCTTTCAGCAACGAGATCCTTTCGATGCTTTGTAAGCTCGCTGCAGACCTTGACTTCTGCTGTAGGATGCAACTGTGTGAATGTCAGGAAAATCCTACTAGGACAGCTGAACTTTATTTGGTGTTAATCTGTCATTTTTAATTGATGGCCGGTGTGTTCTCATAAAAGACTGAACACTGTAATTAAATCAAAAGGTGTTTCAACAAAGTATTAGTTTGCGGGTATGCACACTTATGCAGCCTGCTTATTGTACATTTTTTATTTTTTATATTTACCCTGCTAATATTTACTTGTTATATTATATTTACTTGTTTTTCAATTGAATTGTTCAGGTTATAAGTCACATTTGAGGTTTAAAAAAAAAAAGTTTTAAAATACTTTGTCTAATTTTTTTTCATCATGAAACCCTGGCATTTTAACAGAGGTGTGTTCACTTTTTATATCCACTGTAGGTTTACGTTTATGCACAGGTGGAGCTGTATACACACCTTGAGTTTTCGGCATGAGTTTAATCTGAAATAACTTGTTTCTGACTCTGGGGGCCTGGCAGGGCGCATTAGTAAAAGATGTGCCTGCATGGTTTAGCTTTAGCACCTTGTCCAGTGCGCTGGCGGCCTCTCTCCAGGGTGCGCTCTACCTCCTCGTGCTCCTGGCGATAGGCTGCAGCATATGGCGTCTTCGCAAGCCGGTCGCTTTGGCCTCTGCCATAGTGCCCGCCTTACCGTAGTCGCACATGCGGAACCACATACACCGCGGTACATCAAATGAGGTCTTGGTCTGAACTGCACCTGCACCAGTTACCGGCAGTTCAGACGAGATGAGGATTTGATGCGTCAGTGCATGCATGCATGTGCGTTGATCGCGCCTCCGGTCGGCGTGACTGTGTGCGGTCTGTAACCAGTGCGTTGCTGCCCTCCACAGTCGGAGAAGACCCCGCCAAATCCCTTACAGACACGCCGTCGGACTTCAGCCAGGTGTCCCCGCCCTCCCGGGCCACGCCCACCGGTTCGCTCTCCAGTGACAACAAGTTCCACTCGCTGCCCTTCTACCCGAGCAGGAAGTGCGGGCCCAACGGAGGCATGGCCAGCAGCCCCATCTCACTGTCCGTGCAGTCTGTGGCGGCAGAGCAGCACGAACCCACTGCCCAGTCTGCGCCCACATCCACACCTCCGGCTCCGCCCTGCAACCAGTATGGCCTGGAGGTGGGCTCCCTGGTGGAGGTGAAGGAGAGCCCCCCTCTGTGTGGGGTCATTCGCTGGGTGGGCCAGCCCCCCGGGCTGTCGGAGCCTCTGGCTGGGCTCGAGCTGGTGAGTACCACTCACCACCTTCAGTGTTTCCCAGTCTAGTCTGCGGGGATCCCCACAGAGTCCACATTTTTGCTCCTGCCCAGCTCCCAGCCAATTAAGAACAGTGAATACTTGGAATGGGTGTGTTGGGAACTGGGAGAGTGCAAAAATCCGGGTGTCCCTGAGGACTGGGCTTAGCAACACTGCTCTGTGTTATGTTCATTTAAATTACTGGGCATTGCTCTGCATAACACAGCTTTAATGTGTGTGTGTGTGTGTATGTATGTGTGTATATATATATTTTTGGTATTACACATCAATGTAAAAACATCAAAGAGTATTACACGTTTTATTTATGTTGAATGTTGTAAATAAGGGTGTCGCTCCAAACACTAAACACAGTGCATCTGGTCATTCTGCAGGAATGTGTGTTACAATTGTTATGCTACTGTGATGTCCATATTTTGTGAAATAAAATTATAAGTTTTCCAAAACACAAACCATTCCAAACAAATTACCCTCAGAATTTTTTTAATTATAATGTGCAAAACTGCAGCATCAGTCAGTGCATGGAAGGCCCAGGACCAAGCCACCTGGTGGAAAGATCATCCTATTATTGTCATATATTAATTAACAAAAAGAGAGAAATTGCCTCTCTGATGGAAGCCAGCTCAAAGAATCACTATTATACTCTCACCCAGGTGCGCTTTCATGTATCTGCATTTGCGTTATGTTTTAGTTAGTAACCTGCACAGTCCACTTCATATTATATAAAATTATTATTATATATAATATTATCATTATATATAATTTATCCTTTTTGCATTTCAGTTATCTGTACGCCTACTTTATAGCAGTTGATTCCTTTACTTAAAGGCTGAATGGCTGGACCCATTAGCCGAGACAGAGCGCAGAATCGCTGCCCTGTAATCTTTGATGCTCTGGTGTGACTCGCTGCTGCCCCCACTCTGCCAGGAGGAGGAGTGCGTGGGCTGCACAGACGGCACCTTCAAAGGCACCCGCTACTTCAGCTGTCCGCCAAAGAAGGCGCTGTTTGTCAAGCTGCGCTGCTGCCGGCCAGACTCGCGCTTCTCATCCCTGCACAACCCCCCAAACCCCATCGAGCGCTGCAACTCAATTGGTAAGCCAGCGGGGCCCATCACCTGGGGCCATTTTGGAGGGTAACAGGTGGCTGGGCCGAGCCTCCCCCACCCTGCTCGGATGGAACAGCCCAGCGCATCACATTACATTTGAATGTGTGCTGAAGGCTGGATGGTCCCGTGGGTCCGTGGTCTGATGGAGGGGGGGGTCACCTCTCTGGCCGTCTGCAGCGTTCGGGTCCTACTTGAGCGAGGTGGTGCACGAAAACACGCCTCCACGCACGGAAAACGAAGGCCTAGAGGTCATGGTGGGAAAGAAGAAGGGTATCCAGGGGCACTACAACTCCTGCTACCTGGACTCCACCCTCTTCTGGTGAGGATGTATTCTTGGGTTCTTGGTCGTGTATTATGATAATGTTGCTGTTTTTATTATTATTAATGTTTCTTTCACATTAGGTTATTTGACGTGGTGGTTCAAATTTTTAGCCAAATTGTAGATATTTAAGCTCTTAAAAACACGCTTTAGTTAGGTAAGTAAGCGCTTGTGGAGGACGTGTCCGGCACCAGAGCATCACCTAAGTGATGCGTGATGTCACCTGGGCTGGAAGCCAGGGTCCCGCCTGGACCTGAATAAGCCCACTGGGGCGCTGCTGGGCCCTGTCCTAATGGGCCCTCTCCTGCTCGCAGCCTCTTCTCGTTCAGCTCGGTTCTGGACACGGTCCTGCTGCGGCCGCGGGCCAAGACGGACGTGGAGTACTACAAGGAGACTCAGGAGCTTCTGCGCACAGAGATCGTCAACCCGCTGCGCATGTGAGGGTCGCAGACGCGACGAGCGCCAGGCGGCGCTGCAGCCGCATTCTAGCTGTCGCATTCACTGCGCTTAAGAAGGGGGGATCTTCAGTCATTACGTGCTGTGGGACCCAACTCACCCAGTAAAATAAACCCAACACTTCCACAGCAGGCTGACCTGCTGGACATCACTGACTGACCTAATAGAGGGTCAGCCTAGATGACTACTTCTAAAAGCATTACAGCACCTTTTTATGGGTGATAGGGTCACACAACGTACAAGAACTAGAGGTTTATTTAGCTAGTTTTCTATCCCATAATACCCTTTACTTTGTATCCCCTGTAGTAGGCCTGCTGTATGCCTCTACTGTTGCTGCATTTTCAGTCATGCTGTTGCTAAATCTTTACGTGCTACAGAGATGCCTTCATTTCATATGGAGGTTTATCAAAAGGACTGGTTTCATACAGCTGAGGTTGCATTTCACTGATGAGTACCATGTGCTTCCGGCAGCCATGGATACGTGTGCGCCACCAAGGTGATGAAGCTGAGGAGGATTCTGGAGAAGGTGGAAGCAGCTTCTGGGTTTACATCTGAGGAGAAAGGTCAGTATGTTGATTGGATGGCAAGCTTGGGGGGGGGGATTCCTACCATTCCTCATCATCACTTCAGCTTTTCACACACTCATTTGTACCTGCAGACCCTGAGGAGTTCCTCAACATCCTGTTCTACCATATTCTTAGGGTTGACCCCCTGCTGAAACTCAGGTGAGCAGCTCTTCCCGATTTTCATGCTTTTCTTACTGGAGTGATACTACAGTAAATGCCAGTAAATGCCAGTAACTTTAATACTCAAATATTAAAGTTTTACCACTTTACCAGCAGCCTCAAAATCAGGAATATGGGGCATTAAAATTCAGATATATGTCAGTGACAGTGTGAAATTTATTTCTAGATTTTGACTGTAATGGTTAGTAAATTCCTATGAACTCTTCTGGTATAATGTCATGGATTAATCCCATGAAATGGTATCTTCAGATCTGCAGGACAGAAAGTCCAGGACTGTTATTTCTACCAGATCTTCATGGACAAAAAGGAGAAGGTGGGTGTTCCCACCATCCAGCAGCTCCTAGAATGGTCCTTCATCAACAGCGATCTCAAGTTCGCAGAGGTAACGCCCCGAAGTCGGCAGCTACTCTTGTCATGCGATGTGGGCGTCAGATGGACGTCCTGTGGCCCTCAGCTCGGCAAGTTAACACAGAATCTCCCTCCTAGGCACCGTCCTGCCTTATCATTCAGATGCCTCGTTTCGGCAAGGACTTCAAAATGTTCAACAAAATCTTCCCATCTCTTGAGCTGGACATCACCGATCTGCTGGAGGACAGTGAGTAGGGGGGCTGTGTGGGGGTGGGCATAATGTCAGAGGGCATCGCCGTGGTTACCACAATGGTGGGAAGGGTTTGTGCACTGGTGGTGTTATTCAGTATGTGTGCATGCCACACATATGATTTGTAAGCGCTGTGTCTGTGTGTGGCTCGCCTCAGCGCCCAGGGAGTGCCGCATCTGTGGGAGCCTGGCCTACTTTGAGTGCCGCGAGTGTTACGAGGACAGTGACATCACGGCGGGCAAGATCAAGCAGTTCTGTGAGACGTGCAACACACAGGTAGGTGCAAGCAGAGAGCCCATTTTCTGCTGTTTCTTTGTACATTGAGTTGCTCCAGGGACTGCCTGACCCTGCCTTCTCAGGTGCATGTTGCTTAAATGGTTCCGCTAGCATGTAGTACCCACTAATTCCTCTAGGTGGAGACAACTCCCAAGTCTGGCATGACAAAGCTTCTACCAGCATATATTATCAGAGATTTCCACTAGGGGGAGACAACATACAAGTAATGCAGTTATTATCCAATAGCCTGTTGGCTGAGAGACGCTCACATTGGTTGCTGTGCGATGCCGTTTGCCTTTCCCGAGCAGGTTCACCTGCACCCCCGGAGGAAGGCCCATCGGCACGGCCGGCTCTCAGTGCCACGGGAGCTGCAGGAGGGCATCCGCCGGCAGGGCGTCTTCCCCCGCCAGCGCATGCAGCTTTTCGCCGTACTGTGCATCGAGACCAGCCACTACGTGGCCTTCGTCAAGTACGGCGCCGCCGAGTCCGCCTGGCTCTTCTTCGACAGCATGGCGGATAGAGACGGTACGTGCAGGGTGCGAGCTGCCGGCGTGCTATTAATTAACGGGCGGCCCGGCGGCAGGTGTTTGCCCACGTCCGCCGCGGTTGCACCGGATGTGTGAAAGCATCGCGCTGTCACTGCCAAATTGGCAGAGCGTGTCACTGTGCTTTACGCAAAACGTGTGGAAAATCAGCCTTGGAGAGCTGCAAATCTGTACGTTTGGCTGAAATGAGAGATTTCTGAGCAAGTAGGAAGTAGGTGGATTTAAAAGGCACCACCTTTCGTCGTTTAAATCCGAGAGTCGTTGGCTCCTGGGCAAAGCTGACCCTCAAAATAATTTGTCATTTTGGATTGAAGCTTTCGCTGAATGTAATGGATTCTGCGGCTCCCCAGGTGGACAGAATGGCTTCAACATTCCCCAGGTGTCTCCGTGCCCGGAGGTGGGCGCTTACCTGAAGATGACACCCGAAGAGCTGCACGAGCTGGACCCCAAAAGCATCCAGGGATTCGCCCGCCGCTTGCTGTGTGATGCCTACATGTGTATGTACCAGAGCCCCACTATGAGTCTCTACAAGTAGGCTGGGCCAGGTCCAGAGCCCTTTGGACAAATTGCAGGGAGGGGGCCACGGGGCCACGGCCACTTCCTCTGCCCGATTTCTACACCCAGGTCTACGAAGAGAAAAGGGAAGGACAAGAAATCCTGTTGCACTGTGCATTTGTCCAAGTTTTTGTGAATCCGTGTCTCTCCTAGTGGTGGAGAGGGGAATGTGTGAGTGTGTGTGCGCGCGTGCGTGTGTCTGTGCGTGCACGCATGTGTGCTCGAGTGCACGTGTCTGTGACTTGAACCGGAAGCCACTCGTTGGTGTCCGACACAATGGAAGAGTGAAAAGACTCACCATAGAATCAGGAGTGGAGTCGCTCTCCCTGACTTTACATCAGGGCTTCATGTGACTTTGTTGCTTTAAAAACAAAAAGAGTGAGATATATATATATATATATATATATATATAAAATGCAAAAAAGTGAAAATGTAAATAGTGGTTAAAGGGGTCAGGAAAGGTTGTGCTTGTAAAAGTTCCATCCACTGTAACTAAATTGTCTAATTCAAACCAAAATATATAAATGGAAGATTTTTTTGGAAAAGATAAATAGTACTTAAACTCTATATGAATTGTTTTGTGTGCTGTTGCTCTGACAGTTTTGAGAATCTGTCATGGTTCCTGTCATTTTGCATGGGTCAACATTCAGAACAAATGTTAATACATATTGCAGGAGTCATGTATCAGGTTGTGTTCTAATATGCTGTTCATTTGAAACAGTTCAGGGTACCCTCTTAAAAAAATTAAAAAAAAAAAAAAAATCTAAGCTCTATGCTTTCTCAGACGTACAAACTTGGGATTCAGGCCTGCTCTTGCGAAGCTGACCTAGGTGTCGATGTGAAACGTTTGGCTAAGTTGCTTATGATACCATTTAACAAGCCATTAGCTTTCATTTGCAGCGATGGCCCTTATTTGTTGTAACATTTTCTCTCACTTAATGCTTCCACTAGCTACAGCAGCATCCTGACAGTGTATTACCAGCGTTGCATTGTGGGACCTAAGCAAGCTGCCCTATGCCTTGGGATTGGAAAGTTGTTACTCATCCCACCATAGTCTGGGGTGCAAGCCCTCCCATTAAAAGAAAAAATAACTGAAACAGTTTTGCCCCCTTGAGCAGACTGAACACTCAGTGAGTGTGAAGCAGTATATGGATATGTGGGTTTGAGCCATGCTTGTGATCAGAAGGTTGCTGGCTCAAATTCATGGGTCAGCAGAGTAGTAATATCACTTTGGGGCCCTTAAGCAAGGCATAATTGATCCAGGGACCCTGCTATCACAGATATATTTTACTGTGGATAAAAGTGCTAAAAAATGTACGGTAAAATTTTGTGATGAACAAAAATGATGCTTCATGTACTATTTGCTGCATTTTTTGACCCCACAAGACTGTGGTCTTGGCTTGGGGCATGCTTTGTGCCCCTTTTGTACACAGAGCTCCATCTAGTGGGCTCAAAAAATACAGCAAATGGTTCATGGAGCATCATATTGTCCATCACCAGTAAAATCAGTGGGGGACAGCCAGCTTTTGGGCCCTTTTCAGCAACCCTGATGTTTGTCATTGTTCACAGGCAGTGAACAATATAATGCCCCCCACCCCCACCACCACAAACAGCCTTTTCCAAAGGCACTCTGCCTGTGTAGGCCAGTGATGGCTATATCACACCCATCCCCCATGAAGCCAACGGAGGTGCAGGTGGACACACTGGATAGTAGCTATAAAGGCTTCTGAACTGGCCCCAGGGAGCCACATGTACAGGAAAGAAGCGAATAGCTCAGTGTTACTACCACACATTATTCACTGCTGATTCCATCAATGTTAACTAAAATAAAAGAACCTATTTTGAATGAGCACCTGTGTATGTCTGTGTGTTTTCACATGGGATGGGATGGGGGTGTGGAAGAAACGGGAATATTAACACGTACGCCATACTTCGAGATCGAAGTACCATTAGCAGCATTTTGAGGCTAGCCAGTGTCATAGGAGAGGGTTTGATACTGGGGAGTACAGCATAATAATTTAAAAACAAAGGTCTATTTTGAAGAGGGGTGACATGCCCCCTGCATTTCATATGCCCCTGGGGTGGCCATAGCGTCCAGATCATTTCATGGTTCTCTGGATGACACAATGGTCTTTTTTGGTGGCTGTATATATATTATGTTATGCGATTTATGTTTCTCTGCTTTTTAAAAAACTTTAGTTCATGTAAGATTTAAATGTACCCATTGATTCTTATACACAGTTATTTTGTGACTAAGTACACAGCCCTGCCTGTCGGCCTGGCATGTCCACAAGTACAGGCAGGGGAGCTTTGGCTCTGCAGTACAGCTGTCCCTCCTTTCGGGTCACACGAGCTGCGGTCAGCCCGCCGCATTCGGCGCCCCGCTCGTACGCCGCTGGCTTTCGGCTAAAAGTTGGAGGCCCAGCGGTAAGTTCATAACTGCCAGATAAGTATTCGTCAGCACAGCAGCTGGTGCACAATGCTCTCTTGTAGCTTTATGTGACAACATATGCCAGCCGCCCTTCGCATGCGATAATTTAGCTGGGGGAGCAGATGGGCTAAAGTATTGTTATTCTCACTCCAGCTCCGATCCCGGGGGGAGGAGGGAGGGAATTGCTAAATAAAATCAAAGCAGATGGACCGCTGGGGCCTGAGCTGCGCTAACGCTAAACAGCTAATGTGCTCCCACCTCTGGCGACTCGCGTTCTTTGTGGACCTGATCACTGCCCTTCTGAGTGGGCCGGGGGTCTCACTGGGCACTAGCTCAGGAGCAGTGCTCAGGAATGGGCAGAACCTAAACAAAATGTCGTACTGAATGCATATTTCATGCAGCCGACCCTTCTGCATCGCGACTTTTCCCCATCGACATATACACACATACACATATATATATATATATGTGTATATATATATATATATATATTATACATTTATTACTCCATAATTTAAGTAGAATTAGCTACATTAAAGGCGATGGGGTAGTCTGCAATCCCTGCAGACTATTCACAGGTTAATACAACTGCTACATACATGCGAATGCGTGCGCAGACTATTCACACTAGTCTCGAATTGAAAATCTCCCGCCAGCCGGCCAGCTGCCCGCAGCTAGTGTTGGTGACACGGAATAAATGTGCAGCCGCGCGCCGCGCGCGTTTACGGTGGCCCGCCACGTGACACCTCGCGCCGCCCGCCGCGCGCGGATGGCGGGAAATCTGCGCCCTCTGAGCGGGCGAATGTCGGAGGGCCGCCAGTCCTGTGCGCCTCTCCCGCTCCCCCTCCGAGTTTTATCGTCGCCCGTGTTGCTGAAACAGTTCGATAGGAGGAAGCGCACCAGATATTGAATTCGGAAAAGAATAAAGGTAACATACTGTCCCGGTCAGCGTTACACAAATCTTTGTGTGTGTGTGTAATGGCGGTGACTTTACTCCGGTTTCAAATTAGAACATTTTTCATGCCTTCCGACGCCACATTTCTCCAGCATATTTACAGCATCTATAGGTGCTCTATTGCCCTATTGAGTTTACAGACGTCTTCACTTCTCCGAGGATAATTGTTTTAGCCTTGCCTGGAGCTGCATTTCACACGAACGTGACCTTTCTGTTTTTGAGAAATACTGTATTTGACTACGTAAAGCGCCTGCCACGTTATATCTGTGACTCCTATTTACAATTTCGCCGGTCCTTATGTGTATTTATACACAGTCGTATTTGTAATTCTGTAATTCGTCTTCCCACAAATGTCTGAGCGGCAGCATGATTCCCATAACTCCAGGGACACCTTACTCTTAAATATCGCGGTGAATAGCCGCTCTGACAGATTCCCAGCATTATACACAAAGCTGTTTTGGGTGCAAGTGTTTTCTACTGGTTTTTACCCCATTACATTCCCTAATAAATATATATCTCACACTAGAGACCCGGAGGTTAAGCACCATAATCCATATCAGCCTCCCTGGCTCCAATAATATCAACATTTTATACAGAACCAGTCAAAGCATTAAGTTTGAAGTAATACTATCATGATGGTCTAGAACCCTTAAACTAGGGGTGTGCCGAACACGCTCCTGTAGACCAGTTTAAGGGATCCATTTTAATTAGCACCCAACAGACACTTTAACATGAGGTCAGTGACTTACTTCCAAAATAACTAGCCCTGTAAAGGAATTATGAGGTAGGATTCTGACCCTTGCAGACCCAGGTCAGGCCAAATTCTGGAATGATCTGGCACTCGCACATCTAACAGTCAGCGCATAGTGTCAGCATAGATGCTAACGCTTACATCCTCTTGCATGGCCCGGTCGCCCCACCTCATTGGTCAGACAGCAGGCTTCCTGCCAGCCTGTCACACACAGCCTGCCAAGCTAGCGGCTGACTTCTGGCCTCCGGGGAAAGGGGCTTAGCGCTACATTGATCCTGCATTACATTACTCCGATCACCTCGCGGAACGATAATGTCTGGGCCGCTGTCGGACCCGTGCCGTGTACCACATCAGTTTCCCTTGCGGTGTGGGACGCGGTCAAGATAATTAAAGCAAGGCCCCGAATTAATAGCAGAAATGCAGCCTGTCAAGACGTTTGAGAGGAAGCAGAGCCTGGGAGAGTGCGCGGACACTTTTCTGAAATCCAACGGAGCCTGGGAGCGTGTGGACACTTTCCCGAGGTCCGGCGGAGTCCGGGAGGGCGGCTTATCGCATCCTGTCACTCACATCGGTGATTCGGATGTGGAGGTGGAATGGGAGGGGGCGTGAGAAATAACTGAAACTACTGGGCAGGCTCATTTACAGCCGGGAGCTCAAAAGTGTCTCAAAGCATGTTGGTGTTGGATCCAAGTCATCTGTGGGTGAAGCGGTGAAGCAAAGCAGGGAGGTCGTGTGGTGTTTTTTGGGTGGATACTGATGGGGCGTTTCAGGCTGGCTTGGGACTATGTGACACTGAATGACAAATGTTTAAGGAATACATGACTCCTCCTCAGCGCCGACGTCCACCGGCCAACACGTCGCAGCTCGCCATGTGACGTTAAGCTGGGACCTCACATGAAGGCAGGTTTAACAGTCACATGTTCTCACTGAGATGCCACAGCTGTGAGCGGTGACACGAGGGTGACACTGAACACCCCCCCCCCTCTTCTCCCCCGTCAATTTACATACCAAGCCTTCCTCCCTTCTTCCCAGCCCCCCCGACACTGGCAGGCTGTCACCTCAGAGCGATAATCCACGGTGGGAGCGCGAATTACAGCCGCACCTCGAAGTGCCTCCGGAGCAGCTGCCGGCAGATGTCGGCACCCCCAGCCAGCAGGTGGGGCCACGGCACGCACAGGCAAGGTGTGTGTGTAATATTTAGAGGTGTGTCTGTCACTTACAGCGTGAATTGGTTTTATTGCTCATTGCCACACTTTGTTTGGAGGGGGCAGGTCTGACCCCCCCACCCCAAAGCCTCTCAGGGGTTTTGAGCTTAAAGTGCTAAAATGTGGGGGGCTGGCACACCTGCGCCCCCCCTCATTCCGCCCCCCTACCCCTTGCCCGACTGTCACCTTTAACGCTGAATTATTTACAGGTGTTTGCCACGATGCCACACAAGCTGGCTGGCGGGTTATGCCCCCCCCTTCCGGCACTCTGCCACGCTTCCTCCGGTCCGCGGGCACCAGACAGATGTGACGTCAGGATGCCGACGGCGAGAGGGACTCCAGCAGGTGACATTCTCGAACGAAACCGCACATCTCGGTGCATTTCGACCTGCTTAGGATTCAGACTGCGTTAGCTGTATCCCAGGTGTGGAAAAACAACCCAGGCAACAAAATACACCAAAGGATCTTTTATTGCATGGGGCTGGACACTGAGGTGAAATATTGTTCTCGTTGGTCATAGTGCAAATGAGAAGTAATAAATATAATATAAAGACTGTGCAGTAGAAACAACATAAACATGACATTTTAAGACATGGACATTAAACACAAACAGACACTGTTAACCTTCCATTTATTTATAATATGTAATTTTTAAACAGCACAAGGACTTACTATCAGTTGACCCCTTTATGAAATGTATTCTAGTGAGAGCTGGATTTTGGAATAGATCTGTCAAAATTCAGTATGGGATGTGCTTTCAAATTAAATACAGCTATAGAGCTAGCATGTAAAATTTCGGTAACATAATGTTAATTAATGTAATGTTTTCAGGGCAGCGCTGCTCATGGAGATTATAGCTTCTATCTTCTTCTGCTTACTACGGGGTCTATGGTGTGAGAGTGAACCATGCTGAACCTGCATACCACTCAAGGAGAACTCTGCTATTACGCTTTTCAGGACGGTCTCCAGACCCCCACACAACTAACTGGATAAACGGTACGGGGCACGGATGGAATAACATCTTTCCCGCCGCTGTTTTAAAAGGCAGAGTCATAGATAAATCACTTTATATAAATCCAGAGTCACAGCCATATAAATCACATACATGCATTACTACTATAAATATTTATAACCTGAAAACGTTTCATGTGCCATGCAACCCCTCCTTCAAAACCACTGGGGTAGACCCCTTAAATAATCAGTGACAGTCTGCTCAGTGTAACGTGTGGACATTTAGTGTAACTGTTGAGCTGTGATATACATTTGTTCTTTACT
>JAODKN010000008.1:12053968-12066885 GCA_026774425.1 Petrocephalus zakoni | reverse complement strand
GCTCTGCTTTAAAGGAACCCAAGGAGTTGGCTTGCACTACAACACAGGTGTCAAACTACAGTCAGGGGGGGGGGGAGTGGTGTGGAGTTTATGAAGTTGAAGGGGGAAGCCCGGGTGGGGGGGGGGGGGGGGGGGGGGGGACGGCGATGTTCCCACTGATCCGTTTTGATAGCCCTGTCAGTCGCAGGCACACGTCTGCGCCGAGCTCTCGAAGCGCTGAGCGACGGCTGCGGTTTATTAGAGCCGGCCGGCCCGGCACGTCACACTGTCAGGGCCGCCAGAGCGAGAGCTTTATCATCGTTTGTCTGAAAGGCCGACAGCACTCGGTCTCCTGGGCCCACAACCCCACCGCTCTGATTTCCCTGACTCCCTGGTTGGGTCGACTGCGGTTTGGTCTAGACGGCCCACGGGTCAGGTTCTGCACAGTTACAGTACTGACAGTATGAATAATCATTCCCTCAAAGTAACTAGCATATATGCCACAGAGAGACTGATCCAAAGGCTCTCCATTAGGTGGTGGAACATTGCTGGTGGGATTTGCAGCCATTCAGATTGGGTATTGATGATGGGTTGATGATTGATGAAAGTCCCTTTCTGTGAGCTTTTCGGGCCTGCATAACTTTTGAGAGTGACCAACAGTTCAAATAGGGCAGAAAATAGGAAACTGATGGAAGATGGCATCCTACAATGGTGCCAAATGGAAAGCTACTTACCTTTCTTGTACGACCATCCATTCTATGGCTAGTATTTCTTGCAGGACATTGTGTATTTGATCATACACCTTTGTCAGCAGTGGGTGCAGATTAATTACAAAATTGCGGGTATCCTCATACTTTTGGCTATGCAGAGTCCAACATGACTGACTGAACATATAACAAAACCTGAGAACAGATAAGAGTACAGATTAATGATGTTTACAACTGTATAATGGCACACACCGAGTGGATTTAGTGTTACACCCCCCCCCCCCCATCACACTGGGAAGGATACTGAGTACCGTGTCTCAGGGCAAAACAATCTGACAGCCAGGCACAAGATTTTCACAAAGTTCTTGGGAGTGGCAGTGACGATAAAGATCGTTGACCTTGGGAGCTGCCGGACCAGGTCAATCGACTAATATTTTTTAAGTACTTTGGGTGACACTGCCACATGGGTGCGCGAGTTGGAACACCAGGCGTGGTCTGCAGCCTAAAGCCTCCATGTGATCTTTAGTGAACCCGGAGTCAGCTAGCCAGTCAGGAAGTGGTATCACTCGGGGATGAGAGAAACGGCTCCAGCTGAACAACGGTGGGGGGGTCTCATGTGTCATGAGACGGATAAATATTTGGTTTGTGAACAGCACGTGGTGATTCATAGGTACTCGGCTGATGCCAATGAGTACTTTAAGGAGAGTAATAGCAGCAGAAATGGAACATGCGGCTCTGCCCGGGCATTTGCATATTTATATCACATGGTACTGATTATAAGCGGGCTGCGGCGGGCAGCCTGTTTGTCACCTGGCGCTTCCCAGCGGGACATTATTAACTCCCGTGAACTTGCCGTGTCAGATCAGGCATGCCACATTGGCATTGTGGGCCGAGCTTCTGCGCCGAGCTTCTGCGCCAACAGTGTGGTGCGGGAGGGGGGGCTCGTCGTCAATTTACATGCCGCTTCCGCGACGCGCGGCTCAGCTGTGTTACCGAGCGACAGGCATATGGCATAATGTCGCCATAAAGCTGCTGGGATGATTGGCGTCAGGCATAGGAGCCTCTGAATGATATTTTCAATTACCTGAGAAAACATTAAATAAAAAAAAAGCTAGACGTCAGGCTCCACCTTCATTTTTCCTCCATCAATATAATATACTAGTAAGATGTTAATGTTGTTTCTGAACTACAGCCAACTCATTATGTGTCAGATTCAACAGGTCTTGATGGGGCTAAAAGGGCTGTGACTGTTTCCTTAGTTTTGGGAATTACCAACCAGACAGAAACCAACCCAATGTCCCCCGTGGTTACAGTGTCCCAGCGACAGTATAGAACTGACCTCATCCATCTGACAGAAAGCTCCGTATGCAACAGAGATCCTTCCATCCTTCCAGCAGGTTACCTTAAACCCCACCCCCACCTGCAGACCTGCCTAATTAAACATGCCTCTGTGGCATGACATTTATGATCCTCCGAGTGCTGAGCCTCCCCTAGTGGGGGCTGGCTGCCAAGTTTTTTTTTTTTGTTGGGGGGGGGGAGTTGCGGCGAATGTGCATTGTTACTTCAGTCACTGGCACAATGCCAATCAGTGGGTGCTGTAAATCTTGCAGTACACCATTTTTAATGATTTTCAGTCATGAATCACAAGACCAAAAAAAAGCCCTAATTATTTCTGACATGTAGCAGTAAAAATTTTATAAAACCTTAGGATCAGTCTAGCCAGTGGACAGTGGGGCTCATTAGTGTATTGGGTTTTAGTGCTTCTTCTCTTTTATACATGAATAAACAGAACCTCGATCTGTGTGGCTGCAATGACACCGCTAAATTGAATCATGGACTGGAAAATGGATTTTAAAAGGTTTGCAGTTATTATTTATACTCTCACGGGACTCCACTGCTGACTCGGACTCAGACGTAAGTGGTTCCCCTCCAGGCATATAATTGTAAGGAGACAAACTTCACTTTTGTTATAAACGGGATGCACTTTAAGGAAAGATGGCATCTTTAATATCTGCAGGTTGCCAGGAGAGTTATAGATGGTAAATATAAATCTCACCACCTCATGGTTTCTGGGAATGAATAACTGACTAGCGGACTGGAGGTGTGTAGCTCCCTTGCTTAGGGATCTCTGCCCATGTCCGAATACTTGTGGCAGTCTAATCGTAACACTGCTGGGCCCTTGAGCAAGGCCCTTAACCCAGGGGCTCTGTCCGAACCAGATCCCTGATCCTCAGTTGTGTCGCTTTGGACAAAAGGAAGGTTTTCTAAGTAAATGCATTGAGTAAGACACATGAAAGAATAGAGAAACTGACTGAATAGTGCATACAGATTCAAGGCAGAGTTAGGGTAAAAACATGCCAAATGCCTTGTATTGAAACATGCAATCATGTAGGCATTTTAGTTAAAGTTGTTAAATGTAGTTTAATGTACCTATTCATCCATCTATCCATCCATTTTCCACCGCTTATCCAGGGTCTGGGTCGCAGGGCAGCAACCTAAGCAGGGATGCCCAGACCGCCCTCTCACCAGCTACCTCATCCAGCTCCACCGGGGGAATACCAAGGGGTTCCCAAGCCAGCAGGGAGATATAGTCTCTCCAGCGTGTCCTGGGTTTGCTCCGAGGTCTCCTCCCGGTTGGACATGCCTGGAACACCTCCCCAGGGAGTCGTCCAGGAGGCATACAAAACTAGGTGCCCGAACCACTTCAACTGGCTCCTTTCAATGCAGAGGAGCAGTGGCTCTACTTTGAGCCCCTCATGGATGTCTGAACTCCGCACCCTATCTCTGAGACTGAGCCCAGCCACCCTGCGGAGGAAACTCAGCCGCTTGTATCCACAATCTCATTCTTTCAGTCACTACCCAAAGTTCATGACCATAGGTGAGGGTAGGAACGTAGATCAACCGATAAATTGAGAGATTCGCCTTCTGGCTCAGCTCCCTCTTTGCCAAAATAGACCAGTACAGTGTCCACATTACTGCAGACGCTGCCCCGATTCATCTCATGCTCCCTTTTTCCCTCAATCGTGAACAAGACCCCGAGATACTTAAACTCCTCTGCTAGAGGCAGCAACTCATTCCCCACCTGGAGAGGGCAGTCTACCTTTTTCCAGTCGAGAACCATGGCCTCAGATCTGGAGCCACCTCACACTCAGCTGCAAACCGCCTCAGGTCATGCCACAGATGACAGCTCGGTGACGCCAGCCAGACCACATCATCCGCAAAAAGCAAAGATGAGATCCTGAGGTGCCCGAACCGGACCCCCATCGCCCCCTGGCTGGATTTGATTTATTTTAACAGTTGCTTTCAACTAAAGTGATGCCCATTTTTCAGTAAGCTGGGTCAGACAGTCCCTGAAGTGATTGGGGGTTAAGGGCCTTGGTCAGGGGTCCAACACTCTGCCAACCCTAGGATCTGACCTGTCCTTGCCCTCTGCACCCAAACCTCACCCCCATGGTGAGGAGGCAACTAGCAAGGTTTGTAAGCAGCTTGAAATGTATCTTCCTTTTTCCACTTTTGTTTGTATTATTTTAACTTGACAATATCTGTCAGTTAACAGCGACCTAGCAATTACAGACGTACCACCTTAACCCGCACAGCCACCCACCACCCCTAGCCGTGTCATGCCCATTTATTCATTAGAACACTCTTTTTTCTGCCCACCTTGATTTTCTCTGCACCCCATCACTAGCAAGAATTAAGACACAATAAGAGGAAAATATAATTAGTCTAATTGGATTTCCGATCGCTTGATCACGGTGTTCATAGCTAATTATGTCTGAGCAGAGTACAGTAGCTCCGAGGTCTGAATAAAATTATTTCTAATTCACATCTTACAGCGAAATCTGAGGTAACAGCAAGTCGATGTAACGCACAGTATTTGGCAGGAAATAACTTGGAGCTGGCAGTAAATATGAAAGGCTCAATATGAAACGCTCGGCTCAGTAACCACAGGCACGCATCTCAGAGTGTCGCGCCGGGAATCGAAAGTCGATAGCGGAAAATCCTCATACAGCATTTCAGAAGGAGACCATTAAATTACTTAGCAGGATATTAAGGCCGGCGATGTCAGCTGCCGATACGGCCCACAACTTATGAACTGCCGGTAATATTAATTGAGCCTGATCGTTTGCGGGACTAGCATTGATCGTTTCGGTCCTCATACGTGGCAGCGAGCTGAGTAGCGATTAAGGATGTGGACCTCCAACCCGAAGGCCGGTGTTCAGTGACCTGCTGGAGAACTAAGTGTCCCTGCAACAGTGTTTTCGGAAAGAGCACAATGCTAAAGCGGATTTACTGTCAGGTTCCGGTATTAAGAAATGTGAACTGGTGGGGGAGAGAGAGTGGTTACCCCCTGAGCAGGGTCTTATGGAACCTGGACTCTGTCTCAGGCCAGATAAGGCAGAAGCCAGGAATGCAACCTGGACGGAATTCCAGTGGGATGCACCATGTGAGAGGAAACACTGCTTTGAGACACAGGGGATTTCAGCAGCCAGGATTCGAACCCTCACCCCTGTGATTTCCTAGTTATCCATGATTCTGACATACTTGACACAGCCTTTTGGTGAACCCAGACAGCTGGGCTAGGATGGGCTCTTTTATGGGGGTGGGCAGACACAGCTCAAAGACCCAGGAAGCTCACTTGTTGTGAGAGGTGTAATTCGATAACATCAGTCATAATTGCGTTAGACATAATCCGTTCACTCCCTGGGCAATGGCTCTGGGGGGGGGACTTGACCCCTTTTGCCATCAGTTAGGGAGTGCAGAGGGTGGGAAACAGCCTCCCCCGGAAACCATGGCTCAGGTCCAAAATACCGGAAGCCAAATCAGGACACACACCCAGACGCACCCAGGCACACCCGGGCTGGGTTCATGGCGAGATGATCAGTAGCATGGCTTCCCATGCGTACAGCCAATCAGAACACTACTGGGTTGCCAGTATTGATGCTGGCCAGACAGATGATCCACACCAACCCTCTGTCAACATTTAGAGGCATCTCATCATACCCACAGGAAAAGATGATTTCCGTCTGTGAAAATGTGTGTGAGACAGTATAAGCAAGCAAATCAAGCCAATTGGCCGAAATTATGCGTTATATACCATTCGCACAAGCACAGATACATTGGAGCATATCCCATAATGCTGTCCTCTGAGAGAAACACACATATACAGTTGAGAATGAAGCTTAGGGTCCGCGCACAGTGTCAGACCATTTATCTGATTCCCCAGGAGCATTTTGGAGAGTTAAGGGCCTTGCTCAAGGGCCCAACAGACATATGACTATTCTCCCAACAATGGTATTTGAACCTGGGACCTTCCAGTCACATGGAGAGAAGCCTAACCTGCTGAACCACATATCAGCCCCGAGGTGGCATAGTGGTTAAGAAACTGGATTCAAGTCCCAGAGGAAGCACTGCTGCTGTATCACAGTGTGGGGTGCGAGTCCTAAGCTTAGCACTTATGCTGAAGAGCTTCAGAAACCTACCGTGACACACACTACTTCTTAAAGTCATTTCCAGGGAAGCCACAGTACTGCTAAAATTTTGACATAATATTAAATATTAAACATTGAGATTAAATGCTTTTAAAAACAAAATACTCATTGCACCAGTATTTCACAGTGCACTAATCCAGGATACTGCCACCTGTACTGTCCTCCAGACAGAGTGATGGCATGTTATACTCACCAATAGCAGATATGAACAGCTATAAATCTGGAATGGCACTAGGTTAGAATCCCCTGGAACCCCCCCCCCGTCCCCCCGTCCCCTGGTTGCATGGATATGGATACCAACCCTTCTGTTAGCACATGGACACATTTTTGTTGGGTGTAGGAGGCCTTTGCACCATCCGTTATCTGAAATAACGCATATTTGTCTTTACAGCTGTGTCGCTTATTGGCTGCTCTGTGAAGCACACGCAATTAAGGCTGCACTGTAGTTTAATGAACACCACCACCCCCCCCCGTATATGGTCAGATAAGATACGCTTTGATTTTCCTTGGATTTACCCACAATAGCTCAAATTCCTTTTGATTCAAACACAACAAAGAAGCCCTTCTTCCCCCTGGCTGCAGTTAAATCTCAAAATAGATGGTAATAGCGGGAATCTAAGACGGAGAATGGTAACAGTAAGAATAATGGTCAAAGTGGAAAACCAGTTTATCAGTATCTGAGAGAGCGCCGTATCTGATTTTAACCGCTTTTTTCTTAAAAAAACCTCCCTAGTTATTTCAACAACAGTAGCCCAAAACAGCCACCTCCCACCCCCAGTACCACTCAAGAGTATGCGAGTCTCAAAGTGCACTGCTCACGTCGTGGAATCACTAAGATTATCCAAAGTGTGCCCTGAAGAATTCAGAGTCTATGAACAACGTCAAGGCGACCCTTAGAAGAGCACAGTAAACAGACTTACGAGTGTCCCATTTCCCACACCCCTGCCCTGGCCAGCTTGGCATAAGAGAAGCTATTTCGAAGATTAGTCATATACAATAACAGATTATCTCTGCACTGCTGTGATCGTACATGTCCATTTCAAGTCCCTAGAAAGAAACTGCTACTCTACGACATTGAATAAGGTACTGAAATTACTTCAATAACGGATCCAGCTGTACAAACGACTGAAATTATGAGCTACGCAAGTGTTCTCTGGTGAGACGGTGCCTCTGCCGCACAGTTACGCCTTCTGTGGTCACTGCAAATTGGTGCGCTGACCCCTCTGTGTGACCAGTGCAGCTTGCTTTGGATGCATAACAACAAAAACACAACAGGGCTGCTAGAAAACCTGGACATGCATCCAAAGATGGAGCTCATGGGCAATTCTCTGATCTGCACATCCTATTCGCTTGACTGTGCCCAGAGACACCAAACGCTGCCCTGGTTGGCCTTTGGCCCCACTTCCTATCACAAAAATAGCCAATCAGAGGGAATGGCGTGTTGTTGGAGGTACATAATGAGCCAATATATCCCTAGTTTCAGAAAGAGGGTGTAGGGTGGGCTTTATGAGCCTTTCATTCTAGAAGGCAGTATTTAAAGCACAGCAGGTCTCGCCAGGAAAGCAGAGACAGGTAGGTTTTAATGACCCCCACGTCTAACAAGCTGAGTGCAGGCCTGCCCTGCAGCGGGGGTGGCCGACCCTTTGATACGGCCCTTTGGAGCGATCCCTTGGCCAACAATTAGCCAGTGAAAGTGGTCCTCTGCTTTGTGTCACGTTTTACATGCTCGGTAAGACGTCCGCGACGTGTCATAAAATGGCCCGTAAAGCATGGGGGTCAAGGCAACTCCACAAGCCCCCCACCTCCCCCCGCATGCCACCATCCCATACACTGGAACCACAAAGTTCACCCGCCACCCAACTCCAGACCCCAGTGTGTCAAGCTGCCAGTTCATGCTAAGCTTGAGTGGTATGTACTTTTTCATACTGTCTAGATATATACGGTGTACAGCATCTTCATGGTATTTTCCAAAACAACACTATTCTGATATGAATTTATAGAAGATAGATTTGCAGGATAAATTTCAGTTGATAAGAAGACCATGACATCGGTGTACCCAAAAAACTGCAAACACAGGTCACAAACCATCCCAAAACTCTTCTAAATACCCTGATTACTTTCCTTGTAAGAGTCACAAGGTCACAGCTTCCACTAAAACAATGAAAATGTAGTTCAGGCAATGTTACAGCCAATCCTAGACATGATGGCCATTCAGAGCACACCACATGTCCTATGTTTCGCCCCCTGTGTTTAACCAGCATGTAGCAGCAACTCAGCGCTCAGACTTGCGAGTTCAGTTGCAAAGTGAAGGCCAGCAAGTGACCCCTCATTCACAGGTGGGGAATGTATTACGCCATCTGTACCCCCATGTACATCGCTCTCGTTCCCTACCTATAATGTCCGGACTCCAGATAGGAAACACCAGAATGCCACAATTCCCATTGCTGTCAGTGTAAATGGAAGCCATGTGAGCATGCTATCACAGAGTGGCCACTAAGATGCTGTCTGCACTGTGGCAGAAGACCTGTGAATTGCAGCATGTTTGGTTGAGAACAAAGTGCCTTCACAGGAGGTCCTTCACAGAAGGACATTTACTGAGAGAGCTTTCACAGGGCTTTCTCAGGAGCTTTGAGAAACCAGAACTTGAACCAGCCCTTTCACATTTTTAAAAATTATTTACGTTCCAAGTGGCTGTGTTCCGGAACCACTTCATGGGGTTTTGTAGTGTCATAAGGCCTCAGACTAATGAGGCTCCTCTGTGACGGAACCTTTTTCTGGGCTGCTCCGGCAATGAAAATATGCAGGTTTAAATGTGCATCAACAGAGCATCCATTACACTCGATCGCACTGTAAACACGGGCTGATGAACTATAGGGGATGGGCTTCACTTTGCCGCTGTGTCACACCGTTAAGGGGTGGGGCCACAATCCACAGAGGGAGGCGGGCAGAGACCACTCTACCTGATGCTCCTAGCAGGCCACTGTGGGGCGCTGTGCTCTAGCATACCTCTCATTCATTCATTCCCTCCTGGCCACGCTTAGCCCTGGGATGCCTGCATGCCTGGCCCTGTCACCGGTGGGGAAAATCAGAACAGCGCGGGGGTGTTGGAACAGACCAACTAGGACTTTAACTCCATGTGGGCCCAAGTCAGAACACCTGAACAGTAAGACAAATGACCCCCCCCAGTGTAGTGCTAGTCCCATGGCCAGTGATTAGGGACTTATCCCATCGTTATTCCCATGTAGAGCTTGTGTAACACAAAACACAAAAAGGTTACACTGACTGAGAACATGTACCGTACTGTAGAAAGGCGAAACATAATAGCCATGTATTTTATCAGAATTGAGTTATGATTGAAATTGGGTCTCTTACGCTATGTTTTATATACTGATAAAATATCTTGGCTCAACTACACTTGGGTTTGAATAAAATTCTATAACTTACCTACCGACGGTACATAAGGGTGGACAGTCAAGAAACTTTTGACCTTTTACTCAGTTTCAGTGTAATTAATGTGAATAGTGGTGCTACAGGCGTAATGAGCAGGATGTGATCTTAATGTCCTCTGATAACACAGACATACTCCTGCTGTCATTAATTACACACTGAGTTACACACACACTGCCAATCTGCAACATGAAATACCTTTTATGTTTCTTATTATGAATCTTATAATTACTTCAAATGGTACAACGGGAAGTGTTCTTTGGTAGTAATTTAGGAAAGGTACCCTGTTATGCACACATTTCCTCAAGGAAACCAAACTTAATTAAACCCTACGTAATTAAACTGAGCGATAATGGTCAGCTGATGGTGGAAATTCCACCAGTTTAAGCCCAGGTTTCTTTTCACTACAGATGACTTGATTATAAATGACATAATTATTAAAAAAGCATAATATCTAGTTCTCAGTGCTTACAGCCAAACAGTTATGAATGTCTTGACCTTAGAGTGCAGGATTTTACATTTTTACATTTTACATTTAACATAAAGCAGAGTGATTAACACCAGAGCTGAGTTAATAAAAACCTTCAACTGATATACATGGAGATTATGTAACTTAGAGGGGGCAAAACAGGGGTACAGGTGACAACCAGTCCCACACCTAGTAGCCTAGGGACCACTAGGCTGGATCCAGACTGTCCCTGAAATGTGGGACCAACTTTACAGACCAACTTTTTAGCAAGGTGCTGAGGTCATCAGTGATTGTCAAGCTGAGTTTTATATTTTGATTATGACATTTGTACATATTTATTATTGATTTTGAGGAATCCCCAAATATGTTTCTATGCTAACATCCCAAGACTTGATCCCCATGGGGGTGGGAACTCTTCTGTAAAAACAGCTTGTGACCACGGTCCAGGTCTACGATCCAGCACAAATCGCTTTTTTCCCGTGGTAGGCTGAAGTGGCGATCGCTGTTTACCGGGAACAGCCTCAGCAGTGCTGATAATTACAATAATTACCGCCTATCTGTGGCGCTCATGCCACGGGCTATGCGGCCACGTGGGGTACAGGAGCTGCAGAGCAGCGCGAGATGTGTGCTCCTCTGCTGGGAAAAAAGGACCAGATAAGCAGAGTCCTGTAGCATTGATTGAAAGCATTTTCTCCACACTGAAATTACCTCCTCAAATGACTTTGACTGTTTTTAATGGCAGACTATAAACATCGGACGGTTTCTGGCTAAATGAACAAGTGGTAGAGGCTCTGCACTGAAGGTGCTCCTTCAGGGAGAATGATTGTCCTTCGCAAAGATAACCTAAACTAAAAGAAAAAAAAGTTAAGCATGATAACCAAAATTTCTGCATATTTATTGCCACTGGGATGAAGTACTTTGCTTGTGTTAAAATCAGGGGCTCTCCTGGGCCTAGATCCTTAAACAGCATGCCCCCCCCCCACCCGCTGAATATTCAAGATAATATAAAAAAAACAATTTAACTATTGCTTTATTTCACTATTTAGGCCAATACTGTTCAGCAACTCACACAGCAAAGCTGATATGTACAGTCAGTGGCATAGGAACAAGGCGGAACATGTAACCCCCCCTATATTTCATTTGCCTCCATTCACTACCCCCCCCCCCAAATAAATAGACCTTTGCATTTCAGTTGTGTCCCCTCAATATCAAACTCGCTCCTACACCCTTGTATACAGTATACATATATACACAGACTTATCCCTTTACATTTAAGCAAATATCCTGTTTAAGATATTTTACCCAAATCCCTGGTGTGGTGTCCACTGAACAGTTTCATATCTTGACCTGTAATGTTCCCCAGTCCCTCAACCAGGCATCTATTCCAAACCCGAAGTACTAGCCTTGCATTCCCAGTCCCATGTAAAGGTCTGGCCACTTCTGTATAGATTAGGTGCTGAACTCGAAAGCATATAATTTGCTAGTGAAATCACCGAAGGTCCCACACGCCCAGGAAAACTTCATTATATTATATATAGATAATAACAGTGTGAGTCACTGCTTAATATGTTGATTGCAAAATAATATTAGCATGATTGGTTTATATTGAGTCCAAGTATTGCAAATAAGTTTTATCTGGGGTCTCAATTTTCCCACAGAATTAATGGGAAATTTTTTCATTTGCAAATGACCCTCTGTCGCTCAGCTGCACCAGGACAAACATGGAAATACAGACACACACCCGAGTGGGACCTGGACCCTAAGTACCGGCTCTGTCCCTTTAGAAGCATTAAAACGCACTGCAGCTCATTAAGGGGACAGATTCCTCTACACCTGACTCAGGACTGTCAGGAACAGCCAGATTGAAATACATCTAGAGGAATTTCAAAAAACTAGCACGATTTTGCCTGTGTTTGATGGGTTCAGTACTCTGGAGACACAGAGATTTAACTTTCAGTCTACAAAGGCTGGTGCCCTTTCGGTAAGTGGGCACACGATAAAAAGTATAGATGTCTGTAACAATCCTTCCTAGACACAAAGAAGAGTGAAGCTGGGACAGAGACAGACCGCCATGGCGGAGAGGCATTCTGGTTTATCTCCGTTATCTATTCAATTAAACAGAAGAGGATTACCGCACTGTCAGATAACTTTGTGAAGTCAAAACGTTGCCTTGCTTTTTCGTCCAATTAAGGTCAGCAGGACTACATTGATCAGAGACTGTTAAGGCCGGAGCTGCCAGCAGGGGGTGCCGCCTCGTCCTCCCGACACACCTGAGGGGCTTTCGTGCAGTAACCGTGGTGGTAGGGCTTAACAGAGCTGATGCGCCTTAATGCTGATTTGTCAGGAGTAAATAGGTGACACATCCGACACCTGCCGCCATGGCGATACACGCAGAGATGGGTGCCAGTCCACCGCTGGCTTCCGCCCAGAATGACTTGATGATCCCACCCGTCCTCTGTAGCAGCCCACCTGCTCGCAGATCACCTCAAAACACAAAGCAAGAAGGAATGAAGGAAGGAGGGGGTGGAAAAAGAGAAAATGTCACACCTCACTGATTCCTAATAGCACAGACATCCTTAAGAGAGTTAAGAGTGAAAAGATGCAATTTTGCCCACTGGGAAGATGGTAGAGCCAAGGACAAAAGAGGCACTATATTGCATTCTAGGGTCACTGATATTGTCTCGCCTATAATTACTTCACTTCCTTTAATACGCCTCCAAAACTGTAGATTTGCCCCCACATACAACCCACATTTACAGACTACAAGTGTATAAGGGAGCGGAGCTGCTGTGGGGTCTGTCTGTGCAGTGAAGGGGTTAGAGG
>JAODKN010000008.1:12039694-12053868 GCA_026774425.1 Petrocephalus zakoni | reverse complement strand
CCCACATTTACAGACTACAAGTGTATAAGGGAGCGGAGCTGCTGTGGGGTCTGTCTGTGCAGTGAAGGGGTTAGAGGGGTTTGGATGGATGGACAGAAAAAACCACCACTGCCTGTTCTTCACTCGGTAGTCACTGGTAGCCAGGGAGGTATCCCAGGAGAAGTGACTGGATCAACATTGAGGTCTCCTCAGGACTGTGATGGTTTTTTTTTTTTAAAGAGTCCTTACGATTTATAAACCAGAAAGATAATAAAAAGACATCTGTTATTATCAAGATATCATGATTATGAATATTTTCTTCCCCTTTTAGCAAACAATACCCCCTAAAATGTTTGAATCACTTAAAATTTTACCAACCAGAATTTTTTTACTCAAATTCTGAATCAGATTAACTATCTGGCTTCTGGATATTGCAGTACCACTCAAGTGGACTCAGTCTGGTTTCAGCACCTACTGTGTTGTTTTATGCTAGTGAGAGGTTTGTTGTGTTTTTCTTTTACTCCTAGGTGGACCGTTTTGAATCTCCTGGTGTCAAATGGGCAAATGGGTCAGGCTGCACCAGCCCAAACTGCTAAACCTGCAAGCCGCAAGGGCTAGTAAGACGATTATGGGCAGACAGACCCTGCTACGCTCCGCTCGGAAGAAATCTTAGTAGGGGGACATTTTATTTTAAATTACAGTTTTATTCCAGCACAAAACATCAGCCTTTCTGCGACTTACTTTAGGCGTTCTCTAAACTGTTTCAAAGCGCATACATCCCTTTTTAAGAGCTGGAGGCGTTGTAGGGTTGCCACTTTTACCTTAAAATACAGAAGAACCGTCCTGTATTTAACAATAACAATTTCCGAGTTCTGATGAACGCAGCATCATCCTGTCCACATTTAGTATGAAAAGGCCGTTGGAATGATTAGATTATTTGTCTTATTTATAGTTAATAAGTTATGGATGACTTAACAATGTATATCCTGAAGACTAATTTAATTTGTTAAGTGTTATGCACCTTTTGATATAAAGCAACTGATTTCATGTGTCAAAGCTAATTTCATTACCAATGGGAGTTAATAACTGAAAAGTTTCTTATTCCATTTATTTTTATGTCCATTGATAATAAAGTACTTCAAATATTAAGTATGAATCGTAATACTTTCTTGAGACCATGGTTTAAGTTTTGATTTACCCCCGCTGGTGCGTCACTTGGCACATAGTGGTTGTGGCCCCACTATGGTTGGCCTCCTTTATTTCTCAGCATGAAATGTGGCACCCCTAGTCAGCTGTAGGCTTGTTACAACGCGATATTCTCTGCTGCAAGATACTTGAAAACGTTAACCGTGTCATTAAATACCATCATAAGAGTAGTTTCATATAAAATGTCCGTTCCCGCAAATAACTATACGCATCTAAGTGACTGCAAAGGGTGCATAAAGTCACTCCCCTTCGTTACTGCTACGAAATCTGAAATATTGCGTTTATCTGGAATTCTGTAAAGGGGCGAAAAAATGTGATCTTAGAAATTAAATTCATAGCGAAATCAAATAAACCCGGTCGATCACCGCGGTGTTTTAGTCACTGGCTTGTGGCCCGAGTGCAAAAAAAGCCGTAGTCAACAAATAGCACATTACAGCGAAAGCATCGAGCCACTTAAGATTTCTTTGAAGATGAATCAATCACTATATTATAGTGAGAGCCCATAGGCTCCCTTACCGATGATCGAAGAGTCAGCCTTCACTTCATAGTAGTCTGCCGGCATTGATGCCGTGATTGATCGCTGAATAGAAGTGACTTAGAAGAAGAAAAGGATTACACTTGTCAAACAAAGTCAATATGGGTGGCCTGGGCTGGTCAAATGTTTGCCGTAAATCGTACGTGGTGTCTGCACAGCTGCAGCGGAAAACAGAAAAACAAGCGGAAAAAATGAAAAGCACAGCCGATAGATCTGCTTTGCGGACAGACATATCTTACGGTCAAGCGTTTTTTTTAATTGACAGGACAGATACTCCTTCCGTAGAATTGCTTAGACATCAGCAACATTGTCAGCATCATCGGCTGCGTTTTCATTAAACCTCAGCCGAAGTGCAGTACAGAGAGAGAGAGAAATAACAATGTACTTAAAAACAAGCCTTAGCGTTTGCGCAGTGGGAATGGAGCCCCGGCCCCCGCGTTAATGCGCGCAATCTAACCGGCACCTCATGTAGGTTCAGGACCCCTGCAGGACCATTGCACCTTAAGGTTAAAGGGGTTAGCCCTACTTTATTTTTGATTTTACCACAGTCATATGCATTCTGTTATTTTATCGTTTTTGTCATCTTTTGCTCATTCTCCTGGTCGCCCGGAGGACCTGCCCATCACTAACCAGTTTCTTCCAGGCCCAGTTAGCTTTGCATACCGCAGCGCGCCTCTATGTGCGAAGACCTCGGTCCCCGCAAACCGGAGCCGAACCCACCCCCCAGCCCGGAGTTATTTACAGCGCACTGCTCTTTAATAGGGGGAATCAAAGCGTGATTGATTCAGGTTAATGTGACGGAGTGGCGACGTGAGGCTGCTTCCGAGTGCCCGGGTTAACAGAAAACACTAAACTTCCATAAACCGCCACGGAGATAAATCATAGTTATTCCCGATGTCTCTGACAGGCGCTTAAGCGCCCGCAATCATCGGAAGCGCCGCGGGAGACTCAGCGCCGCCTCTCAAAACATGCGGCGAGGGAAGGGGGGAGCGGATGGAACACGCCGGGAATCGGTCATATCAACGCCCCATCAAGGGACGGCTGTTTTACATAAATCTCCGAAAAGCAGTAAGTAAATTCGGCTGATGAAAACGCAATGAACGGACGCGGATGACTCCCCGATGCATTGCATCGGCGCAATTCGCTCACTGCGTGCTTGCTGGTGAGATTATAATGTTTGCTTTTATCTGTCAGAAATCGATATTTCAAACGTCGGATAAAAGAGGAAATTGAACTGGGAATAGACCGAAGAACTATAAAAGTACAAAGCACAATTATCAAAAAGCACTTAAAAAAAGCTTGATAGGATATACATAAAAATGTTGAAGACGACTGTCTCCCAGCAATAATGAGAACTTCATCTAACCCCCCGATCACCTCTACCAAAGGCTTTTGATCAGATGTGATGCTGCTTCACATACAGCCAATGGTCAGTTCAGTAGCCGACATATGAATCTCCAGGGAGATCGCCTCCTTGAGTTAGGGGAATGCCAAGTATGATGGTCGATTTTCTTTTAAGATTATGGGAAATTTGTTATGCTAAAAATGTCCATGTCGCAGATAAAGGGGTGTTTACCAAGAATTAGAAAAATACCTTAACATAGAATGGATTGGAATTGGCAGGAAAAAAACACATATAACTTTTTTACAAATATATAGGAATTATTTTGTTTTCATATATCATGCCTTACTCTCCTATGAAACACACAGGAGAGAGCAAAGCTTGGGGTCACAATCAGCCATTTATCTGGTACCGCAATGGGATTCAAACCAGCAACATTCTGTCATGGTAACAATCAGCCATCTATTTGGTATTGCAATGGGATTCAAACCAGCAACCTTCCGTCATGGTAACAATCAGCCATTTATCTGGTACTGCAATGGGATTCAAACCAGCAACCTTCTATCATGGTAACAATCATAAAGTCTGAACCTGCAAAGCCACACACCACCCCAGTCTCAGGGTACATACACACTGGTCACATCTCCCAATGCCTTACCCTTACTTAGCTGAAGAGGGAACACTCAGCATCATCACTGTTACACCAAGTGTTCCACAGCGCCCCCTTAAGGCTCAAGTTGCCCCCCAGTGGTCCCTTTGTGCCAAATGATATGAAGTCCCCTTCCACAGCTGTTCATTTTACCGGCACTCCCACAAATGGGAAATACAGCAACTTTTTATGGGTATGCTATACTGGAATGCAAAGAGAAAAAAACAACAAAGGAAATATCATATATCCACGAAATAAGCTGCATACTGGCAACATCCTGTGCGTGACCCATAAGGCCATGCGGCCCGTGTCAGTGTCATGTTCCTCACCTGTGCACAGGTATGCTTGCTGGACCCCATCTGTTTTCTCAGCATTGATGTAAACACAGCAGTAAAAAGAAGGTTGCGAGGGCTTGCTTTTTGGAAACAGACCGGGGGGGTACTGCACCTGAGAAGCTTGGACTGGGGCGGGAGGGGGTCGGTTCTCTGACAGCAGAAGAGCCCGACAGCTGGCCATCACTAGCCCTTGGACAGTGCTCATTAATTAATGGCCCGAGCTCATTTTCCAGGGGTGGTGTGGAGAAAGCTCATGCCACAGAGTGGGGAGTGATGAGAGCCCCCTGCCCCCCCCATTCCCAGCCGCTCCAGGGTTCTGCTTAGCTGACACCCCCCCCCTCCCCGCCCATACCCCTGCTGGGCCCCCCGTGCGTGTCGGGAAGGGCTGCCTCCCACCTGCTCAGCCGGGGATCATATTCACGGGAGTGGGCAGCCTCTTGCCTCTGTGCGCATGCAGGCTGTCAGTACCCCGCCACCCTGGGAGCCCTCCTGGACACGGCAGTGGTGACAGAGCCCCGATCCCCAGGCACCTGTGCATCGACCGCTGCTGCGTCCATGCCAAATGATGCCCCTGCCTTTTACACTCTAATTCACACACGGGGGAATTACCTAGGGCCTCATCGATCTTATAAGTATACAAACAAACAACTCGTAACTCATTCTGAAACAGACACTGCTCTGTTCTGGAGATCCTTTCAATCAGAAGGGGCATGTTTTGAAAATAAAATTCTCAAAAGCAGCAAAAGTTTGCAAAACATTTTCCTAAAATTCAATCATATCCTTTTGAGGATTTGTTTTTTACAAGGGGAAATGACCCTTAAAAATTAAAACCAGACGTACAGGGTACAGTACTGAAGTATGTTTCAGTGCTTTAATACAGAGGAAAACTCTATTCCTAGTTCACCCAGTCTTGCTGACTTGGATTCCTGCTCGGTGCAGTGGAAAGTGGACAGAAATAAGTAGCAAATATGTATTTATGCTTTGGCTGGCCAGGAGAACCCACAGGGTTTGAATGCATACACACACAGGGAACATGGGGCAGGTGGGCTACATTAACGTGATTAGCTGCCACTCCCTCTTAAAACCCACCCCAGCCTGAATCCCCCTAAATAACACCCCCCTTTATATCAGTGTTATTGATGGTTAGTCCAGATTTATGCTCAATGAAGATAATAGGTTTGCAGTTTACTTAATGTGTAATATATAGCTTAGTAGAATTTCTGCCCATGTCTGTTAGGTTGTGGGTTTGAATCCCATGGCTAGAAGAGAAGGGCATATGTGTAAGGCCCCTACACCTAACTGCTTTAGGAGTGCTGGATGCTGCCTGACCCCAGGCTTTCCTCACCTGTATCTCATAGAGGCAGCTGTTTTCAGCTTGAACATTATAGCAGACGAGACTGGAATAATGGGTGAAAATTCCAGGGCTAGAGCCTCAATGTAAAAATTACTGCTCATTCCATGCCATGTCAGAGGCTGAGTCTGTTCTTCCAAAAACGGTCACATCGGAATACAGTAGCATGATATTTTCAATATGTATTCAGTGACTCCAGGTCCAGGTAGCCAATCAGGAAGTGGTTAGATAAAGAACACTTCCTCATGAGAAATACTCATCATTTTAAAAGGTGGAGACAGGGATGGGATGGAGCTTTTAGTTTAGCCAGTGTTTCTCAAATCAGTCCTCAGGGACCCCCAGGCAGTCCAAGTTTTTGCTCCCTCCCAGCTCATTGGACCTCGTGGACCGTCTGGGGGTCCCGAGGACCGAGTTGGGAAACACTGGCTTAAGGTATGCCATGGTCTATATACAACGGCGGACATTTCAGGTCCAAAAAGTAAAAATCCAACCAGCCAGCTGAGCACTATGTGACTGGGATTCTTTGTGCTCAACTAGTAGGTTGAAACAAAATCCTGGTCCGGATTTTTACTTTCTGGACTGCCTCTGTCTGTACACCGACAAAGTGACTTTCAGGTGCAGCTGTTTGCAGCATTCCTCACATGTCCCACTATCAGACATCCAGGCTCAGAGCTAATAGTTGATTCTTCTACATTATGGACATCTTAAGAGTGCTCATTACGGCAGAGTATCTGCAGATCCGTATCTTAAACTGCGCTACATCGTCTGGAGCCACGCGTTTGAGAGAGATGTCAGCATGCGGCCGCAGCGCCCAGAGATATGAAGCTCTCTTTCACCCTCCATCATTTGCTTCACGCTTGGACGCTCGGGTCCTCAGGACCGGGGGGGCTCTCTTCATAAGCATATCAGTTTACTTGAAAGCCCTTCAACCATGGTAAACTTTTTTTTTCCTTAATTTAAGACCAGT
This sequence comes from Petrocephalus zakoni, assembly GCA_026774425.1. NCBI lineage: Eukaryota > Metazoa > Chordata > Actinopteri > Osteoglossiformes > Mormyridae > Petrocephalus > Petrocephalus zakoni. The sequence goes on along the minus strand of JAODKN010000008.1, from coordinate 12,047,504 downwards.
TAACGAACGCCATGCTTCAAGGGTTGAAGTTGGTTGGTTATATTCGCATAAATACACCCAAATTTATTCTCTGTATAAATAGACCGCCTTTGGTGCAAGAAGCAGGCCACAATCTTGTGTACACAAGTACAAAACAGATTGGCAGAGGTAAATTACACACTGTGTCAATTGCACATCTGACATGAGTGCAAAGTGAGCTTTTAATTCGTAACTATAGTACATTAAGTCCTTTATACATAATTAAACCATTTACCAGTTTCCAGTTAAACATAAGAGCAATTTAGACTCACTAATTTGCTGGAATGGAGTGATGAATTGTGGGAAATTTATTTTCTATGAGCGCCGTGTCAATAGCCCACAGCTTTCGGAGGTGCGTCTTACACAAATGCGACAACAGCCTTTGCTCGTCCCATAGCTCACAGCACAGCACTGTACCCAGCGGCAATATCTCCCGAAATGCACAGGAGCACCCTCTCCTCTCTCTACTGGTGTTATCATCGTAATTGTGGAATCTGGCCCGTCTGTGTGGAACATTCCTGCTTTTTGAAGTTTTTCTTTCTTTTGACTTTTCGTTTGGAATTTAAGATTGAAGAGTTTATCAGACACTTTGAACTAACTACTCTTTTTTACCCAAGGGCATTAGCTACATAAAACACCCTATTTTTTCCCATTACAGTGGTAGAACCAAACATTTTCATTGTAGGTATCCCAGTTAAAAGCATGCCATCAGTGGCTGAATTTAAGGAAGCATCAGAGTATTTCACCTCATTGCACAGCAAGGCATGATGGGTAATCAGAGAATGCATGAGGACAGTGGGAACATGAACAAAGTGATGTCACGTCATGGCTGCTCTTTGGGGAATCCAGCAGGAAGCCACCTTTCCCTCAGATCAAGCCGTGAGCAATTGGACATTTTTACAGGGAAGTTTATTATTCATGCATGGAACTACTTAGCAGGAGTTTTTATCCACAGAAATGTAGGTAGAGTATTATTTTACATCACCAGGAGAAGGCACGTAAAAGTCGCATTATGACTCAAGTCAAATCTGGTTTGTTCCTTGAAGCAGTCCTGTCATTTATGTGTGTGTCAGGTGGGGGATTGCCTAAGTGGGACTTATCACATCAGAACATATACCATTAAATGAACACATTCTAAATCTGTACCTGCTTAATAAAACCCTTTTCTTTTTTACTAGAAAGCTGGCCTTCTCTGGTGCTGATGGAGTGTGCGCGAGGCATGCCCTCTCGCAGTAATGACTTCAAAATTATATTTTGGACATAGCTTATGGCAGATGGGGACTTCTCTGGGATGAGAACAGCTCAATAAAATACACACAGGGGGTCGATGTGAATGGGAAAATAAAAGCCTTTTTGACAATGTTAAGCCCCACAGCTGCTTTGAGGCAATGGAGAGTTTTTTATCCGCTCTTCAGATGTTGGCTCGTGAGGGTGCATGACTTCCAAGGGTAACCAAAGTCACAACCCAGCATACTGTAGCACCACATTATGGCTGTTCTACTCTCCACTTTTCCCCCTCACCACCACGGGGGACAGAGCGCACTTCTAAAGGCAACTGCAAACTTTCACTGGAACGGCATGCCCGCCAATGGAGCACCATGGTCACTGTAGTCCCTGATATGCTAGTTTAAGACGATAATCTAAGGAGGACAGAATGAAATAAACAGAGTAGGGAGTAATGAGTGTTTGGTAGGACATTAGGACAGAAGGTCAGAGCCGCAGAGTATTGGGACAGAGAATAAGGACTGTTTGGTAGGACATTAGTAGTAGGATATTTGGATGGAAATTACGGAGTGTTTAGTAGGATATTAAGACCCAAATCCATAAGTGACATGACTGGGCCCTTGAATTTGGCAAGTCTAGCAGGAGAAACCTTTGCAGCACTATGTGTAGTCTGTGCACCTTGAAGACCAACACCAAGATGCGTGCTTGGATGGGCAAACAGTGCAATGAAGTACAGGTCAGGTACTAGAAGATGCTTTCAGCTAGCATTGGTTTCGTTCTGGTCCAGAACTTGAACTGCTTCTTTGGTTAATGATTCTGTTCCTGGCTGTTGAGAAGTAAGATGATTTTACTCCTGCACTTGTTTTTTTTTCGATGGTTCGGGGGCAGGGGTGAGGCATATAATTTAAAGCGATATCCTCTGCTAGCCTCCTGGATGATGAAATAAGAGCCACTTTAGGTGATTCCTGTGATAAAGTGAGCCGACCCAGACACACGCCGGGAGCAGATGATAGAATCGAACACGCCCCGTGTCGCCGTCGGGATCATCAGTCTCCCCGGGTCCATTAGCAGTGAGCTACTCGTCCTGCTGGAGCGTGATCCTGTGGTCCGAAGCATAGCCTCCACCAACTCAACAGGTGGAGACTCTAAATGGACAGAGGAGAGCCTAGTGGGCCATGTAGTGGACCCACACCAGGAGCCTGTCTCACTGCAGTGAACGGACGCAGGAATCCACAGCAGAGGCTGACAGTGTGAACAGGAGCCAGTGCTACAGCCAGCCCCCGCCTTCGTGCCACCTCCTAATTACATAAACAGCACCCTGTCTATTCATTATTCCTATTGGCAGTTTTATTTTTCCTTCCTTCCGGAAGGGGTGCATCGATGAGTCCGAAGGGTCAGCGGTTTAATCCGTAAAATGATGACATTGCATCCGAGTGATAAAGAAAAAATAAACACAGGCGAGGGGGCCGAGTGACAAATGCGAGCTCTTCAGGGGGACCATTAGGCGCTGACAGCTTCGGGGGGGTCCGTGCAACTGAGCGGGGGGCTCTAATTCTGTCTCATTACAGTACCCAGCTTGCACTTCCTCTCCATCCACTTAATTCATCGCTTATAGTTTGTCCCGTCGCAGCCTCTTGTTTTATTGCTAACTAACCCGCAGGTTATGGGCTTAATTTATGGCGGGAATCGCGCAACCAGCAAATCATGGAATATTTTCATTGATTGCCCGGCGATTGCCTAATCTGCCGTATGTCCTTGATTGTGTGGTACTTACTGATTGCCTTCCTCTAACTTAAAAATCAATCAAACAGCAACAACAAGAGCCGCTGGATAAATGGGCTTTAATGCAGAAGTCTGTCCTCAATCAAAGTTTTAATCCATAAACTGTGAAATAAAGGTTAATTATGCATGATGTATGCGGCAGGAATTCCACCACTGCCATCTGCCAATGGGGCACTACTGCTGCAAGACGGATCTCTAGTTGTCTTTACCCAGAGCATATTATGTAGAAAAGCATTAAGATATAAGACAATAGTGTGTAAATATTTTATCATGTTTTGTACCATAAACTAAAAGGCAGAATTGTCGTCATTGAGTGACATGCCGTTTGTGACTGAGCAGTGGCCCTCCCAGCTGCAGCCCGAATTGCGCTCCTCGAAAGCTCGACAGTCCGGCTTTTTTAATGGGGCTGATTCTTTTGACAGTGCCGAAACTTCCTCGCTCACTCCTGATGTGCCCTCAGTTGGCGGCACTCCTCAAGGTCTGGATGCCGTCAGAGCACACTTGGGATGCAAGGACTGCAGTCAGGACAGGATGAAATCGCAGTCGCTTCTGCTTAACGTCACTGGGGGTGGGGTGGAGTGGGGAAGGGGGGCAGGTGTACCGGGGGAAGTAAAAACAGCAGGTCTTTTCCGGGCCAAAGGCACCTCCAAGGAGAAGCAGGCAAAGCAAACACTGGAGCAGGGCATGGAGGTCAGGTGTTATTCTTGTAAGCGCGAGGCCCACCGTGACAAGCACTGATCTTCATTCGGCAGGACATGGGATGAGCCCCCTCCCAGGGGCACTTCACCTGTGTCACTGTCACCGTACGGGAAGGATGAACCGCTCTCATTGGCCTGCGTGTTAAAACAAACAAACAGACAAACAAATAAATAAATAAAAGGTCATCGGGGAGCCTTTAATGCCTCTGCTGAAAAGGACCCTAAACTAGTAAAATTTTCACATCCCTACCTCCAACTGAGAACTTTTACCGAGCCTCCCGCAGCTCCGTTGACGCCCGTGACCATCGCCCCACTGTGGAAAGTAGTAGTGGGTCTTCCGGAGGTGTTAATGTGCCCCTCATTGTCGTCCAGTGACTGTTCTGTGCATTGGCACCTTGGCTGGCGTGACCGTTGTTAAAGGGGAAGTGGCAGTCGGCCACAACCTGAGGCGCCCTAGTTAGCCCCCTAGTGGCCGCGCGGGCTCTGCAGCTGCTTGTCACGGCAGAGCGCCCCCTAAGCCAATGAAGTCTGCGCCGGGAATCGGCCATGTTTCATTTTCCAATTAGTAATTCTGGGATCAGGTTTCACGCGAGGTTTCATGCATAATTTCATTAAACCCAAACCAACTCTTTTCAAACGACGTACGACAAAGGGCTTAATGAATGGATTTATTCACAACTCGGCCAGAACACGAGCGGCAAATTGCAGATGGTGGGGGTGGGGGGGGGGGGTGAGCAGTCAGCTCAAATGACCAATAGAAACGCATCCAAGGCCCCGCACGTTATTCATGAATTACTTTTAGTTGCTCAGCAGATGCTTTCGGACCGGAGCGGCGTTTAATTAGCCCATTTGTATAGCTGGGTATTTTTTTACTGACGCGACTTGAGCTAATCACCCTGGTAAATGGTCCAACAGAAGAGACATGTTTTGTTGCAGGTGTAGCTCCTTATGCACCAAGCTACCTGTCCCAGATGGCCAGCTCTTAGAGCGACTCCGGCGCTGTTTTCCGCATGTACATCCTCCAGGCGCGTGTGTGCTTGCGTGTGCGTGTGTGGGCGTGCGTGGGCGTGCGTGAGATGGGCCAGACGTGTGGACACCGAGTAACCAGGCAGCCCTTTCATGCTCTGGCATATGGACTGTGGGGTCCGTTTAAAACTCCAGACCTGAAATGGAAATTTTTAACTTTGCTATTAAAAACTAAGAATTCATATAACTTGCGCCATTCAAATCTTTATAGATTCCAAGTTACAAATGACCTTGAAAAAAGAGGGGCGGGGGGCAGCGACAAAGGCTTTAATGAAAAACTTCTCGACAGGGATTGAATTACAGCACAAGTTAAAACGTTATAAATGAAGTAAGGAGGGCAGGAAACACGGCGGCCTGTGGTAATGGATCGCGGCTTACGGGGGGCTCTGGAACTCATCAATTTCCAAGCACACGCAGCGGCCCGACAGTGTATGCAGGGATAGGGTTAGCATTCGTCATTCATCTGAGCGTCAGGCACCTGCATGTGTCAAAAAAAGTAAATACTGAGCAAAATTCCACACTGCTACTGTTCTACAGCATTAAAAGTATTTAAAATATTGGATGAGTGTTCATAATGTTATGATGATGATGATGATTATAATTATTATTATTATTAAGGTTTTGTTGGCATTTATCCATCCTTCCTTCTTTCATAACTACTTGTCCAGTAGACAGGGCACGCACACATGCAAAAACATACAAATGGCCAATTCAAGAATTGTCGTCTACAGACATGGGAGGGCACTGGAGAACCTGGAGGACAGCATATGCAAAACAATAAGAATGAATAATAATGAACAAAAGTGTATGTGGGTGTGTATTATGTATGTATGTATGTATTACATTGTGGGGACATTTGGGCACAAGGGGAAACTCAGTTTGTGACTGCAATAAAAAAAAAATACTAAAAATATCAAAAGTCTTGTATTTTGTTTGGTTATTTATTGTTAATTTTAAGGCTGGGTAGAGGTTAAGGTTGTCATTGTTGGGTTTATGGTTTTGCCCATAGTGTGTGTGTGACCGGGTTTTATGCAGTGCGGTCCGCACACGTGGCCGTTTCCGAAGCAGTTAGGTGTCCCTGATGAAGTGCAGCTGCCATGTGTGCCGGGTGCAGCTACGAGGGAACAAACAAACCGGATGCAAACTGCTTTTTTTCGGCTGTGCGTGTGGCCAGTATAAAAGGTGCGTTTCATGAGATCTCAGGCTTAGATGCTGAAGGGGATTCCTGAGGCCCCCCAATGAGTCGCTTTAAATAGAAGCGTTTGCTCTGCCAGTTTTAATTTATCAAAGAAATCTGTGTTCTGCTTCCTAGCCCATCATCATGCAAGACAAGCGGGGGTGGGGGGGTGGGGGTACGCACACGATACACACGCTCACACATTGGCGCCCGCCTTCCCGCGCCGAGTCTCGCTTTAAGACGCACATACGGAAAGCGACAATCAGCCCGACGAGCTAACCAGCAAACAGCCACCACTTGATTAAAAGCGCCGAAATATTTATGATAAATTTCCTGTTTTGTCTGCCTGGCATCCCCATCCGAGCCGGCAGCGGCGCGCTGAAAGCCCCCGCAGACTGCCGCAGCATGTGCGGAAAATCTGCAGCCACACCACCCCTCCCCTGTCCTGTCCTGTCCCCATCCATCATGCTGCTGTAGGCCAAAGCTATTTCTACCCCTCATAATGCACGGGCTGATCCCTCGCGCCTAGGATCTGGGATGGCGGTCTGACAGGGGACAGGAAGAGCAGTAATGCTTGCAGGGGCCCTGGGGCCGGCGTCGGGGGCCGAATAGGGTCCTGCCTCTCTGACCAGGCCTTCTGCTGTCTCCAGTGTTTCCTGGATGCTCTCTCTCCCGTAAACAGATCCATCAAAATGGGTCGATGCTCCAGCTAATCACTAAAAGTTATCAGCTGAGCTCTCCTGAATCTGCAAACACAATCACTATGCAAATCCGCCTTCAAACCCCAGAACAGGAAATAGATGCATTGGAAGCATGTGCGCATACACACACACTCACACACACACACATACACACACACCCCGCATGCATCTATATGGGGACTGTCCATTGACTTCTATAGGAAAAACCCTAATCCCAATCACAACACCCTTAACCCCTACCCAACCCTAACCTTAACCATAAGTAACCAACCCAAAAACTTTTTAAGTAACCAACCCAAAGATTTTTGGCATGTTTACTTCTATGATTCTTCACAGATTTTTAGAAAATTGAGGTTATCCAAATGGGGACCTCTCCGTGCCATACATCCCTGTGACACCTGTCTGTCTAGCGACAGACCTGCTGGGGGGGGGCTGTGTGCATGTGTTTGTATATGGGGGCCCTGGGGTGTTGGTGTGGTGATGTAATAGATGCAGGCAGCTGTTCCTTCAGCCACAGGGTCATTATTTAAAAAAATAAGACACAGCCTCCAGTTGGGGAGGGCTGGGGGTTTGTGTGTAAGGGTAGGTGGGTGTGTGTCTCTGGACATGGCGGTCGGAGGGGGGGGGGGATGCAGGTGCTTTATCCAGTGGACAGAGAGACTGCAGCATGGAGAGACAAATGAATCCAGCAGGCATGCGGTACACACCGGAGATTGCTTATCGATCCGGATCGCAGTATCCAGGCCGGCCCTGGAGGAGCAGCAGAATTTTCTAAGGGAGTTAATAACCCAGCAGCTGAGCTGTCTTGTCCAATTCACTGAAGGCAGAGCCCTAATCAGCCCAGGACGCCTCATTCTGCCATGGGGGGCCTCACTCTCACCGCTCCTTTCTCTCTTTCACGCTCCGTCTCTCCGGCACTCGTCTGCACCTCCGAAGAGAGCCTCCCTCCCTTCCGCTCGCCCGGTGCCCCCCCAAAAGTGATTGAAAGGCTGGCCTGTAGAAAGAGGCTAATCAAATTGTTTATTATCAGTCCTGGTCAATATGTATGGATTGTTAAAACATCAAAGTCAGCCGTGGGAAAAGTAATGGCCACGCAGCCCTCTGACAGCTGCCATCCGGTGGCGATGGGCCCCAGGACCCGCCCCGCGTTTCAGCCTTCTGCTGCCAGTCCCGTGGGTGGTCAG
>JAODKN010000008.1:11989925-12018694 GCA_026774425.1 Petrocephalus zakoni | reverse complement strand
CCCCCCCCCCCCCCCCCCCCCCCCCCCCCCCCCCCCCCCCCCCCCCCCCCCCCCCCCCCCCCCCCCCCCCCCTACCTGTGAACAAACACACTGCTGTCTGCAGAGAGACCTCCAAAAATAGGAGTTTAAGCACATTTGTAAGGAGCTACCAAGGGCCACCCAGGCAGGGAGCCCCTGGCAGTACCCCCCCCAACCCTCTGGTGTGTGAACTGCAGTCAAACTTGGCCCTGATCTTCGGTTTTCATTAGGCCAGCTGTCCAGGGGTGCTTTTACACTGCATCGGATACCGTACTTTCGGTATGGTACCCTTTTCAATTACCTTCCGGCCACGTAACAATAGCAGTACTTTAGGTTCGAATACTTAAACTACCAAACCGACAGGGGTACTTTTTTGGTACTTCAGTACTTTGGGCTAGGACTCACAAACTTGTCCTTTGTTGATTAGTCATTAAAGCCTGCCTCTAAACCCAAAACAATAATAAATTAAGCAAAAAAAACTTTTTTCAAATTCAGTACAAAATACCCCGCCTCACATTGTGATGTCATTCAATGCCGGTACCAGTTCTTACACCAGTGGAAAACCCACTCCTTGCAAGTACTTTTGGTACTTTCTTGAAGTACAAAACCTGTTGCAGTGGAAATCTTGAGAGATGTCACTCCTTACGATGCAAGCTGCCCATCTTATCAATCCACTTATGCAAAAAGTGGGGCATCATCTAAAAGATGAAGAAACAAATCTGAAAGAAACCACAATCTACCTTCCATAAAACGTTTCTGCTTAATAAGTGGATGGAAATGTAAACAGGTAAGCTGGTAAAGAAGACCACGTGCCTTTACCAGGAAACTGGATTTTTGGATTCACGAAATAACTTGTCAAGGTAGTCCAGGCTAAATGCAAATGAATGAAGATAAAGTCAATTTTAACAGGGGTAACGTGAATCTGACAAGTTAACTAGCTAACCAAGAAACCTCGCTTCATGATACAGGCCCCACACCTCAGAAAAATATGACAAACAGACCAACCGACACGGACCACGAGTGCATGCAATGTTTCCTTGTCCGCAATGTTCTTAAAAGTAATGGCTGATGAGTTAGAGGCAACGTAAAATAGCACAGGAGGGGTAAATTCCAGGGGCTGTTAGAGAACTAGTTAAGAGGTGGTTAACATGGGAATTCGCACCCCCAACAGGTCACCCCCATAAACACAGGCAAAATCTCAAGTCAAGACACAAGAATCATTGAATCAGATGGCTTAGAATAATTACAGAATAAGATTAAAAAAAGTTAAAATTCATCAATATGTGTTTTTTAATCCATAAATAGGCAGTAATCTGGTAGTGCTGAAGTCTGCTTACATGGCCAGCTTCACAGCTGTCAGAAACAGCCTTTAAGTATACCCCAAAATCCTTAATTGACTAACAGTTATATGTTTTTGCAACTATAAACTAAACTTTCTCCCTCTCACAGTAAAAAAATGTATATATGCAATAGGTGACATGTGAGGCGGAACAGGTTTGGTTACAGTACCACCTGAAAACAAAGTATTTTGCAGGCGGCATTTTCCCACAATTCTCTACATTTTTTTTTCTCTCAAAAACAAACGGGCATTCTCTGGCAAGGGCCGAAAGAGATCCTTTCAATGCCGAGCATTAAATTAGTATGGGTAATTCCTAGCCATTGTCAGGCACTGGGAAGCCAGTCCATATAGGAGTGCCTGTACTGAATTACAAGGCTGATTCGCTGACCCCCAAGATGTGTGGCCCGTCTTTGAATGAAGGAGCTTTTTCATTTACAGAGTAAGAGGAGGTATCATTTTTCCCCAGACAGGAGTCATTCAGCATTAACACAATGTGTTATTACTGGTTTTTAATTGAAATGTAAATTCTGGGAACACTGTGAGCCACATTAATCTGAGGGAAAAGGGCACGACTGGTTTTGCAATCCGTGGAAACGGGCTGCCTTCATGTTAATAGTTAACCCCAGACAACCCGAGGGTATAATTCAAGAAAGGCCTGGTCCACCAACCCCATCCCCCCAGTTAAAAATCCACAAAAACTGTAAGATAACTCATCTGAAACAACACAGTATGCATGTCAGACCAACTCAAAAGCAAAGCTCTTACGTTGCGCCTCTTCAGTGTTTCATAAAAACAGCATCCCTCCGAAACCACATCTTTACACATCTTTACACATCTTTTACACCTACACATTTAAAAATGTTAAACATTTTAAACAAATAAGTAAATGCTTTTGACAAACAGCAACACTGTCGGACACCTGCATATAGCTGATCAGTAGTGTGGTGTGGTATTTTTGGTTTGTTATATTTAGGTAGGTGACAAAGGCAAATCCATATTTTTAAAAATAAACAATCTTCTCTATATTTCCACTGACATCTGTTTATACTGGGATTTACTTAGGGTTGAGATTAGCAGGACTAGACAGCTGTACATTCAGAAACAATGGATAATTCCAAAAACTAGCCACGGCAGGCACAGAGAGTCTGGCAGTGCTGGTAACCGAAAAGGTGTCCATCAGATAGGCCAGGGGAAGACAGGCCACTAGGTAATCCTCAGACATATCCTGACATTTAGCATTTTCTCAGCCCTCCGCCACCTTCCCTGACCGACCAATGGATACCAGACCCTGCAGCCAAATCCCAGCCATAACTAAAGTCGATTAATAGCATATCGATGGCCCGTGACAAGGGCCTTCCTGGCCAACGTAACTCGGTCAAGCGGCTGAGATAATTAAGTGCATAACGGCCCGGCGATTTAATCTAATGTTTTTCATATGGATTGATTATTTAATGTGAAGACAGGGCTAGCGGGGGCCGTTAAAGTGGGAACTCCGGGATACATTTATGACCGGTCAGAGGATATCCTCCTGATCCTGGGTGACATCCATCAACTGATGTGCATGGAACTGCAGAACAAGCAGGAATATAATAAGAGCAGGAAGAAGTGTGCTGATTAAGAAAGCTGACGTGTGGCCTGTACCTAAGTTTGCTCCATGATGGCTGCATGATGCATTATCTTATACGTCACTTTGGACAAAAGTATTAGTTAATAAATACATGTAAATGTGGGAGAAAACCGAGTCCAGAAACTGGTCAACCTGAATGGATTCAGTAGCTACTCTGGAGGGGAAAAAAACGAATCAGGAAGAAATTTTAATTGTTTTGGAAATTTACAATACATTACCTGCACCTTCATAATGCCTTTATAATGCATTCATAGAACATTCATAAGCATTTCATATGAATGCTTGCTCTCGACTGAAATAAAACAGGTGAATATATGCCACTTTGAGAGTTAAAACTACTTCAGCTTGCCTGGGGTTTGTGCAAAAATGTCACAGCTGGACTGTTTTCATGTTAAATTATGGGATGTGGGGCGTTTGTGGGGCAGAACTGCCCATAGAGGTGACATCACAGTTGGAAACTACCAGTTAGCTTCAGCCAACCAAATGGAGCATGCCATTTCGGCTAGTGGGCACTTGGCTCTCATGAACGGGAGGCAAGTTAAGTTGTCCCAGCACAGAGTCATTTGACACCCCTGATTTTGCGTTGTGTCAAGTAGAAGACCAGTACGTAGCCTGCAGAACCACCATGCACCTCCAGAAACTTCTGTCCCTCTGCAGGTGTGCTTACGATCCCTCTTGAGTGCATGGCTGGCACTTTTGTGCAGAGAGTGACATAAGATTTTACCGATTTACACAGCTGGACACTTCACATTCACATTAATTACCTCACTCAACTGCAGGGCCCTGCTTGGGGAAACCAAACTTCAGAATAAAAGACTCTGCCCTTAACCGTTACACAGCACACAAGCATTCTGGTGCACCAGCATTTCTCAGCATCCCTACCTGCCTGCAGTTCAAACTAAGTAATTCATCTGATGCTAAGCAGGTTTGGGGTTGCCAGTACTTGGCCAGGGGACCAACTAAGAAAGCTGTGCTACTGCTGGATGCCTCAGTGCAGTGATAGGGACACTGTACTATAAAAGAGCCATCCTTGGTGAATTCTCTCCTGCCCCTTCACCACCTTAGCCACAATGTGGTGAGCATACTGGTGCAGAATGGCTGCTGTGGTATCATCCTGGTGGGTGCTACACAGTAGTGGTGGTTCCAGTGGCCTCCCCTTGGTTCTGTAAAGTGTTTTGCGTGTCTTGAAAGGTGCTATGTACACGTAACATTCATTTGTAACGATAGTCAGTCCTGCCAAAAAAATTAATAAATTAACCATAACTGGGGATGGTTATATGACACATCCAGAGTTTCCTATGTGAGACATATGCTTATTTGCAGTTTTACTCAGTGCTGTGCAGTGAGTCATTTTAACGTGTCACTCAGGTGAGCCGGTCTAACGACTGCGGTATTATACCGCGAAATATGTGACAATCATAACGCAATGGATTTCGGTGACACCCTAAAGAGTGCGGTAGCTGAGCGCGGAAGTGTGCAAGGAGGGCAGCTGAGTGATGTCGGGCCGCCGCCGCTCCCATCGGATCCGCCTGTCCAGGGAGAGTTCGATCTTTTGCCTCGGAGCTGAAGTGAGCAGGAGGAGACGTCAGGACGAGACTTTTCAGACGACGGGAAGCAAGACACGCCATTATTGGGCCCGTCGCTGCCAAACTTCAAGAGCCCCTGGGGGAGCGGTGGTGCCTCAGCTGGTGTCCAAAGAGGTGGCACGGAGTGGGGGGGAGGGGGGGGGGACACAGAGTATCGACCTCTGGACAGGTGCTCTTTTCACTCGCGGCACACAAATGACAGATTCAATAAACTCGCAGCATCGCGGGATAACGGCGCGGACAGGACAGCTAAAGCCACTCAGCTGGCCCCCACGTCCCCGAGGAGCTCCAGAGAAAAGAGGGGAAAAAATATTCTAATAACCCTCACGTCTTTATCTTCTCACAACCTTTGTGTAACAGAATATTCCTAAAAGCCCAAATCCCACCATCTTAAAGGCACGGCTACACGGAGAGGAATGAGGACGGCTAAAACCGCAGCATAAATTAAAGTTAGATTGGAATGGGGGAAATTTAATCTTCAAAATGGCATTAAAACGGAGTGTCCTGTGGTCTCCAAGGGTTGCAACAGACAAGAGCTGGCTAGAGTTTCTTTTGTAATTGTTATGGTGAAAGGGACACAATCTACCTACTTAATCTTGAAGCAGGTCCCTTAACTGGACAGAAAAGCGATCTGCCCATATTACTGTACAGCAGAAAAAGCACGAGAGATGCATTTAAAAACGGAGATGCATGTCTGAAAAGAGACTTAAACACAGGTCAGGCACCCTCACCACCTCTTTTCTAAAGCGTCTCTATCGCCGTTCTTTTATTAATGCTCCGTATGTGAACCTGGGGACCGTGAAGATCAAACTGGCCCAGTTCCGCGAATCCGGCGGAGATCGGCATGACAATGAAACGACTGTCCCGTCTGCGAGGAAACCCATCGCGGCACGCAGTCAGAGATACCTTAGGCGTAATGAGTGGACGGTACGAGACCAGGCGCGAGGTTTATCCGAGTCCCCAGATAGATGCCATTTGGAAAATTGCTGTCTGACAGAGCTGGATGCTCTTGTTAAAGAGGGTAAAAACTGGCACGATAATCCCAGACCATAGGCTGGGACTTCTAAGGTGAGGGGGTCCAACTCTCTTTAGTTGTCAACCATTTACTCTCTCTTATTCATTTACTGCAGTTAACCCCCCTGCAAAACTCCAGTATCTAATATTTCGTTCCACCAGGAAATAGTAAATGAGAATCACAGACTGGAGGAGAAATTTTATTTCACTCAGACTGTCATGTTTATTGCGCTAGATCACAGAACATTGGTCCATTATCGCACTGTACGCTGGAAGAGACACCAGCTAGGACTTTATGTTTTGAATGCATAGAGAGATCACAGATAGGGCAAAGTCCAGTTTATTATCTCTCTGGCCGCAACAAATTTTGGCAGGGAAGCTGAAATGAGAGGCATAGAGGCAGGTATTCAAACTGACAAAATGCTAAGTTAATGGCGACCCGACTCTGTCACAGGCACGGGCCCGGAGAGGGACACACTGCTCGTGCTTAGGCCGGGCCTGCTTTCCGACCCCCGTGGCCGACGTGACTGGGGGCTTCCGGAAGGCGCTTCGGTGGTCACCATTGTCCATGGCGGGCCTTTGATCTCACCGCAGAAAGGCGAGGGAATCAGCGGGGGGCCACTTAGGGTGCCGCAGAATCGGGAGAGACGGTGTGGGGGAGGGGGAAAGCTACCGAAAGTGTCTGTGCCGCTAATCCACACAGAGCGCGGCCCAGTCGCGACGGGCTCCAACGGCAGGCTTCACTTTACAGCAGCACTAATATTCAAACCGAGCTCCCCCCCGCGGCCCACCTAATCTGAGGAGCTGCTTTTTCAGGCTCCTTCAGTGGTACGAAACTTCTGAGAACAAGTCAATTCCCATCAAAGCTCCCAAACAATTCCTTTGAAGAATTTTTGCACGGGCATCATTCCTCAGATTTCAATTGCTGATCGCAGCGAAATCAGATGTAATTAAGATTTTCTTGGAGGCCTCGCGGATGAAGACTTGGCAGAAAGTGGCATTAGGGAGCAGCAGTTTCTATTTGCAGAGGATTTTTTTTTTTAGACCCATCGAGTGTAAAGCCAAGAGTGCACAGGCACTGTAAGCGCAGTCACTCCGCACGTCAGAGGCCCTTGGCAGGCACACTTCCCATATCGCCCGCTATTAAACAGCCACGCTAAAGAAGTCGCGTTTACAAAGACGGCAAAAAAAAAACAAAACGATTCTCCGCCGCCACTGAAAGAGAGAACGGGCAGAGACGTGAGCAGGCAGGCGGGCAACGTGTGAGCCCCAGATGTGGAGCAGGGCGAGGGACAGCAAAGCCCCAAACGGCACGCGTAAGCGCCGGCCAACGCGGACCCCGGCTACGCGCAGGCGTACACAACGAGCATGAGTGAGAGACTCGTACAGGCGGGGGGGTAATTCCAAGAGTCCTTGGCTGACAGGGGCCCTAAAAAATTTGTAACATGATTGAATTATATGAAAATATGATATGCTTCAATGGGGCCCAACATCTCTAGTGGCACCCCTGCTTCCTCCCCCTGCTCTCCTCCTAACTGCTGTGCCTGTGCTGAGCAAACAGGTCAGACTGGGAGATCAATTCGGATGCATTTTTGCCACCTGAGCTTTAAGTGCTGTTGTATTCCTCTACAGAGCAATCGATACTCAGTCGGGTATGTGGTGCAGGGGGAAGAGAAAGGGAGATACTAGGAGGCTCCTTTCGCGAGTAAGAGCCTGGTTTGTTCTCATCAGGTCGTTTACACTCTGCATCTCCTTGTGGTCTCTTCATACATTTTCAGAAGAAGTGATTAATCGTCACTGTTGACACACCACAGAGCAGTGCTTTGGAGGGTGCCTGGCTGGTTAGGGATTCAAACCCGCAGCCTTTCAATCACAAGTGTACGTCCCTAACCATCAGACCACCACTGGCCCTAACATGAAAGGACTCCTCCGTTAAATGTAATTTTCAGTTCAGATCACAAACAGCAGTGCATGATTCCCTGTATTCAGTAATCACTTGCCCTTTGCTCTATCTGGCCTTACTAAGCTTTGACCTGATCGGTTTTAAGTAACTAAACTAAAAGCAACTATACGTGTATAATCAAATAAACATCTCAGCAGACCGCAGCTTTCATTTAAGCAATTACATCATTTAAAAATCCCCATCTACCGGAGGCCTGACACTTGCTCTGCAGCAATAGGATGCCATGGTTCATTTAAGAAACGGACGACTTGTGTTTGTTTCAACGAAGGCATCTCTCACAGCAAGTGTAATTAATGTGGGCATGACAAAGCGCGGAAGCCTTCGCTAGGTGAAATTACCGCCGGCCGAAAACGCTGTGTAAAACGAGTTTAAGCAATACGCGTTGCTTTAAAGTGCAAAAAAAAAAGATTTCGTTATGTCCAGGTAGCTGGGCATAATTTGACGTACATTCAAATCGATTTATAGGCATTCATTATTTAAATAATAATAATAATACAGAGCATCACGTGCTGTGTCTTCACTTCAAATAAATGTTATACGATATTAAGACGTAGAACCATTTAAAACCACATTATGTTGCTTGTTTATTCCTAAGCCGTAAGGACAATGACGGCTGGCGGTCTGTACCTCACAGGCAGATTAAAATCCGAGGTCAATGCGATCTCCATTTAAACATATATGACGGATACTATTCTTTTTTAAGTCTTCGAAGGTTTCTTGTGCCCTTTTACCTTTTACGTGCAGCTCAGTGACACGGAGACAGCTTTTCCTCTTCGCCCGCTTTCCCCAAACACACTTCACGGCCCTGTGATGACAGTGATCGGGTGCTATACTTTGATTTTCACAACCGCCTTAGCTAGGACCGAAATAGATCATATTATAAGTTTAATATCACGTATGTTTCTACTTGCGATGTGGCCAAATATAATATCTGGAGTCACAAAAAGCCTTTACAAACACGGGAGGTTAAATGTACGTGAAATAAAATCGATAAAACACGCTGTACGAATCACATCCATAATTACTAGCGTGGTTTCGGAAAAAAAGACGCTCCTGTATTAATTTATTGTCGGAACCATTTCTTCGATCACTTAGGTTTCTTTAAACAGACGAATAAATAAAAAGAGTAATAAATAACTTTTCATAATACACCAAATCAATGGCAATGTCATTGCTCGCGGGCTGCTTAAGTCGCGTGACACCGCTGCGTTAAAGTTTTTGTCATTGTGGTGATTATCATTCTTTGTAATATAAGTTCCTGCAACAGAAGAATTACAATAATGAATAAATCATAAATTCTGTAAGGAAATGAAAATGTAACGCCGTATATTCTATTGAGGTTGACAAATAAAATCATCTAGCGCTTAGACGGATTGCGAAGAAAATATATAAAGTCATGTATTTTGTGGAAATTTTGAAAATGAAAACTTTTTCGTATTTTCTACAGAGAGCCAGCCGTCTTCATTCTGTATGTACTTGTTTTCTAACGTAGGCTACACCTCACCACATTTAACATGTTATAAATCTTACAGGGAAGAAAAGGGAGTATCAATATTATTAAAATGTAACATAACAGTTTTACTTATTTAAATTTACTTATTTTAATATTTAAATAAACCATAAAATGATTTATTGGAACCTTAAAATTGCAAAACGAACGATCAGGAATTGCCAAAAGCTCGCCGCTGCCTATTCGTGTAGCCCGTGTGCTTTAATACCCATAAGGGGCTTTTGCGTGATTTTCACCTCCCGTTACTCAGTTAAATCTCCGCACTTTGTCCTCGAGGCATTCCACAAATAAACACCCGAGTGCGAAAATTCGAAAACTGCCGTATACTTTCAGTCAGCAGTCTGATCTAAGTAAAGCAAATCCAGCTTTCCGTAATAAAAGGAGCCGGAAGCCGATGCTCTGCTCAAACAAAAGCCCTACCGGGGGGGAGCCGGATGCGATCGGAGCGGGAATACCTGGTGAGAGGGGCGGGGATCTATCGGCAAAACCGGCCCATTGCAGGGATCATTTAGCATCTAGATCTTGTAAATATTGGGGAATTTAGTTGGCTAAACCCAGAGAGACTGGCGGAGGGAGGGGGAAGGGGATTTGGACAATGCTGGGCTTAAATTAACATGGGCTTAAATTAACAGATCCTATATTGCAGGAAGTGCAATGGTGTGGAAAATTAAATGCAGCTGTTTAAAAGCCGGGGTAAATCATTTCAAATAATTATTCGTTGTATTAATAATATTTCAGAGGTAAAGCTGTTAATTTTATCTGTTAAATTTCCGTGTCGCTTTACCGAGATCATATTGAGATTTAAAAGTTAATGTCTGTATACTAAACCGTAGCTGGCTTATCTATAAATTCGTTTTAACATTTTCCAGTATGATTGAAACGCACGAAACTGTTTAAGCATGCAAGTGCAACAAAGTCGTGATGATTTATTGTTTACAGTGTTTGAAACAAAGAAAGTAAAATAATTTTAAAAATAGTTAAGGAAACGTTCTAAAACATTGACCACTGTCCAAACTGAAACAGAAATAAAAACTGAGCACTCAGGTAGCACGATGCTTTAAAAAAACATTTAATGAACCAGCGTATGATATTTAAGAGTTGCATATTTTAAACTTTTCTTTCAATTTTTAAATTGAAGAGATGCATGCTTTCGAACCTTTAAGATAATGGACAATAAATTACAGTGTACCCTGCTACTTTAAATTGTCCTTGAGTATTCTGCTAGGCTTACTTTAAAAATATAAATTTTGCATTGAAATGAAACAAACATTTTTCCAGAACAAATTTTCGCATTTCCGGGCCACAGAAATCATCAGTACAGACACGGTAATACCGACAATTCCTATGGCTCGATGTGGCACGTAAAGATTTTATAGGTTGACAAGAGTGGGAAAGATGGACAAATTCGACAGTCACAATCTTTTTGTATTATGCAACTGAGACGAAGCCGTTATTTTTACCTCCGACAAATTGCTCAGGCTGCACTGTAGAAGCCGCCTTTCAGTTGAAATAGAGGGGATTTTAACATGTGGTTTTTAGAAGCAGCATGCGTGCGGAGAATGACTGATCTCACTCGCCCGCAATTCAAGGAATGTAATGCAGTTTGCTTCCCGTGTTCATTTAATTAAATATTGATGCAAAAAGTAACAAAATAAATGAGACGATAATAAAAAAAGGAAAACGGTATGCGTCAGTGTTAAACCATAGCACAAGAGGCGTATTCACATCACGTCCGGCGTCAACTTGAATAAAATTACTTGAAGTAGGAGGACATGCCTTCTTTTGGTGGGGAAAGACGGCTGTATTTGCTTATAAGGGTTAGCAATTGGAATATCTCGGTTGTTAGTTCGCTATTAAGCTGTAGAGGAGTCAAATACTTAAATTTCAAAGCATGATATTGTCCAAAAGGTTTGCCAAACCTCATTTGTATAACTTTATATTATTAAAAACCACGCACTTGTCTTCCGGGCGACAAGGACTGCTATTTGAGGAATGTGTACATCTCTCGCTACGGACCAAGTTGTTAAAGGTCTGATTATGTACAGAAGCATCTACACCTACACTGCATACGTGGTCTAGAAAGATGCTGAATGCAGCAAATGGCGATCCAGCACTTCCAACGCGTGAGGGAGAAAAAAGAAGAAAAAAAACTCGACGCAAATCTCTTCTGTTCGGCCGGGAAAGACGAAAGGCTGGAAACTTCTAGCTTTTAGCTTAATACCTCAAATCAAAAGACAAATAACACGCTACAAAAACAAACATAAGTCTTAGGTAAGAATAAAGTACAATATCGTAAACAAAAATGGGTTAATTCTATGAAAAACTTAAACAGCCGTTTTATTTTTTATTTTTCTCCTTCAAAAGAAAAAAAAAAGACGACATGGAGGGGATGAAAGACGACTTCGGCATCGTAGACACTGTCCTGCTGTCGCTATTTTGTCAGAGAGGGAAGATTAAACGATATAAAGCTAGTGGGTTTTCCAGCACAGAAGTGTACATTATTTACAACCTTTTTCCGTTTATTAGATCTAACACATTACAGGAACATCAAAGGCTATGTTATACATATATACTACATATATAAAATAATTTAATGCCAAGGTCATCTACCCAGATATGGTTGCAAATGCTGAGTTTCAAAAGCACGTTTTTTTAAGCACTCATACAAACCCATCCTGGCCATAGAACAGAAAACTAACCGTTAATGTTTCCTCTGGATTCCAAGCAAGGTTATAATCACTAATAAATAAGCGTCTTAAAACTGTATCATGTTGTACATTGTACAAAAAGAGTCAGTTTTTTTCCCCGATAAAGTCCATAAAGTTTCTTTTATGCCTTGACCCCCCATCCCCCCGTTTTGCACCATGGGAAGGCCAGCGTCTGCTAGTTGGTGACTATTTCTTTATTATCCTCCATGAAACGTGCAAACCGGAAATGAGTCCCGTTGTCGGCTCCGGCCATCTTCTCGAGCCCGGCGAGCGCGCTGCTCGCCTCCGAAATGGGCAGCTTCTCCAGGCTGCCCGTGCCGCCCCCCAGAGGCGAGCTGCCCCCGTGGCCCACACTCCCAGAGAGGGGTGGCAGCCCCCCATTCTGGATGACGGAGATCTCGTTAGCCTTCATGGCCAGGCCGCTGGAGAAGGCTGCAGCGTACTGGTTCCAGAAGCCAGTCGGGTCGCCGTTGCCAGCTCGCGACGCCATGTCCTTCTGGAAAATCTCTGGGAACTTGACGGGGTTGGTGCCCAGAAAGGCCATGGGACCATCCACGGAGAGCCTGCGGCCTCGCCTGGCAGGGGCACTATTCCACATGTGAGTTCCCATATGAACCTGCACAGAGAACAAAATGCGCCCCCCCCCCGGAAAGATTAGCACGGCTAATCTCAAGGGGACATCAAACACACACACACACACACACACACATACACACACCAACAGAACCGGTAGTAGTCATTTAATCCAGCAAATTAGATCCCCGCTGCCTTCCTACCAGCTTCCATAGTTCTAAACGCTTTACAGCAGTTTCTCGACTTGGACCTCGGAGAGCCCCAGACAGCCCATGTTTTGGGAGGGAGCAAAAATGTGGACTGTCTGGGGGGCCCTGAGGACCAGAATGGGAAACTGCTTTACAGCAGAAGACAAGATCTTGGTTATAGGCAAAATTAGACAATCAGGTATCTTAATATGAAGGGCGATTGTAAGGTCAAAATGGATACAGGCAGGACAATGTTTAGGTGAAGCAAATGCTGAGAGTAATATTAGTCTTTCATATATTCAGCAAGAATTTGCTTTTATGGTATGAAAAGCAGAATTAAAATAAATCGCTGTTCACCAAGAGTAGTGTGTGTGTTTTGCCAACATCTGAGCAAATGATTAATATTTAAAACAAAGTTGTTCTTGTTTTTAATGCTTTGCACATAACCATGGTGTCATTTTTATTACACAATCCTAAGCTAAACTATCTATAGCTGCTCCTGTAAACTTAACATCAACTTTCATTTCATAAAATGCATAAATCAAAAAATGTCATGTAGTCTGTGTAAAATGCTATCCCTGTTAAAAGTTCTCGGCTAATGATTGCAGATCTGACATTTATCAAAAGTGGCTACCAAGTAGATTTTCCATGGTGGTTTAATTTCTGTTAGATGCAAAATGGGTACCATTGCTCAACTGGCAAAGACATTTTAGTCACGTATTTAGTGACTAGGAAGGTTAACCCGAGGAGAGATATTAATCACACCTGTATGGAGAAAAATCCCATAAGAAAATCCTACACCACCCCTATGTAGCTACTCAATCCAAACACCAGTGCATTTGAACTTCATATTTATACAACCATTTTTTTTAACTATATACATGTGAGACTTTCAGACATGCATGGTTCTCCAAGACAACCCCTGTGATTGTTGTGAAGGAGTACTGTGCTTCATGTGGGTGCTGAGAGAAATATGCAGTTTGAGAAGTTAATGATTAGGAATACAAAGAGGCAAATGAGTATTCGTTTACAACCATGACTAAACGTACCTTGAGATTGCCTTTGGTAGTGAAAGCTCGTCCACAGATAGTGCACGCAAATGGTTTCTCCCCAGTGTGGGTTCGTTCATGGATCTGCAGTGCACTGGAAGAGGAGAAGGTCTTTCCACAGGAATTGCAATTATGCTGCTTAGGTGTCCGCCGAGGAGGGGCTGAGGAGAGCACTGGGGGTGATGTGGCAGCCTGGGATGGCACCAGGCTCACCACAGGGTCCTTGGTATCCTGGTAGGAGCCATGGAGGAAGCCATTGACCTCCGTCTTGATCATGGAGGCCAGGGAGCCAGTGGAGAGGATTGAGGGACTGGGGCTGGGGTTGGAGGGCTCAAAGAGCTGCGAGGGTAGGTCTCGCATCTGGTGGGTTAGCATGTGCTGCTTGAGGTTACCCTTGGTAGAGAAGCCGCGGTTGCAGGCTGTGCAGATGAAGGGTCTTTCTTTGGTATGGCTTCGGTAATGAATGTCCAAGGCACTCTGGCAGGCGAAGGTCTTGCCACAGATGTCACAAGCCGTGTTCTTGAAGGTGCTGCGCTCACGGAAGGGAAACATCATGGTCAGGGTGTCCTTTGAGGAGTTACAGGATGTCAGATCTAGAGCCCCAGTGGCAGGGGACTGCTTGGAACCTGTGTTAATATGGTCCAGAGACAAAGCCTTCAAGTGTCGGTCTTCAAAGTTGGGGGACTTACGGTGAACAGGGGCACTGTTGGTGGGAGACAGAGCCTGCATTGACGAGGTAGACTCGGAAACTGCTGGGCTTCCAGCACTTTGGCTCTCGACATCACCCCCCAGGGATGAGGAGTCGTTGGTGAGGCGGTCCCCCTCCAAAGAACCATTTTCCATGGATTTTGCTCTGATGGCCTGCAGCTCCTCTAGTAGCTCTTGCTGGATCACCTTGGTCTGGTTCTCCATACTTCCCCTCCCTACATGCTCAGACTGACCTGGGGAGGAGCACCGGCTGTCCTGGGAGGCCTCGGTTGACCTGGGCGTGTCTGGGATACTGCTGTCGGGGAAATCTTCCATGCATTCCATGTTCTCATCAGAGAAGTTCTCCAAATCATCAAAATTTCTCTCATCGAAGGAGCCCGCATCTGAACCCATAGATTCAGGGTAAGTGTCAGGGAGGGGGGTATTAGGAATCTGCCCTCCCATATGCATACGGATGTGCTGCTGCAGGACCACAGCATTGGTGAACTTCTTCTGGCAGATGGGGCAGGAGTGCTGGACCCGGAGCGGGGGCATGGCGCGGTGGACACTGTAGTGCGTCTTCAGGTTGCCCTTTGTGGTGAACGCACGGCCACACACTCTGCACTTGAAGGGCCTCTCGCCGGTGTGTGTGCGGTAGTGCATCTTCAGCGCACTCTGGCAGCTGAGCACACGGTGACAGATGACACACTCGTTAGGGTCACTCCCCTTCCTGTCAATGTTCTCCACGAGCTGCTGCAGCTTGGAGGTCTCCGACGTGTGAATGGGCTCCAGAAGGCCCGCAAAGGGGAACTTGGCCTTGAAGGGCTCAGACATGAGCGGCACCAGAGGATTGGTGGTCACTGGAGGGCTGCTGGTGGCACCCTCTCTGCTGCTCTCCATGGCAGAGCTTACACTCGTGAAGAAGCTGATAGGTTGAGTGCCCTCTTCGGTCTTCCCATTTGAGGTAGGCAGGGTACCACCTTCGCCTTCTTCAGAGACACAGTCGTTACTCTTTGCAGAGAGATCGGCTGCACCTGAGTCACTTCTGACCGAGCTGGAGGGGCTCATGATGGCCACAGAATGGCTCTCCTCTTTCTTAATGAAAGGGGGTAGACTGTGAAGGGTAGGAGGAAGCAAGAGGCCCACGGAGGAGGTCAGGGTAGACAGAACTGGCTTACTATCCAGCCAACTGGTCACTGGCTTTTCTGGTGGCATGGACATGCCATACGGAATGCCGGTACTCGTCGGAATGTTATCTAAATGTTCTGGAACGGGGTAAGGGTTCATCTGGATGTGAGGGTACTTCTCTTTATGCCTCTGGAAGTGAACTTTCAGGTTCCCACGGGTGGAGAAGCGGTTCCCACAAATGTTACATTTGTACGGCCTCTCCCCGGTGTGAGATCGCAGGTGAATCTGCAAGGCACTGTCACTCCCAAACACCTTGGCACAGAACCTGCATTTATGTTTGAAGAAAGCTTCCTCTGAACTACTCTTGGGTTCAAATGAGGTGACGCTGGGGGACTTGCCTTTCCTTTGCTGTGCCAGAGCGGCCAGTGAGCTCAAGTCTTCCACAGTCGTGCCCACGCTGGGCAGCGAGTTAGGGAACATGGGATTGCCAGGCAGGGTCTGAGGTAGTAGCGGATTTGCTACGGGGTTCAAAAGGCTCCCTATTCCAAAAGCAGCTGTGGATGTTTTCACCAGTGATGGATTGCCGAGGGGGGGCTGTGCAGGTGGCCTTTCTGATAGGGTGCTTCCAGCCGACGGTGTGCCGATGCTCTGAGATGACTCGCCCCCAGGGGGCGCCACTGCACTGCCAGGGTCACCCTGAGGTACCTGCACCACTGCTGCCGTCAAGTGTTTCAGACTGCTGATGCTGGCAGACTGGCTGGCAAGGCTCTGTGCTAGCCCTGCGGCCGCAGCTAGCTGCTGGGAGAGGTGCGAGCTGAGGGCCGACAGCGGGCTGGCGGCCGTCCCTGACATCCCAGAGGGGCTGCTGGGGGCCTCGGGTGTCTCGGGGGTCTGTGACGCCAGCAACAGGATCTGGTGGCGGATCTGCTCGATGAGCTGGAGCTGGTGGACCTGCTGCTGCTGCAGGGCCAGGAGCTGCTCCATCAGGGCCGGCACGGCCACCCTGCAGCTGGTACCGCTGGAACGGGTTCCCTGGGAGAACTGAGCCACGGCCACCTTGGTGCTCTGTAGGTTCTCGATGATGACATTGCTGCTGATCATGGACAAACCGCCCAGGTCGCTCAGATTGGCTAGCTGAGGTAGAGATGTGGGTATGGCCGAGGCTCTGGTGGCCGGACCAGAACCACTCCCGACGCCGCCGCTGTGGTCGAGGCTGCGCGCTGCAGAACCTTTGCCATCGGCGGCGCTGCTCGGGTGAGCTGGGGGTACGTCAACATCCATGGATTCAACTTCTTCGGGAGGGCTGTCCTCAGTGGGGCCGCTGCACTCAGCAGGACCGGAGCCGGCAGCCGAGTCGCCCGCCAGCTCAACGGGGTTTCCGCTGGGCGAGCCCGGCGAGAAGGGCTCGGGAGGGGAAGCCGGGCCGTCGCTCACGATCAGGACCAGAGGGTTCTTAGTGCAGTTCTTCTGGTGCCGCTCCAGGTCGTTGAGGTCAAAGAACTCGGCGCAGCAGCTCCCACAGACGCGGGCGTCCGATTCGGCTCTCGGGGGGCTCTCCGGACAAGGCTCCACGTCCCCTGCAAACACATAAGGACATGGGATTAGTAACCAAAATGCATTGTGGCAGAAGGCGGCACTTTAGGCTCTAACTTAGTTAATCTGTCTTACTCTTATCTGCCTCTAGACTCTCACAAAATGCAGCAGTGCTGTGCCACAATAACGGGATAAGAGGAGAAATCAATAACACACCTCAAGTATTGCTTAAAACTGATCTTTGTAAATGCGCAAGAGGGTTCCATCAATGCAGCTGTCTTAGATAATCATTTTCTTTAGATAATCCATCAAAATATAAAATACTCCCAACTGAAGATGTCGGGGCTTAATGCATTTTCATAGCGGAGTATTGATTCCCGATATTTCATACTCCTCAGTGTCTACTTGTCCGCAAAGCGCAAATCAGCCATATGAAGGATTTATTAGACTTTCAAACAGCTGTCAGTGATGCTCATTTTCAGCCAGCCAGGGGTGTCTTGGGCGGCTCCTACCTGCCACTGGGCTAATTTGTGGCCTTTTGTCCTGCCAGAGGTTCCTGATACAGAGTGTGAGCCGCGTAGCTTGTGGGGGCAGAGCAAAATGCCAGAAAAAGGCAACAGGGCAACCGCTGTAAAGGTCTGGGGGCGTTTGCAAAATAATAAAAAAATATGCATACATACCTTTTAAAAAATATCTAGCTTATTTAAAAATAAGGTACGCGTTTAATATTTAATGAACTCTGCATAGTCAAAGGGAATATAGTTCTTTTTTAAAAACTGCACTTGTTTTCCCATACAAAAAGGAAAAAAAAAAATACCTAAAAATAAATAAACTGTTCATTAGCATCGATAACAGTCAACCTCATAATAGAAAAGGTGAATCAGCTTTCAATAATTAACAGAAACTACTCACAAAGAAGCAGGAGAATCTGTGCAGCTCTTGCATGGACATACGTGTACATTTGATACAGTGGAAGTCAGTAGTAGGAGGGTACAGCAGCTCACAAACACACCCCTAATCTTAAGGCCCAGGTCAATTAAGCAACACCAGCCCCGGAAAAATTCCCGTCCCCTGTGCCGGCACCACGGCGCTTAACACGTACGTTGATTTACAAATTACAATTTTCCATGAATCCCTTTCAACGCCTTTGTTCCACCGTCTCACCGCATTATAAGTTAGCATGAGAATTCATTTGCAAATGAAGCCCCCTCTCCCTCCCACCCACCCTCAACTCCCCCCTGCCGCCAAAAAAACTATGGTGACCCCCGTGTCATTGTAAAGCAGCATGGCATGCTATTGTTTGCACAGCATGGTAGCTGCAGGGCCAATCTGTGCGCCCATCTCAGCCAGGTCCCCCAGCAGATCATCCTCAATTCAGGGATTAACTCCCTCCGTGTTCCCCTGTACTGAAACATCAGATAACACTAAGTTGCCATGACAGTAAAACTTTCCGTCACACCTCAATACCATGCCAAAAAAATAAATAAAGCATGCAGGGGGATTCTGGGGGACAAACAGATGCAACACATAACTTATTAGACCGAAAGAAAAACTAGATTCTAAAGAAAAAACCACGGGGGGAAAAATTTCTATATTATATATGCACACATATTATACAAATATAACTGATGATATAAAAAAAATCTAAATAGGCTAGATGAAATAACTACAAGGGCAGTTAATTTCTACTGAAGTTATTTGAATAAAATATCAACGTGATTTTTCCAGAAAAATCCTGCAGAAACTGCTCTACAGCTGTTAGGCAGTGGACACTTCTCCCCCTAAAATTAATGGTGGCTTTGACAAACAGCGGGCCTCGGGGGGTGGCGTGGGAGGGTGGGGGGGTTGGGATGAGAGTGGAGCAGCGGCAGTTCAGAAGCAGCATCGCCGAACAAGAGCGCAGAGTATCAGCTCTCACGAGATAAAGGTGGCGCTCTGTGGAGTTCTGCCGAGATTCAGTCCATCGGGCCATGCCTCAAACTGTGTCAACAGGATTTTCACACATTCTGCATTATTTTTAATAACTGTAGAAATGCTATGTTTTAGACACAAACACCACAACACTAAAGTCACCAGAAAACTTTGCATAAATATATCAATTCAACACTGTGCTTCTTTTACAGAGCTGCTGCATGCAGACTCATTTTGGCGAAAGAGGAAATGTTTTACAGGAAATGGTCTCATTTCTCTGGATGGACGAGTTGATACTGGTGGACAGAAAATAACCTCTAAGCAGGAGTTCCTTGGTCTAACGGGACTGTACACCAGCTCAGAAGCAAATGAAGCCATAACTTACTACCGAATCTCCCTTCAGCATGGAGACCAGGCTCAAATTTTAATGCAGACACTTCCTAAATAAGTTAACAAATATATACATTAACTTGGGTAACCAGTCTCACAAAAAATGAGAAATGATTTAACCTACAAAGTACATTAAAAATATATAGCTTATAAATTGGTTTGTCTGGACAATGCTTGAGAACAAATAATTAAATTCTGCAGCTCCTTGTATTTTCTGGTAATTCCAAATCCCTGTAATATTTTAACTAATTGCACCCGCATGTTAACAATTACATTTTTTTTTTTAAACTGAATGTTCAACAAGTGAATGACAGATGAATGCAGTGCAGTTAGTTTTCATAGAGACAATACTTTTATTTAATGGATTTCTGAAAAAATGCATTTCAGAAATGGTATCTAATTTAGAGAAGTACTGGACAAAATAGTGCATTAAAAGTATGAGAGTATATTCTCCCCGCTTGTGTGGAGGAAAAAGACAGCAAAAAACCATCAACACACATTATACCAGATGCTGAGAAATACATGATAAGTTATTCATATTGGTTTTCATAAGACAATATTTTCAAATGATTTAAAATGAACAGAAGTTTTAAAAATCTTAAACGGTTCAACAGACCCTTTAATATTCCAAATATCACTTCAAAAGTTACACCTCAAACTTCTTTTTAAAATCCCACACAGCCAAAGCAACAGATTTCGGATATTCCTTCAACACGGGAAAACTTTACCCTCCACTAGCAAAACAAAGTGCAGCACTGCACAAACTCTGCATTTCGCAGCGTTAAGGTGGATTACCCCGGATTCATACGAGCGCAATTTCCCTACAAAAACGTCATAGCTCAAATCGTGTCATTGGTGTACAGCGGAGAAGCGGCCGATTAAACAGGCCCGATGGGGTAGGAGAGTATGGTGCCCAGAGCAGAGGGACACCACGGACTGAGCAGGAGAAGGCGGGGGTTTGGAGCAGGGAGCCGCATCGACCCAGCAGCGGGAAAGGAGAGAGACCGGGAGGACAGCAGGGGAGGGAAAGAAAGTGCCAGAGATCAGAAATTAGAGGTTTGGGAGCTCCTACGTTACATCTGCAGGACCGAGGTCCCCTCGCCAGACTTCAGGACGCGTCCAAACACGGCACCTCTCCGGTTGACCCCGTAAAGCCCGAAACAAGTCCGACTAAACGCCGAATGAGGTTCCATCAGAGCGACGATTCCCCCGAAGGAACTAGCTTCAACAGCTCTACGGCACTGACTCCAGATTTAAAGTGGGGAGGGGGGGTTAAGGAGAGAGAAGGAGAAAGCAGGTCCTTAGGGCTACATCGAACTTCTACTATATAAACATTGGCAAGATGTCAAGTAACCGAATCCTTGCCATTTTCTGGGCAGAGCTGTGCGGACGGACCACCCCGTCAATCTGCTTTTGGGGGACTGCTCTGTGAAGGTGAAAGGGACCGTTAGAACAGCTATACTGATAACCCCCCCCCCCCATCAAATTAAAGGGCCAGACTCCTGCTAGGGAGCCTGTGACTCAACTGCGGGGGTCAACCGTTGGATATGGAAGCCCCTCTGCTCTGCCTAGACTCAGAGTCTCTCCCCATCTCCCCACGGCGGGATGCTGGCAAAGGTTAAAATAGCAGAGTGGCAGTAGTTGAGCTCAAGGGGCGAACGGCTGACTCCTTCGTCGGCGACCCTCCCTCCCTCCCTGACGCCCACCCACAAACACATGAGCCAGGGGGTAACATTTCTACAAAATATATCGCTGTTAAAGACTCCGTTTCACTCCCAGAATTATAAAGACAAATATTGACGTTATGTTTATTGTGCATTTAGGTTATGTACATATAACTTATACACGGAGGTGATAAGGTTTATTACATTTTAGACTGACGCAGTCCAGCAGCTTGTAGGAAACTTCTGAGATGCCTCAGCCGACAGATGAGCAAAGCTCTGCTAATCAAGCCCTGCCGAGCAACTGGTGAACTTTAGGAAGGCAGGACAAAAGCATCAGAGCCATTCGTTGACAGCTAAAGACTGTCCTGAGTGCGCATCGCTGCCGAGCAACACCAGACAACAGCCGTCTGGTCTGCCGGATGGTAAAAAAAAATAAAATTAAAAAGTTAAGATGCACCACAATGACACATATCAATGTTAAATTCATGCAACCATTTGTCCCAGAAAGACAACTTTGTGATCACAGTCGACATGCATCATGGTTGGTCGTACTGATAAACACGCGCAGCTAAAATACTTTTTCTTCATTAAAGCAAATTTAAATTCACAGAAAATTAATCACTCGAAACATTTTAATATTACATTTGGGGGAAGGCCGTGGATGTTGTTTTGGAAATTTTAAAACAATCTTAGTATAAAACAATGCGTAAAAGGTTAAATACTGAAAGATACATTATGTAAAAATGATTTCTGTTACTATAATACATTCTTGTGATTTTAAATTCTCACCTTGCTTCAGCTTTAACTACAGATACATAATATAAGGTCAACTTTTCCTTTATTCCTGCTACTATTAAGATGAAAATAACACTTCCCCTTTGAAAGTTTAATTTTTATGTCGTTGGGAACACAGACTTTGCCTACTCAGGTCGCATATTTGACATTTGGACACAATGTACAAAAATAGAGCCAAAATGCTAAATTATGTAGAAAATTACTTGATTTTGTTTATGAGGGACAAAGCTGAACACACGCCACATGAAAGGCCCTTATCAAAAAAGCCTTATGGAAGGAGGGCACACAGAAAGGCAAGGAGGGGAGAAATCGGTGATAGTCTGTCTTTGTACGCTTTTACCTAAGGACATAATTAGGCCACTTTAGAGAACTTGTGTAGATGTACTTAAAAATATCTTAAAAGTACCAAAAGTTCAACCAAAGTTATTAAAAAAAAAAAAAAAACAAGCGCCCACACAGCGTACGAATGAGTGGTTATTTTTTATTTTTTTTACCTGTCATACGATCCATTAGGAACCTCTAATTGTCCAGATTCAAGTATATTAAGTCGTGTTAATATTACAAATTTTATTCCGGCTTTTAAGTAATAAAATAAGACGCATGAACATTTTATATCAGTCGCGCAAAGCACTTGGGGCAGGCCAGCCTCAACGCAAAATTACACACTAAACATGGGCGAAACTACACTTTATAAAGTCTAGTTAAAAAGTTACTCCACAAGCAATCAAGCCCCTTTTAAGTATTCAGTAACAGTAAAAAGAGCAGGATTTACAGAGGAATATGGAAAGTCTTGAAGTCATTTTAATAAGTAACTAGAGAAAGTTATTTTCGATACATGTACTTTAAATGTAAATTGCCTAATTTCTGACCGGTTGCCTTCTCTAATCTTTACTAGCATTCTCATATCGACGCCTTTAGAAACGCATTTATTTTGCAATAGGATTTCTGAGACAATATTTTTTTTAAAGTACACCAAATTACTTCACAATTCGGGAGCCACGCCAGCAACCCAACGTGGGTTTTGCCGGTTTCAATATTTAACCATGTACATTGTCAAAAGTCAGTACATGGCGATCAAAACATTTGGACGTTAACACGATATAAGGTTGCATCCTATTTCAGCCAACACGGGACCTACGTCAAAGATTTTACTAAATACCTATCTTCGGATAATTGCTTAATCTCTTGCATAATATTTTACAGAATATTACGGAATGCTGTAATTTGGCAACGTGCAATCGCCTAAAACAAGCCATTTGTGTAGATCGCGTCTTAGGTCATTTTTCCCAGTACATTTTAAATATTTTACCGAGAAGGTTGCTTAGAAAGACGTGACCCTTTTCTCTCCCTGGGCGCGCTGAAATCACCGAGCACCGACCTATACACAGCGACCTCCGGGACAAGCAACTTTACAGTTTAATGCATCGACGGATCACTTTTATTACAAAATTCACTTGTGTCTAGCAAAAGGTGTTTCCCGGCCACATTGTAATTAAACACCGAAAGTGAGGTTCGTAAACGCCGGCACCAGCTAGGACCTTCGATCGCTTATAAGTATGCGGATTTAAAGCTGGACCGCACTTCTAAACATGTTGCTGGTGGGAAAGACGCGCAGTTCGAAAAGTTTCTAAAGTAAAGATAAGGGAAGTCGCGGAGAGTGAACACCGGGAGCAGCAAACGTGAAAATGGCATTTCCGACGCGATAATTATTCTCGTTGTTATTGCGATTAAAATGAGACTAATACAAATCAGGCAGTCATAGGATTTCAAACAAAAAAAAAAAAAAGTTGAAGCGGGCGAATCGGAAATCGCAAGAAATTCTGCGGGGAAAACGAGAGAGAAAAGTCCGGAAAGTGGGACCGGGCTGGATTTGGTCCTGGGGCTCATAAGGATAAAAGGTACATCGGTGTGATCCGGGGCTCGTCTCGCACTCACCATTGTGCTCCGATAAGGCCAAACGCGGGTCCGACTGGAAATGCTGCGGCTTCGCCTGTTTCCTCCGCGACATGGTGGCTCACACATCAGCCGGGACGGAATAGAAAATTGCTAAAAAATCTTCTCGGAATTACGGAAATCGAGCCCATCCACCGCGCATGTGTCCTGCTATAATTATGATTATCAATAATGCTTTGCGATTAATCATACAGGGGCTCTTTGAGGGGCGATTGGCACCTCGCCAGCCCCCTATTCAAATGAAGCCTCTTTAATCAATTAGCTCCTGATTTGCTGGGGAGTCTTGTCTCTCTCTCGCCTCCCACCCAATGAGTTGATCCGTGTGGAGGAAAGGCTGGATTTTCCAACTCGCTTTAGATACAGTTTAACCCTTCTTAGTAACCATCTGGGACTTGTGCGCAGTTTATCTTGGCTACTATAGGAATGTCAGAGTCCTACGCTCATACGTCCCCGGTATCGCTCTTATTTATCAATCGCCAAACAAACGCACAGAGGTTTCAATAAATCCTGATGACCGCAGTGGTGTTACAATCCGTGCGGTCACACACACATCTCGGCACCACGTCTAGCCCGCATCACTCCCCTTATCCTCCTGTGCATTAAGGTCATAAACTCCGAGCTCTAGTATAATGGCAAACGCCGCTCCTACCGCTAGACAAATGTTCCTTTAGGCTAGAGAGAGAGAGAGAAAAAGTAAGTTGTCTAATCAAAATTAGTTTCGTGCCTAAACGCGATGGCAAGATCTCGGAAGTCCACAGAATGTCTCGAATATCCAATTCGGGTTCATTTTAATTATCGCCGTACAAAGTAGCTAACACGTTTTCAGCACACACCGCATTCGCCGAACAAACAAACTTTAAGGGCCCATGTAGCGCTGTGAGAAACGCGGAGCCCTGCCCATCGAGGATGCGATTGGCCGCGGATCTATTCTATCATAGGCCGGCGGAGGTGCCGGGTCGCGGTGCGTGTGTGTGTGTGCGTGCGTGTGTGTGCACATGTAGGGTAAGTACAAGTGGCGACGGCGTGAGAGAGAATAAGAAAACACTTCGCCGCTTTCGGGGCACAATTTGTTAACTTCCTTCGAGATTTTCTTTTTTTTTTTGCTTATTTCTCTGAAATTTAAGGGCATTTTAGTTAGTGCGGATGGTATAAAGGGCGATCGCGGTGCGAAGGAGAGCCGGGACGGCGTCAGTGTACGCTGGCAGAAATGAGAGATGTTCATATCATTTACAACAGCAATATAGAACTGTCTTTAAAATATAGTGCGAATAATTTTACAAATATATGTATTTCATTTTTATAAACAGTTGTGAGAGGCGCGATACAGTCAAGGAAATGTACATTTCTTTAGTCGAGTTCCTTCTTTATAATTATAGCATGTGAGTAAAGGAACAAAAAACGGCGTATTTGTCATGTAACTCATTACCTCACGTCTACGACCTATGTGTTTCATATATGTATATTATAGTGTCTATATATATTTAACGAATTTATGAAGCCATAGAGGTCAGCAGCAAACACTGTATTGGAATAAAACGAACATTAAAAAAAAATAAAAATAAAAAAGTAACACCGGCGTGGTAATATGTATGACTATTCCGTAACATGCGGCACGAGATGGCTTGGGTTATGCCCATGATAAAACTTTATGCTTAAAGTTATTTAAAGGGGCCCGTCAAGAATAAAAAATAAAGCACAGTGTATGATAATAATAAGAATAACAACTCAAGCTATAAACTGAAACTATGAATAGTGGAAACGATAATAATAATAATGATAATAATAATAATAAGCCGCTATTATAAAACCGTTTAATCAGGAAGTGTTTGGGAGTATATAAATCCAAAGGGGAGGCAGGGATGTCCTGCTCTGCGGCTGATTTATTCTAAGGAAAAGACAAACGAAGCTATCAGCTGGGGTGATTTTGAAGAATGAAGATAATAATGTTACTATAGGTGATGCCTCGGATGCCATTATTTTTCACTGAATATTTAAAGAGCAGCTGCAGGCGAGATGGATCCAGTGCCTTTCTGCCTCGGCCACCTACTTAGGACGTCTCTTATTTATTTATTAATGAAAGAAAAGACAAAAAAGAAATGGAATCAGAAAGACAAACCTTCTTGCGTTTTTTTTCAGGCTGATTAATCGCCGCGAGTTGGACGTAACAGTAACCCACGTGTATGTATCATAACTCTTGTGGAAGTTGGGGGGAAAAAAAAACACACACACACACACACAATTGAATTGGCACAATGAGCTGCTGTCAAGATTCAGTAACTTTAACAAAACCCACAAAAAATTGTGGTAATTAATTTATTGAGGTCATCTGCATAAGTTAAACATTTATCCCTAGATATTATAAGAAAGCTTTTTAGACGAAGAACATCTATTGAAAATGCATGTTGTTTTAAATAAAATTCACCAGTGCAAAGTCAAGAATTCTGTCACCGAACTCATACCAGCAATAAATACAAAGAGATATAGAAGGCATGTCTGCAATATTGTAATACCCTGAGCTGGAAAATCAATGGTCA
This sequence comes from Petrocephalus zakoni, assembly GCA_026774425.1. Taxonomy (NCBI): domain Eukaryota; kingdom Metazoa; phylum Chordata; class Actinopteri; order Osteoglossiformes; family Mormyridae; genus Petrocephalus; species Petrocephalus zakoni. The sequence goes on along the minus strand of JAODKN010000008.1, from coordinate 11,992,524 downwards.
GTTAATTGATGTGAGTGTTCGTGTGAGATTGTAAACAGGGTGATTTGCAGTCCAGTCGAGCGAGAGACACGCTAAACGAGATTCACATAAGACGCTCGGGCTACTTTGTGTTAACAACACAAAACAGCAAAAAAAAAAATGTTTGGGACTGAATTACTATAAGAAAAAGGATTCAAAGAAGAAATTGGGACAGGGGTTAAACGCCAGGGAGTCAAGAACGCCACATAGTCCTCAAATCGGAGGTAAATGACTTGAAAGGAAGTGCTTGGGAATGTTTTGTACTATTCTCTGAAATACAGCATAGGTACTCGAAATTAATTTAACGTGGAAAAAAAACGGATGAAACAGAAAGCACTTGATGCGGGGAAAGGAACAGTTACTTCATTATGATGGATGCATGGTGTCTGTGTGAACTAACCTTTGTTGTCTATTTCACGTTTTCAATGCAATTGTGCTATTTCCCAATGTTTCTCCTCAACTGCGGGAGCTGTTTTTGGTGAAAGTGATTTCTAGTGCGCTCAAAGCGCACTCCTAGCTCTGTTACCGGCTAATCAATACGACGGTGCGGAGTGGGGGAGCGGCTCTTATCGGCGCCTGGGGGTTGGGGGCGGTTGCATAAGGCAATCATTCACTATTATTACTGGCAGCCAATAATTGACCGTGGCTCAGAAACACAGCGCGTTTGACCGCATAATTGAATACCATAAGCCGTATGGGTCAGGGAACAAGTTGTATTTTATAACTGCAGAACCACAGACCTCTTGTTTTTGAAAGTTTTTCACAAAAAGTTAACTTGTTTTCTTCCCTAATACCTAGCAAACATTTTATGTGGTTTTCAGTGCCCACTAATTATCTTAAAAGAATATTGGCTAATATTTTCTACCTCCAGATAAATTAGTTCAATTAGTAATGTCACCTCCAACGCATCGGCTGAATTATGGAATTACTGACATAATTATTCAAGACTTCGAAAACGGCCGCTCAGTTTGTCCCTCCGACATTTAGATGAGTAATTCGGCCGACTGATATGAACTGTTCTTTATAGTGTTCTACGCCACAACCCTTTCATTAAACTCATCGCGACGGGTAATCCTGGGGTTTATCTGTGTGATTTACTGTCGAACAGTTGGAATAACTTTGTTCTTTCTCAAAAACACTGCATGGGTTGAAGGCTGGCGATGAAAAGGAAATGCAGAGAGAGCGTCAGAGCCGCTCCAGAATAATAAATAATTACTCATTTCAAGTCCAGAATGTAGAAAGAGAGTCCCATCGATTTTGCATACAAATGTGGCATTTGTCACTGAACATGGTTTAGGACTGAAATATATACCTGCGTATCATGCAGCACTGGATTATGTATATATTACTCTCAATTTTACTTATATAGAGAGTGCATTTGTTAATCATCTCTAGATCACAATTTCACCAAGTGAGTTTATCACCTCTATCATTAATCCCTTCGACAAATATATTTTTTCAGGTTTCAGGTCATTTTTCAGGTTTTGAATCCTGCCTGATAGAACAAACAAAATAGAAACAGTCCTAAATTCACCACGACTAACACTTTGACGTCTGCTCCATCTTTATCATTTATATACGATGTATCTGTAACTTTAGCACCATTAAGGCCTAAATATATTTAGCAGACTTTATAATGAGCAGTAACTGTCCTTTCGCAGCCCGTATGCACCGCACAGGGTAACATATTTACTTCCACAGAGACATATTATCTAAAGAAACGCATAGTAAGTAGTGCAGTGGAAATATATACAAATACTTTCACAAATTATTCACAACTTGACAGAAAGCTTGATCTGACCCAACGCTTTCAGCACAATTTCATCCTTACATCTGTGGCCGGAAGCGGCACCTTTGTCCGATTAAAAAATAAAAACATTGTTGTTCCTTGTATACGTAATTAGACGCTTGTAATAAATGCAATGCATCTAGCTATTATACTAAATTGCTATAGGCCTATTTACACGAAAATACGACTGAGAATTGCAGCCCCACTCTCCTAATATCGTAAAGTATAAATGCTGTGTGTGTTTTTGTGGTTTCCTCAGTAGTGCCATATGTGGCGGGGATTATACATGGACTATCGGTTACATTAAAACATGGTACTTGTGCAGGCAGAGGATGATCTTAATTAATTAAGAGATTAAACTCCTACTATCTTCGTACTGCCTACGCACTGCACGTTTTTCTATTGTAATCCCCGGCGATTCTGTGCAGATTATCTAGGGGTCATGTTTGTGTTTACCCCACCACGGCGTCTCCTTCCAGCAGGCTGCTACATCACCTCCTTTTTCACAAGGCAACATTAAAGTAGTAGGCAAATGTGCGAAGGTGCCATTAGGTGTGTAAAGAATGCACGCGCGCGCACACACACGTCCCTTGGGTGTGTGTTGTGCCTCGGATTGTGTTTGTACATCGGCAGTTAGTCCCGAGAGTTCATAAGAAGCGGTGGTGAGAATTAGGGGCGAATTGGCCTGTGCTGCTATAGGACCACCGGCTCCGGTTGGGGCGCGCCCCCCCCCCCCCCGCCGCGCCGGGCCCCGGGGGGGGGGGGGGGGGGGAGGCGCCGGCCGGCGGGGCG
>JAODKN010000008.1:11952198-11971729 GCA_026774425.1 Petrocephalus zakoni | reverse complement strand
TGGAGCCCGGTGTGGAGCCCGGTGTGGAGCCCGGTTTGTAGCCCGGTGGGGAGCCCGGTGTGGAGCCCGGTTTGGAGCCCGGTGGGGAGCCCGGTGGAGAGCCCGGTGGAGAGCCCGGTGGGGAGCCCGGCGGGGAGCCCGGCGTGGAGCCCGGTGGGGAGCCCGGTGGGGAGCCCAGTGTGGAGCCCGGTGGGGAGCCCGGTGTGACGCAGCTAGGAAGCAGCTAAGGCTGGGAAGAAAAAGTCTTGGACCGTCTGATTGCGTTTCAGTCCAAACCCCAATGATTTATCTGCAGGAGGCCAAACATCTAACCAAGCAGCCATATGCTTGCTATCCCTGCAAGGCTCTGCACCAGCCGCTCAGGCTCCGATCTATAATTCATGAGCCACGCTACCCCCCCTCGCCCCCCCACTTCAGACTCCAGTAAAACGGTAGTGTGAAGTATAAACTTGCCTAATGCCAATATCTTGTCATGCTCAGAATCACAATGGGCCCACTCTCCTCATATCCATCACGTGGCGGCGACACCCACAGCTACAATATTATCCAAATATTATTAAAACTTTGAACCCCCGTGCCCATAAATTCAACCGAAATGGTCGTAGTGCCATTATATGGGGGAAAATGTATGGTCTTACATTGCCGCGGAGTAATTATGTGCTTAAAAGGAAGCATGGCCGGGCATTCTGTGACACGCCGAGAAGGAGAGCGGGGCCCGGGAGGGTGCGGGAGAGCGGGGCCCGGGAGGGCGCGGGAGAGCGGGGCCCGGGAGGATGCGGGAGAGCGGGGCCCGGGAGAGCAGGGGAGAGCGAGGCCTGCCTTTGCCGTCAAGGGCCGCTGTGCCAGTTTTTGTGAATTCTGCATTATTCATGCGCAGGGGCAGCCCAACCTGACTGCGGGGTCGTTATCTGGTCCCAAAGCGCCAAACATCTGTTACGGAGTGCGTGAGCACAACCCGGTGACATGTTTGCAATTTCGGCATCCTCAGATGTTTGGCTTGCGGTGGTACACTTCAGATGCTTGGCCCTGGCTGGCCTGCCAGCCCACATCTCTCCCTCTAGGGGGACTGCGGCTTGTGTGCCCCCTCCTCGCCTTCTTTACCCCTCCTTCCTTCTCAGTACCACCTTATCTCTGTGCCCACCAGTCCTTCCTCCTCTCCCGATCCTCTGCATCTCTGAAACTGGACCAGCCTCGCCCATCAACTGCGAAGCCCCTGGCAAAGAAGGTGGCAGAACAGTGATCCTGGAAGCCGGACACTGGCACCAGACTAACGGGCTCCGTTAACTGGGCAGATTGTACAGGAATTACACTCAGTGACGAAAAAAGTTAAGCACCCAGAAGTTATGGTCCGATTTGGATGTAATTTGGCACACGTGCAGACCAGCGATGGCTGTGTAAATGATTCAGTTTGCAAGGAGCTGGCACGTCTAGTCACCAGACACAGGGGATGCCTCGTAGATGCATTATACAGCATTACCAGCACTTGATGGAGTTTGATGGGGGTCACATTGTGGGATTGCATGAGGCCGGGTGGTCATATCGTGCAATGTCACAGTTAGATGTCACAGTCACGCGATGTTGGAACCAATGGGCGTGTGAGGGCCCCACACGTTGTGAAGGTTCCGATCACCCATGACAGACCACACCAAGGGAGGATCGTCGTACTGTGCGCCAAGCATTACAGAACCCTGTAACATCTGCGCCTGCCATCCAGACACAGGCATTAGACTCTCTACAACTCCCTGTGTCATCGAGCACTGTGTCTAGACGACTTGCATCAGCCGGACTACAGGTTCACTGTTCCACGGTTCTAGGCTGCTGATAATGCCAGTGCAGAGACGGCTGCGTTTCGGAGTGATGCGTTAACTGGGAAGCATGGCTGATAACGAGTGGCGTCGTACCATGTTCAGCGATGGATCCTAGATCTGCATTACCACGGATGACCGTCGTGTGCACATGTGGCGGCACCGAGGAAAGAGGACAAACCCTTCCAGTGTTGTGGAGAGACGAACCGTTACTCCTGGCTTCATGGTGTGGGGAGCCATAGGGAATGACTTCAGGTCATCTCTGGTAGTGATTCGGGGGACCCTGACGGCACAGTGCTGGTGGTCTCCCCTAATTACCTCCCATCACCCCCTTATACCTCACCTTCCATCCATCACCCGGAGATGTTAGCCAGAGCCAGGTCAACATTTACCAAAGAAACTCAAGCTAGGTAGCTTGAAGGAAGGTAGCACAGCAGTGACATTCTTGACACTTTTATTCTCTTTGGTCAAAAGTCTAATTCCTTCACTCACACAGTCATTATTTCAGTAGGAAAACCATTTCAAGTCAAGTTAAGTCAAGCAGGCAAGACCACGGTGAGACATAAACCTGCATTGACAGGTGAGGGCTTTCACAATGCCTAGAGAGCAAAATCAAGGGTTTATATACCTTACACAGAGCAATGTGCATGGAAACCATTTGAATCCTGGTCTGATCCTGTATGTCTGTGTTGCTGTGGGCTGGGGAGGAGATGTGGACTGGAGCATCTCTGTAGGGGTTCCAAGAGCAGAGGTGCTTAGTGGCTGTGTGTGCATGCATGTGTGTGTGTGCGTGTGTGTGGGATGGGGGTGGGGTCGGGGGGGGGAGAAGTGACAGAACATCTGGAGAGCTGCAGGTGTCTTCTCCTCCGTTCCTCCCCCCCGCCAAGTGACACGGGCTCTCTGCCTCCAGCAGAACTGAGGTGACAGATATGGGACATTAGTGTGCGGCACCTACAAGGAACATCTCAGTGTCTGCCTGGAACTTACCATAACCTTTCCCGCCACTTGTGTTCATAATCCGTAAGGATGGGACAGGAAACGACGGGACTTCTACACAGTCCAAGCATTGCTGCAATAGTTAGACGTTAAGCAAATAGCAAAGAATCAAGACATAGAAAAAATGTCAGGCGGACAGGCATATTGCCACCCCGTAACTGGCGATACTGGCAGCATCTTCAAGCACCCTGGCATTTTTAAGATTTCAAAACATGATGCAAGATGGCACCAAAACCAAAACTGTGTAACTGATGCTTGAAGCCAAAAATTGCTACGGGTGAAAAAAACTTTATGGAGGGGTAGGGCAGAATGGGGGCCAACAGAATTAAACCTCGAAAAATGATTTTGGCCGACACGTAATAGTAAATCTAGGCTTACGACTCTTTCAGCGCAAACCAGCAAGTGTTCGGTTCTAGTGAACAATTTTTTTTGCTTGATTTACTTTATAGAATAACGGAAAGGGAAAAGAAAAAGATCAGAAAAAGTCTAAAAGTCCTCCTGCTGTCAGACTGAGATCCAGTCTCCAAGGAAATTAAAAAGGGTGACTGAGCCAAATTATATCACCTTTCTCTAAGACATTTCAATGCTATGGTTATTCCAAGCCTTGGGCCACATTGTACAAAAATTTCTGTTCACCGTTTATTGTGTAGCGATTCCTCAAGTCCAACAACAAGGGAAGCCATTGCCAAACAGAGACGTCTTCCATCTGTTCCATGGTAGTGCAGAACTGAACACAATCTGCGGTACATTTTTCCATCAGTGGATAACTAATGCGTCTATGTTCCTTCCGAATGGGGGCCTGCCTTCCAATACATATTAACACACATTCCAACTGCATCAACACAAGTTGAGCAGAAATTATTTTGGTTTTTAATTTTGTTACAGTAACAGCCAATGAGGAGAAACCTGGAAATTGCTGGATGATAAGAGAAACCAGAGGAAGGAAAGTGCTTTGTGGAGGTGAAGGAAGGAAAACGGCTTCCAAAGAGCAGATAGCTCATCACGACCCGATCGCTTCCCCCCTCGCTGGCTAAAATAATATATGCCAAGACGCTTTGGTATGGTGCCCTAAAAGCAGCACAAGATGAAAACAAAAGGGCAGGAATTCGACATTTCTGAGCCCTTTGATTGCTATCTCCAGGCTATGCCGGGCAATTACTTGTTGGACCTATTAGCACACTCAATTGCACACATGGCAACCTTTGCTGAACATGTGCGGGCAGACGTCTCCTCTGTCCCGGGCCAGGCCCAGGCCAGACCCCCCTTTTGCTGTCCTTTGGTTACATGGGCCCTTCCCCAGGGTGAGAAATCGCCACTCAGAGCCAGAAACAAGACATTAATTCAGAGACGAGACATGTGGCGCTATGGAGCCTCTGCCTCCCCCAGACGTCCCATGGCGAGGCCTGCCCTCTCTCATTGTCTCCTACACTCCTGACCCACTAAGCCCGTATCGCTAACCTTATTTTAAGTGAGATCAATATCCTCAAACTCATTTCCGTGTTTGACTTAAGGCTTAAAAAACACTTTTGCACATTTTCAGCTAAAATAAAAAAATTAACTGAAAAAGTAAAAGCTGACTGGGTAAAACAAAAAAAATATTCCCTGACCCTAGCAAAAAGTAGGAAGGTACAACAAGGCCTTCAAAAACAATGGCAGGAATTCAGGCAATTACTGTGTTAGTTAGTGAATTCTAACTTTGCTGTGTACTCACTATACAGATGACAGGACTGGTCACCAAGACAACCAAGGGAAAGAACCAGACCTCTGATGTGGGGGCGTCAGACTCCGGTCCTCGAAAGCCCACAGGCTACGTTGTTTCTGTTCCAGCTAAACTGTTAATTACCTAGCCTTTCGGCTTTGAACAAGCTGTTTATTGGATGAACTGCACAGCTGAACGTCCGATCTAGCCAAATGCGCTGTAACCATACCTTCTCAGGCGCGTGTTGCTAAAACGACGGGAGTAAATCGATACAGGTGGTTATTTTAATACATGACCCTAGTACTGTACCCTTTATTAAAACACAAAAAATAAACTTAATCAAACTTTACCAAATCAGTCTTGTCAGTTATTTATAGCCAAACTGATCTTGTTTAAAAATTCAGTGCACCTTGATACTTCTGTTACAACGCATTCATAGAACATTCATTAGCAGCATGTATGTGTACCTTAACATCCAACATACTTTAATATACATTAATAATAAACATTATGTGGTAATAACAAACATTATAATTATATAATCTTGTCATGTTTGTTATTAATGTATATTAAAGCTGTTAAAGTGAAGGTGCACTGAATGTTCTACGAATGCATTATAAAGGCATTACGTGCAATTAACGTAAAGCGTCACCAAATAGTACAGAAAAGACATTTAGTTAAATATGTGTGCACTTGTAGGGCAAATGTTTACACTATGGACAACCGGGTAGCTAATAAACCTGATCAGGAAGAACATATACTAATATTTTCTAAATTATACCCACATCGTGCCTCTTCTCCTAGTCGACGGACTGAATCAGCGCTTGCATCATCGCAGACGTGCCATGAGATACCGACCTGCGGTACAGCCAATGCCTATGCTGCCCCCCCCCCAGGAGGGTGCTCAGCAGCCCGGTGAGCCGAGGGAGCGGGGGAGGGGAGTCATTTGTTTCCAGTTTTCTCACAGCTTCAGGCCTGGGGCTCCCCACTTCTGCTGATTTACTGCCCTCCCCAGCAAACCACATCTGAGCAGGCGAATAATTAGAAACCTTAAAACAGGGCCGTTTAAAGATGTTGTAATGAAATTTTTTGGAACGCTTTGGGGTGAACAGTTGGGGCGGGGAGTGTGGGGGAGGGGGGGGTGATGGGAGGCTCCATCGATATGCATGCTGGGAGGCAGGACGCCACGGCGACCTGGCTCCTATGGGCGCCATCGGCCTATCTTCACAAGGTCATTCCTCGCCTCACGCGAGTGACATCACAGGAGGCAGGGTGTCATGGGGAATGTAGTCTCTGACGGTTTGAGAGCAGCAGCTCCGTATTGATCTGGGATCTAGAAATCCTTTATATTGCACTGAGAACGGTAATGATGTGCTGATTTGAGATCAGCAAACTTGTGCTCCATCCATCCATGTTCTAAAGGCCTATCCTTTTCAGGGAGGCTCGTGGAGCTGGACCCCGTCCCAGACAGGCCTGAGATATACCGCACACTGAGCGGAACCAGCAGCACGGTGACACACTGCGACTAACGGCGTTGTACACACCTGAGAATCACTTGGAGACGTAAATGCTCCAAATTTAAAGTGGTATCACCTTTGTTCAGGAGATTTCTTAAAGCTCTGCTTCCATCTGTCCATTTCCTGCCATTTTTAACGTGTCATCCATTGTCGCGGTGTGTAAAGGTACCCCCCCGGCAACAGGCTCCTCCCCTGGGGGGATGTCAGCACGCGCCATTTACTGCCTGGCAGGCACTCATTGTGCTGCTGTCACTGAGCCACTTCCGTCACCATGCCGCACCTCGCACCTGATAGGAGGGGGCGGGGCTCGGAGCTTGGCGGGGAAAATAAACATGGACTGTCACTCTGCCCCCCCGCCCCCCCCGCCCCGAGGGCACGGTTTCTGCCACAGAGGCCTGACTTCCCTGATGCTCAGGTAGCAAGGTGCACACCTAAGGGAACGCATTAAAAGAAAAGGACAAAAAAGAAAGGAATATAAGAGAAGACTGCAAAGAAGGAGCCGGGCCTGCCTTCCACGCCTTCCGGCCAGGACGTGGGCAGGAGATCTGTTTACACGCAGTAAGCGAAGAGCAGACTTCCGAAACAAGCCAGTAATGTAACTATCAATAACGGAGTAACTGCCAAAAATTTAATAATTTTTCCATTGTTAATGTAATAAAAGTCAATAGTGTAATAACTGGCCAATAATGTAATACATTTCCTGAACCAATAACCTAATAGCTTATTGCCGGTAATGTAATAAGTTATTACGTTATTGGCCAGTTACTACATTATCGACTTTCATTACATTAAGAACGGAAAAATATATCTCACTATATGCATGTTATTTCATGATTGGCAGTTATAGCGTTATTGGCTGTTACACGTTGTTTTTGAGATGAGGCAGTCAGTGACCTAAAGGCAGGCTTACTCATCATATGTTACAGTATCGGAAACCAAAACTCACTCAGTCATCATGTAATCCGATGAAGACCTTTTGTTACATTTCCATAACTCACAAAAAGACCACACAGATTTGCTCAACAAATGTACCCTATGGACTGAGTGAGTTTTGGAAATTTGCTCTTCACGTATGAGAGAGATCTTCCTGAAGACAGAGGCCCACAGATGTAAAAAAGGATTGTGGGGAGAAAGGTTGCCGGAAGAAAGACAGACAAAGCTTATCAGAGAGTGACCTACAGAACAGACCCACACTGAGGATGACATACCGGCTAGCGCGTGGCTATGCTAATACAGAAAGCCACTGAAATAGCCGCAGATGACAACGCCAGCGAATGCCAAGACCTGAGCCTGACAGTAGGGACCTCTCAGCTTATGTGACTGGACCGTGTGACACGTCAGGGCATGCAGACCTAGAGAGCTCCCCGGTGGAAAGTAGAGGTCCCAGAAGGCCTCTTGGTGGGCTTTTGTTTCGGCAAACACACAAATCTTGTACACACAAAAAGGGCATGCCAGGTCAGCTGCAGGTGTGCCTCAGTCTCTCGTGTACGAACCCCCCCCGCCCCCCCCACAGTGAGAAGCCGGGAGGGGAACACAAACATCCAAATACCAGTACTTGTAATGGTTGGTATAAGAGTTAATAAAGCATTACAGCATCTTCTACCGACAGTCAGAAGGCAATGCAGCTGTTATCTATAGTGACCTATAGATAAGTTCATAATACAATATGAAGCAACCTTAATTCTTATGCCGACCATTATAATGCATTATGAAGGTATCTATAATGCAGTATAGATGACAACTGCATTGTTATGACGTATTATAATCAGCACCATAACTGTCAAGATAAGATAATTATTTATTAATCCTAATACCAGCCATTATGATGCACTATAGATGCTTTGTAATGCATTATGAAGGTGTCTATAATGCATTATACTTTATACGACAGCGTCATAGAAAGTGTTAGGAGAGTTCCCTTGTGTATCTAGTCACATTTTGCCTGTAATACTCAACTGGATCAAGACAAAGATGTGTAAAAAACACCCTGTTTTACAGTGAAGCACGGGCTCTGTAGTAATCCTCACTGTTACAGTAAATTCCCCAACACTGTGCCCCCTCACTACATTTTCAAAATAAAAAGAGGAGGGGGGGGCAGTGGCTGGGTGTGACAGTCAGTATTAAAGGACACCATCAGGATGTACCTCTGCTCAAATGGCAGTAACATCATTTACTCTATTTCTGGGGTCTTTGAACTCTCAGGATGGGGGTGTGTTAGGTGGCGAGATTGGGCTACAGGCCGGACAGCTCTGTAATTATGCTCCAGCTCACGGTCTCACTGCTGTTGTTCACATGGGCCATCCCGGTCTGAGAGAACCGTCCAGAAGCAATGGAACACCCCAGAATGACCTTTATATACAATTTCTTCCATCACCTGGACAGGATCTGTAACCCCTCCCCATTAATCTACAATAAGAGCTTAATTTGCAATAAATATATTAAAATATTCAATATATCAGGTGTGTTTATACACATTCAACCTTTTTTAAGTAATTCCCTGCCAATTCTGTCTGTCAATACCCATATATAAAATCTGTCTTTTTTACGCTGCTTGTGTGAGGAGGAGTGTCATTGGAACATCTGTGCAAACTTTATCCCCTCCTCCATTCGCTCACTCTCTCTTTCTCTTTCTTCCTGCTCCAGAGGGTCTTCCCGGCGAATGTCTTTGAGGTAGACAGACAAGGAGGGAAAGAGAGATAAAAAAAAAGAAAAAAACAAAACCACAGGAATTCGGGCCCTTGTATTGGTCATAAAAATAAACCATGTGGACAAAGATGTACACAGAGAATTTATGTTAGGCAGCTGCACAAGCAAGCTTCTGAATGTGAACGGGGTACTCGTGATACGACGAGACCACACCATGAGAACAGCTCACGGGCCGTTTCCAAAATAGACGAAAAAATTTAAGGGGAAAAGGCTGCTTCTTAACCCCGGAAAAGTATTTCACACGTTTGACCGGGTATTATGTTTTCCGTCTGCTTTTGGTCTCCCTGCCATTCCTGATTTTTTTTTCCTGAATCGTTCATCGCACTGTATAATGACTCTGAAGCCACTCGGACGCATTCGGAGAACTTGCCCCGCCTTCGTCTGTCAGACGCACTGTAATGGATCTTGTTGCCTTGGCAGACACTGATCCATTCACTATGTTTGATTTTCCTCTCTGGGCAGAAAAAAATGAACAGAAATAAAAAGCAGTTTGCGGGAGACAGATGACAAAATTGCACAAGCCTTAGTGCACCGGCCATCTGTCCAAATTCAATATTCAGAGCCCAAGCCCCACCCCTCTCTATTTGTTTTTGACACTTGCAGTGTCTTTTGTCACACGCAGGTAATCTGAAGTCATTAGTCCCGCCCCCAGCTCACAGGCCCCACCCACTTCGCCACAGGTCCCAGTCACAGGCAGCACGGTTTAGCGAGCTGGCACTCAAGTGTGTAATTCCAGAGACAAACAATGGTTTCCCCAGCTCCTGAGAATGCCTTTGTTTTCCTAACCATGTTGGAGAACTCATGAACCGAGGTCAGCATTAAACCCTGGTGATGGGAGGAATGAGGCTTTGAAACTCCGCAGTGGGTGGGATTTACTGTCCACTGCCAATCACAGCCTTATTTAACCCAGTTAGGACCAACAAAATAACCAACAGGTAGTGGTTGAAACCAGTCATGTGACCAAGTTTGGCAACCAATTGCATGAGAGAGCTTGATATGTGTAGATTACAGTAGTAATATCACATTCATAAAATGTATTGCTCTGATAATCAACATATGCTGTCTTTTAGTTTTGACTACCTGTTTAACCCAAATTTGCTCACGTTTGTACGTCACTTAATCCTGTTTAATTAGACAAGGAAAGGCTCTGATATAGTCTCCTTCAATGAAGAACTTCACCTGAATCAGCTTATGACTCTGACCACCTAAAAACAAACAAGTCATCTTGGAGAGAAATGTCTGCCAAATATCAGAAATACAAATTAATTTTAAATTAAAAATAATCACCTACTGCCCTGTACTCTTGAGCCTGGACCTTATTTTCTTAATATGTGCGGCTTCAAGGACCCACAGGACAAAATACGTTTGCAAAGGTAATAGTCGCTACAGAATGATAAAGATTTCATTGCCATAATCCATCAACTATCATGGATGACTGTAAAACTCCAGAGGCAAAAACTATTACAGTACTAGACCATGAACAGTGTATTTGTGATAAAGCAAATGTCCTGGACTTCTTTGGCGAAGAAATAGGATAATTTAGTTTTTTACAGTTATTACACTACTTTTATTGTTATTACACAATACTACTTGACATATTAGTATTAGTAGTATTGCAGATTACTGTTGTTAGTCATTAATTATGCTCAAATTAACTGGAAGATCGAGATCGTTGATTACGGAGAATTAAAGTCCCTATTCAATTATACAACAAATTTACTGATTCCATATTACACAGCTCAATGTTGCACAAGCTAAGTCTACTCAATATTCCCTATAACAGAGATCACTATAGCAAAAGCCAATTCTACCAGACATTCTCTTTAATATAGCTTACTGTACTCAACGTTTCCTTTCACACAGATCATAATTGCACAGGCTGACACAGCTTACTCTATTCAAAATTCCTTTTAACACAGCTCACTGTAGAGCAAGCTAACTCTACCAGACACTCCCTTTAACACAGCTTCTTCTGCCACAGTTCCTTGCCTTATGCTAAAATGGCTGAGGGGCACAACTCTGGGATCAACACTTATTTAATGGTATAAAAGAATGCATCCTTCATTAGGCTCACCTTGGACTATTTGCATCACTACGGGGGAATTTCATGTCTTCCTCTAATCATTCCAAGCCTAATATCCTGCAATTACTGCATTTTACACAAGACTGCCTTAGGGTTGTGTTCTGGCCTGGGAATCAGGCTAGAGTCCATTGGAAGGATCACAGGGCTGGCCTGATTTACCTGCCTGTAGCAGCCAGCCAGCCCCTTACTGTCTTGGAAAAGCTTCTTTGAACAGAAGTGAAACACACAAGCAACTCTTATTGAAGCGGATGGAAAAATAGAAAGATCAATTTACTCTTTGGCTGCTTCCAGAGCAGTGAGTTTGGCCTGAGGGGACAGAGCACATGGCACACACAAGTTCCTTATGTATGCTGATACATGAGGAGGAGGGTACAGTTAAGGGCCCCCTCGTTATCCGATCAGTATAATTAAATAACGAAGAAGAATAATTCAAAGAACAAGCCTTGAGAATGTGCTTTTAATTGGCTTGTCATTTCTACCAATTATGGAATTCTTCACCAAAGTCACCTTCATTAATCTGCTTGGGCTTCAGAGGAGTGGGCAGGGCTGAGTCAGAGTCCGCCCCACGTGTGTGCGTGTCAGCGTGTGTGCGTGTGTGACCACATGTATGTGAGCGCGCTGGGTCAACCACACTCTTTGGCCAAACTGGATTAGCTTATTACATCTCCACACTTGGCTCTGGCCATCTCTTAAACATTGCGATTCATTGCTGTCCGACGTGTGACCCAATGCCTCACCCCAACCACACACACCCATATACACACAGATAGTCATGTCATTGCAAACAGTATCTTATCAGGGGTTTTCTGTCCCTCAAGCTACATCTAATGACCTAATGCTGCTGCATTCCAATGTAGCCCTGTAGACAGCAGGAATCTGCTGCCAGCAGACCACTGGCCCTGAGCAACTCAGCAGACTGAGCCCGAATGAGAGGAGGAACCAGCAGCGGGACACAAAAACTCAAGTTCAGAATCACACAATTCTGATTGGCTATCTCCAAATCAGCCGAACACGCAAGTTACAGAACCCCTCTCAAAGTTTCAGGGCCTTTCATCCTTTGACATGCACTTACTTGTGGAAGTAACTATTGTAATTGCAGATTTTTTTAAAACTGAGGTACAGGAATTCTTTTAACAACGCTACAGTGCTAAATCCAGACCTCCGAGCACCTAGGAACTGGTTCAGGTTCCTAACCGGTCCACCGCGATGAAATTTAAAACCATCCCACACATGTAGAGCGTCAACTGTTACAGGCAACTGGCGAGGTAGCCCCCAAGACCAATGCCGGTTAACGTCAAACAAGCCGGTCCACATGGGTCAACACTGCAAACGAAAACGCCGGCCGGGGTCCTCGCTCGCTCCCCACATCTCCCACGTGACAGCGCTCTCTAAACACTCACCCGTCAAGTCAGCGTCAATCCACCACCAGGCTTATCAAACGTCTTCTTTAAAAAAAAACGAAACGAATGATACCCAGCATATCAAATTCTCGTTATTCACAGCTGCTGTGACTGCCGCTCTTGTTGCTGTTAATCCATAACACAGACCTGGTTTGCCGGTAGCTGTTACTTATACAAGCAAAGGCATCGCACTGCTGTTTCCAAAGCCTTTGAAGGAAATTACTTCCCTCTTACATGCCACAGGTTTAATTATGTGTCGAGGAACATAAAACAGGTCAGACAATTTGTAGTGGGAAATCATATTTCCATTGAAGAGAGACTGACATAACCAATGATTTGTAAGAGGAATGTCATTATTTTTTTGCACGGATCGAGTTGCTGCTAATAGGCGTGGACTGAAAAGCACTAATTAGTTTTTGTAGACTCCTGTCACTGCCAAGAATGAATCAAGGTGCCATAACAAATAAGGTACCATAATTGACTTAAAGCTTGTAATTTGACTCCAGGCTTCTGTGCTGGGCTGTGGGAATTATGAACATATCCTCATAATACTCAATACAAATCAGGGATGGGTGTTTTAAGGAGCCGATCTTACTGGGAATATACGGCACTTTCTTTACTGCCAGAGAGAGTAGGAAGGAAAGGATGCTGACCTAAGGTTGATTTTACTACTTGTCTGTGTTGTTACGCTCATCAAATAAGGAGGCTGTGTTTATCAAGGCTTGGTGTACGTGAAAATGCAGCCAACCAATGGTATTACTTGCTCAGTCATGCTTGCTATCACGGGACACATATTTACCCGCATTTACTTTGGGTGGTTGTAATAATACTGGTATTTCGAAGAGAATGAAAATAACAAAGCAAACAATATATGTGCTTGTGCTAAACACATCAATTACTAACTTGCACGTAATAGTTATTTCCGTCCGTTCTCAATATGTAAAAAAAATCCATAAACATTATGTAATCGTAAACGTTTACCTTTCGAGTTTTGAACAAACAAAGGTCTGTTGGTCTTAGTGAATGACCTTAAAGGTTTGGAATTTTCCACCAGCCCCCCTCCACCCCATCCCCCATAATAAGCTCAGACATGACAATTACCGGCCACGCAATCTTTTGATTCACAGCATATTCAGCGGAGAGCTCAAATACATAAATACATATCTGTCTGTCTGGCGTCTTCCTCGCGGCCGCTTTGCACGCCAGGTGCTCCCTGCTACATCCGATGAGTCACGCTCCTGAGTCATTAGATACCGCGAGGCCGGGCCAGATACCCCGGGCCCCCAGTCCTTAGCAACAGACGCACAGGCAAAACGACACCTTCCTGTAAACAGGCAACCGACTCGCGGCTAAAGTGCATAGCGCATCTGCATCCTTTCCCAGTGGTGGCAGAGTAACCACTGAGGTTGGAGGGCTTTTTACGTCCAGCACTTAGAGTTGGCCGACTGAGAGTAACCGGTCAAGGGGGCTAGAAGATAATGGTATGGAGGCATCTTGCAGACCTCCTTCAACCTCTCTCACTTCCTCACTCCCTCAATCCCAGCAGCACCCAGATTTTCTCATGCCTTCCCGAGTACGCCTGTGTCCCGGGCATCAATAACTCACAAGATGACAAAAGCCCTCTGCTGGTAGACGTGAAGTCACTGAGCAGCTTCAGGCAAAATTTTTAAAAAGTAAAAGAAAAAACAGTGTGTGCCACATGACACGGCACTTATTAACCCAGTCTGAGAATGTGGTTACCATCTCTGCCCCCAGAAGCCTGCTGGTAACGGGGAACAAAGCCTTGTGCCGTGAGTCACTAGTCCTCTTCCACCAAAACGCACACTTAGGCACAAAGGCTAATTCATCAGTACGCCGTGAATGGATACCTTTTTACTGTGTTTTACCACGTCTTGAGGTAAACGAGCTGTCGATGTTGGAAATTAAATTGAGCCGTACAGGTACAGCTTTTGCCGGCTCACATGGGGGAAGCGAAAACAATGAGTTTAGGATGAATTAATCAGCTACGAAATGTGTAAACAGTGACTGTCAGTCTGGGGGCGGCTTACTTTGGTGGTTACTCAGCATTTCGCTTGCGCTGGGAGGCCCTTAAAGGGAGTTTTGCTGCCCCCATGAAGAGCACACTGCACTGGTCAGTGTACCACCATCCTGGAGATGGGAGTCAAAATTAATTGCTACCCCCTCTGCTCTGAAATACCCTGCTGGCTGCAGCTGACGATTATGGGATAAGGATGGTGTCGTGCTACCTGGCATTAGATTTATGGTGTTTTCCTTCCGAGTGGCATTTTCGAGTGGTCACTTTCTGTGTTTGTGTTAGATGGACCTGACCTGCCTGGCCTGGAGCCTCAGAGATGAACAGTCTGACCCAGATATACATATGTTATGTGTGTTTTATATTACAGAGACAAATAACTGCATATGTCTGGTGCAAAAATGGTTCCTGGCATACCTTACGTGTTAATGCAGATTCATTCTTCAAGTTTTTTAAGTTTTCTTTTTGGGGGGGGGGGTGGATAACGTTTGTCTTTAAACAAAAAATATTTGCTGATATCTATATTTTATTATTATATGGAGTTATTATTATATGGGGGCTGTTGCTTTATGGGCACTGTTCCAAGATGCAATTTTCATCAGGAAATGTGATGCAACCACTCGGTTTTTGTAAAGCCTGAAAACTCTAAAATCACGTAAGCTTACACTTTATGCCTGTCCGGATGGTATCAGACAAAAGCACAATGGGACCGAGGAAGGACTTTCAAATGGCAACGATTACCCCAGAACCTCTGAAATATACATGAGAAAGCTTTATGCCATGCAGGGAAGGAGGCGGCAGACTGAAGTTTCTGCCTGACGGGAATCTTCCAGCAAGTCCAATCTCTATCACACAGGCACGCAAAATCCGAAGCCAGGCCCAATCGACACGTCACCAGCGGTCGCAGTACCAATGCAGACGTTTCTTGCATGAGAAACGCCACTGGCAGCATGGCAGAATCGTGACGAGGGACTGAGACGATAGTAGCAACAGACTGTAATCAAGGAAATGCCAGCAAGGAGTCTAAGTATAGAATGCGCGGCAGCCTCTCCTGTGCCCTCACGCTGATATTTAACAAAACATTAATCTTCTTGCCAGAGACTCCAAAGAATACTATGATGTATCTGGAGCCCGGAGACGCAGTAATAGTAATTCTATTGTTCTCTTCTTTATTTATGCCTTGGCTGAACCAGGCAGATGAGGTAAGTCTTTTTATGTTATTATTCAAAACTGGTGATACATAAAGGCTGATCACACAAACGCCTTTCTGTTTTCTCCGCCATTGGCTGGCCGGCACTCAGCCTCCCAGCGCCTTTCAGCAAACTGGCCCTCTCTTCCTTCCCTTTCTAAATCATGCCCCCCCCCCCCAAAAAAGAAGAAAATTTGCATTTGAATCACTGTATATCTTCTTTTATATGATGCACTGACAACAATGGCACCCAAAAAAACACACACACACACACACACACGCACACACACCCACTCCTGAATAAAACAAGATGTTACGCTAGAGCTCCTCCAAGCCTGGGCAGGAAAGTTCAAACAGGCAGCTGATATAAAACTTCCTGTGGCGCAGCACTTACATCGTGTTGCTAATGTAATCAGAAAGGGCATTTTGTTCACTTTCTGGAGTCCACGTTACGTTCCCAGAATCCTTTTTGGTTCTCACACTTTGATAAACATATTTTTTTTATGTCAAATTCCCCTAACTAAGAGGTAAATACTGTGTCGATCAGACCTTGACAGCTGATAACTGACCCGAGATACCTGCCAGGCCTCCAGAACAAGCGTGTGGTGAAATGGGCCTCCCAGTTGGCCCACTTTAAGGAAAATCCAGCCAATCGGGGTGCACGGTTCATTTGGGTTCGCTTGGGTATTTATAGTGGCCGACAAGGGCCCCCTTTTCAAAGTAAGCGCACCGTATGGGCAAAGGGACGGCAGAGAGTGACTTCCTGTTTGTGCAACGGAAATAACCGGACTCGTCTCCGTTTGATCAGCTTTAGCTGTATCCATTTACAGGGAAGCAAAGCTCCCAGAAAATTTAGGTTTAAGTTTCAAACTTACATCCCTAAAATAAGCTAAGATTTGCATTACACAGAGCGGCTCCCCCCCCCCCTACAGACTCCTGTTTTCTTTCAAAAGCAGATCAGCTTCAAAGCAACGAAACTGACAGATTCATTGTTTAGCAGAAATGCGATTTCATAAGCTATTTTATTTCTGCTCAATTACTCGTAACCCTTGTCCCGCTCTGGAAACCTACTGTATAAGAGAAACCCATCCAACAACAACAGATGTTTATATATATATGATGTCCTCCCCCACACACACCTCCTTCTGACATCACTTTCAACACTCATTTTTGCTTTTTTCCGTTTTCACGTGAGGTGTGTTATGGCAGCTGTAATTGTAGGTTGTCAATCCCCGACGTGTTTTGCGAATACTTGACTTGTCAAGAACATCAGTGGGAGAAGATGGCAGTACGGAGCCCGCGGTGCCAACATTGTTCGCCGCGGTGAAAGGATCACTACGCGGGAGGAATTTTGATGTTTTTGTTTAAGTTTCGGCGGCAGAGCAAGAGAGACATGATCTTTGAGGGGCCAGTCGTTAGGACGCGGCTTTCCATCCCCGCCAGCATGACAAACCGAGGATGCTGTAATATATCACCTCTTAATCTCAGTGACGGGGAAGATTTTGCCGGAATCTTTTCGGGTCTACGGGGCGAAGGAAGGATAGGCCCTCACATTCAAGGATGAGCAGGCAGGCGTTTGGAAAGACACAGGGCTGCAGAAGAAAAAGGCCCCCCTCATGGAGGTGATCTACTGATGTAGGACTCAGAGCCCGCTGTTCCAGCCCTTACCAAATTCCCACTCATTTATCCTTTGATAAATCCACCCTCAGCACCCCTCCCCCACCCTTTGTGGATCTATCCCTTGATATCCTAATTAAACGTGGATATGAAGGGGAAAAACAGAACTCATGTTTCTTTTGATCTCAGAGCTGGGAAGGGTTTTATTGATCTCCACTGTACTGCTGCTCCTCACTGGTGCTGACTGTTTATGTTCGACCAACCCCTTGCTCGTGGGTCTCCCAATGCGTGTTGTTAAAGGCATTTAAAGTTGTGGCTATTTAGCGGCACGCTTGGTGACAGAAAGTTGTGGTCAGCTGCTCCCTGAGGTGTGGCGCTAGTGCATTGTGGGTATTCCCGTAAGTGACTTGGCTTTTGCTTGCCTGTGGCCAGCAGGGAGGGTGACTCAGGGCCCTATCGCTGCACCGTGGGAGCTGTTTGGGCAGTCACAAGGCAAAACTCCCCCCAGCCCCCGCCGATCCACCCCCACCCCCCCACCACCACTACCAAGGCCTTTCTTTGTGTCACAAGCAAGCGGCAGTAATGCGTCTCGATCGCTTTCACTGCGACCTTTCACCCTGGGACCAACTCGGGGGGGGGGAGGGGGAAGAGGGCGGACGGAGACAAAAAAAATGTCCTCACCGCAGGAGAGCAAGTATTTAACATGGGGCCTAATGTGTAAATGGCCACAGATTCACACATAATACCATGTCAAAAGTGATGGCTAACAAAGGCTAATGTTAGCCTAAGACAGTTTAACACGATCATGTGGGCAAAAGCATAGCAGAAATTTAGCGCGCGCTAAATTTTATATCTTTGTGGATGAGGAGCGTTTTCCCTGGGTTTGCAAAGTGGGGAGAGTACACTCTGATGGGTTTCCAGCTCCTGGGTCACTGGCGGGCCCAGGCCTCAGCCAGGAGCATGACAGGGACATGGATAGGCTGGCAGATTCAGGGGCCCTGCTACTTTGCAAGGGCCTTTGAATGGGTAACATTATAAAATTATAGGATGGAATGTAAGAGGGTAGGGAGGCCAAGGTTTGTCATTTTGTCCGGGGCCTGAGAATTTCAATCGGTGGCCCTGGCCCTCACCACGCAGTGGCTGCACCACTTCTTCCTGGTTTGTGGCTTGGGGTTCCTCCTGGCTCTCCAGTCTACTCCTACGGTCCAAAGAGCTGCGGTGGGCCCCGCGACTGAGGTGTGACTTAATGTCGGTAAGCGAGAGGCCCGCCGCAGACGTACATACCTGTTCAGTATGCATCTCATGCCCTGTGTTCTACTGAAAAGGCGATTTACATGATGGTGGACTCCAGCCTGGTCACAAGCACGAGTCTCCCTGCCGCACCTTTCTCAGCGTCCTATACACGTCGGGAGCCCTGCCCCTCGTTATTGGGAGGAATTAACGAGATGCTGGCAAATAAATAATGCACACGGCTCGCCACAATAAGACTGATGAAAAATGAGAATTGAACACGCCCGTCAGGGGCAACCGTGACACGTATTTATGGGCAGCGAGGTTTATGGGATGTCTTTGTAATAAGCATCGTGCTCATCACCAAGCTGGGCAGGGGACAGGTTTATGAAAACAGTATCAGAGGATGACCTAGCGGCAGCCAAGCCCATAGCGAAGGAATCATTATCTCTGCCAAAGGGCTGTAACATTCATAGACTGCTATACAAATGAAATGGCTACAGCTGGCTTTCACAATAAACGGCCGTGCAGTTTACATGCCAGCCATTCCACAGTGCATTGTGGGAACATTCTCAATGGGCTCCGATGCATCAGCTCAATGCAAGGTTAAGATGCTTCACAGAAAGCCCAGGTTCTGGATGAACCATATTTAAAGAAAAGGCTTCCCTTTCTTGCCATCATTACATGTGTGAAAAAACAGCAACATTAATCATCTATAATGCATTATAATGGTTGGTATAATAACTAAGGATGCTTTGTACAGCATTATGAAGGTACTTATAGTACATTATTGATAAGAGCTTCAAAATGCATTCATAATGCATAATAAACATGGTTATAACGTGTCATGTCTTTTTATAAACATTTATAGCCATGTGTATAATGCTTTGTAATAGCAGTAGAATGTGTTATAAATGTTTTCAAATATTCGTATCGACATTCATAGAATATGTTACCAGAAAAACAATTATTCTTGGAATAAAACAGAACGTTGCAGCATTCACAGCAGCGGAGCAGAAATAAATGGTGTCTATCTTGGTTTTGCTGTAAAGCAGCTGGCACCTTGGTCCTGGGAGTCGGCTCGCCCTCGCAGCTGCAGACGTGAGCAGGGGAGAGGCAGGGTGCGCTGCATCTCCGGGAGGATGTGGGCTTCCTGATGGAGAACACACAGGTCTTCCCTGTTTGCATTCCTCCCTCCTACAGGGGCAGCCAGCTTGGGAACTTTTGGGTGGGGGGGGGGGGGGGCGCGGTTGTTGG
>JAODKN010000008.1:11928849-11944242 GCA_026774425.1 Petrocephalus zakoni | reverse complement strand
TCACAGAGCACACTCACACACACACCAGCCCATCACAGAGCACACTCACACACACACCAGCCCATCACAGAGCACACTCACACACACACCAGCCCATCACAGAGCACACGCATGTGCCATTCCCACCAGCAGGCAATATGGTACCTCCACTTAACCTCAGCTTGCTTCTGAACTGTGGGAGGCAACAGGAGAAGCCAGAGGAGCGACGACACGGGAGAACATGTAAACTCCACACACACAGAGCCATGGCCGAGACTCGAACCCTGGGCCCAGAGGTGTGAGAAGGCAGACTAACGGCTTCACTGCTGTGGCATCCCATATAATAACATACCATTCAACATTATTATTAGTAGTAGTGGTATTAATTGACATTATTATTACTATCATTAATAATATTAAATACCAATATTATTATCATCATTAATGTTACTATTATTATTATTATTAATATGAAGAGGAAGAAAAAGAATTAGAAGAAGCAGCAGAAGTAGACAAAAAGTATAAAAGGGGTGTCACGGTGGCCCTGTGGGCAGTAGTGTATCCCCAGACCCCGTGGGGTCCAATCACACCCCAGTTTAGCATGTGCAGACATGACAGTCTCCCCGCGGGCTTGTGGGACCCCGATGACTCACACATCAGTGTTCGGGTATAACCCAAGATGGGCTGGCACCTCAGCCAGGATGTACCCCTTCCTCACTTCACAGCCGCATACTGCATAAGAGGTGTAATAATATCAGCATGGGAGAGCTAGTAGGTAAAATAAGGGTGCAGATACTATGAGCAATGGTCAAATTCTGGAGCTAAACCTCTCAGTGACAGACATCCCCTGGGTAACATGTTCAGTGTAGTAGTGTCTGGGCCCACAAGACACAGAAACAGCTCTCCTGCATAAAGTCCGCTTCCGGTCTCCTAATCCGGTATCAAGTTTGGCATCTTGTTAATCCCATGATGCTCGGTAAAAGTGTCAGTTGATTTAGCATCTTTGCAAGGAAAGTGGGCATTTTGTATCGTATGTAGTGCCAAAAAGCGAAAATAGTATGTAATCCGATAAACCTCTGTCGTCGAGCCGCTGCACTCGGATACCGACAGAAACTTAGTGGGTAGCGGAGTCACCAAGACAGATCGAATGGTATGAATGTGTAATTGTAATGGGGGGGGGGGGGGCGTGGGAGGCAGGTGTGCAGCCATTGTTCCATTTGAAGGGATTATTTGCACTTCTCAACACTGGAAAACCCAGGTATCATTAAGAAGAGCTGTGCGAATTTACACTGCATGGATTTGCTGTGTGTCCCCCCTTCCTTACCATTGTGTAATTATGTGCGCTCTGTAATTAGGAGCACAGACTATGGGACCTTGCTGATTACTGTCTACTCTCGAAGGGCTTGGGAAACTGAAATTGCTAAAAACTCTCAAACAAAGTACAATGGCATAACTGTACTTTTTTTATTCTTTGGTTTACATTTTAAGTTCTCTGCCAAAGTCACATGCAGAGCTCGAGCATAGAGCAAAGCGAAATTGGGATACGGTCTCCAGCATGACTTTTCTGCAGATAATATGTGCCCATGTTGTGTACTTCTGCCTTACTTTCTTTCGAGGAGGAGGCATCCAATAGAAAAGGAGTGCATGGGCTTGGGGCGGGGCTTAGGCAGAGCTAGGGTGAAGTTTTGACCAGATGTGTTGTTAATGCTGTTGCACACGCGTTCAGCCACAGGATGTCAAGGAAACACATTCAGGATAAACTCTCCAACTTTTACTCTCCACTGGCAAAGAGCGGCTCTTATTTCAGTCTGGACATACAATTGGATTTTTTGACATGTCTGTTATGTGTTGCATATCGATTAGTTGTCACAAATAACAAGCCAATCAAGAATCTGAACTTTTGGCCAATCAGGAAGTGGCCATGCACAGTGATAGGGGATGACTAGCTTTGCCACAACAGACTTATGACCATTCTCTCTGATACATAAACATATATTAAAGAAATTACTTTATAATAATAACAATTAAAAGGATTAATAGATGGTAAAGGATAGATTAAAAAGATTAGTAATGAATAATACAGAAATGATTAGGCCGGCCACGGACAGTTGATTTTTTTGATCCGTATTGGATGAGGTAAGCAGACAGTTCATTGGGCACACCTGCACAAAGTTAAGCCATTATCGACTCACTAAGAAGCAGAATTATTCTTTAGGATCAGCACAGATTTCTCTTAAAATTCAAGAGAGGCCTGATGGGAAATCAACACCTAACGTGGGTTACTTCTACCAGGCCAACCGGGATCCTGGTTGGGTTACGCTGTCCCTGATTGGAGACGTGAGGTCCTGGGTGGGCGGGCCTTCCGATGAATTAGTGACATCACTGCCCTTGGCCTGACCACCGCAGGGGTGTCTAATACCTAGTCATAAATTATACTTTGAAGAGCAGTTCTCATTTTTGGTATAAAGTGCTCAAGATGGTGGTCAGATGGGCACGGAATGATGCTGCCTCGCAAGGCACAGACACAGGCCAGTTCCAGTAAGTAGTGAGCAAAATAATCCGCTACCAGGTGTTTATGAGGTCTTGCTGGCAACTGCAATCATCAGAAAGGGACTATGGAGAGGTCTTGTACAAAAGCAGCTGTGTTTAACAGTGGGGAGGTCCAGTTGTATCTGTCCCAGACATCAATACCCAACCCATCTGAAACCCGTGTAATAGAAGAGCAGGACCCAGACTGGCGTGCATTAAAACATTACAGTGCGGGCCCGGCTGACGTACTTCACAATGCACAGCTGTCATAAACCTCATAAAGTGCCATAAATCGCACCCGCTACCGGTGTCTGCTTTCCCTGTGTCCCAGCATGCCTCCCGGCCTCCTTATGTGCTAACATTCCTGTGCCTTTGAGACACTTTCATTTAACCCGTGAAACCAGTCTAGTGAGACGTCCTGCCCGGCTTAATAACCCGTGCGATTCTTTTTCCCAGCGTCGTGCCGACTGTGTTCAGCGGCGGATTACAGGTGGGCTTTTTTAATAACTGGCTTTCATCACAGGCCGTGTGCATCGATAATGAGCCGCTCCAGCCAACCCGAACGCCCCTAGTGTGTAGATTCACGAGGGGAGAATGAAGTGGCACGGATTAGGGTACTGGTAAGCGACTGGGGAAAAGTGTTCCTTAGCTGTCACGCAGGGCCGGTCCGCTCTGGCCTGGTGCAAGCCTCGCGAAACATTGTAAAGAGGCAGGAACGCGGCCCTCACACTGCTAACAAATCCTTTGAGGGCGTGTGGGGGGGGGGGGGGTGTTAGCTAAAAAGGCTGTTGCGCTTCAGGACGGGCACCACCAGGCCCTCTGAGAAGGATGTGCAGTGCGGCCAAACATTTTTGCATCAGTGCCATATAGAGAGAAACGTACAAACCAACGGGGCAGAAAAGAGAAGCGAACAATGCAGAGACTCTCAGGGAACGCAGCCAAACTCACACTCCGCTCTGCTTTCTTTACCAGCTCCAGAGGTATTTCAGGCCCAGGGGACCTGGAAGCGGTGCGGCGATTTGCAAGTGAATGCGGCAGCGGTGGCGGAAATATAGCTGTGTGCCGTAGCGCGGGGCGCGGGACAAACGGGGCTTTGTGGGGCCCGGGAGGCGGAGGGAGGCGCTGGGGCGGCTCGGTGATGGAATGCCCACCTTGATGCCACGGCGACTGGGCTACCAGGACCGACTGTGACATCTGCTCTGGTCTTCTGGGGGTGCCTGAGTTGTGGGCCGGGTGTGGGGGAGGCGGGAATGAGGAGCATCCCAGAGCGGGGGGCCCGTCCCACTCCGGAGCGAGCCTCCAGGTCCGCTGCCGGGCCCCCGTGACGGAGAGCCGGCATTACATGCTCATTAGAGCCTTTCTTCCGTTTCTCACTCCTCGCCCCCCATTTTTTGTCCTTGTTTTAATGAATGTAAGTCCCTATCTGGCTATCGGTGGCCCTTCTCGTCACAAGCCTTTCTGAAGGGGGCCGTGCATTGACGAGGCCGACCCGCGGGAGAGAAAAAGGCACACTGCCATGGCATGAGTGTCAGCCATTAAATATGATTTCATTCTGAATAGCACCAAAGCACATTCACCCCCTGAAGCTCATTAAGCTGGTATAATCTCCCTTTTCTTAACCATAACAATGATTTTTCGACTCAAAATGCAGTGGTGCGGGGGGACTAAGCGATTAATTCAACTTGCATTCAGAGTAATAAATCAAATCCAACTTATTATCCTGTGCCTGCTTTCCTAATTCAGGAATGCTCACAATACTTGTCAGTCAGTTTACAGACAACACATTCAATATAGGGACTACTTCACATGTTAATATTAACCATTGCCTAGTTCTAAACCGCAACCGAAGCGAGGAAGATATGACAATTATCCGTGTGTGTAGATTAAACTAATATCCTTAATAACGAACCAAATAAAAACAAAGGAAAAAATTACAAAGGTGAGCAAATGTGCCAGAAAAACAATCCCAGGATGTACTTAAGTCAAGTCAAAGTGGAACATTATTATATCACAGAGCTGCCTCTGTCATATTTCTTGGTTTGAAGCTGCTCACAAACTTTGCTGATCATTTCTCTTTTTTTTAATAAAATGAGTCTAACTACTTTGCTGAAGGGAACAATGGTGTAAGTGCTGCTGTGAATCAAACAGGCACCCCAGCGGGTCCTGGGCACGCTGACACTGTGCCACCGCTATGAGCGCGTTGCAAGGACCGAAGCTGTGGTTTATTCTTCTGATTTAACCAGTTTTAAAAGTCAAATTGAAGTATATTGGTTGAATTGTGATCTGCAGTTTCTGGTAGAGCCAGCTTTTTCCTGCGCCGGGTTGAGTGCAGCAGGACAGCCATGAGCAGCTGCGTTGGACCTCTCCGTCGGTGCCGCTATTGTAATGCACGTTAACCGCATCGCAGGGAGTGCAAAGGGTCAAAGTCTTTAAATGCCTGTTGGGATCCGGGCCCATGCATCGCATGCTACGGCGGCACAGCCTCCAGGGATCCAGGCCCGTGCATCGCATGCTACGGTGGCACAGCCTCCGGGGATCCGGGCCCATGCATCGCATGCTACGGCGGCACAGGCTCCGGGGATCCGGGCCAGTGCATCGCATGCTACGGCGGCACAGCCTCCGGGGATCCGGGCCAGTGCATCGCATGCTACGGCGGCACAGCCTCCGGGGATCCGGGCCCGTGCATCGCATGCTATGGCGGCACAGCCTCCGGGGACTCGGTCCCATGCATCGCATGCTATGGCGGCACAGCCTCCAGGGATCTGGGCCCGTGCATCGCATGCTACGGTGGCACAGCCTCTGGGGATCCGGGCCCGTGCATCCCATGCTACGGCGGCACAGCCTCCGGGGACTCGGTCCCATGCATCACATGCTACGGCAGCACAGCCTCCGGGGATCCGGGCCCGTGCATCGCATGCTATGGCGGCACAGCCTCCGGGGATCCGGGCCCGTGCATCGCATGCTACGGCAGCACAGCCTCCGGGGATCCGGGCCCGTGCATCGCATGCTATGGCGGCACAGCCTCCGGGTAATTGTCCGCGCAGCCCATTGTTGATGTAAAACGATACGGTTATGACGCATTGAGCCTGTCGGCGTGGGGCAAATCCCCACATATGTGCTTACGTGGTGGGACACACAGCAGGTCACAGAGACCCCCCCCCTCCCACAGTCTGTGAAGTGTCTGGTAAAAGAGGTTAGGCCATCCCAAGAGGAAGAGCCCCTCTGGAGACAAGGGTTATACACACATACCCTGGGTTTGGAGCAAGGGCGACCTTGCCTGACCTTTGTGTTAGCTGTGTGCCAAAAACAGGTGTGGCATGAAACCTGAAACCTACGAGAACGAGGAGAGCCCAGACCATTCACATCACAAAGACACGCAGCAAAATGAAACGAAATGAAATACTCCTGGTATACATAGCATTATGTCTCTAATTTATTGTGCCCAGGTATATTTTGACAGTTTGTTAGAACAAATTCTATGAAGGATAAATTACTTTTATGCTTACTTTATAATTATAATTATATTTAAAGTTTATATATATATCAATATATATAAACTTTCTCTAAAACAAAAAAAATATGTATTGAATAATGACTAAATAAACATCTTTGTTGGAATATTGTAATACAGATTAGCAATTATTAATTTAATGAAAATAAGTCAACTGGAAATCCTCACAGAGTGTGTGTTTGAAATACAGGATATAGATAAAGAAGAGTATGAAAATAATTATTTTGTATTACAAACAATACCCATCCATCTATCCATCCATCCATCCATCCATCCATCATCTGCCACTTATCCGGGGTTGGGTCGCAGGGGAAGCGGTCTAAGCAGGGATGCCCAGACCTCTCTCTCACCAGCCACCTCCTCCAGCTCCACCGGGGGAATACCAAGGTGTTCCCTGGGCAGCAGGGAGATATAATCTCTCCAGCGAGTCCTCGGTCTGCCCCGAGGCCTCCTCCCGGTTGGACATGCCCAAAACACCTCCCCAGGGAGCCATCCAGGAGGCATCCTGGATAGATGGCCAAAGCACATCAACTGACTCCTTTCGATATGGAGGAGCAGCGGCTCTACTTTGAGCCCGTCCCGGATGTCTGAGCTCCTCACCCTCTCTCTAAGGCCCAGCCAACCTGAGGAGGAAACTCATTTCTGCCACTTGAATCTGCGATCTCATTCTTTCAGTCACTACCCAAAGGCCATGACCACAGGTGAGGGTAGGAACGTAGATCGACCGGTAACTCCAAAGCTTTGCCTTCCAGTTCAGCTCCCTCTTTATCACAAATAAATGAGTACAGCATCTGCATTAATCTGTCTGTTGATCTCCAGCTCCCTTCTTCCCTCACTCATGAACAAACACCAGCTGGGCATTACCCAAAGGAGTAACATGGATCCACCCTCCTGTAGGGGGAGCGGGGTCGTCGGGTGCACTGTGGATCGGGTGGTAGTCGAAGGCAGGGGCCTTGACAGACTGATCGTCAGCTACCAAAACTGGCTCTTGGCACATGGAATGTAACTAACAATGCCACTTTTGATTATTAACGGGACTGCCCTCACACTTAACGAGTCTGGATGAGAAGAACCCAAATCAGCACTTGGAAGCATCAAGTTGTGGGACTTTACAGGCCAACCACCACACGACCAAGAGCTCAGGACAGCTGCAGAACTGAGGCGTGACAACCCACTCCTCCAAATCTCACCAGCGGACAGAAGACGGATGCACGCAAGCCACCCTCTCAAACACCAGCTGACATTATTAATACAGTATAAAATGTGATAAAGCGCCCTTCTCACTCTCGGGGCTAATATCGTGTGATTTATTTGTGTGCTCATGAAAAAGTAAGGGCGTTGTTAAAAGCACAGGTGTTGGAAGCCTCTCCCATCCCTGGAGCAGGATCGATAAAGGCGCTTTTACGCAATTCAGCTGGAACCAGCCCTGCTTTCATGTTCCAATAAAACCCCAATTTGGTGAGTCACAGAGTAAAGGGTTAGTTGTTGACATTAAATGCACAATCACACACTATTTACAATGCAGTTACACACTTTGGCACATAAATCAAAAGCACTAATATGGGACATTATGTGTCTGTCCCGGACTGTCCGCGATTGATTTGGCATCACAGAATGGGCTACTTTTTTTCCTGATGGCTTGAATGTGCCACAAGTCTGAAAGCTGTGCATTGACAAGCTGTCAGATTGTGTGGCAGAACCCTAACAAAAGCTTTAAAAAAAATCCTTTAAGGTGCACATTTTTGCCAAATATATAGCAGTCACCCATACCTCGTCACCGAGAACTTGATCAGGGTCTGGATCTTAAAGGATCTTGCTTCAGCCACGTCAATGAAACAGAAATCACAAGCAAATTATCAGTTGAACATGAAGGGGTAGGTCTGATATGATTCGTGGGATTCCATTCTGCGGATTGAAGAAAGTTCCTAAGTTACCATATAGCAGGCACGGACGAAAGGGCCGAAATATGGACAGACAATGGAGAACGCTAAAAATGCTCTTTCCTCAATCGTCTGCACAATGGCAACATAATCTAAGAAGAGGTGTATTTTTACAGAGCTGTTCTCCTCCTTCTCCTCTTTTGCACTGTGTGACTGCCATGAAAATGAACTATTAATCTGCTTCCCAAAGGAATTCCTCCTGCCGGAGCCAGGGTTGACAGCAGCCATACAATGATTGTTGTGTGGTCAACAAACAATTCTCCTGAGCCTCAGTGCCTTTCAAAAGGGTTGTTCCTTTCACCCCCGATGATGTGAAAAATGTAGCTGTCAAAGGTTCCTTTTCTTTATGCCTGCACAAAGATGTCAGACGGCGAGAGTTAGAATTTCTAAATGTGTTAATCTGGGCACAGTGAAGGACTGGGGAATTATATGCGCTACCGACTACCGGCTGATTTACCCACAAACAGACTGTTTCCTCTCTCCTGCTTTATCTCACAAACCTGGTTCCTATCCAGTCTCCTCTTACACCCCAGAGGTACCATCCCAACTCACCTTCACACACCCATAGATAGCAACATCATTAACGAAATAGTTGGAAACAATTAGATCACACATATAATATCTCATGTCCATTCTGAGAAATATGACCAGTATAGTTTATTATCTAAATATAGCAGGTATTAGCACATCTAAACAACCATGAGTGATACACAGATTAATTATTAAGAATATATAAACCATTAAAAACTTGATATCTGATACTGCTGAATACGGGATGAAATAAATACTTTGTTCTATAAATGGTAGAACTATTTAAATAATTAAACTTAATGTCAGCCATAGTATTAACATGAATGATAGCATTTTTAAATGATATGCTACGTGATACAGATGAATATATGTGTGGTACAGCATCAGACTCAGGCAAGGACCCCAGAAATGGGACACATCCAGGTCCTGGCAGGCTGTACCCCAACAACCCTCAGACTGCTCCCCTCACCAGCCTCGACCAATCACTGCCCTGCTCACATCCCGCCCATGGACCCCCATCCCCCAATGCCCTATCACTGCTCTGGTTCCATATGCAGCCTGTGGCACCGATTCCTCAATCCGTTGCCTTCTTAGTAATGGACCCATGACCTGGATTATTACAGAGGGACACGGTCTGTTTCAGGGTAATGTGAGAAAGCTATTGACCTCAGCGCAGGGTGAAGGCCCCACACAGGTACCTATTTCTGAGCCCGAGCAGTAAGTCCACATCCCAGCATTCAATATGTAAATTCCCCAGAATATAGGCATGTGTTTTACAGGGCTCCAAACTCTTGCTGATGGCTACTTGGGAAAAATGGTCACCTCATCTTTATTAAGACACATAAGCCAGTAGCTTATGGGTAAGCCTGTATGCCAGTAGTTGCTTAGATACAAGAAGTATTATTGAAACAGAAATTCACAGGGTATTGGGTAGCTCAGGGGATTAAGGCTCAGAGTCTATGCCCAGAAGCTTGTGGGTTCAAATCCCGCGGATGGCAGAGTAATTATACCACTGTGGGTGGTATAGAGCTTTGCACTCACCTGTGTGTGTTTTTGGCTCTCGCAGCATGTAAGACTGAGTATATGGAAACTACAGGGATTAATAAAGAACCACTTTTGTAAAACTGACATCTCAATCAGAAGTGACAAGGCCAATAAGAGTAAAGGGAGGCTTGGGCAAATGTCCTGACTTTAACTTTATGTCGGGTGCAGAATAAGGTCAGTGCGAGTACCAGCCAGGCTTTGCTGTACATTGGCTCAGTGACCCCGAGGTCCATGTGGGTCTCTGAACGGGGCTGGGCATCCCATTTTGGGATCTACAAAACCCAGATGACCATGAGCATCTCTGTCCCTGGTGTCCTCTCATCTGCAATCCAGGCACAGACTGGCCTCTAGTCTGCAGAGGACCGCAGGGGCGGCTTTTCACAAGCCCTAAATGTGCACAAACTCCACTTCACACTCCAGCATGGGGTGTAAACTGAACCCCCCGCCCCCGTGCCGGCCCAGACCCCAGTGGATATGCGCACGGCTGCTTCGTCGGAAGCCAGTGTTGGTGCCAATCACACGGCTCATTAAAACCCAGAGCCCCCCGAGGAACAATTTCAGAATGTTCCGGAGCAAGAGGTGAAGCCGTGAATCACACAGGTTTAAAAACAAAATAAAACGACCCTGGTCCTTAAACGGCACCGCTGCCTCTGCTTTCCTCAGTGCGCCGGTCTATTTACCTGCGGAACACGAGTGTGTACACTTCAAAAACAAAAGACTTCTAGGGCTTTTTCCGCCCCTCCAATGAGTCCCAAAGTTATCCTTCTTATGCTCCAGTTTCCTGCAGGATTCGGGATTTGAATCACTGGTCTCACAGAGAGGGGGAGAAGGAGGGATGAACCCCTCCACTCTGCCAGGCCGGCTATGAAATATGGATTATGTACAATGGCATGGCATTTCCATGTGACAATATCACTGCCGCAAATAAAAGATACTTTTGAATAGTAACTCTTAGCCACAGATGGCTACTCACAGTACAATCTCAGGCGGGCGTAATTGTATCACTAATAAGCAGCGAGGCAATTAAGCGTATAAGTGGTGCCACAATCAGAGGAACGCGGAAGACGGCCAATGGAAGGGGAAGATGGGAAGAGGTCAGGACAATGGGGGAGAGGTGGCCCACTAGCTGTGCCCCGCCGCAGCGTCCCGGCCTGCTTACGGCTTATTGTCGCTTCTCCCTCCTGACTCAGCCTGACTCTGCCAAGAGTTAAAAAAAAAAACACATTACGATGAAGCCAGGAGGGAAGTGCTGATCTAATGGTCACTTGGGCAGTGCTGCTTATGTGTTGAGTTTTAGTATAACAAGAAAAAGCAAACAGCAAACAAACTTGGTCACACCTGTTGAATCTTAAAAAAATCTTAAATCATGTCTCTTAGATCTTCTTGGCTGAGGCGAACACTACAGATCTGACATTTTAAACGGAGAATATAGGCTCTCCGAGGAGTTCCGCGGAGCCTGCTTAACGTCACGCTTTGACGCTACAGTTTTACTGTTAAAGATACTAATGAAAAGACCCGAAATTCTGCACAAAAAAATTACTATAATTATTATAGCATCATTATGACCATTTAAGTTTCCCTTTTGGACCTTATCTAGTTGTATTTGACGTAAAACACAAAAAGAGCAGCAGGATAATAAAGAAATGTTAGCAGACATTTTTTTAACAAAAAAAAAAAAAGCAGCACGTTTAGGAAAACTTGGCACATTTCTCATAAAATGGACTCAAAAACAGCAGCGGCATACAAATGGGTAAGCCTGATCAACCCATAAAAAGGGACTTTGGTTATGAAGGGGAGGGAGGGGAAGAAAAAACGAAAGAATGAAAGACGAGAGCGAAAAGAATGAGAGAAAGAACTTTTGAAGGGGCAAGGTCATGACTGGCAGCTGATTTGAAGAATTTCCACAAGCCCACAATAGGACATGACATCATCAGGTATTGAAGTGGGAGACGAGGAGAGGAGATTCTTTAAAGGCCCGGCCGCTCTCTAAGACCCGTAATTAAATTTGTGCGAAACATGCCCAAGTGCCTGTGCGTCCACCGAATCAGAGCACGGAATAATGTCCCGGCCGAAATTAATCAGCTCTGGGGACGGCTTTATTATGGCAATTTCTTATTTCCAAAAACAGCTTGTGACCTGCTGAGTTTCGTACATCGTTCTTTTCCCCGGGACTTCATTTATTATTATTTTTTTCCGTACTTGCTGTTCTAGTCTGTTTTGGCTGCAGGACCTAGAAAATGCACACATTGTATAAATGCCTGAAAAATGTTTTTTCTACCTCCCAGCCCCCCCATATCCCCCCGCCCGCCCCCACCCTGGTACCGGCAGTATATAAAAGAACAGCAACTCATGGTGGGAACAGAGAGGGAGAGAGAGGAGGATGCGAGGAAGGCATGCAATTAAGTACATTACCGGCAAAATGAATCCAAGAAATGCCTGGGAAAAACAGGGGGACATTATGATTGTTTTATTTTTCTGTTTGGCTTCTTTATCGCAGGAAAGAACAAGCTGACTTAGTCTGCCCAAAGCTAACCTTTTAGCGTTTAAGATACAGCTTTTAATTTCCCCAAATTCACAGCCACTTTAATAAATAACAGAGCCATGCATGGTCATACTTACCATTTACAATTTTATTATTTGTTATACTTATCAAAACGATTACTTATCGTAGCTGTGCCAGTAGTGGTGGCTCCCAAGACCAGGGCATGCCGTGGTAAGTAGTCTGACCAGAATGTCATCAAACACGTCAAACGTACGAAATTCTCATTTATTTTTTTGCTGAATAAAAAAAGGGAACTTTCTACTACGTCAGCTCACAGCTGCTGAGAAGCACTTGATTTTTCAGGATTAATAAATAAAAATCAGCAAGGTGCTGTGAAAGTGAACGACTCTCCATTCCTAGATATCGCTGAACGTGACATTTGACCATAACCCCCACAGCCTAACAGATTGCTCTCTGTGGTTGGAGACAGACAGTAGACTAAACGTCTCACAGCATAAACACACAAACAGGCCTCATTAAAGCATACAGAGGTATTAGCACCAAAAGGACCAGAGGAATATCCAGCCAAGCAATGGCTTTGCCTGTATTCCTCTGCTTTCCACGGACACGGGGTACTGATATTAAGGTCCAGTCGTGGTTCTTTCATCACTGCTTGGGACCCGCAACAGCTGTTTATCTAAATTTCCAAGTGGCTGGTGGAAGTAGATTCCAGGCCTCCACCAGCGTCACTCATGAGCAGTACTAACACCTAGCTGAAGACATACAGATATTTCAGAAGGTTTCAGCGTAATATGACAGATATATTTCTGTTACGGACAGTCCACCTTGGTTTACTGTATTAGTATCTACTGTATAACAAATCAGTCCGTGTATGTGCCAGATGTATACACACGAATATATTTAATCTGTGTACGTGCAACAAATGCAGATACACGTAGACATTTCATCTGTGTCTGTATATACTGCATATATACATCATTTCTTTGTATATAGTACAGATATTTGATCTATCTGTGTACGTGCTACATGACCACATATTAAATGCAGAAATATTTCCTCATATTAAATATGACGCATACAACGCAAAACCTAAAGTTATATTAATGAGAACAGGGGTTTTCATCCTTTCCCAAGCAGGGGACCCCAAATAAAAGTTGACTTGAGTTAGGGATTACCACTAATGCGTCATCAAATAAGTAACTATGAAGTAACGCAGTAACGTCACTAGCTCCTTCTTCCCTCTTGAACATTTTTCGATTTTGTTATCACCACCTTAAACTGACAGCACTGGCATTATTTATTTATTCATTTTTAATTTACAAAACACTTCAGCGGCCCGCTGCATCCCATATGGGACCTCCGCTACACAACCCAACTGGATATGAATCATACCTTCACAAGATCACATTACCTTAATCATGAAACCAGAGCCATCGCTCAGCACAAGTCACTCTATTTCCTGAAACTTGGAGGAAACCCGTCATCTACAAATGATTAACTTTACAAACAATATTATGCACAGAATTGTCCGTGAGTCCAGATGAATATTCCCAGATAAACGAGTCTTATCGGCACAATGGCAGTTGTTTTCCTTGAACTCTGTCTGGCATCTCACTACCAGTCAGCAATGATGTCATACAGCTGGTGACCGCGAATATTCTGGGAATTGTCCCCTGGCGAGTTTGGGACCTCCCCCCCCGCCGCTAGAGAGGGGCCATTCTCCTGTGTGACTCTGCACCCCACATAATTTTCAAAGGAACCTTGCTAATCCACCCAGCAGTTTTCAGTCTCAAATGGGACGCAAGAGTGTATCCTTCACAGTGTTAGATAGCGGGAGTCACAGTGTATCCTGATGAGAAGTATTAGCCAGACAGTATTTCACACCCCTCCCCCCACGGGCCTCGGCCCCGGCTTTGTCAAGGGTGCCCAAAAATGGAATTTTTGAAAAATACAAACAATGACTCAAGTTTACATAGTAAAGAGCAGGCTTTTTTTTCAGTATTTCATGGAAAATAACGTGGCCTTGGGTGCTGAATGTTTGAACCTGGTTTATGAAAGGCTTCATTTAAGCAAACATACCGGGGGGACGGGGGGGGGGGCACCAATATGTGACTGTTTAAAATAAAACGTGATAAAGAATGACGATGACTACAGCCACCAGTCCCAATCACACAACAAACGACGAAGGACAGGGGAGAATAAACCAAATAAAGTAAACCCTTTGTAAATTATACATTTTAAATATCTGCCCATGTGAACTTCCTGTGATATTTTATGGGATGTTTCCCTTACAGCGCGCATACATATATACAGAATATATGTATAATATATGTATTCTGCATCATAGCAGGCCAGAAGTCGCATGGACACGAGTTAAAAATTTTGGCAAGTGCAAGTTCCAGAAGAATTCTGCTGTTGAATCCCGGAAAAGGCAATACCACATGACCCCGATGTGCACTATAACTACTACTAATGTAAAATGCCCATATCTATTTAAATATCTTCAATAAACATATCCAGAATAGTGCACTGTACAAATGGGCTTTATTATTTGATATAGACTGTTGGCATATATATATATATATAAATAAAAATGTGTTTGATGTAGAGTAGGAGTGAAGTGACCACATGCCTTAAGTGTCATTTGGGACATGCACCAGTGCCTGTCCGTGTCGGGGGGGCAGTGTGTCTCTCTGTACAGTCCACAGTCTTCCATGTGCTTCTCTGCTGGAGAGCTTTCTCACAGGGTTAACACGTCAGTGTTTAACCCACCCCCCCACCACCACCACCCCCCCATCACCACCACCCACCCACCACCACCACACAGTCACAGACAGATGTAGAGAAACTCGCCACGCTAACAGCTATAAAAAGTGGGATTATCACAGGACTTGTAAAGCCCAGCATGCTTCTGGGTGTAAAGAGTGACAGGCCTCTGACTCCTCTCATCCGACGCCAGGATTGAGGCAGGTGTCTGGGCTCGTTTGGACTATGCAAAGAGACGGACGCTGCTGGTGAAACGGGCCAGCGACTAGTGATTAAGGAGCTGGACTCATAATTGAAAAGCCGATGTAACAAAAAATAATATATATTTAGAAATATTTCACAATGAACCTTGCGAATTCTGTAAGTAATCATAATGAAAAAAAGTATCTAAAAAGTATGTAGTATCTATTCTAAAATATGCTACCGATTAGACGTTAGGCAAGTGGCAGATTTGGGGAGGAGAGGAATCAGCCCGGCAGCTGAGGAGAAACCGCGAGACCGTTTGCTTGAATGTTCCGGGTCTGGAGAAAGGCCGTGATTTGCACGGTGACAGGTCCATTGCCGTGATACAGGGGGTGGGGGATGGGGGG
>JAODKN010000008.1:11917497-11928749 GCA_026774425.1 Petrocephalus zakoni | reverse complement strand
CCCCCCCCCCCCCCCCCCCCCCCCCCCCCCCCCCCCCCCCCCCCCCCCCCCCCCCCCCCCCCCGCGGTCGTAGGGTTCAAAGATGACAACTTTCCCACAGGCATGAAGAAAACCCGCCCGATGTGGCCTAGTCCCTGCTCCTTCAAAGTTAAATTCCATTTGTTGGGGGAAAAAAAAGATTGTATTTCATTAAGGTTTCCAGCAGATTTGCATATTTTACAGTGCCTCTGTTTGTCGTGGGGAGGATATTAAGAGGGGAAGCGCCGGATTGTTGCCCAGCTGCGATGCCTCTGTGACTCACTTTGTTTGTCCTGCAAACAGGCCCAAGCATAACGGCCCCACCGGTCATTCTCGCCTGGAAATCTGCTTATAGATTTTCCTTTTGCTGCGTGGCCTGAGATGGGTCAGGAGGTCAGGCCGGTGCATGGCATTAGGGGGGCGATTGTCCTCAGAGGGCCTCAGCACAGAATCCATCATAATTAACGCTCCGGTCTGTTTCTGTTAGCGAGCCGCACAAACGGGATGGACCGCGGAGAGGGGCCTTTTACAGAGCGGCTGCTGGGAGATCAGATTTGTCATTTTGGCTAATAATTGGGTGGAATAGACCAAAGGCAAATGGGGTCAAAGGTCATGAGATACCACAAAAAATCCAATAATTAATATTTGAGGGGGTTATTTTGTTAAGACTCGCTGAGGCACAAACATTTTAGACTATATGGAAACCCAGTTAGCGACAATAAATGCATAAAAAAAACATTTTAAATATGCCCTATGTTGGACTGGCATTACTTTCAGGGTGCTCCCTGCCTTATACCATATGCTGCCAGAGATGGGCACATCCTCTGGGATCCTATACTAGATTACTAGGTTTTTGAAGACAGATTGATAAAAAAATATATATATACAAATTGATGAACACATTCATAATGCATAATATTGCACTCATAAAGCATTATAAACACAGCCATAAATATTTATAAAAGGCATGACAGTCATATTTATTACTCATTAACGATTATGAGTGTTTTATAAATCTCTCATCTATAACCAGTCTTGGGGTCAGTACCCAAAGAATTACACATCACCCATTGATTTTTTAAAAAGTAATGCATTACTTAATTACTCCCTGTGGAAAGTAATTAGTTACACTACTTGTTACATTACTTTGAAATTGTGCATTGTTTTAGTTAATTGCAAGTTACTAATAGCCTATATCATTAAACCTTATACATAGCATACCAATTTTAATAAGGATGGCATTTAGAAACTAATTATTTTATGGTCTTTAAGAAAGTAAAGAAAGGCAACAGAATGGTTGCATAGCGGGTGAAAAGCAGCCAAAAGGGCCCTTCACAGAACAGGACTCAGTGGCATGTTTCAGGCCTTTCAAACAGACCAGGCCATGCAGCACTGACAGTTAACACTAAGTTGTGTTACAAAGCCCAACTTCTTTTATTTTATATATTGATATAGATTTATTTTGAGGCTTATAGAATGCTGTCAGTGCTATAAGCCTCAAAATAAAACTATATCAATATATAGAACAATAAAAGAAGTTGGGCTTTGTAACACAACTGAGTGTAAATATAAATTACCGCAAAAATAAAACACACAAATAAAATAATAGGCTGGCCTTTTTCTAATACTACAAGATCAAGACAAACTTAAATGAGGAAAGACATGTCTAAACGGTAGGAGGGCTGCATTTAGCATGCCACAATGAATAAACTCAGCAATGCTGCTTACAGAGCGGAAAGTGACCTTGTGGTTAGGAGCAGGGCGCCTCTTCGGTCGGTAACGGCCGGCACGCGTCACACCTTCGTCCCCTTTCGGCAGTTTCCGTCAGTCATGGCGAAACTTGCTCAGGCTGATCCGAAGGGCCGTCATCCCCGGCGCGCTTTTATTGTGACTATACCATATGTCAGCAGTAGTGGACACATACTCTAACCTTTCAAATGCTCTCTTTAGCTCAGTTTCCATCCTTGCACAACATTCGTCGGGGTAGTCTGCGAAAGTTTTTTTGACTAAAAAAAGGCGGCCGTACATCTCCCGTTAGGCGTATTTTGCTGAGTATGTTTCTGAAAGTGGAGAGGGTAATTATACTGTAGAAATGGGCAACATTTCCTTACAAGCGGTATCATCGCTGCTTTTGTTACCCGGAAGCCAAGCTTTTGCTGCTTGCCTGGGGTCGGCATACCCTCAGTAAAATCCTCCCTTCCTGGGTCTTTCGACCGGATTGCTACTAGTATTAGCAGGAATGATTTGATGTTGCGTCCGCGGCAGTGGATATTTCTTTCAGAGTTTGCACTTTACGGTCACATCCCGTTCCGCAACTCAAAGTAATGCGCATATCGCGTCGACGTCAAGCGATTGTAACGCGAGCGCACATAGCAACTGTAACGCGTTACAGACAAATGTAATGTGATTGGAGTAACGCGTTACACGGTCTATAATGCACTACAGATAAAAAAGCATCCTTAATTTTTATGCTGCCCATTATAAGGGGTCTATAGTGCATTATAGATGAGAACGTCATTGGAGCTTATGAAGTATTATAATCAACACTATAATGTCGTTTGATTGTCAGTAGAAGATGCTGTAATGCTTCATCAATTCTTAAACTTACCGTTATAATGCATTATCAATGTATTTATAACAAATGTGAAGGTATATATAATAACTTATAGGTGAGATGTGTGTGTGTGTGTGTGTGTATATACACATGTATATTGCCAACTGTGGTGAGAGCAGGCTGGCGGGCAGTTTTAACAACACTGAAGGACAGATTTCCGGGACATTGCGCATCATTTGCGGGTGTCCGGGAGCTGCTGTCAATTCGCGGTAGACTTCCAGAAGTTCCGGGGGAGTTGGGATGTCTGCAAAAGTGAGGAGAGTATTAGTAACATCTTCAAGTAGGGTCCTATCTGAGGGTTCCCTAGAGTTCAGCACATATGGGTCATTTGGCTGTTTTGGTTTTAACAGGATCTCATATTTCTCACCTGGGACTGTCATTACAAGTCCCCGTCAGGTACAGACCATGACAGACCACAAAGATGGTGAAACCACACAGCTGTTAACTAATGTGAGGTCTCTTGCCTGGGGATGGCTTCCACTTCTGCGGCCGATGCAGACGATTCCTCAAAAGTTATCATTGTCTCAGTTTAACCTCTGACCTGCTGGGATAACGGCTTTACCGAGAGACTAATTGAGGCATTTCACATTTCACACTACAGGCAGATGGGGTTAGTCACTCGGCCCCCATCAATCACATGGCCAAGAGTGGACGAGGCAGCAGAGTGACCAGCACCACTGCCAATAAGAGGGGAGGTGCCGCAGGGCTAATGACATGAGAGACCAATCAGAGCCCCTTCTTGGTACATGGGCAGGGTGCATAATGTCAGATAAAGCCATTGGAACTAACCTATGGCAATGTAGTGCCACGTTCTGAGGACCTTAAAGCCTGAAGATCACTATAGTCATCTATAATGGCTCATCCTCCAGTGATTAAGGGATTTTTTCCAAAATACAGAAGCCAATGGGACCCCATGCGTTTGAAAATGCTGGGAAAAAGATCAGTTTCCGTCAGCCTCCCTGACATCAAAACCTCGCAAGACGGCACCTGGAGAGAAGCCTAAGCTGAGGGTGCACGTCCCACTCAAGCTAGGCCACCTGGGGACGGCTTTCCCAAAGTCCCTAAAATGTTTCAAGGAAACAAGGAGGCACCGGGAACCTCAGGAGCGCCCTCTCCTATGGGGTGCGGGGTGCTTAGTATGACAGCTTAGCCCTATGTGGAAAAGCAGACGGCCGGGGGGAGGGAGCCTTGCGGAACGCTGGCGGTAATCCCCCCCCCCCAAGACTTACCTATTTATCACAAAGGTACCGATAGGCATCTGATTTAGGGGTGAACCCTGGGGAGGGCATCACATTGTCACGCGGGGAAGGAGGGGGGGTGGTAATGTGATCTCCCACAGAGGCCTGATAACCCGCCACTATATGGAGAAGAGCTGTCAGATAATGGAGCAAACTGTCTGAGCCGTAAAGAAGCACTGCGTGGCTGGAGAGCCACCGGCAGGATGGGATACGGCCGCAGCTTGGACTGGGGGGGTGGCCAAGATGGGGGGAGAAAGGAGGAGCCGCCAAATTTGATTTATCACAGAGCCTGGCTCCCCCCACTCCCAAGGAGAGTCTTGGACAACATGCTACACCTGCTCTGTATGCTTACTTAAATGTTTCCACATCGACACTTACTTGGTTGACTAGCAGACATTTACCTGAATCAACTGCCATCATGAAGCTCAAACCCATTTCTCAAGGTGGGATGGATGGTTTGTATAAGAATTAATAAGGCATTACAGCATCTTTTATTAACAGTCATAAGGCATTACATTGTTCATTATAAAACTTTTCCAATGACGCTCTTATCTATAACACATTATGGATACTTTCATAATGCATTATAAGAGTTGGTATAAGAATTAAAGATGTGTGGTACTGAATTATCAAGGCACTATAGATGAGCATTTTATAAAACATTCGCAATGCATAATACACGACTATAGTGTGTTATACCTTTTCATAAAAATGTATAGCCATACTTATTATGTTTTATGAATGCATTGGAATGTGTCATGAATGTGTTCATAGATTCTAATAGACATAGAAAGTCTTACTAGTCAGATCCATGGTCCTGCCCCCTCTAGTTGCTTGGACCTATCTCTACAACCTGATTGGTTATCTCTCTGAACCAATCATTTTTCATTCTGCCCTCAGAACATGTTTATGTAAGTAAAACTCCCATGAGCGGCACAGAACACCTCCATAGTTAAGTTCTGCTTTAAATGGTCATATGTGCAGTGGTACAGTCCCACCTCAGATCCTCAGAAACAGACAGAACCAACTCCTATAAATGAAATAGTCTACCCTCCTCTCATGGCACTGAGCTGTTTAGCAGATATAGCTTCCACCCCACCCCCTTTAGGCATTAGATACTTTAACATCTTATTTTTAAGTTGTATCAGACCCAGTAGTTGTCATGAATATAGTGTTTAACCACAGATAATATGTACAGTGGCTGTTGGGGGAATAAAGAATACATAAAAACTAATAATCTGGATATTTTAAACAACTAAGTTTCTTTCAAAATGTAATTATACATATTCAATTAAACTCATTTATTTGCTTGTACTATATTCATATAATGTAATATAATCTACAGAGTAGAAAGACATTCATTAATTTGCAACCAGCTAAACAGGAAGTCAGGGGCTGGTGAGTCCAGACAGGAGACACTTCCCATGAGTCACTGCTGACACACACCCATGTGATGTCAGTGGGGGGCTTTCACCGTGTGCGTCACGCATGAAACTGCTTCCCGGCAAATTGCTAACCCGTATCCAACACCACATTCTGAAAATATTCCCAAATATATATTAATAATATATATTATAATATAATAATTATATATTATAATATATTTAAAAATATATAAAAATATATGTATTGTATCTGAGGAGAACAGATGAACAGAGGGGGTGTAATGCGGTACAGATCAATGGGGGGGTGGGACCTTGGTTAACATTGTAAAGGTTGGCCTGCTCTGTTTACAAACTCACACCCCCTGGGCGGAGCGGATGGCCTACCCCACTCATGCTGCCTTAGAGCTCTGTCACTTTAAGGCGTCCCTGCCCGGCCCTGCTCACTCTTAGCACTCGGGCTGTATTTATAAAACTTGAAAACAAAAACAAAGATTTGTAAGCCCCAGCACCCCCCCACCCCCCCACCATCCAGATTTCGGTTCCCACGTGAGGCACATTTTTTAGGTGATGCAGAGAATCCAATTATCTTCCCCCTCTCTGATGTGGTCATTCTTACCTCTCCTCCGGCTCCATGACCAGCCCGGCTCAAGTTATTAATCTTTGCGGAGAAAAGGATTTTCCTTTTTTTAAAAAAAAAAATTCCTTCCTTGCCCCCTGTACCTCCCTCCTCTTCCCTTCTTTTCTTCTCCTTCGCTCACTGGTGTCTGCAGCTGTATTTTTAATCAAGGGAGCAATCCATAGAAAAATGGGCATTTCTTTCAGGCAAACACTTCCCTGCCCCTCCTGTCCATGCTCATGGATCACTGGCTAGCTTAGAAACACAGACCACACAAAGGCTGCAGCTGACATGTGCGGCTTAATGGTAATAATGCCCATTTATAAGCCCAATCAATCACATTTAGTGGACATCTCCATTTTTTTTGTCCGTGAAAAGGTATAAATAATAATAATAATAAAAAGAGGGGAGATGCCGCTTTTAAAAAAAAATTACCTCGGTAAATATTTTAACTGCTTATTATAATTTGGAGCGGCCAACAAAGGGTACATCTGTGCTTCTCTAGCAAGGCTGAAAGACAGACCCAGATGGTCGCTAGAACCCGATGCTGAAAAGTGGCTCGGCCTGCAAAACGAAGCATGCAGGGCGTCTTCTGGATTTTTTTTTTTAATTCCTCGATTCTGCAAATTGGTTTGGAGTCAGTGAGCCTGGGTTCTTTGCTTGGACCAGTCTAACTGTAGACAGAAATCTCTAGACATCCCATAAAACAGGCAATGAATACCTCAGATTGTTTATCTTTGGGAGGGCCAAATATTTTAATGTCTCTTTACCCGTTCCTTTTATGAGGTTCCAGCACTACCAGTACAATTTGCAGACACTCAGTACTGTGGGAGGAACTATGCATTACTCTTTGCATGCATTTCCCGTATCATTCTAAGTTTTTTTTTTTTTCTCCATCTAGTTTCATGTAGTTACCCGCCTAGTGTTCAGTATGACTTTTTTAAACCACTTAATCACTTCTAAAAAAAATTAAAAGCAGCCACAAAAAACATTTATCTATTTACAGCTCTGGAAACTATCTCCTGAAAATTCCTCTCTTCCTCCGTCTCTCGGAGCAGCGTACGTAATTTTAACAATTGAGTGTAAAGAATCGGGCTTTTCACCAGATGATATTGAGCATTTTTACAGCTTTTATCCCTCGCTGAT
Source organism: Petrocephalus zakoni (assembly GCA_026774425.1). NCBI lineage: Eukaryota > Metazoa > Chordata > Actinopteri > Osteoglossiformes > Mormyridae > Petrocephalus > Petrocephalus zakoni. Next base: position 11,921,732 of record JAODKN010000008.1, on the reverse strand, counting down.
ACTGTGTGCTCTTTTATCTGCTCAGGTTTTTATTGGCCACAGAGACCCTGGGAACGTCACTCGGATGGGAAAAAGACAAGCACCGAGATTTTTATTTTGAAGTGGGCGAACAGACAAGCGGGCTGTTTTTTTTACATTGGCTATTATGTCATATTCACTGCAAAATCATCACATTCAAAGAGAATTATAACTTTACATGAGGGTGGGTTACATAACTGACTGCTCATTTTAACTTAGAACTTAGAACTTAGTTATGGGTAAGTTTGCACTGTGCAGCGCTTACAATGCCTCTATAATTTCGAGTTACTAAAATGGGTTATAATTCCTATTGATTTCCACACACCAACTAAATAACAACAAAGCAACCACACCTGAGGTAGTGTGTGTGAGTTTGCATAGATCACATCTGAGGACCAAAATATCCTCAAAGTGTAGGAAAACCTGAAATTTCCCTACTTTTTGGGACATCTTTTCAGGTCCCCATTTGGATAACCTCAATTTTATACAAATCTGTGAATGCAATCAATAAACTAAAAATGCTGCTAAACTTTGTGCTTGAATTAAAGTTTATAAAGCTACAGGATCAGTTGGGGAAAGTTTACAGATGACAATGGGAAAAGAATCCATCCTACATCCTGCCCAAATCTCTCCTCCTCACTTCAGAGACTGGTGCTTTGCATCACATTGCGTTACACATTGAATACACCCATATTCTCGGTGTCGCTCCATAGTAGCGAGTCATAGCCTTTCCCTCAAGCGCACCTCTGACTAATGGTCTGGCAGGGTAATACTTCTGGAATGCACCACAGCCGTGGGGTGATGTGAAAACAACATTTAGGTAAATCACTGCAGATTTTGCCAGTTGCTTAATTTTGGAAAGTCCAGCATATTACTGTGATTTAATATTTGATTAATACAGTACATTTTAACTTTATATCCACTGACTGTTCTTAAAATCAGTCTCACAAAGCACCATTCAAGTAGGAAGCAGGAAAAAAAATAAATGGAAATTGAGAAATGTCAGAAATCGCTTTGTATTAAAACTGGATTTACAATGTAAAATAAAAACGAGATCCAGCATGGCCCAATAATTTACATGCACACTGTTCTGTTCTGAGGGCTGCTGTGTGCTTTTTTGTTAATGGTAGTCAGAAACTTCACAGTCCGCCCACAGATTGTGATTGGGCAGTCATTTGTTGCCCCGCCCCTTCATGACGACTGCCTCAACCAATCAGACCTGCACTAATTTTAGGTATATCCCTGGAACGCAACATTCAGACATGAAGTACGGCTTAGTCTCATAAATTTGGGGTGTGGAGGTCAGGTGAAGAGAGAAAAATTTTCAAAGACAAGTTTAAAGCGCCAGCCATGAATTCCCGCTTTTCGTGTGCAGATTCTTTATGTGACACTCGGCAGGCCCAAAAACTTCTTTCCAAAAGCTGTTCCCTAAAAGGCTCTTGGGTTCAAGTCCGTCTTCCTGTTGCTAGACATTTGACTTGGATTGTTATAGTGGATAGAAAGCTCTATAAACGGACATGAGTGGAAAACTGTGGGCTGCTTTGTTCAGGGATTGTACCCCTTACTGGGAACACTCTGATGCTAAAACAAGATGCCCCGTGTGTCACAGAGTTGCATGGCTCATTCCTGTCCAGGCTCAGGGGGCGTGGCCTCTACAGGGTGTTAACATCCCCCCTGCATGAGTAGTCGGGGCTAGATTGATGGGCAAGTGGCCCATCCGTCATGGGGACTGACAGTCACCCTCATGGCAGCCAGCGTGGGGCTTGTTTGCCGGTCGGCTCTCAGGAGCGCCGCGATCAATGTGAGACAGCTGCTCTCTCCTGATAAGTGCCCCCAGCTTGCCTGGACACCCCTCCCACCATCTACATGAGGATTCAGGCTGTCCAATGTCCATCATCGACATGACGAATGAGCTACGGACACATGTAGCCCCCAACAAAGGGGCAGGAGGCAGCATAGGTGCATGCAGGGTGGCTGAAGGGTCCTGGACGGGCCCAGGAGAGGTTTTGCAGTTGGGCCTGTGCCACTGAACCCAAGTAAATTTGTCCTTAGTCGTGAAAAACTGTCTGTAGGCACTTTGATTGGTGGCAAGGCCTGACATCTGAGAGAGACCAGCTACGGCTCGAGCCTAAATCACAAGTCGGGGAGATGACAGGAACAAACTGGGTCAATCGGCGCTTAACGGCAGGCCAGTTTATCGGCATGTGGGCAAAACATCTCACCCCTTGCAGTACTTATCACCTAAACTGTTTCAGTGTGGCCTCCCTGCTCCCCCTCTCTGTCACATTCTCACAAACGGTGGAATTAGGGAAGGAGAGTTTGCAGATGTAGAATCAGATGGATCTCTTTAAGATGCAAGCCAGTTTTCCTTCAGGTAAGAGGAAGATTGCAGAGTAATTTTCACTCAGTGTATTAAAGACTATGATCTAATAAAATGCATCTTCTACCCAGGACATCCGCATCTTTTTTTCGGATTGGACAGTTCTCCAGTAGAGAACCATTACGTTCATAAAAGTGACATTCCAAACCTGGCAGCACTCAGCTCAGGGATGTGGCTGGGGGGTGACTCTGATCCACCCAATCACTCCCATCCAAATGGGGAGGGGCGGTGCCCCAGTGGCGATCTGAACCAGTGGGAGAGTCTGTGTGTGTGTATGTGAGGGGGGGGCTGGCAGGTGTACCCACCCCTTGGAACGCTTCATAGCAGCTGTGCTTAGTGTTCCCAGTTTCCATTCTAGGAGCCCCCCCCCATCCACTGAATCAATATGCCCCCTCCCTGCCCTGGATCTCCACTGTGGATCTATTTGGTCTCACCCCTTTTTCCCAGAGACCCATAAGCGGTCAAGTTAGTGTAGCTGCAGCTCAGTGTTAATAACATGTCATCAGAGCATATCTGAGTGCAGCGCCGTGGCTGCGTTGGTGCTAGCAGTGAGACAGGAGGATGACGGCAGAGGGGGCGTGAGCATGGGCGGCCAGCATTGACCAATGGGGAAGCAGATCCTCACACCACTGACCGACCCATGTGGTCACAAAAAAACAAAGAGAGTGCAGTCTGGGACAGGTCACATGTGGCTTTGCTGACTCTAAGGTCTTGAAGCTGCTTGCTGAACCAGAAGATGCTGATGCCCTCCAGCTACGTCTAACTCGGAAGTGGAAAAAGCTGCTCTTTCCCACAGCTACTTGGAGCATGCTTCACAGTTTCAAAAAATGTTTAATAAGAGATGGACCTTCAGAAGTTCATGTCCTAAATGTACAAGTGAGTAGGTCTGCTGACGTCCGCATTACTCAGGTGGCGCTCATTTTCTCAGCCAGCACGGCAATGACGTCAGTGACAGAGCGTCCTGCGTTGCTCTGACGTGCCAAGGCGGGCGTGGCGTGCTGTGCCCCCAATCCCAGACGCCTCAGGATGTGCGGGGCGTGTCGGCGCTCCCAGAATGCACTGCGCTCGGTGGCAAAAAAAGAAAGAATAAAAGGCAAAAAAAGCAACAAACTTCGACAGGAGTGAAAAGTGACAAAGCTGCCAATAAGCATTCATATGTAACCGGACGGCATCGCAACAACAATAAATTAACCTAATTTAACAGCAATGGTTACCGCTTCGAAATGAAAACACAGAGCTCGTCTTTACTTGCAGGCTCCGCAAGAAAAAAAAAAGTAATGTCGAAATCTCCGTCCAGCTGAGCTTTTATTGCCCGTGAGCAAACAGTCGTCTGCAGACTGCACTTTTACACAGCTGTGTCCACCGTTCAGCCTTATAACGCTAATCTGATTAATGCATTCAACGACGACCAGGGGAGCCACGTGACGTACATAATTATAATCTGGCCGACAGCTACGTCAAATAAAAAGGCGATGTAAATCATGCTGCGAACCCCGCGTCCGTTTGAGCGGGGGGAAAAAGCATCATAAAGGACAAACAGGTCAGATCCAGTCCAGTCAGGACCCCAAAGTTTGTAACGGAAGGATCTAGGCGTGAGTGGGGAGGGGGCAAGGGGGTAGAATAAACTTCAATGCCTGCCACATAGAAACCCCTGTTCAATATTCAGCTGATTGCTAGAAGGAACCCAAACCCCCCCCATCCTGACCCCCCCCCGCCTTCCCAGCCACGCATCTCAGTATCTCCGCTGAGTCTCAACACGGAAACTAGGAGCACAGATATAAGCCCCTGTGATAGCCGGGCCGGCCCCCCAAATGGGGCGGTGAGCGCGACCCGCTGT
>JAODKN010000008.1:11892635-11909427 GCA_026774425.1 Petrocephalus zakoni | reverse complement strand
GCCTCAGACATACATATTCCGTATGTTAGGTATTCCTTTCTGGGAGTTATGGCCCTGCTCCGTCGTAATTCCCAGAAACTAATAACCGGTTGTTTTTCCCACATGACCTCTGACCTCCAACCACTTTTCTTTTTCTTCATAATGTCACAGCCAAACAGGTTATTCAGAAGCACCAACACACACATGCCACAGTCACAACGACACATGCCCCGGTTACGCTTGACCTTTGACCTTGCCCCCCCCCGCAAAGTGCTACAACTTCCAACCTGGTGAATTCCGCAAAACCAACTTGTGAAAGGTGGAAAAGCACAAAGAGGCTTCGGGACAGTCCGGGAGCCCCCCTGTTATGCTGTTATAGGCCTCATTGGTTCTATGAAGACAGGGGTTACTGACCCGAAGCGGGGGGGGTGGCGGGAATCCCTCCTCAAAACGCCGATGACAAGACTACAGAAAGTCGGGCCAAGATAAAAAAAAAACAAAAAAGACATCATCCACTGAAGGACAGTGTATGGTCGGATGGGCGGCAGATGGTGTTGTGGTTAGAGATTCGGTTGCTGGGAGCGTTTTGGAGGAGGAAAAGTAAACAGTATCAGAAAAAAAGTCTCGCAATAAAAACTGATAGAAAAAACAGTGAATTATACACGTCTGTTTGGAAAACAGCACTTGCCGGTAAATAACACAACTCGCGGTGCCGGCGTTTCATAGTGGCCAAGGCCGCGTCCAATCTCCCGATCTCCCACGGCATCGGGCGAGTACGTGGAAAACCATCCGGCAGCCTCCCAGCCTCAGGTTGGGTCAAACGGCCGGTCGCTCGCAAAAAGCGAAATGAAGGGTTAAAAAAACACTTCTAGCTAAATCAGTTTTTCTCCACAAAAAAAAGTAAATTACATAAAGACGACAAGTCATTCTGCTTTGACTCAATGCGTGGATTACTACTTGATTAATCACGCTTTAATCTAAGGACAGAAATTATAGTTTCTCTGTCTGAGAGAAATAAGATTATTTGATGTGAAGCAGGCAATGATTATTTTTTTTTTCTTACCCATGAGCTATTCTTCATTGCTGTGGATCGCAACTCAATTATCTTTCTGTCAGACGATTATCCGGGGGCTTAATTTAATCTTCATTACCCTCCCCAGCCATAGTTCAATTAAACATGCTATCATAGCGTTAACACATATTTAAACCTGTTATTCCTCCAGCTCATTTTCCACTGATAGGTACTGTGAGGATAACAGATGTCATAATTATGCAATTATTAAGCATAACTCACACTTGTCCTTGTACTGGAAACTCATGGGGAGGCCTCGGAGCACGGGAACATTAATCTAATGACAATATGCTTTAGCCGTGATCTATAATACTGCCGCAATCTGCTCCGGCTCTGCTTAATTGTGGCACAGACTTCGGCGGCGAGCCGAAGGAGGTTAATGTATTAGCAGGCCGATCAGGAGACTCCCTAGCCCTGCGTCTTTCTGGTTAAACCTGTGTCTCCCTACCCGGTCCTCGGGGAACCCCGGACAGTCCACGTATTTGCTTCCTGTATTTGGTGTTCCTGATTGGCTGGGAGCTGGGAGGGAAAAAACCTGAACTGTCCGAGGTTCCCCAAGGACGGGGTTGGGAAACACTGGGTTAAACCATCAAAGGGTTCTGGCCCACTGGCACCAAGCAGCCAATGGCAGGCAATGCAGGAACTGGGCAGAGGGACCACATAGGTACCACAACAGGCCCCGTCCGGCGCCACGGTACCTGACTGGCCTCCAGAGTCTGGGGTACACGCATGGACTCAGTCCCACATACGGTGTACATTTATGTCACTACATAGCTATACAGATAGACAGCCAGGAAAAGACAGAAACAGACATGCAACCACACACACGTGCTATTAGGTTCACTGACACACAAACACTATCACAAGAATGAGAATCCTTTTACAGTACTCGAGAGAGGCGGTCAGTGTCGGCCCAGCAGATATGTAGCTGCTGAAGGACCCTGTAACACTTTCTATGAATGCCATGTCTATAGGAACACATTCATAACACATTAAAATGCATTCATAAAGCATAATAAATATGGCATATTTCTAAAAAGGCAAAAAGTTCATCTATAATGTACTACAGATATCTTCAGAATCTTAACTTCAAACGTCTTTAATTCTTATACCTACCATTATAATGCATTATGAAGGTATCAAAAGCACAATACAGATGGTCGCCGAGTTACGATGCTTCGACTTGCGAAGCTTCGACTTGCGATTTTTCGATCTTACGATAACGATAGAGATACGACAACCTTGTAAAGATATTTTAAGCTTCGCGCGGCAGGCAAACGTAGCGGCATATGCGGCGTGACGCGTTGGACACGTCTCCCGCCTTGTAAGGTGCCTCTCCCTCGCCAGCGATCGCACGTTGGACACGTCTCCCGCCTTGTAAGGTGCCTCTCCCTCGCCAGCGATCGCTAGGGTTCATAGCGTGTATTTTTTCCCGTGTTTTTGGCATTTCAAAGCCCATCTCGATGATATTTTCAAGATACGATGGGGTCATCGGAACACATCTCCATCGTAAGTTGGGGACTACCTGTATAGAGGCTATATTATAATTAACACTATAATGCCTTATAATTGTCAATAGAAGGTACTGTAATGTTTTATTATTTCTTATGACTATAATGCATGAAGGTATCTATAGTGCATTATACAGTAAATTCGAGCTTTACCAAATATTACCAAGTACCCTAGCCCTTCAGCTGCCCCTGACCCCATGACCTGGAAGTAAACAGTACTATACCCAGCAAAGCTCTCAGCTCTCCTTGTCTGCCACAGGAAAAAACACTCAGCTGAAAACACATTTCTTACTTCAACTGATAAAAAACTGGACATTTTACTTTTAACTCTTAGTTGGTTCTTCTGCAAACATCCAATAGAGCGAGAAACAATAGAATATGGAAAAAATAAGTAATTTGTGGAAAAGCTGATATTTTTTAATTGAAAAGTGAGTCTTGAAGAAAAAATTCTCCTTTCAAAATGAGATTTGAGAGATAAACTAAAACTTCTCCAGGAATCGAAAGAGATGCATATTATGAAATCCAAAGGCCACGTTTGACATTAAAAGCAGATTTGTCACTAAACGAATCTGACAAAGGTAAGTCAACGCCGCAGGTCGTATCCTGAAACTATGCTCGCAATGTAGGAAACCTCGAGGACAGCCTTCGACGGTTCGTATTAGCATGTAGCTAACCTTAGGCAACCTTTAGCACCGGCAATACTCAAATATGAGCAAACTTAACGTAAGAAGACAGCTTGGCAGTGAGGCCAGTCCGCTTATTGTATAATACAATGACATTACCAGACATATGTACTGAAAATCCACTGAAGGGCAGCTGAAAGATTAATTCTGAGCTCCATTATATCCAAAATCAGTGACTTTCACAGCCCGTAGCTCCAGCACAGAGACATGCATTCCGGCCGAATCTGACTTTAATCACACGTTATGGTTATTGTGTTGCATTAGAGCAAATCTGGGAAGTATTTGAAGTGGAGCGCTGTAATCGCTGTAATCTCAAAGGGATATCCTGGCGACTAATTTTAAGGATAAACAGTAATATGAATAATATGGAAGAGAAGCCTGGGGCAGCCGGCAGCTCCGGGTTCGAAGAAGAAAACACACAGAGCAGGAGCAGTGTTTTTCTTTTTTTTTGGGGGGGGGGGGGTCAGGTAGTGGGAAGAGCTAAAGAGCAGATTCACTGGGTGATGGGATGGAGAGTGGGGGTCCTTAAACTACACAGGACACGAGGAAGGTGTGTGGTACTGTGCTGAAAATACGCTTCCTGAAGGACGTAACAAGATCTGTGTGTGTGTGTGTGTGTGTGTGTGTGGAGTGGGGGGGGTGGGGTTAAATGCAGACAACAGCAATGCAGAGTAACCCCAACAAGCCGCATGTATCTGATACACTAGTGATCAGCTCCACATTACTGAGACAATAGAGGCCAGATATAAAGCCCATTCAGATTATAAGTAGGGGCATCGGCATCGGAGGGGCACAGATATGCTGGCAGATTCACAGGGCCTTTATGAGGGGCCTTGGAATATGAAAACTTATTATGTCTCCTATCTGCAAATTTTCATGTAGGGGACCCCCTCCCAGCTCGGTAAATTCATCCGACCCACTGTGAGGGACCCATATTTCTTCAGATTGAAAGTGGCAGCACTAGCAGAGGGCCCAAGGTGACATTTTGTCAGGGGGCTCAGAATTTCTATCCACTCCCCAGATTGTAAGCATAAACAAAGGCCTGGCTTTAAATAAAGTTTCTGGTGCATTTTAAAAGGGCTGTGATACCTGCCAAGATGAGGAAGCCAATGTAAAAAACCCATTTGATATAGCAAATAGGTGTAGGGGCTGGATGAGGGAGGTGCAGAAAGTCATTGATGCTGACACCTTGATGGACAAGAGAGTTGGACAGACTTAGCCAATCAATCACTTGCTGTCGGACGTGGGCGGGGCAACGGGGGAGCTGCCCTTACCTTTGCACACAGCCGTGACCCCATGAGCTTAACCACTCTGCCGTCTGGTCTATTTTATAACATACCACGGAAATTTTTAATCTAAAATAGAAAAAAATAAAGCATTTCCAGGAAAATTTCTCCAAATGATTTTAACACGTTTTTGTAAAACTGTAATAAATGAATGGGACGAAATTAAGATTATAAAGAGCCCTCTTTACAGGACCTTCTTATTTCCAAGGCCACATGGGCGCTCTGTCCCTCTGGCTGAGCAGCGTCTTACGTTAGATTTGCGGTGAGTGCTTTCTCGTTAACTCCTAACATATGTATGCTGCAGGCAAGATTCACGCAAGTCTCTGGAAATTCTTAGGAAATGGCGATAAGTCACGGAAACGTGTAAAGAACTCTGGCAATTTTCACTTCAAAATGTTGTCAGAGAGGTACTCTCCAGAAAAAAGTCCGTTTTTTTTCTCACCACGCACTGTAAAAAATTTTAATACCACGTAGCTGTACGAAAGTTACACGTTTAATGAACAGCGCTTCCTGCAGGTATTTTTTTAAAGCCTTTTTGCAAATGTGTTATTTTACATTGATCTGAGGCCTGTGCCAGGCATTAGCTACTCAGTGACAGACATTTCATTTGGACGGAATATCTAACAAAAGCGACGCTACGAACGCAGATGAATAAAAACAAAGGCTATTTTAAACCAAATAATTCGGCGCCAGGTGTGTTTGGGTTCCCTTCTCAGAGGTGTGGCAGCTGTGCTCATCCAGGGGGATCTTAGCTGTGACCCTCTGCTGACAGATGCAGCTCCTCAATCACAGCGCCTTCTGCTGGACCAAGCCTTAAAATTAGGGCTAATCTCAACTAAGTCATCCTGTCGGAAGTAAAGAGTCTTGGCTATTTAATGTATTTGTGGATGGTGTGGTCTCTCTCCCACGGGACCAGGTCAGGAACATAATTTCGTTTATTATTATTATTTTACTTTATTTTTTTTCTTCCTGTGTAAGTTTACTAAAATATGGCAACCGAGGTGGTGATTTACAGATGATTCACATATTAAATACGATAAGGGACGGTCATAATAATTCATGTAAAATGTGAGGAGGATCAGAAGATTGAGGGCGATACAAAAATACTGAAAATGAAACTGACAGCACCCGCCGACCAAACACATTTTAAAGGCAAAGTTAAACCATCGATGCACAGAACAGAATTTTAAAAAACTCCGCATATCAAGGACAATAAAGGCAGCCCCTCCGTTTTACCAAAATAAATTAAAAAAGATTCCAATTTTATGTACTGTATTTTATTGCAATTTGCCATCTGCGCCGACGTGCGCTAATAGGTACGTGTGACTTTTTATACATACGGCGACACACGCATCCATCTGTCATGTACAGCAATCTCACATAATTCAGTTGCACCTTTATGCCGAGCAACTGTTGTTTACTTACAGGGTGACAGTGAGCCGCGCTGATTGATGACAGGCGCGCGCCCGGCCGCCAAATGCGCCGCTGGCTCGCGCGCGCGCGCGCGCGCTCTCGCGCTCTGGGCCGAGTGAGCAAGGCCACCCCCCCCCCCCCAGGAAAAACAGAACAAAAAGCATTAATACGCGTCAATATCATCACAGGCCACGACAATTTGCTTGCTTGGTTTGCATTTTTTATACTTTTCATTTTTTACACTCATATAAAAGCTATTTCTCCATCATCGCGCACAAAAAAACACATTAAAATAAATAAAACAAAGATAATCAGATTGTTAAATGGTAGAATCGGGAAATTACAAATGGATATCTGTCACAGTGACACGGGCCGGAGTTCCATAGTGTCGCGCGGCGCTTGTTCCCTTTACACTCAGCTCAGCGCTTTTTGGGATATTTATCCTAGTAATTAGTGTTTTTACTTTATTAGCGTTTACTCCCTGCAATAAACCGTTTAGCACCCGCGATCCGTTAAGGGGACTGTATCAACAGCGCTTACGAATTTCTCCAGTGGGACAATAATGAAGTGGCCGTCTGGGGGAGTGTGGATGGGGGCACAGGGCGCCCACCCGTTTCGTTTACCTCTACATGCTCTTTTGACAATTTTATTAATGATCAGCCGGTAGGGCTGCTGAAAGTGTTTGCCAGGCTCAGCTCACGGGCCCCTGACTTCCCCACGACACCCACGCTGTCCCCCAGTCCGCGCCTAAGACGCACCGAAACGTTAATCCCCACCTGACACTAATACTTGATGTATGACTGACCTCACGGCAGGCTGCTTGTCGTTACGGTCCCAGCCATATGGCAGGACATTAGCCCTTTACCCTTTAACGGGATAATCTCCCCGGTCCTGGCAGTGGCTTTCTCTCGGAGACTTCTTTGGGCAATAACTGCATGACATCATTAACGCGCCGGGGTAGATTTAAAAGAGCACCGGCCATATAACAAAAAGGATGAAGCGAAGTATAACAAACAGAAACCTACTACAATATTTGACAGTGTTCACGGATACCAACTGACTAAGCATGATCAAAAGAAAATTTCACGCGACGTTTTGCTTATTGATAAGCTCCAGGCTTCAAATCTGTTTAACTTATACTTCGAATACATCAGTCTTTCTTTAATATTAATAGTCAGTTTTCCAACTTTCCAAACTCTGGAAGTTTATGTAAACTATCTTCATGAAAGGTGGTCATTAAATATGCCTATATGAATAATAAGAGGGCTTAAATGAATAAGTATGTTATTGTAGCAGATGTGTATAGCATTGAACTGAATCAGTGGGACCCTTGGGACTTGATCTGGTGTATTATGGGATATTTGCCTACTTTGCCTACATAGTTTGAATGTGGAACCAGAAGCTCATTGGGCGAAATCCCGGGTAACATATTACTGTACCACACACCGAGGAAGGCGCACAGCTGTGAAGCAGGAGGTGGACAAAAGGTTAATGGCAGATTCGTGGGAGAGCGTCATCTGAGCAAACAAATGAAGTGACAGCTCTGTTCTGTAGGGCTGCACGCTGTCCAGGCCGGCCCGTTGACCACCCAGCGTATACGCGCCGCGGCCCTCCTCTGTCCTCCGAACAACTCATTAACTTCGTTTTTTTTTTTTCCGTGACAGTTGTTGGAGTGAGACCCCACAGACTGCCACCCCTCCCCCCCCGACAACTTTCCAAGGTCCTTCAGTGCGTTTGATCTGTGCCCCCGCCGCGGCAGCGGCCCTGATTGCGGTGGAACCTTTTCTCCCAGCTCAGACCCTGGCCCCGTAATGAACAAATTCTCCGTGCATTACCCTGGACTTGATCTCTGGCAAAACACTGCTACAGCAAACAATTTAGTTTGTCAACACCTTTCCTGGGACTCTTCAATCAATGTCGGGGGTCCAAATTTAAACAGCAAAGTGCATCTGACTGCAGGACCCCGGACTGATTACACTTCCCAGTTCAGCGAATTGCTCCAGACAGGACAGCAATCTGATTACTAACCCGGCTTGAAAATACTCTCCGCTGCCCGGGATTAACATGAATATTTTGATATAGATCGATAAGCAATCTCCACTCTATAACAAATGCCAGCAGCATTCATTTGGCTGATCAAAGGGACATCAGCTGGTAGCGACAGCTCCCTATTGTTTCCTGACTCTGTGGAGGAGGGCGATCCCGTCGGAAGAGGACCTGGGCCTTCGGCTTCACTTTCACCTGGTCATGGAACCAATATCTGCTTCACAGGATCCCATCTCCAGGACTGGGCCGAATCCAATTAGGCTGACACGGGGGCCACGCCACCAGTGGGCCTTCCATTAGCCATCGCTGCTATATGGAAGGAAAGCCCCCCGGATTTATTTATGTCTCCAGCTACAGTACTCGCTTATTTAGCCCCGCGAGATTGAATGAATTCACTTGTTTCCAGCCAGACGTTCCCAAAGCACAGACGTTCATTGCCTGAGAGGACAGCCTGGCATTCCCAGTACTAATTTTACATGTGATTATGACCAGGAAACACGCAGCTGGCTATTAATCTATAGCTCTTCACTGTGGAGTTTTTACTTGGTCTCCCTGTTTACCGAGCAGGATGTCCGACACCAACTGTAACTTGCTGTTTTTCTTAGATATTGGGTCAGGTGGCAAGGCTTTGTATGATAGTGTTGGGGAAGTGAGCTGCACGTCTGTTTGGGAAAAGGACGGGGCTTTACAGGGGTAGGATCGAGTTTGGATGGGGGACAAACCAGCAAAAGAAACCGACCTGCTTCCACGGCTTCCACTGACAGAAAGAATGAATGTTAGAAAGGAGCAATAAAAGGCTCATGTTCCTGCTTGTGGCTATAGGAACGAAGGAGGATATTACAAAGCATCACAGAGATCACAGGCTGGAACACATCACCCACTGTGTGCCAAATGGCACAGCCCTGCATATGCACAGTCCCTGGGACCGTTCCATGAGCCGTCACGCAGAGGGGTGGCTAAAAACTCAGCATGCCCCATCACACTCGGCTCGTAGCACCAGCCCTGTGTCAGCATACGTGGGGCTGATGGAGGAGCGCTGTGCCTGTGGTGAGGGGTAGCAGCGTGTGGACGCTTACATGACCACACTCATCCACCACATATGAGGACAGCAGTGACTTAACTCTGCAGATGTAATTAAGGGGACTCCACTTTTTCTGAGGGAGATTCTAGCACACGCACGCACGCACGCATACACACACACACACACACACACAGCCTCAGTATACCTATCTAAATGGGGACCTTCCATTCATTTCTATGGGAAAAACCCTAATCCCAATCATTACATCCTTAACCCCAACCAAGCCCTAACCTTAACCATAAGTAACCAACCCAAATACAAGACTTTTGGCATTTTTACTTTTTTGATTCCATTCACAGATTTTTATAAAATTGAGGTTTTCCAAATGAGGCCTGAAAAGATGTCCTCAAAAGTAGGGAAATTTCAGGTTTTACTGTACTTTGGGGACATTTTGGTACTCAAAATCGATCTATACGAGAACACACACACACACAGCTGGTAAAAAGTGATCCCCACAATGTCAAAATAGAAGGTTTTTATCACAATGTGGGGACATTACAATGTAATATGTATATGACCCACACACACAGTGACAGGGATAAAACCGACACCCCTATGTAATATATTTTAAAAATACCCTGAGGATTTAATCTTTTTTAATCTCCACTACTTCCAGTATTACACACGTCACTACAAGTCAGTTGCTAATTATGCATCTGAGCCTTCATTCTCTGATCCTGCCCAGCCTTTCCTCAACCTTCCTGTCCCTAATCTAGCCCTCGACGGCTTCCCAGTTCCCAAGAGAAAGTGACACCGGCCCACTTTTCCCCCACACAGCGGAAGAATGGTGACATCTGGTTTTTAAAGGACTGCTGTTGGTGTTTGCAGTTTGCTTACTCCAGTGAAATAGCTGTAAATGCGGGCCATCTGAGAAACAACAGCGTATTAATGAGATGGCCAGATAAACTGATGCCTGGGATCCAACGGGGGACATTTGTTCATAGAAAATAACCATATTAAGAGTAGAGGTTATGTGCACTTTACATTATAGCTCAAATGGAGGAAGGACATGCTGTTTTGTTAAAACAAATTTATAAGGGGTGATGCTTCAGTCCTGCAATGCATCTTCATGAGCTTACTGAGGGTTTGGCCTAGTGCTGGTACTTTGGGGTAGCAACGGCACATTTTATAATTTAAAAACACGAACACATTACAGTGCATATTTAGTTACAAACATAATGTACGATTTCTTCACATTATAGGCAGATTATGTTCCAAATCCATCAAAGCGGGAGCTGTCTTTGATGGCTCTCATGCACGCTGGCTCATGGGCTCCGGCTCACAAGCGCTCTGTAAAGTCTAAATTAGCGTGTGCGAGGCGACGCGCGGCTCAGCTCCGCGGCCCGCCATAACGACAGATGCGGTGTGAACGCGGGCGTTTCCCCTGCATATCAATGTCTGATTTACTGTCGAAATCCTCAGACAGCTGGTTATCGCCGTATTTATGTTATTACTCCAACATGTTTTGGTTATTATAACCTTGGAATATTTCAGCGCGAGTAAGGCAACGGGCTGTTTTGCTTTCCGCACGGGGCAGAAACATTGAAGTTCGGAGATGACGCACCTCGTGCCCTGGAGAAGGTACGGATCAAATCCTTCGCCCTGGCTGTAGTTCAAGTGTGGTCACCGTGGCCCTCTCGTGATATAAATCCAACAGCCGAACCATTGCCGCCCCCCCCAACTTCAGTGGGAGAGCAGAACTGAGTCTCCCCACCCCCCCCCAAAGGGCTGTGTGAAATGAAAAAGCAGGAGATAAGACTGTGATTCTCAGGATGTTCTTCTGAGACCACAAACACCACACTGCCCTAACCGAAATTAATTTACTGCATAATGGTATTCCTAAATTAAATTAATCATCTATATCTGTTTTGGCTTGGTGGGGGTGTATCTTATTCCGCTTTTTATCAAACTAAACGGCTGCTAAATTAGGTTATGGATGCAGAAATAGAGGATTTCACAGGAAATGATCAAAAGCCAACTGGCCTAACCAAACCACACATATCTGTCATAGGCACACATGAAAGAGCCCTCTGACTGCCATCATCAAATGAAGTGTAATTATGCAGTTCTACACCCTAACACCAGAGGGCGCCCCACTGATCGGTGGGCAATTGATGAATGAGTCACTGGAAACAGGAAAATACAGCGATGCGCTCTTAATGCTTCATAAGAAAAGCTGCAGTGATGATTTTCCATTCTCACCAGCACTGTTTCCCTTTATATACTGAGGAAATTCAGGCTGAGGATCTAATATTTCCACCTGGGATTGAAACCAGCAACCTTTGGGTCAGAAGCCTGCTTCCCGAACGACTACGGCACTTCCTGTCAGACCCTGTGCTGACGGCATGGGGAGTAGCCTTTGGCTAACACAGTTGGTGGTCCTAGGACAATATCACTTTGTACTTCCAGAAGTGGTCTCCTCACCACCTTTTCAGGGCCACACGTCTGTCACCTCCCACAGACCTTGAGAGGAAGCCCCAGTCCATAGAGCTGCAGACTCTGGTCCAACACAAACAACATAATTCGTAGGATAATCTGTTTGGCCACCGTCATAACGTGTTGCATTTCATGAACACAGGCATGACTACTTGGGGTATTATACAAGTAATTACAAAGACATGTTTTTTGATTATTGTTAGGGTGTTCTCTTTAATTGTTCATAGTCCCATATTATTGATGTCACTGCTGTTCAATCAATGAGAGTGACACTGATAATTTACTCAGTTTTTAATATGCATGCCAGAGAATTTTAATTAGTCCCAGAATCAGGGAGAAGATGGTTTCAGGACTAACAGGACCTGAGGAATATAGATTTCATTCCCGTAATTGAAACTGCTAACATTCCTAAGTGTATGTCTACAAATGGAATCTATTGCTTGAAACATTTGTATATATCATATTTTGAATTGGCTTAATTACCCTAACGAAGAAAACCTTTATTTTCATCTTGTATCGGTAAACTAGTTTGCCTAGCTCAAATCCCCTGGAAGGAAACTCTAAAGACCTTGTTTATATAATGTACTATAACCATAACTGTACTAAATGGTCTATAATTCTGACTGACCAAACTGGTTTAGTACCATTTCCATGATACATATGGTCTCAAGATGCAGAATATTCCTATAGACATTGATATTCACGCTGCAGCTGCCTTGTGAAGCCATGAGATTCTGTCCAGCCCTTTGAAATCACCATATAGTAGGTGTCCTTCCCATGGAGCCGCCCTCCCCAGATCTTTCTCCTCATTGGCCCACGCTGATCAATCAGCTTCAATATGCTGACACATTGGTATTTGTAGATGTGACGGTACAGGTTCAAGTGGGAATCCCCTCAAAGAAACCAGAAAGATACTGGGAGAGGTACTGAGAGTAGTAACTCACTCGTGGCCAAAATTGTGGACACACTTCCAATTTTAGAGATTGCAGAACATTGTTTATTTAATCGCCCAATGTGTGATATTTGTAACAATCCTAATTTTTCTTTAATTTTTAAAGAGTAATGCAAGAAATTCTAGGTGTTTCCACAATTCTGGCCAATAGTGTAGACTGGTTCTAGTCTAGCAAGGTCCGATACCGCCGTGTGATTGAGACGGAGGCAACTAGAGGGTTCCACTACATCAGATTCCATCACCCAATCAGGTGCCCCCAGCACAGGCCACCCCCCCATGGAGATGTCCAGAGTGTGACGCTGCGGATTACCTAACAGCATGGCCTGGGACCGGAGCGCACAGGCAGGAGTGGCACCATTACACAGAGACGTGGACGGGGACTCATGAATCAGTGGTAAAACATGAGATCTAAAGCCCTTCTTTTTATCTGCAGGCTTCGTGCCTTTGTAGCTGAAGTACATCTACTGTAAATATGATACACACTCACACACTAAAAGCCCTACATAAAAGTGTCTTTAAAGAACAGACGCATCCTTCTTTGTTTAGACGAAACGAGTCTGGAGAAAAAGGAGCAATTTGGCTCAATGGTCATAAAACATGCCCCCCCACTCCCCATAACCTCACTCTGCATATACATATATTGTAGGCCTGAAGTTAAATCATAGAATATAGGAGCATATAAGAAGGGTAGGGGGGTGTCATGTTTCTGAGTAATAAATAGCCAGGATTGATCTGACCTCCCAGCTGGTCATGCAGTTCACTTATATACAAGTTAGAGAAATAGCCCCCCCCAGGGATCCATTGCAGGGAAATCAGATAGCCCGCATTGGGTTTAAAAAACACAGAAGTCCAGGAATGTCAATATGGTCAGCTCGCATCTCTCACAACTCCCCCCGTATCAGGTTTGGATCAGCAGAAGCTCTTAATAACAAACATCTTCTGCTTAGCCCATCTCTCCAGGTCCAGGTCCAGGGCCCTGGGGCCGGGGGTCCCACTGGCCCCAAGACCCATCGTGGCAAATCCCAAGTGACATCGAAGGCTGTAGGGGAGAAGAGCCCCAAGCGTCTGATGTCCAGCAGCCGTGTCCATCACTGTGCTCTTGGGTGCCATACACCCCCCTACCCATAAGTTGAAGGGGGCTTGAGAAATTCTCAACCGTAACGCGAGCAAAGAAAAAAAATACATCTATGTCAAATCGAAAGGAAGACTTTTGGGAGCCGGGATTGAGCCGTTCATCGGCTACCGACGTGTTACCAGCCGTCCATCACTGAACGAGAGGAAGAGGGCCTCCAGCATTAAAGAGAGCAGCTGGACCGCCCCCACGAGGCCAGCAGAGCAGAAGAGGACAGGTGCAGACGATGGCTTTGGCTGCACAGGGATGACCCGACCCAGAGGGCCCGGCACGGCACATCACAGTCCTGCAACATGACACCCGGGGTGACGTCTCCACGGCCTGTTAGCGTGAGGGGTGGGGGGAGGCAAACTGCCGAGACATCAGCCGGTAGGAATGCAGGTCTGCTTTCCAGCTGTGTAAGACCTTCACCCAAGGCTTCTAAGACTAAGAAATTACCCCCCGCCCCCTCGCCCCAACCGTCTGATCATTAAGGGTGTTTATTTCGGCATCCGTGCTGCGCCCATATGCCAGTCGTGGTCAGGCAGCAACCAGACAGAGGACGGGGGGGAGAGTGAAACTCCGTCCCTGTACCGAGCTGTCCTCTGGGAACTCCCTACGGCAGCCATCTTGGATTTGCAATATGAACACGACCCGAGAAGGAATAAAACAGCACCCGCACACACGTGACTACTGGCAGCGCTCAAACCCTTACATGTGCAGAACCGGTCGTTTGGTTGCCTTTGCTAATTGGCTAGTGTTACTTGCTTCTCAAACAGGAAAGGGTGGTGTGTTTGCAAAGTTATTAAATGAAGAGACCGTTAATCCTTTATCAAAGATGCCTAATCAAAGCTGTTGTGTTTCGGAAAATAAATACCTGAATTTCAGAGATGTAACACCTCCCAGAATCCACAGATGCACATAGTGGCAGGTGCAAGCATTTGTTGCTTGATAGAGAAATGGGAGGGGTCACAGGGGCACTTGCATGAGCTGAAAACTGATTGGCCCCTGGAATAGCTCCTCCTCCTATCAATCATCGAATGAAAACATATCATTGGCCCCTCTGTATGAATTATGGCCCCTTTTCTGCCCACTGCCACTGTGCGCACCTGATGCATCTGCATGCTCCCGTGGGTCCGAAACTGCATCCCAACCAACCCAAAAATGGCAGCGTTGCGTGCCGAGGGGTTCGCATCGTGCACGATGACCCGGATACTGACCACGCTGCGTCGTCGGTCTCGCAGCTGGCGGGTGGGGTGGGGGGGGTCAGGCCAGGAGCGGTGCCGTGATAGATGATGGCAGAAGATTCAATGAAAAATCAGTTGAAAAGCACAAAGCTCTTAATGCCAAACCATATTGGTTGCTGACTAGAGCAAATAGCATCAACGTAGCACTTATGAACAGGGGCAACGGAAACCAATCATCCGCCTGAACCAGGCTTGCGGCGACCCGGCCGCGGCTGTGCATTTTTACCCTGATTAAACAGTAAATCCTCCATGTCTATCAGGCTCCCATTAAGGAGGCCCGCTTTTCAAAAACACCATTAATCAGCCGGGAGATATAGAGTAAAATATCAGTCATCAATTCCGACCGCTTATGACAGTTAACGCGCCCCCCCTCCCCCCCGGTACTCGCCGGGAACACGCAGTGATCTATCAATTACGGGCAGCTCCACCGCATGCTAATTGTGCATTTTCCCCCCTAATGCATTTCCTCTCTTATCTCATAGGCTAATGAAACCAAACAAATCAATAAATATAAATTATACATGCAAAGAAGTACTGCTGTGAACATAAAGTTTCTAATTAATTGCACTTGATTAATTTATATACTTTAATTATCTCGGCAAGCCACAGATGGCATAAATATCCATGCAATCTGGTTATTGCTATGTCAGTCAT
The DNA here is from genome assembly GCA_026774425.1 of Petrocephalus zakoni. NCBI lineage: Eukaryota > Metazoa > Chordata > Actinopteri > Osteoglossiformes > Mormyridae > Petrocephalus > Petrocephalus zakoni. Next base: position 11,893,956 of record JAODKN010000008.1, on the reverse strand, counting down.
AAAACAGCAGACGTAGTAAAACTATTAGGCCGGGCCCGCTTTGTCACGGGAAAACACACAGTCACTGACATAAAAAGGCCTCACCTCTGAATAATTTAAGGTGAACAAATTGCCGCACAATATAAGGCCTGGACCCTTGATTATTGTTCAGGGTTTATTACGGAGGGGCACCTCCTCCATGCGTGCTGACAAAACACTAGTCAAAATGTCCTGCTTTGATTTTTCTTAGTCTCTCGTTAATTAATCTTAGTGGCTGCTATGTTAGCACTGTCTACATATTTGTGTAAAGAGGCTATTAAGATGAAACAGAAAGCTCATTCTGTTCACTCGTTGGAATGATCTATAAACACTTTGCAATAATCCTAGATCCGACTTCCGAAAAACACAGTACTTGGTCCTATTTACATCATACGTATTCAGCAGACACTTATGCGAAGTGATGTACATTTTTTTGAGAAGGCAGGGTCAGACAGTCCCTGGAGTAATAGGGAATTAAGGGCCAGGCTTGGGGGCCCAATGCTGAAATCACTCTAACAATGCTGGGATTCGAGCCAATCACCTCCTGATCACAACCCACTCACCCACATGCCGCATCCTCATACCTAAAATACCACACATACAATGATTAGCAGAATGGACAGTGTGTTAAGAGAACATTTTATACATTTATTAGAACAAAAAAAAAAAACATTTACTTGATTTTATGTCTTGTACAACCAAAGAAAATGAAGAGCTGTAGTTCCTTTTCCGGGACAGAATGATGATTAATAATCCTGGGTTTCACTGTCCTTTGGGAAATGTTAGAAAGACAGTAGAAAATATACAATATTGTACAAAAGTCTTTGGTAGTCACAGAAAATGATATTTAAATGATCTTCACATCGGTGTAAAACTAGGACGTTACGTCTGTCAATTTAGCCATTTCATAGCCTCTCCTATAGTCACCCCAACCATCCGGTATACCTCATACATTTTTTTGACTTGACCACTAGCTTACCTTGTTTGCAGTTATTTAATAAACCCATTCCTTGAAACCACTTACCCTGTTTGGGGTTGTGGGGGGGTGGGGGTCCAGAGCCTAACCCAGATGCTATGGATGCAAGGCAGGGAACAACCCAGGATGACTGCGCCCATCGCAGGGCACTCACACAAGCACTCCTATGGGCAATTTGGTATTTCCAATTAGCCTCAGCATGTTTTTGGACTGTGGGGGGAACCAGAGTACCCAGAGGAAACCCCACAATGACACGGGGAGAACATGCAGACTCCACACACGTGGAACCTCAGCAGAGGCTCGAACCGCAGTCCCAGACGTGTGAGG
>JAODKN010000008.1:11879659-11892535 GCA_026774425.1 Petrocephalus zakoni | reverse complement strand
GACACGGGGAGAACATGCAGACTCCACACACGTGGAACCTCAGCAGAGGCTCGAACCGCAGTCCCAGACGTGTGAGGACAGTGCTAACCACTGCACCACCATGCCACCCATTCAATAAATCAAGTTCATTAATTAATTGAGTTGGTAAAGAAATGTAATAAATGTAATAAATATACGTAGAAAACATTTCCTTTGACCTTTGCACAATACTGTATATCCAATATATGTTTTTTTCAGTCAGCCTTTAAACTCTGAGGTAAGACAGTTAATCTACATTTCACTGGCATGTTAATGTCACTTGAAAAGTGACGCACTGTGACGCTGACTAGGACAAAAGGACATAGATAAAGGATGGATGGATGGACGGAGGTACGGAAGGACGGATGGTGCTGAAAATATTTACACAACTATTTAAGGAACTGTGATGCGGCTATGCGTCATGGATTCTCAGCTAAAAGTTCATCACTTTCAGCCTTGGCTTGGGGGCAGTCAGAGGCAATTTTTAAGTTCCAGGATTATGGGAAATTTCCCACTCAGGTGAGTGTGGAGAAGGATGAGAATCACACTTGTTTACATCTTGATGGCACTAATTGTGGTTTTAGTATAATTACCCCTACAGGGAGCTTGACAGAATAATTACCACAAAGAGATCACAGAGCAACACCCACCTTTAGTAAAAATGTGTCTGTCCGCATTCGTTACATGTCCACATACTTTTCAGACTGGGATTTTAATAAAAGTTTGTTGGTCATATTACCAGAATTCCGCTGCTGATGGAATTGTTACCGTTTTGAGTGAGTGTCTACGTGAGACAATAGGCTAGTTTTCAGAGTGACAGTGATGAAAAGACTGTCAGACTTTGGGTTTTATGCATTGCTGTTTATTTCATACAGGAAAATTTGCGTAAGGTGAACATGCATACCTAGAAAGCAGATAGGACCATATCATTTGCCTTATGTGCAAGTGGACAGATCAGGCCATGAGCTGGCTGCCCCATCCATCCATGGCAGACGTGTGGCACAGCGTACCCTGGCAGTTCTGTGTAGCTCTATGGAGCTGATGACTCCAGACGTCCGCTTTCCACCGCATAAATGCCTCAGTGTCTGTAGAAACACCTGACTGTTTTGGCCGAGACTTCAAACACGGGGGGGAGTGTACTCTGTTTACCCTCGAAGCTTCTTTCATGTTGCTGGTGTCCTAAAGAAAATAATTCCTTCTGCAGTTGCTGTACACAAGGTGTCTGTTTCTGGTCCGGAGCCATAAAAAGTAAACTTGCCTTCAGGCTGTCCACACTGTTAAGTAAGGGATGTGGCCTCACCATGGACACCGGTGAAGCAGTCCTGATTTCACCTCTTGGCTGGGTAAACAGAAGCATTGGCCTCACTGGATATCTTTGCTGCTCCAGTAAGTCGGGAAAGCAGGTTGCGAAGGTACAGTCTGCACCATCCAGACCTCCAGAGGTCTCTCAGCAATGCGAGTCACCACACAGATGTGTTCCCGTGCCAACTTTTCAGCTGAAGGAGTCCCATATTAATACATCAATTAATAAAAGACATTACTGCATTTTTAATTCAAGGAATACTGTGCTCCACAATGCAGATGTTTAAGAAAGAAAAACTGTGATAAACCATTGTCATTCATTAAATCCCTGCATCATTAAAGTGCACGGGGTTACCAAGGCTACCCGTGCCACTTAGAAACCCGATGACAAACCAGTCCATGCTCTGTGTTGTACATTAGCGATGTACATTATTCACCACTGAATTCCATAAGGCTACGGCTCTGGGGCAGGCAGACGATTCATGCATTAGCGCCATGCTAGTTCTGCTAGGCATTTGTGGACATCCTTCCCACACCTGGCTTTGTGCGGCCCGTGGCATTCGGGCCCCGCCTACTCCTACTTACTGGCTTTGTCTGCACATCCCGGATGCAGATATGACACAGTCAATTCAACAATAACTGTGACAGAGGAATATCGTTAGTGGGTGGCAACATGCAATCAGTCAGAGTCTGTTTGACTTTAATTCATGTAGATGCAGCCCTAATACTCATTATAGAAACGTCGTTCCTCGCCGGTTTCCTGCTGATTAATGGGAGGCGATGCATTCCATGGCTTCCTTTTTTTTAAGGCATCTCGGCACAACCTGCAGGATGAATGGGTTTCATGTGACGGAGATGAGCCTTGATACAGCTCCCTAGCTGAGCGTGGGCACCACAGGGCCGGCCTGCCTCTGTGTCAGGAATTATAACTGGGGAAAAGCAAAGGACCATGTCTGGTCGCTAACGGCCAGTAGATGGATAAAGTGACCCCCCCCCCAGTCCATCTTCGGTCTCAGGAGTTAGCGGCTGCATTTAAAAGGCGATGTTGAGAATGTTGCGTGGTAACAGCGCGAGGAGGTAGGGGGCCGCATCAGCGACGCAGGCGGCCCAGTGGTTCCAGCAGAACGTCCTCATTTGCACCCCGCTCGTACGGGGCTGCTCTGAAACGACAGGCTCAGCAGTCTGCCAACGCGTGCCCCGGAATGAAGAAGCATTGCCATGTGCGATTGCCCCCCCCCCACCCCCCATCATGGCACAGGAGGCTGCTTGGGAATTGCAGCCCGGGGGGGCCCGGAGTGGTACTCACATGCCCACCAGATGATATCATCCCCAAATGGCCCCGCCCCCACCATCAGTCACACTCCACCCACCACACCCTCCTCCGGCTATCCTGTCAGATATAAACAGTTCCCCACGGCCAATCAACGAGAAATGCACCCCTTCTGAGAGCCCATTTAGGTGCTTTACAAGATACTGTGTAAGATAGTTGGAGATATAGAGAATAATAAACATTTGGTCTCTAAAAAGGATTCATTGGATTGTCTATATGATTTCAACCTTTGTTCATATGTAAAATATTTACAAAAAATGGTTTATTAGAGCAATATACCACCCAGGATATCCACAAGTTAGTGTCCTCCAAACTCAACCCTGTACTGGATAAGAAGCTGGAAATGGATGGATTGGTTTATTATATTGTTGTTTTGACAGACATTTTAAGTGAAAGGATTCCCAAGATTCCAACTCAAACATAAAGTAAAAGAAATAAACTTCTGTTTTTTTGTATTTGTCTTTTAGCAGGACTCTCACGAGCTCCTCAGATATGTCAGAGGTGATATTCTGTGTATTTATCCTTGACTATGGAGGAAACCAGTGAACATGTTGGGTGGGAAAAAATAAGGTAAAACTGCAGCCTGGAATCTTCTGGAATGTCACATTTCCACTAGAGCTGTTTCGCCTGTGCATTCCTCAAAGAGTGACGTTCTGGAACAGCGCATTCAAAACAAACTTTAAATGCTGTTAATGGAGTCCGGCTTTCTGCCCGAGCCAGAGCGTCTTTATTCGAACCTCCTTTTAAACGCAAAGAAGCGATCACAGCACCGTTCAAATAAAGACTTTGAGTCGGTCAGTTTGGTCCTAAAGAGCTTCAGTGTGGCTTATTCCCCAGGATAACGGCCCCTTTAGGCGTCTCAGATTCAGCCCGATGGTCCAGGAGCGACAACGCCTCGTTTCAGTGCGACAAAATGGGCCGCGATCTAGTCTTTGTGCTGAAAATACCACTGGCTGCTTGCGATTTAGGCATCAGACCAATCAGACGAACGGAAAGCAGATTCCTCGCCATCAGCTGTACTGTATATATCGTCTAAAGCCTTTGGATGAACTTCTCTGGGTTTGAGAAAAACAGGGCGTGGTGGGGTGGGGTAATGAAGCATTAGCCAAACAGGAGAAGTGCAGAAGGCCCACTGCCGACCTCAGGGAGAAAGCTATAACCAGCAAGGACAGTTTTCTAGTTGCCTTTTTTTGATGCACTGACTTCTCTGGTGTTTGCCAGGGCTAGTGGGGCCAGAGTCATGCATATAGCACCTGAAGACATGGGGCCCCAAAAGGCGGCCCCTGCACCCAGACTACGGGCCCCTGCTGCCTGCATTCAGGCCGGGGCTCGCTGCCAGAGATGGTGAACTCGCGACAATGACGGCTGCACTCAGTGCCACAATTATAATAATTGCTGGAACGTTCAGCCAGGAGAAGGAGCAAAGCCGATTAAGAGATCTCCTACATGATCAAATTTTAATCTGATGTCTTCACCCTGACCTGGCTGGACATAAGAGGCTTCTTATGTTCTTATGCATTAACAGATTTGGGCCGACTGAACTCATAGCACCTAATAATATTGGAAATGCCGGCCGATGCCATACTGATCTTCCAAGAGTCAAATCCACTTAGTATAAATATAATAAAAATAGTAACAATTCATTTAAAGTTAACATCTCCATTTTTTATACAAACAAATTTCTTACGAGATAATGCTTTTAATAATTCATAAATTAAAATTTTACAAATAATGCGATCCGGAAATCTATTTTGTTTTCATTTTGTATCTGTATTGCATGTATTTATTTTAATTAAAATAAGTAAAAATAAAACAAAAAAACAATACTCCTCATAGTAAATTATTAAAGCAATTATCATAGTATAATTAACTTCCTTGCTAAAGTTTCTAAAGTGGCAAATATAATTTTCAAAAAAATCATTAAGCAATAATATTAGCACTTAATAATGCATCAATTCTTCATGTTTCTTTTATTATTTAAAAATTATTTTAAAATGAATTACATAAATAAAAAAAGTAATACATAAAAAAAAATTTTTTACAAAATATTGTAGCCGAAATGCAAAACAAAAGAAAGAAAGAAAGAAACAAACAAAAAACACTCAAAATTTATGTGGAACAACAAGACACCAAAACTTCACTGAAGTGTGTCAGTATAGGGCAAATTCCTATCTTTATACGGTGTGGAAAGAATGCATTCACTTAAATGCTGTTATTCCACTTTAAAACAATGTTTACTTTGCTAATAATTAGCGTGCATGCTTTGGTGTCAGCCTCTAGACTATGCGGCTTAGTGTTAATAATCATTGTTGGCCGCTGATTAAACAGTTGGTTTCATTTTCAAGTTATTTTTCTTAATTGCAGTCAAACCCACCTTTCGGGTAAGGGCGAACACATGATCAGCCCATGAATTAGCACTCAGCAATGCAACTAAAATGCATGAACTGGAGATCATCACCGTTCCCTAAACTGAATGTGAGACAACAGATAGCTGAAAGAAATTGGCACACACACACTGCAGCTTGGCATCTGACAACAGCAGCGACACAGACTGCAAGAGCCACTGGATTATACTGGAACTCTGCAGAGAACCAGCCACCGGGACACAGTAAGCAGACCGCAGATGAATTTGTAATCTGCTTTAATCTACAAAGCATGTTTCATCTGAAATTAAAAAAGGGAAAGATTATGCCATAGATAAGTCTTATTTGTCTGTTATCCATCTGTAACCATATTGTTTGTTATGTTGTGCAACCCAATAACAGCTGTTCTGTACTTTGTGGTCCACAGGTCAACTTCAGTAAACAGATTATGTTTAAACAAATAGGAATATAGTAAAACAACAAATAAACATGAAAAGGTAAAACTGCTAAATTATATGGAAACCTTAGGTACAATGTAGCATTAAGGAGAGTCTACTGCAATAAATTTATTAGGGATTAAAATTAATCCGATACAGCATGCAAAAACTGCAAAAAAGGAATGTGTCCTTGATTTTTACATTTTTTTTAATGAAACTGTAGGGTGTGCTGCTCTGCTCTCAGCCCGAATGACAAATTCTGATAATGCACTGGGCAGGTTAACCTTGAGGATGTACAAATAGACTGAGGATCGACTGGACCCCGTCCTGTCACCAGCTGATTCAGTGCAGCCAAAATGTCAGGATGACGAAGGGAATTTAAATCACGGCTGGGTCGATGCGCTTTCACTGTACTCCTCCTGTACTGGTTCCTGGTAAGCCCGCTAAATCGGCACGCTTTAAATGATTCACTCGGCGTCAAATATCTCCATAAAAATAAAGCGCACAAGGGCTTTCAGGACACTTTGGTATTTACTTGAAATTAAATTTGAGCCACTTACTTTTCAATGCATTATCCTGGCTGATAGGAGATTAACCCACATAGCTGGTACTGAGAAATAATGCGCCTACCTGTAGTTACTTCTATAAAATCTTGGCATGTGGATGAAGCTGAAAGGCTATACTAGCAGGCTGATGTAAGTGTATACTGAGTCAGGCAGGGCCAGCGAACAACGACTGGCATAGAGGCACAGCCATATAAAATAGGACTGAACATATTAAACAGATTAAAGCAGCAAACGGGAAGCAGACTGGTGGTCCTGTCTCCTAAGTATAAAACAGCAAGGCCGGAAAATGTGTGCCGGTTTAGGTTACACTCATCAGACTTATATACAGTATATATGATGAGGGTATGTATGTAAGGTTGATATGTGCATTTTATAAACGTTATAAAGTAGATATTACATATATGTCATTTAATAATGATATTATCCTTTGTTGGCTTTATTATAAACAGGTGAAACATTTCATAGACATATTACATATTTATAATATAATCTGTATATCAGTTTCAGCGGGTGTAGAATTAAATACAGAGCATAGTCATTGTATAAGGAAAAAAGTGTGTGTGCATTCGGTTTGGCTTAGTTATGTTTTCTGGTCATGCACTACTGGTCAAACAACAGCTCGCTTTTTTGGCCTCATTAAAAAGCCAATAGTACGATGTCCAATAATGTGCAAACTTGCTCACTCCCCCTAAATCTTTAACTGCAGCTTAAAACACGCACACACACGCAAACAAAACAGAGAGCCCTCTGTATGGCACGTCAGTCGTCAGAAATGCACTGGTGGCCAATATCTCCCTTCGCCGAGCTCAGCGAAGCCGCAACAAGGCCCATGCAGGCTCAGGGCCTGGAAGGAACGAGTCCCACAACACAGGACCCACACGAGAAAAACCGAACAATAAATACGTACGTGACTGTGGCAGCGTGGCCTGGTAGCTTTTTGGATCAGCGCTGTGCGGCTTTTTTCGGGCCTGCCCTAGACTCGCTGAGGCACCCACTGAGGCGCGCTTACATACGTGCGGTCGGCCAAAGCTTTAGGGCCTTAAAAGGAGCGTGTTGGCCATCTCTGCAGGTGCCACCATTGCTCCCACCATGACAGGTTGCTCTGTTTAGCAACTGCAACCTGCTCACGCTAACCAGGCCACTTCAGTGAGGTGGGGTCATCCAGCCGCTCTGCCATTTACCAACTCCACCATCAAAAACGCTTGTTAAACTATAATCATTATGCATAATCTGAATTAAAAATACTATACTGCTATATTTCATACCAAAAGGAATACTACAATTTAAAAAACTGTAACTTATGAATTTACTACTTTCATAGTTATCTTTTATTACAATTATTACTTATAATTATTAATAAATATTATTATTTATAATAATGATAATAATAATTATGGTATTATTATTATTGGCCACACAATGTCAAAATAAGTTTTTATCACATTGTGGGGAGATTTGGACCCTTCAATGTAATATATACTTATACACACACACACACACGTATGTGTGTGTGCACGTGTGTTTCCAATATTTCTATATGCTATACACACACAAATATTATATATAAATTGTTCAGAGATTAATGAGAAAAAAAATCCATATTCCTAAATTTTCCTAAAGTACAGTTGGAATCTTAATTGCATTTCAGAAGAAAAAACAAAGGAATTTAATTCATACATTTAATGCTCCTTTCAATGATTTTAACACTTGTTAAAAAACGAGAATTTTTACAGCATTTACAGTAAACGTGCTCCATGCATTGGCCGGCACATGCAGCATGCAAGTGAACAAGGCTGCTCTGGCGTGCGAGGCACTCTTCCTCTCAGAACTGCGGGCTGCAACGTGCATATGGGTCACACCGAGCAGAGCCCCTCGTTCCAAGCGGCCCGGGGAGGCGAAGGGGAGAGCCGCCCGCGGGAACAAGGCGAGATCGAAAGGCCAAACAGTCATGGCAGCTCACAGCTCCGGGAATGAAAAATAGGATTATGGTAGTGCCCCGATTTAATATGTCCCCGGAATTTGACATATAAAGTACTTCAGATGAAAACCTTTTGACATGTAGGTTGTAACATTGCCAACGAAATAGTCACTAACTCCCCACACACTGGCATTAAGGAGAAGAGGGATCTCAGACGGCTAACAAAGCCGATATAAAGGAACGATAAAATAACCGCTTTGTCATTTTAGATACAGTACTACTGGAACCAGGTTTTTCTTGGATGGATACACGGTACATTTTCTGCACTTTAAACTCAGATCTTATTGTCCTAAAATGCACCGAAATGGTGAAAAAGACACGACTGGTTTGGTTGTTCTATGTCATTCTAATTACGTCTACAGGTTATCAATACACTTGCATTTACTTTTCTATAGGTGGATTCCCAAGATGACTAATGTCTGCAGTCCAATTCTTGGCTGATCCTACTGTCTGATTAAACGCTATGGACCTACATGTATGTGAAACATGTATGTTTTCTGACCTCCTGACCTTTTGAGGAAGTTTTTAAAAAGTGGTTCATACTTCAGTCGGCCTTTCCCTTCTCCCCCTGAGCGAGGCCCAGCTCATGACACATGCGGACACACAAATCCTCAATCCAGGTTGTTTCTTTTTGTTGTCACATACAGCTTAAGAAAATGTTAATCAAAAGAATTCAATAAAAGAATATTTATTGTAATTAGTTTACCACAGATTGCCCTTCAAAAGTTTATAATTACAGTATGTGAGAATGAAAAGAAGTGAAATAAATTTACACATTAACACAAAAAAAGCACACAGTCATAAGAAAACAAAAAAAATGACAGCAATTTACTAAAATAGCACCCGTTACAAATTACTAACCTGAAACGGGAGTGTGCAAGCATTAATAAACACAATGTTAGAAGTAAAAACCAGCTTCACGGTAAATAGCAAATATTGAATTCAGTACAAAATATTTTACAAGAAACATTCAACCAATTAAATGGAGAACAAGAAATGCTGATATATCAAAATATTACATTTACTGGCAATAAAATGTTCCTAAAATTAACTTACTGTACTAAAATAATTGAGCTTTGTGATTTTTTTTGGTTTTGCAAAATATTAAAGAAACATGAAAATCCCCCCAAACTAAAAAAAAAACCTAAATACAAAAAAGCTAGATCAATTTAACAACAACAAATCATAAAAGCCTAACTAATTACATCTAATTACTTATTTCTATTATTCCAACTGCTACTACTACTACTACTACTACTACTAATAATAATAAAAGTTATTATTATAATTAGCATAAAAGTATGTATATTGCCGAGATTAATACACTTGAAGCGTGTATGGGGAGAGTCCGTTTGTCCCACCACTCCGACACCTTCCTGGGGCAGACAGTGGCTCCCATTTGTCAGGGCTAAAGAGAGACCTGTTGGGCTGCTCTCCGCTCTCTCTTGGCTTCCTCGAACCGTACCACCCACCGTACACTGTCGTTTGTTTAACTCCATTCCATTCACATGAAGTGTAAGCAATAAAGCACTCCCGCATTCTCGCGCTGGATTGCTTACGTGCGGTGCCCCCCCCATAATAAGCCTCTGCCCTTCAGCCAATGCCCTGCACAGGCACACAGACACGGTCAAGCACGGAGAACATGCGGTCTATTTCACTAATTATGCGTCACTCACACGCCTGAATCAACTATTTAAATATACGGTTATTACATACATATACGGTAAAATATACGGTTATTACGATACATTTACGATGATTATAATGTATACATTAACTACAACAAGAACAATATATTTCTAAACCATTAATTAATTTCAGCTACAAATTTCTCAATCTAAACAGTTTGTTCATCCGCAAAGAATTCACATATAAATATTTAAAGACAAAAACCTTCCAACCATTCTCTTACTTTAAGACTGTAAAGGAGGCCAGGCGGATGGTGGCATGACGTACATCTCCAGGTGGACCACCACCCCCTGGTCGGGAAAAAAACAAGCTCAAACTCCATCTCCCCGGCTTATAAAATCATTAGTGGAGCGCCTACTTACATCCGCGCCGCGTCTAAAACCTCCTACAGAGCTCTGATCGTTACCCTTAATGTTCCACGGGAGGACCGAGGAGGACCCATCGGCACCCAGACGCTACCAGGTAGCAGGAGCGGCAAGAAGCAAACCCTAGTGTGATGATTACACCCCAGGATCAACCAATATTCAAAGAGAGAACCCTATTCCCCCCTTTTTTTCCCCTGTGTTGTTCCCTTGTTAAGGAAACATCCACTTATTTTCTAATACATTTGCTCCAACTTAGGAAGCAAGCCGGACTTTTAACAGCTTTTTTTTTTGTTTTGTGATGCGTTAGTCAGCGAACGAGGGCGTGTGCGCGGTCTGTTTCCAGCGCTGCTGAGGGTCTGGAGCGCCATCTACTGGTGTCAGGGAAAAGTCGGGAGATTGGGCTATTCGCCCGTCCCGGGATGAGGTCCCCTCCCCAGACTGAGTGCCCTCTCACCCCGCACTTGTCACGTTTGCGTTTCTGATCCCCACCACAACATTCCCTACACGCAGCTGGCAGTTTTCTCCCCATTTCACCCCCATTTCCTGCAGAGGGATGGAAGGAGTAATTATTAATGACTTCATCAGGTTGACTATGCATTCATCACTTCTCTCAGACAGAAGAGAGCGACTTGTGTTTCACTTGGAAAATGAAATGCTTAAAAACAAATAGTTGTGCTCCTTGACCTGGGCAGTAACCGCCTGCAGCTGGATCAACACCGGGGATAAAATGGACAGGTCACCCAGCTCTAGTCTAACCCAGGAAAACTTACAAAAAAAGGACAAAAAAAATTGAAAAGCAAAACGAAGCAAAAGCCATCATGAATGTCATGGGAAGGTTTCAGTTGGCCGAAACAATATTTTGCACTGACTGACTGAGTTTTATATTATTACACATTAATGGTGTTTTCACCATGTTCGGATTTGTTGAGGTTGCCATAGTACCCAGTATCCTGCTGGAAACATCCTTGACCTGAATCGGAATGTGTCACTTGGAGTGACAAGGCAGTATTTCCCAGTCGGGTCCTCGGGTGCCAGCACTCGGCCCACATCTTTGCTCCCTCCGAGCCCCCTGCCAGCCAGAAAACGTGGACTGTCCATGGGTCCCCGGGGACCAGATTGGGCAACACTGCTTTAAGGAACAGAGCCAGCCGTCGTGCCCGGTGAGAGGGCAGAGCCCATCCCCGGAGTCTCCGTGGACTTCCTCCCCCGGGCTCCCACATGATGGGGGTCTCCGTCTGGGAGCCGAAGGCCATAGAATCCACACAAACACATTACTGTCAGCCACTCGCGAGTAGCTGCTGAGTAACAAGCACAGATCGAAGTCTGGCGGAGGGCCCAGCTGCAGTCCCCATCCGGGGGAGCGCTGGAGGAGGGCGGAAGGTATATCCCCGCTTCCCAGCGGCTGATCCCACTAGCTGCTGCTGGAGAGGAGACACTGAGGAGACCCCTCACCCCATCCAGTCTTCTGTTCCTAATGTCAAGCCCACACAATGCCTATGACCCTGAGAGATACTAGTATGGTGCTTATTTACCTCTTACTGACATAAACGCACTATATATATATATATATATATATATATGTGTGTGTGTCTGTGCGTGTGTGTGTGTCTGTGTGTATGTGTGTGTGTGTCTGTCTGTGTGTGTGTGTGTGTGTGTGTGTGTGTGGTATTTCCTTAGGAATAGCTTGTATGACAGCAGCCAGCTTACATTGCACTTCTACAGTACTTATTCAAATAGGATGTTCAAAGAGCCCTACATTACAGACAGGCTGAGTTTTTCGGGAGGGGGTGGTGGTCTTGCACCCTATGTCAAAATAAAACCTACATGGATTACATTTCAGACAGGGTTTCTCTCTTAATTAAGGGGATTTCAAACTCCCTTGTCAGGCTGGGTATCTGAGCCATGGCTACCACACACACACACACACACACACACACACAGCTGTTCCCAATATGGAGGCAGATTTTCTGCTAAGCATCTCTCCAAATCTGATGAAAAAATTAACAGAAGTAAAAAAAAATAAAATCAGAATAAAACCGACAGACCAGCAGAGCCAATGGTAGAGCATCTCTGATTATAAAATTGCAGTTTGAATGAAGCAGTACATGTATAAATATATATCTGGCAGAAAGGCAAATTAAACACATTTTTGAAACAGGAAACACATTTAAGCGCTTACCCGCCGAGACTGCCACGTCCTTCAGGCACGATGAAATAATAAAACTTCTGAGCCATATGCTATCACACTCACACCTTTCCTAAATATGTCTGTAGCATTTATCCCATTGAGTTAAGGTGCCAAACATCTTCATGGGGGACACAGGTACTGAAACAGCTCTGCTGCAGCAATTTCTGTTTATGACACAGGATTCTGTACGTAAGTGTTCCCGGGAGGCTTTGCCAATCTACTGTAATGAGCAATGGTCTACACACTAAGACAAACCACAGAATGGCATTTCTCAGCTCCAAATGGGAATTCTGAAAGTAATCTGCCTGGAAAACATATCTGCAGGAAGGAAAATGGGAAAACTAGACCAGAAATGTAGCCAAACAGACAAACTCGATTAAAACCAAAGTCAGACGGTCCATCCATCCATCCATCCATCCTCCACCGCTTCTCTGGGTCGGGTCACGGGGGCAGCAGTCTAAGCAGGAAACCCAGACCTCCCTCTCCCCAGCCACTTCGTCCAGCTCTTCCGGGGGGATCCCGAGGCGTTCCCAGGCCAGCGGAGAGACACAGTCTCTCCACCGTGTCCTGGGTCTTCCCCGGGGCCTCCTCCCAGTGGGACATGCCCGGAACACCTCACCAGGGAGGTGTCCAGGAGGCA
>JAODKN010000008.1:11819923-11841433 GCA_026774425.1 Petrocephalus zakoni | reverse complement strand
AGAATGTGTCGACTCAAATGTGTCGGAAAATCTGGTTCTTTCTACGTGTTCCAGGGACTAATTCGCCGTGTGTGTGTATGTGCGTGTTCGGTTTCATTCTTCCGCAAACATCAAAGCGTCACTCCACAGAAGCGGGCTCGGCGCTCAAGTGGCCGAATCATACTGCGCTTGACTGAATTTAGACCATGAATTAGAAACTCTGCTGAGATTGTAGTGTAGCTATGATCTGGTATCAATCAGGTTCATTTAGCGTGTCTGACTTCTTTGTCTTCTCCATGTTGACTTAAAGACACACTTAAAAAGGTGTATTCACATGTTTCATGTCTAATTCCAAAGCCCTATTTTCGCAAAGGCCTCTAGAGATAATGCTGTAATGCAGTGTTTCTCAATCCGGGACACAGAGCTAGTCCACATTTCTGCTCCCACTGAGCTGCCTGCCAGACAGTCCACAGGAAGCGAAAACTTGGACTGTCTGAGTCCCTGAGCACCGGACTGGGAAACACTGTTATACTGTATAATGATACTTAAAAAACTGAATTCACATCCCTCTACACGGACCACGATGTGCTTGAAATGTATGCATCCTGTTACGATGGGAACATTTTTTTTTCTTTCAGATATATTTTTAAGTGATGTGGGAATTAATCGCGTCCATGAGAGCGGCGATCTGAAATGCAGACGCTGATGATCTGCAGTCGGGGGCAGAGTGTTGTCAGAACGACCCGGGGATTAACGGATTTCACTCGTACTTTTGATTACACAGATCAGAGGGATTTCGAGGGTCTCCGGCGAAATCAGCACCGAGGGTCCTTCACACTGGACTCAAACCCACAGTGCTTTGTTACTGGGCTCGCTAATCCCCTCAGGCCCAGCTAATGGGCTGCAACAGAGAAGCGCGCTGTTTTATCTAATAAGATCCAGTTGTACTACATCTAGTGCAAAAAGCAGCTTTAATTCCATACCACCAGAGTTATATACATTCCACTATGAAAGCATTAAAAGAAAAAAAAAGTAGAGGTAGTGACAATAGCAACTGCAGAATAAAGTAATATTTCGATGGATGGATGACTTCATTAAGTAAATTCCCCATTTCTAGCAGGTGCTCATTAGATTTACTTGAACTAGGATTACCATCAAGACCACTGACTAATGAGCATGTATCACACATGCATTGCAATGACATGAGAACTTATATAATACTGAAATATTACCAATAATACAGAAATTTCAATCACCATATTTATTAGTGCAACACTAGAGGGCAGAGAAGACGTTTTTTCTTATTGCTCTTTAATCAGACAGAAAATTGAAATGCATTTAACAACCGCTTTCATATTAAAGCCTGAAGATAAAATAGCCTTTAGATATGACCGGTTTTGGAATACAGCAATTTAATAAGCCAATAAAATGAAACAGCATTTTACTTCAATTTTCGAGTGCTCTTTATATTTAGCAGAATTGTAGAATAAATACAATATTACAATAAATCTGTTTAATGTATTTTATATAGATCCATTTGCATTATTCATAACTGCATATTAAGTAATACTAAAGTGTGTATGTTAGAAATTAATGTTTGTATTGATACATCAATATATATTGATGTATTGATTCTGGATATGTTTGGAGAGGCACATTTAAATAGATATAGATAAAATCAAGCAGTGGACAAGCTCATCAAATAGGAGGAGAAAGTTAGTGATGTTAGGAAAAAATGCATGTGCCTTCCAGTGAAAACCCATCAATAGATAGTCATATCTGCCCTAGACTTTCTGATTTACAGTGGCTGTTACATAAGAAAAAATACGTTCCAAGGTCAGCACAGACTGGCCCAATGTGAAATGCAAATGAAAACTGTTATCTGTGTTGCAGTGTCTCCACTTGTGCTAAAATACACTTCGAAATCTGACAGCAGCGTTTAACGTAGGGGAAATGAGCTGGACCGGAGCTATAGAGGCTGAAGGTTCAAATCCGCTGGAGTTCTGTTTGGCTGTGCCCTTGGGATTGATTATAACTGAAATAGGTGGTGGATGAAAAAAACGCATCCAAGCAAATAGATAATAATGTAGAATATGAGTCTCTATTGTACAGCACAGTCACAGTGCCTTGACTTTGTTTATAAATAGCTCTAATTCTGAAAACCTTCTAAGCAGTATTATACAGTTTTTAAAGGGGTTGACTAAAGCCCCAAAACTTCCAATTGAAATCAAAATTACAGTTCATGCCATTTGCATTATTTTCATCGCATGGTTGGGGATGTCTAAATCCTTTTATCGTTGCATTACACCGAAGCTACCACTGGAGGGAGCTCTGTATTAATTCAATCCCCTTATCTCGGGGAAACCAAATTGAAATTCTTATCTGTCAGACCCTGTTAAATTGATCCTCTAGACTGTTCAGAAGCCAGGCCTTACTGGAACATGAGGAGACTATGCAGGAAAATCAGGCCACAGCAGAATGGAGGAGTAATATTCCATGCAGCAGTAATGGAGCATTAATGGAGTCCAAGATAATTTGGTTGCAAATTTGCTAGTCTGCTGAGAATGACCGTTTTCCCGGGAAACAGCCAGCAGAGCTGAAAGTGACACTGTGTATGCTAAACTTCTGCGGCATACTGCAAGCACCGTCTGCGTGATGTACCTGAACTACAGCTCGTGGGACAAAAGCGCACCCGCATTTTAATGCTTAGTCGCTGCATACTTGGGCTCCCCAGTGCCTTACCCTGCACCCACATTAATGTTTGGAATGAAAGTGGTGCCTGGGACTGGATCCTGTGGCTCGCTCTTGTGATTCCCCTTTAACCAAGTGACCGCTACGATGCATTCTTCTAATTAACCCCTGCGAAGACTGATATATCCCGGTCGATTCATCTCATAATTCCAGTCAAAGCATCTGATGTTAATAAGCAGGACTCAGTACCACCACGAGCAGGATTTCCGCCTGAGCGGCACTCATTAGGCAGGCTTTCCTGTCCCGGCGACGGGATCTTGCAGAAGTGCGACAGACCGCAGACCAAACAAAAGGAGACGCTGGTGGCGGCGCGGCGCGGCGTGCGCACGGCTCACCACTAGATGGCGCTGATACACTATATTAGAAACCCAGGGAGGAAAACAGAAGCTTGTTTTGAATCGTTCTACATAATCACCACTGCAAATTGCTCAGAAACCCACAGGTCATTGTTTTGCAGCAATGGTTTCTGTATAGAACGAGTCATTAATTAGCAAAGCGATGCACTAAACGGACAAATGTGTGTATTACACGCCGCATTTCGAGTTTCACATGGTGCTAAAGTGTAGCTTTTGCACTGGTTAAGTTGCTATCGGTACCCTTATATCAGACACGCTAAGAGCTTAATATGCATTCCTTTCCCTTCAAGTCGCATAGAAATGTATTAATACATTCTTACAAAACGTTGTTTCTGTCCATGAAGTGCGCTCTTGATTTGATCTTCGGTTATATAGTGTGTTAGGCTGTTCAATGAACCCGAAAGCTTTGTCATTTCAGTTGCAGTTTGCACGATATGTTCTTTACCCTAGAGTTCCCAACCGCAGTACTTCCAAGCCTGGTAGCTGTAATGTGTTTTGATTGCGATAGTGGTATATACCGGGAAATGCAGCTGTCGCTGTAATGTTCGGGGGGGGGACCCATATTGAGCCAGGGTATATAAATATCAGCACTCTAAAACCAGGCGCACTGCTTCATTAAATATAGCAATCCAATATTTGCCATACCTCGTTGGCTCTTGACGTCCTTAATAAGCAGTATTACTGAATCCAATCGACTGGCATTAGACTTAATTTGCTTTGCATTTAACAGACAGGAATGTGTTCCTAACAGAGAACAGTCCACAGTTGCAATCACAAAACCGGGACACAGGAGAGCTCGCCTCATTATGCCACATTCCGGGTAGCCACAAAGTGACTTTGGTTTCGGCACCAGCTTGAGGGGACCATTCCCAGAATGCTTTTAAAGGCATATTTAAAATTCTGCCCCGCGATTCTGAGCACTTCATTCGCGGGCTTGGAAATAAAATGCTTTATTTCCCCGCATTATGTTCCCAGGACTTAATTAAAACTGCTTCAGACTTGCAAACTGGACGCAGCTGTTTTCGGCTCACAGCACAGTACAGATATGAGTGCCCAGCAGCACCAAGCGATGCCAAACGGCACAAAACGGTTTTTATGCCTCAATTAAAAAGGAAGACATTTTAAAAGTTCCTTAAATGAAGTGCATTACTGGTAATATGCCAGGTGCTGGCTATATCTTTAAATTTAAATCAGTCATCTGACACTTTGTAATATATAATACTTGCATGGACGCATGCAAGTGTACACAGCTTGGCTAAAATGGCATGGCGTTCATTGACAGGCGAGACTGTGAGCAGGTCGTCCGGGATGGGATAACCGGGATAACCCGGGTAACCGGGATGGCATAACCCGGGTTACAAGTCTGCCAATGCATGTAAACGGAGCAGCCCCGCGCGCACAGGCACGGCCGCGTGCTCAGCGCTCGGCGCCGGCCGGCGAAGTCCGCCGAAGATGACGTCACAGCGCGTCGATTCATAAACGCGGGCAGCGAATGGGGCGCCGAGCCGCGCGACCTGCGCGCGACCCTGCCTGATGCTCATGAGACGGGGGGAGGAAGCAAAAAAAAGCCCCCTATCTAAATAAAAGGGGGTAGAGGGGACTGTGTGAATTACGATCCTTATAACACAACAAAATGGCGTCGTTTACAGAAGGAAAGCTGTTTGCTGAAAACAAGCCCCACAGACTCAAATGAAAAGCCCGATAAAACAAACGGCGGTTCGCCGCTCCCGCTGCCGCCCTGGCCGGCGAGCGCCCCCCCGCCGGTGCCCCCAGCGCTTGTTCACGCCCGAACATGGCTGTTAAAAAGCATTGTTAAGCACTCTGGCAACTCATCCAGGTCCAGCTGTGATGTCAGTGAATAGAGCAGCACTTCGGACCAGATGCCAACAGCATGGGAAAAAATGGTCCGGGCCCATTAGCATAATCAGGATAATTATTTAGGGAAATTTGTGTTCATCACAGTGCAGTGGTGGCACAGGCTTGTCAGACAGGGTCCTTTGGAGTTTATGGTCGTCCATGATGCTACTCTGGGGCTTTGTAGAGCCCCCTCAGCACACGTCTTATCTTTCAGCGCCCCCACCATGTCATCCAGACGGCCACCGTTGCCCGTTTTCGTACGTAATGCTAACAGCTCTCAGCCAGTTTTATTTTCTTCCCTCCACAACACCGCAGAATTACCATTGCGCTTTCAATCATTTCCCATTTCATCACTTGCTGGCCCTCGAAAGCTGTGCAATTGACCTGTACTGGTAGGCTAGCCGCACATTAACCGAACCATCAGGAAAAAAATGAAACGACTTGGTTAGCATTCATAATTTATATCCAATAGTATGTTGGTCAGATTTAAGCACCTCACATCCTTTATTAAATAAAGAGTTACATGTAAAGGTTATAGTTATGGGGTAGATTTAAATTTGGGAGGGGGGGTAGTGACGCTTGCTGCCTAGTTCATAGGCTAACTAATGGATCCCAGAGAAAAAACTAACACCACATCGTTACAATATTAAACATGGGACTAAAATATTTACACAAAATCCCTAGTTTTCTCTCTTGATAGGGCAGCCTGGTAATAAACTTGCCCTTATGATTAAGGGGTTAAATGGTCCAGTTAGGGGCCTGGAGTCTATGAGTGCTCACGCACAGATGAAGCCAATTTTATTATGAGACCCGAACAGAGGCGCTACAGGTCTGTTTCTGTGCGCATAGCGCCCCCTCACCTTCTCTCTAGGCAGGGCATTTATCTGTGGACAGGATATTTGCAATGAACAGATACAATGGCGTTCACACGCGACAAGAAGCAAAGGTATTATCTTGGTGTAAGGGTTTGCACTGGTAACTGGCATTTGCAATTCTCTGCAAATTGTAATCGTGTCAGCCGTGAACAGGTACATGGGGAGCAAGTTAATTATCAGCAAGGTTTCCTCACTGTAAGATTCCTGTTGCACTGGAAAACATCCGATTAATTCAGTCTTCTGACAACTAAGCAGAGGTCTATTCAGCCAGTCAACACTTTTTCCCCCCCCATTTTCTCTGCTTGCAGAGTGTTTGAGTGAAATGTTTTGGGGAAAATTGTGCACGTAAGTGGTGTAAGAAGTGTTCTTTTGTGTTTGACTGACGTCTAATTTAGCCCTAGTATTCAGCTGAAAAATTACATTGTGGGTCAAACAGACCAAACACAGGTCCTTTGTAACAAAACATATGATTTTGCTCAAATTGCTCAGTCAGCTTTAAATGTGCATATTTAGATAATTACGGGAACATTGAAATGTTTTAAAACGACCACATTCAGCCTCTGTACACCTTGCACTAAACATGACAAGAAGAGTATATGTATTTTTTGCAGATGTAGTTCCTTTATAAGGTACTTGTAAAATTGGTTCTCCTGTTGAGGGGGAGGCTGGCAGGTCTTGCTTTTTACCAGAGCACTATCCTCTTGCCTTGTACTGGGTGAGGGCCCGGGTTACACAGCTCATAGTCTCTGGACAATGGGGGCAGCTGGACAGGATCAAGGCAACCAGTCACCTCTATGGATCTAAGGATTAACAAGGACCTTGCCAAGTTCCTCAAAGAATATCCAACATTGATAGGATTTTCCACCACTCCACCACTGGTTTTTGTCAGTGCAGAGGATGTACTTCTTATATATACGGGCCGCCGAGAGCCAGTGGCTGAATTTCACTGCCACCTTATCAAGGTCGCCAGTCGCTCCCATGGTGGAATTACAGTCCGGGATGACTTGTGGCTTCTTATCTGGTGTTGGGCTCACAGATTCGTCTTCATGCATTGTGTTGGTGACAACGGGAGACTCTACTTCTGACTCACACAGCACAATGATGGTTGTACTTGGTAGCTAAGATTATATTTCTGATTTGTACTAGCTGCATTATTCATACTGTTGTCTCATGGTTCACTTTGTCCCTAATAACTCAGACAACTCAGTTCTATTGCCAGCCATGGCACTTAGCAACCAATTACCTGCTTAGTATGTTTTTTTTTTGTTCCCTGCCTTTCATGTTCGGTTTACATCTGGGACCTAGTGAAACATTTAGCTTTTTGGTTGTACTTGCTGTGCTGTTAGGCTCCTCCCCCATCTAATCCCAGTTACCCCAGTTACACTTTCCCCAAATAAACATGCCATTCCCGGCCCTCAACTCTGTGTTGCATGCTTGTGTTCTCTCGCACAATGAGCTCGGGCTTATTTTTCATCGCCATTTCCAGCACAGTCAACCTGGTACCACTTTCATCACACTGGGAACCGATGAGGAGTTTCGACTTTGTTGTGGTGCTTTGGACCATTTGGTTTTAAACGTCTTTAAATTACCAAATCCCTTCTCTCTTGGATGGTTGCCATGGCAGAATCTTCATGGCCATTAACAGCAAACGAAAATCCACAGTCAGGATCATTAGGGTCACACAAAAGCACACTAGAGAGTCCAAACGCACCATATGAGTTCATGACCCTAAACGAGGATGTCATTAAAATATACTGAGAAGCCAGGCTTTAACTAGGGATGATGTCAGGTAAAACTGGAATGGGAGAAATTGACCTGCCACATACCTTGAAGGAATCATAATTTTACATAATTATAGAGCATTATAAAATATGTCCATCTGTGTTCCATGTCGCTTATCCAGTAAAGGGTAAAAGTGTGCCTGGGAATTTCCCCAGGAAACACAGGGTGAAAGGCAGGGGATACCCTGGTTGGGTGCTAGTGCATTGCAAGGCACACAAGCCACCTCACAGTATGGGCGATTTAGAGGAATCAGTTCTCTGGACTGCACTTTGGACAGTGAGAAGAAACGTGCATGCCACTGCACACAAAACCATGAAGGTATGAGGAAACAGTGGCACTTCACAGCAGTATATCAAAAGGGGATGAAAACCTTCCCATACTCGCTGGGGGTGTGTCACTCTGATGTACCACTCTCAAGCGCGCAGATTTATTTGCGCTGTAGATTGCATGGCACCATCTAGCAGGCCTACGTGTAACTGGTTTGAAATATCCAGCTGTATGTAGCAGTGAGATACACACCTGTAAACTATAAAAGATCCAATATCACATAAACCTGCTTGTCAATAAAGACAAGAAATTAATCTGCTAAGCTTTAAACTCTCTGTACACCAATCAAACTGTCGCCCTGGTTCGAGGTGGCCTCTTCATTACAACAAATCCACGTAGGCTCCACAAGCATCTCTACCTAAGCGCATAAACATTGAATGATGTTTCGAGGCTCAATTATAGCTGTTAGCTCTCAGATGAGAAAGGATGCGTGGTGTACTACTGAAAATCAGTTTAAGAGCTCTAATGTTCCTATTACATTGTCTTCTAAAATCACTAGGGTGTTGTTTTCATTTGCACAGAATTCTTTGGGGCTAAGGTAAATAATACATACCCAGCATATTTGTATATTCATATTTGAAAGTTTTCATATTGATAACTTCAACATGACATACAAAATATACAAATTCTTCCATGACAGTATACAAATGCTTCTGTGGACTATCACGTGCTTTACTGTAAGCCAGTAGGTAAACACGCTATATAAATCCATAATTTATGTGAGACAAACCTTCTTGGCTGCTTTTGTTTGGTAGAGTCCGTGTTGCTGGGGTAAAACGCCAACTACCTTTATCCACTTTCATATCCTGTCATGTTGACATTGATTATACTTTGCATAAGTCTAAACAGACATAAAAAATGAGTATTGCATATGTAAATAATATGCCTCGTTTGCATTGCCCGAGTTTGGCTCCATCCTTGATGGCATGTTTGTCCCACATCCCTGGCATCAAATCTACTGAGCTTCCCATACCAAGTGAAGATCTTGTCTGACCTGGCTAATACTTGGAAGGCTGGACTGCCTGGATATACTACATGGCGTAAGCTTGCACCTATAACTTCCGGGATAGGTTTCGGACCCCCCGACTCCCTGAATTGGACAAGCGGGGACAGAAAATAGACTAACATATTTTTTTCATGGCACTAGAGTTACCTATACAACAGAACATTACCTAAGTATAGTCACATGAGGACAGCAACAACTCTAAAATGACAGCGATATGTTTATAAACATCCATATCTGCTGTACATCTCTGTGACCAAAGGCGTGATGAGGCCCTTGAGCTCAGGACATTTTGTTTACACTTGGTGGCCTTAAGTCAGCTCAACATGCAGACTACAAGGTCCATCTAAAATACACAGAATTTCCACTCACCATGTCCACAGCCAAGACAAAAAAAAAAATTACATTACACACAAAGCCAAAGGTGTATCAATAGTAGGACAACCACTGTAAAAAATATAAATGACACCGATGACGTCTCATGACCCAGGGATATGAGACCTGGAGGGTAATTCAGTTTGTCCAAACTATGGATCCCAAGGGAAATCATGCCCATCCATCTTCTCCATTCCAAAAAGCAATATTTATGAAAAGTTCAGTGCTTGTAAGTGCTGTTTGTGACCCATTTCAGTTCAGTGCTGTTACATTTCTCACTTCAATGGCTCCAGGCTTATGTAGCGACTCGAAACCAAATAGATTGCAGACATAATGCAACCATCGTAAGTTAAAGAAATTTCTCCACGTTCAGACATTCACAAAGCGGTTTAACCCCGGAATCTCATTTGAGGAGTATATAATGTGCTTATATATATATAACAATACCCAGTGCTTGTCATGCCTATTTAAAGAATGGTGCTCTTACTTTGAGGGGTACACTGTATACCCATGCCTGTGTCACAAGTCCTTCTTTGGTGTAGTTTTCAGTTTCTGAGCACTGCAGCTAAACTCTAATTCTGGCATCCATGAATTATTAAACCGGGTTTTATGGTATTTTCTTCAGCAGGGAACATCAAGTTCTGGGCGCGTTTTAAGATCAAATAGACTGTGGAATAATAAAAGCCGAATCGATACTAAAAGTATTTCGACCAAGTATAACATTTCCCGGTACCACATTTGCAATTTCGCTATCAATACGCTTGTAAGGAAATGAAAAGAAAATCATGATCAGGTATAGACCAGAACACTCCATCTACCATGCAATTCCATTACATTTCTGCTTAGAATGTGAAAATCAACTGGAATTCTTACATATATATGAATTATGATATATATATAATAAGAAGTAAATTTTTTAGCTGCACAAAAGCAAGTGCCCCTTAATCCCAGAGCCTTTATCCTGAACCTTAAGCACTAATCTACCTGCTGGCTCATCACATTTCTGGCGATTTATACTGGATCTGTTTCCAGTTCAGCAAAACATCCCCGATGTCTAATGAGTCTGCAGGCTGTCAGGCAGCCGACAGCTGCTACTGCTCTTTTCTGAAAGGAGTGTAGAAATTATATCCTCTGCTCTCGGCCTATTGATGCAAAGCACCACTATGCAGGGCCCTTCTGCAAATGACAGTAACGTACGAATGCTTGAACACTGGATACACTGGATATTCAGGTCTGCATCATCAAGGGAACTGATTTTTTTGATCAGCTACTGGGCCCTGGATTACAATGGGACTCCAGGAGCTCCAAGCAGAGCTTGGGGGGTGTGGATGGCATCCTGCCACCTAACTAAAAATACCCCTGATATCTGTCCTACAAAGCGGTCATGTGACAATGTTTTCAAGCACATTTTGGCAATTTTCTAAAACTGACTGTAGGTAAAAAGAAGGTTCACATGTAAGTGGCTATTAATGAGTGCGGAATTTGGCACTTACGCGTGTTAGCCATATGGTACACTGCTAGCACGCAGAAAGCCAACCAGCAAACAAATTATGTAGCTTGGGTCTAATAGCAATCTAAGGAGCAGTGCATACTGTATGCACATTTACACTATACAGAAATTATGTATCACTATATATACATACACGTACATCTAAAAGCTTGTTGGCAAGGCACATTTAATACAAATGGACTTTGATCACTTGCAAAAAAGGTTTTGCTTAAATAGTATGTGCAGTTTCCCATGTCTTGACATTTTAAAAAGCAACAGATATTAGAGGTTTGTTCTTGAAAATTAAGACATCATAATGTTTAGATCAGTACATTGTAAATGTGTGTCTATAATCTATATTCTTATGTCTATGCTCATGTCGCTTCCTATTTTATACAGATTGTTTATTTTTCCATTTGTTCCATGTTGCAGCACAGTGAATAATCCAGGAAAGTAAAAATTTTTTGAAATGTCTAAGCAATTTTGAAACTTATAATGAGAAAAGGAAGAAAGGTGAAGTGTTTGGCTTTCAAGACAGATAAACTCCTAAGCATGAGTTAACAGCTTCTCTGAGGAGAAAATTATTTTCAAATGTGCATAACATTTAAAGGAGCCATAATTTAAAAAAAAAAAAGCCCACAATCAATTTTCTGCAGAATCTCTCCACTCTACTGAATATGTCTATAAAATTCTGAAAGAAAAGTAGGTTGCTAAAATTGCACTTAATTTGGCATGATAGATTGAGTCCATGCTTCAGTGACTGTAATTGAATCTCTGACCTATTTCTTTGGAAGAAAATGGTCTCCTGGGTTTTTGTCACTATACATTTTAATGGAATTCAATAGACTGTCACAAAATTTGTACATTTTCAGCTAATTGTTAACATTTTCCCTTTCCACTTCTACATCTTTTAACTGATACTTATTTGCATAAGAACATGCTGTCCATCCTGCAGTCTATCATAGTAACTCTGTATGCCAATGTTTCCTGCAGGCACGTTGATACGTAAATACATCAATTCTGAACATCATTTACATCCTTCTGCTACCTTTGAATTTTTGGAGCTTTAATTCTTCCCATGTTTTTGTACCCAAGAACACACACAAACATTCATATCTTTGTGGGGACCGTCCATTCATTTCCATGGGCATAGCCCTAATCCCAATTGTGACACCCTTAACCCCTACCCAGCCCTAACCTTAACCGTAAGTAACTAAACTAAATACAAAACCTCTTTTTTTATTGCATTCACAGATTTTTTTTTATAAAATTAAGTTTCTGCTTGTGGGAACTGTACATCAAAATAACAGGTACAAGATTGTCCCCACAACGTCAAAATAACAGGTACACGATACGAGAAGCTGACCCCCTCCCCCCTTCAAAAATCTGCCCTAAGGCGACCGTGGTTGGGACTTCACACAGATCTATCCAGAGAAACTGTCGCAGACTCCAAGGTGGACCACGGATCTCAGGGCTACATCTCAGTCGCAGTTAAGACAGCGGTAACACCTGCAGAATAAAAATGAAGACATGCGATACCATCTCTCTTTGTGGATACGGTGTGGCTATACCGGAATCAGGCAGCAATAATATCTCTAGGGTTTGTATTAAAACTAACATTACGGTGCCCTAGTGCTGCAAAGACTTGTATACCTATATGCTAATCAGTTCTGGGAAAAAACAGACAGTCATTTCTTTAAAGAATTATGAATTTTTTATTTAAAAAAAAAAAATCACCCACATACAATTCTCTCTGCCCATTCTGGTTACCCATACCAATTAACAGCATTCAAAAATTAATTCAGGATGTCATATTTAAATTTCATATCCGTGGGCTACCCATTTTAAAGAAGGTAAATTGAAGCAGGAGTTGATCAGCAGTGGGATGTCCAATGTCACAATCTACGCACCCTCCAATTTACCGAGGAAAGTTCCGATTGTGACATGTCCCCTCCGACGGGAAGCCGGCTAGATGAATGAGGAGAAGCCGGGAGGTGTTTTTCGCAACATAAACTCCATCCATCAGAGAGGGATGGCATTTCATATCAAACTACACTAGGTGCAAACCAAACTTCAGTCTCTCTGTACTCCTGCCAAGCTGACATGTAATCTGCACAGCCTTAGATAATGATAAGATACGACATTTCCTGTCAAACACTTAAAAAATAAAGAGAAAGGAGCTGAGAAGACCCAATAGCGGGATGGGCTTGGGGCAACAGGCATCTACCCTGGGAGGCCCTTCTTCAATAATATCACTATATCAGAGTAGAATGCTGAACACAGTCAAAGTTTGCAATGCAGAGGTTTATTGAGGCTTGCTTACCTGTGCCGTTCTGTACTCTGGCAGTCTTAGTGAATATGCATCTTAAGATTTATACCGCGTAAACACGCCATTAAGTCGCATTAGGAGAGAAGTGGAACCTTATAAACTTCAGTTATCATTCGTAGTGTGTATATTTGTATTCATTTGCTAAATTAAACCAGCGGCAGAAGGAAACATGCCAGAGAGGCTCTGTGCTGCAATTTAAGTGTGAAAAATGCATTAAGTAATTACAGAGTGGCGTAGTGAATAAAATGGCTGTTCGGTTCACTCAATTAAATCTGAATGAGAATGTTGTCACAAAGCCCCCTCCACGACACCACCCCTCGACTCTTAGCAAAAACATTGTTTATCATTGAAAGTTCAGATGGGTGCTCCTCCGTGGAAATGTTACCCATATCATACTAATGACTTCCTTCACTTTTTTTTTGTTCTAATTAATGTATTCAATTCCCTTTAATTAATTGTAGTCAAAGTTCATTCCGACTCGCCATTTCTGGAAAAAAAGCACAATAAAATTTAGGTCATTGTTAAATGGAATTCAGAGACATCTCCTCTATCAGTAGGAAGATCAATGTAACTACATGGGTTGAGGTATATTTGGACTAAAATCCATTTTAGTAGTTATCCATTTTCAGTGTAATTATATTATTTTAAATTTTATTTTACTTTAAGCATAATTGAATAAAATGCTCTATGCAGAATTTCAGGCTAAATAAACTCTCTCTAATTACCATTTTTTGGTTTATCAACGACTTTTAAACATTTTTACTAAGCATAATGCACGTATGTATATAATAGGCATAATCTGAACAGCATTCCTGTGGAAGTGGTAACAGATGACTGTTTGGAAGGAAGTTCACAGGCGTCTGCAAATGTCTACTGATGGCAGAATAGAATCTTTGACCAACTATTATTTCTGTCAGAGACAGAAAACTGGAGATGGCATGATAAAATTCTTTATATTTAAAAGGGCCGAAGTAAATCCATTTGTATGGGCAAGGCAAGGCAACTACCACTGAAACGACGAAAAATATCAGGACATTAAAGGGGTTATGGCCACTTTTATACAAATTAACATGCAGTATGGTCAACTAAACTACACCTATACAACTGTTCCTATTTACAGATTTAGTGCTGAACAAAAGATTCAGGAGGAGCTCCACACTGGTGCAGCCTCCACCATCCCCTGGGACTTGTCTCTGAGTCCCATGTTCTCCTCCTTAACCCTACGCCTCTCACTGCCTAATCTACACTGACCAGTGTCAGAGCGTGTGTAACATGAACAACACTGCTTGTGTATTCTTGGCCTCGATCCCGCTGGACTGGGTACTGGGAACCCTGCCATCATATTCGCTGGAAAGCTGACTGACCATCACATTTTCTGGCAATATGAGTGATGGTGACGTCATCTCAATCGCCACATGAATTTGCAGCTAATTTAGGCCTTTTTATTCAAGAGCACATGAGCCTTTCTACCTTAGACACGGATGGTCCCCGAATTATGATGACTTAACTTACAATTTTTCAATCTTACGATGACGATAGCTATATGACAAAATTCGCGTGGCAGGCAAATGTAGCAGCGTATGTGGTACGATACATTGGGATGCTTCCGGG
Organism: Petrocephalus zakoni; assembly: GCA_026774425.1. Lineage (NCBI taxonomy): Eukaryota > Metazoa > Chordata > Actinopteri > Osteoglossiformes > Mormyridae > Petrocephalus > Petrocephalus zakoni. Next base: position 11,826,699 of record JAODKN010000008.1, on the reverse strand, counting down.
ATGTACACATCTCCCACCTGTTAAATTATTATTATTCTTATTACTAACAAATTATAGTACACAACCCCATACTGAACACCATTCTTTAAGACCCCTGGCTAGGCTAGGCCGTGTCATTGACTTTTCATTTCATTTTGAAAACATAGTATATTTGTAATTATATTAAAAATTTGCAATGTAGATGAGAATTGCGATTGTTAATACTTGCTCCCAAGTTAAAGGTATTTACAGGTTACCCACTGAGGAGTGTAGATGGATAGAAAAAGCTCTCAAATACACAGATCAGTAACATTGTCAGTAACACTGCCTATTGTCCATATTTATTGAATCCAGTAAAAGGGCACCACTAAGATCTCATGGCTTCCCACCTACAACAGCCCAACTAACAGGGGACGTTCCCAGTACTTTAGAAAACATTATGAGTTGGAGAGCATTCCTACTGTAACATTAATGGAATGTTATTTCCTTAAAAGGTTCGGTCAAGGTTCGTACAATAACATTATTACCTGAACATCATTTTAATGTAATTATTGTTAAAAATTATTGTTTTATAACAATATTTTTGTATAAAAACACTATATGCGTATAATGCAAATGCACTGTGCAGCCTCGAATCCAAGACCTTTGAGATGCAAAGCAACAAAATTACCTGCTGCTCTACCAAGACCTTCATTCTCATTTCTATTATTAGTCTAGTTTTAGGAGTATTTGTAGTATTGGGCTAACATCTGGGAACATCAGGAAAACTGCACACTCACAGTCCACAAACAGTTTTTAGTGAATCACTGTCTGTATATTGCCCTTAGTGTATCATTGTGAGTATGCAGCCAGCAATGGGCTGGCATTCTGCCTAGGAGGGCACCTGATTCATGCCCTGTGCTTCCTGGATGTAGCTAAAGTCTCACCACAACCCTCCACTGGAACTTGACTAGATGTCATCAGCAAGATTGTCTTTGATGTCTACTTCAGTAATGCAGTAGGAGTGCTTATGGGTTAAATAAATGCCTTATTTGATAATGTCCTTATACACAGCAATCTGTAATGAATTATTTGTGTGCTATACATTTTAATACTCCATAACTATAGAAGTAGTAAAATGTAAAACATGTAAAGGGTTATTGAATAAGCATGTACAGATATTTTACCTCCTCCTAGCTTATAACAAGGACTACAGGGGGCACTATCAAGCACATAACAGGAATGACTGATTAGCTCCATGTTAAATGCAAGTATCATATCATTGTTGCTTTTTCATGCTTTTAGAAACACATTTCACCAGCAAAAAGAAGCCTCATTGAAATGCAAAATGTCAGTTTAAATGGCTTCCTCGTGGAGTGGCAGAATGGAAACAGCCGAGCAAATCAAATCGCAGAGTTCAGAGGTATTAATATTCTTTAAGCATTATTCATTAGATTAGTACAGCTCAGCTTCTTTACTTATATTTGATTACATACATATTAAGTGTTCCTTCTCGGTGACATGGGGATAAGGATTTAAAAATGAAACAAAAATCAGAACGCGCGTAAAATAAGACTGATTTAAATGGTTGCAAGTTCCTTGATCTCTGCCTCCGTGGAAGACCTTTGATTAAATTTTCCTCAGCGAAATGATGGCCTTTTTAAAAGAAAGCAAGGCAGAATGAAGAGAGAACAGTGCCCACAGGAATAAAAAAGAATGGATACAAAAACAGCATTAACTTTTATTTTAGCGGCCTGGGAAGAGGAATGCAGGACGGATATAATCTTCCACTTGATGTGTCTTACAAGAAAATGATTGTCCTCATCTTAATACTGGGCTTAAAGCTATGGTATAAAATGCACCCGCCCCATCTGCAATGAGCAGATTGTCACAATGATTACTGTCCTGCAAAAGCAACAATGCGCACAGCAGCCACCTCGAGATTGGCCCTTCCGCGTGTTAGGTTATGGCACGAAAAAGATCCAGTGATTATGACGCCGTTTTTGCACGGTCGTATCCATCGGAATGGAAGTGGCAAAGAGAAGGCCATTGATCTGCTGCGACGCATCCGAATGACACTACAGACACACACAATCACACACACACACACACACGCAGCCTTTAAACCCATTTCTGCCCCTTACCGTAAGAAACACGGCGACTGAATTTTTTTTTTTTTTTTTTTTGATATGGAAAAAAAAATCCCTTTGCTTTTTCCACATAGTAGAAATGACTGAAGGGGAATTGAACATGTGCTTATTGCAAATTCGCTATTGAAATCTATGCAGGAGGGCCTGGGGACACAAGCTTCCGCCATACACGCCATACGTCTGCTCATTTCTCATTCATGTCCTCATCCACTATCATGCAAGACTTTTTGTTTATCTATAAAAAGGCATGCCTCAAGTCACTTAGATAAAGCTTTGTCAAACAGAATATTTGGCTTGCCTATTACCATATTTCATTTCACTGTGGGCTTTTGAAAAAAAAAAATCTGTGTTTACAGTTTGGGGAGGTTCAGAGAGGGGATTATCTGTATCTGTCACTACATTATTCAGATCTGTATTCATATCAGCAAGAGTAGAAGTAGGCTTTGAATATTGGAAACGGCACAGAGACCTCCAGCTTGGTTTAGTGGCATTTTCAAAGAAAGGTTATTTGGACAACTTTGGCCAAGTAGAAAAATAAATTACCATTTTGGTACATGGTATTTAGAATAATTTTGTTTTAAAAGTAACTGACAAGCTGTCAATGTAAAAAAATATACATCGAATTGTCCAACTAGTTTTTCTGCTAGTCAAGCACACGTTATATAAATAGTTGTAGTTACCGGTGTTTATGTCAATTTCCAGTTCTGCGCATTCTTAGATTCTTGGCATCTCCATTTTTAGTACGGCAAACAATTCTATAAAAACACGAATGATCAAACCCACTCATCTGGTAATAACCTGCTATGTTCTGTGAAGGTTTATTTCTGCTGCAACTTTGTTTTGTAAAGCTGATCTACGAAGCATAAAACTATAAAAGAACATTTATGTTGCTTAATATAACAACCCAGAAAACAAAAATAGGGCTAAAAGAAAAAGAAAACATATAACCTCATCCTTGCCCACAACTAAAATCGAACCACCCCACGAGCAACTGACTCTTAGTATGATTTCCTGCCTTATGAACTGTTCTGCCCACATGGGACTAGAGGTGGCAATTACCAGAGGCCTTCTGCGTGCTCCTGAGGTAGGGTTAGGGTGGCAGGCATGAGGTTTGCGGGGGTTAGCAAGATAGCAGATACTGTTCCACTAGGAGCCTATGCCCTTCCAGCACTGCTAGCTAGCTTATCTTCACTGTGTTACACTTCTGCCACGCTGAGCATCAGTCCTTTGTCTGTGAAGATGATACCCCATAGTAATAATATGGTACACGCCTTCATTTTGACATCACAATCTGTCTTGTAGGGTTCACTTTACTTTCTTAGTATGTGTGTGTGTATGTGTGTGTATGTATATACATTGTGTGTGTGTGTGTGTGTGTGTGTGTGTTTGTGTGTGTACAAATTTCCTTATTTTTGAAAGAAAAGCTATTGTTTTCCATAAAAATAACATCAAGTGAATCAGAAATACAGCGTAGACATTATTCATTTTCAAATGACTATTGCAGCTGGAAACAGCTGATTTTTAATGCAATATTTACGCTGGAGTACAAAGGCCCACTATCAGCAACTATCAGTCCTGTGTCTCAGTGGCACATTGTGTTTGATAATCCGAGTTCATCATTTTAAAAAGCAAATTTGATCATTAGAAATCCCTTTTGGAATAATGTTAGCACAGCTGAAAACTATTGTGCTGGTTAAAGGAGCAATAAAACTGGCCTTCTTTGGGTTAGTTGAGTATCTGGGGCATCATTGTGGGTTTGATTGAAGGTGCAAAATGGACAGAAACAAAGAACTATCTTCTGAAACTCATCAGTATATTCTCGCTTGTTCTGTGAAATCAAGGTTATTCAATGGGAAAATCATGTCACCCCAATCGTTTGAATGGTAGTGTGTGTGTATATAAATACATATATGTAGACATTTTTAATAAAAAAATGTACCCCAATAAAAACATTGTCTCACTGACAGCTATATTGGTATATCATTAGAAAAACGGCCACACATTGTGTTCTGGAAATCCAGACAGATGCCCAACCACCAGTGACATTCCAGGCTCATTGATTGCCTGTATTGTTTATGCCTGAGCTGGACGGTCATGTGGGTTTAAGCAATTAAACCATTATGAAAACCAACCGCGTGTTTTTCGGGTGTTTGCCTGTTTTTCGATGGGTACCTGCCAAAGAGACTGCCAATGAGCACCCAGCGCAAATTCGTATGTTTCATTTCCCGCTACAAAACAGGCCGTTTTTAAACCAGCAGCAAGCGAATAAGGGTGACTGCCAAAAACAAGCTCACTATTAAAACATAATCCTAATCAAGGGGAACATGCTATTCTATTCAAATTATTACATGCTGCATGCGTACGCCAATTAGCATAGGTTAATTAAAAGCAGTGTTCTACTTTATACATTCCGATTTCATTGATTGTGATGAACTGAATGGCATTGAAGAAGCAATTAATTTTCATTCACTTATAAAAGCATGAGCCACCCCCCCACCACCACCATTAATGCTTTTCTCTTATGCATTTCTCAGTCTTTTATCAGGTAGATTTAATCCAAGGCAGGTTCAAACAGTGGGAACTGGTTAAGTTGTGGTTTTATATGCTTACGGACAACCCAGAGCAACTGAAGTGCAATCAAGAGCAACAGTGGAAGGGAGGGGAGCTGAACAGCAAAAGGGTGAAAAGATTAACATACAGCAAACACAGGTCCCATAACTGCTCCTGGTTTATAATACTGGTTTTATGAGCACCAGTGGGTGAGCATGCTTCACTGCAATTCTCAGGCAACAACATTGCTGCTACACATTGGCATCTAGCCCCTGGGTCATTTTCAAAGAGGTGAAAGCTCCCTGTAGCCCACTTAAAGTACACTGAATGTTCCTCCTGCAGATAGCATTCAGATCATCATGAAGCCAGAGTAATTATCCAGCTGGTCAGCTACATGCGGGGCCCCCTCGTGGAGAAGCATTTCCAAAGTAGCAAACCACAACATCGCGTGGTTTTATTAGCAATAGGAATCGTGAGCCGCTTTCCCAGGCATGTCATCATAGGCCTCGCTTTCGATAATGCGAAAACGCGCCAACGCGCGCTAAAATGTGTGAGAGGTCGGCAGCTTGTTTTCCACTGGTGACTTCCACAAAGTCACAAGCGCGGCAGGGCTCTCTGTCCTCGTCCCGTAATTACACGGCCATAGTCAAAGTGGTTGCACAAGCAAAGCTGTCGCCCCGTTCTGTCAGACACCCCCAGGAGGAAGGCCCCGGTGCTAACAACGCAAGCTTGCAGATTCTGCAAAGCATCGAATCCCCCCCGGAATTTCTGCCATTATAAACATGGCAACCTTGATGATAAAGCTTCCTGCAGGTAAAGCGAAACCGAGAGGGAGGGACGAAATAACCCAGAAACGTTCTGTCATTTTTCAGATCCTGTCAATCATTTAACGGTTTTCAACAATTTTTCACTAGAGGAAGTATGAAGAATGGGCCTAATGATGTTTCTTAAGATTAGACAGACGGACAGACAGACAGATAGACAGACAGATAGATAGATGCATACACCTGAGTAATACACCAGTGTGTTTTGCTTTCGCAGGACAGGGACCATAAGGATTGCTCCACAGAAGCTAGATAACAGCTGCTTGATTAATGGCATGCACACACATTACAATTAGTCATTTAGCTGACAGTTTTATCTGGGGAAAAAAAAAATATATATATACTTTTTTCCCCTCAATGCATTTCTATAGCTGAGTGTTTTACAGGAGCATCCCAGGTTGAAAACAGTGGGAAAGCCCCTGTGACCCCAATGACGACCTTATAAGTCAGCGTCCTTAACCATGGTGTTATCTGTAGCCCAGCAACATGAAGTGCATAAATTCTACACCTGGAAAGACTGCTCTGGCTCTTCAGTGAATGAGGATCCTACATGGGAGCCTCCCCTAGCAGTTTGCATACTCCCTCATGTACGAGTTACTTACTCAGCCCTTCTGCCATGCAAATTATACTGTATAAAAAGTGATCGATAGTGAGCTTACGCATTTAAAAAGTGCAAGTACAAAGAAGCCATACAGATGAGTCACCATCTAATATCTTCATTAACGTGAGAGCTGCATGCATTTCCTATATGTGTGGTGGCACTGCGCGTGTTTAGTCTGACTCAATTAATGTGTAGTAGGGCTATCATCTTTGTCAAATAAAAGATCATTTGTGGCAGGATGGGATACCCATAGACCAGAAATACCCAGAGCCCAGAAAGCTCTAGCATGCTAAACAGACAATTAGTCATTGCTGCTTGATTGGGGTTATAAACCAAAGGTTCACTTGTAACCTGTGAGGTTAGTAAAAAAAACTTGCAGGAATTATATGTTAATTGTTAGGACCTATTTTTTAATCAATATTTTATTAATCAGCTGGTGTTTATCATTCAGCCTCCTGCCAGACATGGTGGTACTAAGAAAAGTCTAGATCCCATGCTGGACAACATTCTGGTGTTAATCAATACAAGCAGTAACAAACAGAGTGCAGTGGGATGTGGAAAGTCTTCCTCTAGGACATGTGTGGATAGTTGTACAGTATAAACAATGACCAAAGAAGAGGAGCAGCCAGCTAGGTCAGTACAGGCAGAAATCTTGTTCCATCCACTTTGTAAAACGTCCTTTATTCTGTCAGC
>JAODKN010000008.1:11797608-11819823 GCA_026774425.1 Petrocephalus zakoni | reverse complement strand
TCTGGCGCAATGCGGCTCCGTCGCTTTGCTGACTTGATGATTTACCTTTCCAGCAAATATGCCCTGGCACTTTGGAATTCTAAATGCGCAAAACAACAGCACACGTGACACTTTCATTTGGGACCATCCTGAAAATGGCACAGAGTCCCTGCTAATTCCAGGATACACACACTGATTCTGGGATATTCTGAAGGACCTCTCAACGGTGCAACAATAAATGATTACGTTGCGAGATTCTACAAATGAAATATTTGTGAGCGGCAGCAGGAACTTGCACAATATATCGTATGTGTTTGGAGATCCTTATAGTTTCCCGTTGGGCTTTGTGGAACTCTGCTGTGAGACTGGACCTCTTGGGGTTCTCTTGGGCCATTTCTTGACTTTTCCTTAATTGTAAATGAAAATGAGTTAAATGGTTACAGGAACGAAATCACTGTTCCTTGCTTCTCCAAGCTAAATTTAAAGTAGCTTTTAATCTTGACCATCATATTATAGCCATAGGTGAAATGAGGCTTCAAACCCCACTGGGGGCGGGATTACACCATTCTGCCAATCATGGAATGCTTTAATTTAACAGAAACTGGCCATGATTGAAGACACAAAATAATCCCACCCACTGTTGATTTCAAAGTCTCCACCCCCCCCCTCTGTAATCCATCAGCACAGTTTTAAAACTTTCCCTCCTCCTTTGAACGTTCATCCGAAATACCTGCTTATCTTTCGAGGCCCATGGGGATCTGCGGCATTTACCGGGAAAGCTCTGGTGTGTAAGGCTGGGAACAGCAGTCCGACACAAGCTACTGACACACACTGTCACACACGACTGGCAGTTCAGGGCAGCACAGTGAGCCTAAGCAGGACATGACAATAAATCACAAGCCGGGCGTTAAACAAACGAAAAAGCAAAAAAGCTGCTTAGCTTTTCAGCCATGCGACTGCTGCTCCCTGAGTTTCTGAGCAGTGGAGTCTTCCATCTGCTTGTGGGAAGCCCTCCTTTCAAAACACATTTTCCTTTTGTTGCTGAAGTGGGAGACTGTGAAAAGCTATACAGTATAGGCGCACGGACGCACAAAGGCTGCGGAAAGTGCAGCTGCTTGGGCTTCCATTCCACGACCGAACCGAGTTCAGCAAATGCAAGATTAAAGGCCATGTCGACAGTCTAGCTTTCACAATGCACCGTGGTCACTGAAGCTCCCATCCCTGAGCTCTGCTTCTGCGTAATTATACAATGATTCCAAACACAAGGTTGACACTGGACACGGATAAGATTTGTCAGATGTTACCTTTCCACAACTAGCAAAAACAGAATATTAGATCTGAGCGGTGTGTGAGTCAACATGATATCTAAAAGAGTTCCTTTGAATCAAAGTCTCATTTGCCAGAAAGAACAAGAGACACTGTGTTCCCAGCCAAGTGCTTATGCGGAGGTTAAATCCCCATTCAGATGCCTAAATATATAGCACCTGCCCTAGTTTCAGAGGTTCAAAAATAACTCTTAAATGAACAGATGTTTGCATTTATTAGCAGCTGCCAAGGACAGCGTACTTGTGGCTTGCTGGAACGACGCTGGCTGTAATTGAGAGGTAGCCTAGCTTGTCAAGTATAAAGAAAATAACAATGTCTGTCATAAAGTGCTTCAGTCACTGCCAAGACCCATGGATAAGGACTGAAGGTTTGGAAGTAGTTTCAACTTTGTCATGGAACCACGCCCACCCCCCCACCCCCTCCCCAAAACACACATACCCGTCTCTCCTCTCAAACACTGCAGATTCACGTGGCCCAACTTCCCTATCAGGGGGGCTTTAAATATCCCTCCTTCAGCCTCCCGCACCCATGGCCGCCTGTCATGTGCAGACCCCGGACTGAGTTCTGACAGCAGGCATCGACAGCAATCGCAGACAGGAAGGGTTGCTTTTACACGGAAAGCCTCAGAAATCCGCTCAGTAACATGCTTACTTAGCTCGTAACAGTCCACTTTATTATTCCTTGACACCTTTGTATAATTTGTGAATTCACTGTCAATGCATGTCACGCTCCAGTGCAGGCAATGTATCTCATTGCATTCGACAACACGTGCTTAAACAATACACATATAAACATGTACAATAAAATGCAGCACAAACAGATGCACGCACATGCTCGCTGGCATGCAGATCCAATTTCAGATTGAGCGTGGAGAATGAGTGGAGATGGCAAATACTCAAAGGATTAATACTGCTGAAGCTGCATGCATGCACAGCACATTTTTGAGGAGGGAGGGGTACATTTAACTAAATAAATAGGCGCCCCATCCTGGGTTATTCCCTGACTTGTGCTTGTAGATTTTGGGATAGGCTCAGGATCCCCCCCAACCCTGCAAAGGGCAGGCAGGTTTTGAATGTGGATGGATGGATGAAAAAGGAGACTGATAGATACACAGTAGCAATTCCTTCTAGTAATTCTATATCTTTCTTTGGTTCCATGGTTCCATAGCAAGCGATGACACCATGTTTAATCCCAGCCTTAACCACTCACAAATCACATCACAAATGATATTAGATTACAGTTTAACTGCTTCCTCTCCATTGATCATGTGTCTTAGTCCAACATCTCAGTTATTTCTCATGTAACATATTGATCCTACGTTTACAATTGATATATGTACAATAAATAATTCAGACAAGAATGATATTTTACCGAGTTCATGAAATATCCAGCAATCCCTTTAAGAAATAATGCGTCTAGTATTTTCATGTTGGAAGTGCGACCAGGTACATAACACATATTGTTTTGGTTTCAATAAGTTTCCTTTTAAAATTAAAGCCATGGATATGTCTATCCCTGATTGGCCCTGTTTGGAGTCAGTCATGTTTCAGAAACATCTGGCATAATTCAACACAACCTCAATGTAGAATGAATTTTAAAGACACAGAAAGACAATTTTGTATTTGAATGTGTAGGCTTCCTGTATGCAAATACTGACACTGACTTAACCTGACAAAAGAATTGCATCTTATTTTATTATTAATACCAAAATAATGACATGCAATGCACAAGACAAGTCATATTTATATGTACTTCAATACTACAATTAAAGAAGGATTAACACTAAAAACCAGGTGGAAACCCACCAAAATGTAATTAGTATAAACTGCACCAAATAAAATGTAAGCTAAAGTGAGGGGCAGCTTCAGGTCCCAGATTGCCTGATTGAGAATTATCGAACGTTAATAGTTTAGTGAAAGTAAAGTATTTTGAGAATTGAGGTACATATGGTGTGTCAGGTATGTAAGGGGGATTGTTGTATGAATGTTGAGAATTGGTGTGTTTTCAGCAACAGAACGGCAGCTGACCGGATATTTTTTATCGCATCATTTTCTGTTTGCTCTGTACGTGAAAATCCCAGGAGGGTGGCCCCTTCTCAGATGCTGGAGCCACCATGCCTGGCACCAACGATTACTCTACAATTAAAAATACATTTTTATATATTTATTTTATGCATCTTCCATTCTCATGCTTAGCCACACAGTAAGTGACCACCTTGACCCCGGCTGCATGTGGTACGAGTTGCAGCCACATGGGTGCCTGTTTTAGGGAGCAGGCTGTTTGCATTAATGAGCAGGTGGACTTATTAAATTGGCCGCTGAGTGTAAATCACCCGAATGATTGTAGCCTTGTCTCCAAGGCCTATTTACACCTTCTGCCATTGGCTGCCTTTAACAGGCAGGAACAGGACACATCTGTTCAAGTTTAGTCAGGCCTCCAAGAAACTCAATTTTGGTTTAATGTCCCCTCTGCATTTGCTCACTACAGGAAATACAGGACATGGGAAATTTAAAAACAGAAATAATAATACATGCAAAACATTTAAACGTTTTGGATACAGTTAACTTTATAACATTTAACAATCAGAATTTTTAAGGGATAGGTACAGTTTCACCCATATTTGGAGGCATAACCTAAGATGCTTTTTGTCACAGTGGTAGCAGGGAAGCTGTGGACTCGTAGACTAGAGTACTGCTGTTTTCCTGTGAGACACTTTTGCCAACAGGGACAGGAACAGAGCTAATGGATTAGGGGAACCTGGCTTATTTAAGTAAAAGAAATCTCACACCACTGAGGAACCTGCCAGAACCTTTCACGGCTGGATTCTAGAGCATCGGGGTGTTCTCGCCATCGGGTGCAATTGCGAGTCTGCCAAAAACCATTCCACATCACAACATATCACACTGCTTCTCTAGTGAGAAGCCTGTCTCCAAGTAGAGATACACATCAACTTGAATATGCTATTCAGACATGAATAAATATATCAGTGCATATCTTCTGTGTGTTATTCTACAGTCTCGTTCAGGTACATGTCATATCGGCATTTATGCCTGGAGACGTCAGCCAATAAGTAAGCGAGCTTGTGAAATAGTAATATATTCAGAGGCCATTTCCACTAACCACATGTGTGGTTCGCATTGATCCTGAGGATGTAGCAGAATCATAGGGCACAGAGGACGACACTCCTTTGCCAGGCACTCGCACAATCACATGCACACTCACATTCCTCAGGGCAATTCACCAATTTAGCTGAAACAAATAGCTTTGGACTGCAGGAGACAAGTGAAAGAATCCAATGGGGATCCAGGAGGCAGACGCACACAGATGGGGCTGGATTCAAACCGTCAGCTCTGCAAGTGTAAGATAAAGACATTACCTAGTCAGCCACTGGGCTACCTATTGAAACGCATGCAAATTCTTATTCCCGACGCATCAGCTTGCTGATCATGGAGTCACTAACAGTGACATGCCTACCCCCTTAGTTACTGATTCAAATCCAGGATAAACAATTCAGATAGAACTATGACACCAGACAGCACTTTCTTGCTTGTATTTACTGGACCACTGGAACCGTATGACCATCCAGCAGACAGCTGCAGACGATTCACCCTACTCTACCAGAACACTGACTTGTCGACTCCATGCTCACACTGTTTAAGACTATTTACAGTCAGCTCATGAATTATATTAATAGACTGAGAAAAATATTATATAGAATAAACAATATGCATATTGACTCTGTACATGCATCTGGGAAACTGCATATTTTCATTTGAACAAATTAATCTTTCAAAAACAAATATTATTCAGTGCCATGTTTTTTTTTCTCCCTTATAAAACATAGTTTCAATATTACTAGCGCCTCTAAGGAATATCTAAAATAAAATCAAAGTGACCTCTTTAACAGAATTCTATTGTTCCCAATATCCAAGAAGAGCTTTGCTGATTCCTGCCAGTTCCTGTGTTCTTGGGGTATAAATATGCAGTTATATGCGTACAGAATCCCTTTGTCCTCCATCTCCAGGGGAAAACCAAAGAGTTCTCAGTTGAAAGGACACGGTTGTTGACCTACACAAATCAGAAAATTAAACTTAATAATAATTTAAAAAAAAAAGCTTCAGAAGCCTGGATTAGTTAGACATTTGCCAGTAGGAGAGTGAATGTGATATACAGCCCCCATGCACAGTGAAAAAGACTGCCAGCTCCTGCAACTCCTGAAATCCGAACTGCAGTTGGAATTGTGCGGCATGGTCAGATCAGACAAAATTTGCCTCTCCGGTCAGGCCTTCCATCACTGTGTTTGGCATCAGAAGAGCACTGAAAACAAGCAGAAATACCTCATGCCCACAGTAAGATGTGCTTGCAGATCATTGGTGCTTTGATGCTTTTTTGTTACTAGTGGTCTAGGGGTTCTTGTTAAGATCAAAGGTACCATGAACTCCATTAAGCAAAAGGATTTTCTAGCCCAAAACCTAGTTGCCTCTGTCTGAACACTGAGACTCAGCTCATGACTGACCTTTAATAGGACAATGACTCCAAATATATACATTAAAATCAATACAGAGATGGCTGAGGGACACATGGAATCAGGTCTGCAGCTTGGCTATAACTAACTCAGCCTCTGCAGGCTGCCCTGAAGTGTAAAACTACGTCAATCAAGGACCTTGAAATGCTGCAAAGCCCTCCAAAGATCCCTCCAAGAAGAGGTCCGGTGTCGGCATCCTTTGCAGGGGGTGCTACATCACATACTGTTATGTACATACAATGGACGGGTGCCAATAATTTTGAACACTAAATGGCAGCTGGCCATCACTCCCTACACTAAACAAAAGCTTGGAAATGTAACATTATACATAATAACAATTCAAAAAATTTATTTCTAACAGATCCAGACATAAATTCATTATCAACTCCAGAACTGTGTTATAAAATAACAGCTACTGCACTTGAACCGAACTGAATAGTTTTAGAGCCTGATTTAAAAAAAAAAAAATCACATAACTAATTGAAGCAAATAAAATAAAAACAAAACTTTACAATGAGTTTACGTTTGTTAAAGTGAGGCACCAACTGAAGGCACAAACCATATCTCCACAATCGGAACGGTAAACAGATTTACAGGTAAAAGGATTAGACTGGTAAGCCAAAAACCTGAGCCCCTAGCTCAGGGCCCTAATTAATTTCTGTTGTAACTGCAGGAGATGATGCCACAGTTGTAGCAAGCCCATTCACCCTCAATGAGCTTCGTTACACTTGAGTAATGAGTAATTCTTCACAACCAGGAAGAGTTTAGTTTTGTGTTATAGGTGATTTAAAAAGTGAGACTCCAACACCCAGCTGGGATCTACTTTTTAGATCCAACTGAGAAAAATGTTTTAATGATCTTGTTTTTATCCGGGAGAGACGGAGCAGAAAAACCAGAGAGCACGCGACAATTTTCCTCCGGGAGTGCATCACAATATTGTTCTGCTTTCTGGTTTCTTATTCTCTCACCTTAACAATTGGACCCTTTGTCAGCAGAGTGCCTGCAGAACAGATAACAGTAATAACACCTCAGTCAAAGTCACTGAGGTCACCCCCCCAGCCGCTTAAGGTGTAGCTTGCTTTTGTATACATGAAGGGGAGAGTTCAGGAAAAAAAGATCTATGCATTCCAAACTCTGCACATTTTTTGACACATTTTGTGCATATTTTGGTGGCCCCCATTTATTAATACACAACTTTTCTCATGCAAGTTATCAGAGAATTTGATTTTTTTTTTTGATTGCCTGAAATAAAGACTTAAATTTTGAAAATTAGTTCTGCAGTTTCTACACAGAGCCTGGCACTCAGTGCTGGATATAAGTTTCCGTATTAAATTGCAGGTTTTTTCCCCTCACTTTAATTACTGACGTTTTTTCCATATTCCTACAGGAGATAGCAATCTTATCAGTTCTTGTCCGATACTAGAACAGTATACACTGTGGTGACTTATTAACTAATGCAGGCGACTGTCTCCTAGTAACGCGCCTGGCCTGTTCACCGAGTTTCTGCTCATCGATAGCGCAGACTCATAAAAGAGGCGAGCCAGCTGGACAGCATAAAAGAACCACATTTCTGCAAAACAGCAGTTTGGAGTCATGAAAGGTAATTGTACTGTCCGTTTTATTTACTCCACAGCATAAAGACACATGGCCAGATAATTTAATACCTTGAGAAAAGGGGGAATAATCTCATTAACCCAGAACAGATAAAAGTCAGGATATGTAGTCCACTGTTGAGGAGGGAACTGGCACATTTTGTTGACTGTCAACATATGACACATTGAACTGTATTGTAACTATAAAATGTTGCCTTTGAGTCACGTCCCAAATGCTAAAGCTTTCAGAGGCATGATGCTGATGCCATCACGGGTACTGCGATGACGGACTGTCAGAACTCTGACCTCTGCCTCTTCTCCATGTGACACAAACGTAGCGGTGACTCCAGATCGCTATTGGTCATACTTGAAGTGGTAACAGGAGGCTCATTGTTATGAAGAAATGGGGTTATGACTCAAGGGTGCCGCGCGAAAGTTACAGAAATTGTTCACTTGTTAAATGGCTCTGACATGCATGTCAGAAACCTATTTTGGGGAAGGATACAGCAAGCGGGTAATTGAGATGGTTCATTTTAAACATGGCCACAAGGTCCATGTCTGCAGGGTTCAGATATTTTATCTTTAATTCCATCATTACTGAACAGGGTGTCAAAGAAGCACTGAGGCAATGGTGGCCTAATGCTCCGTGAATCACACTTGTGAGCAAATGGGTGCTGGTTTCCTGACCAGCAAAGTACCACCCCCTAGCACTGGTCCCTGGGTGCCGAATTAGCTGCCTACTGCTATGTCACTTATGGGTTAAATGTTAAATATTGGGTAAAATATTGTGTTGTTGTGTGCTGTGGTGTGTCAACAATGACAGTTAATCACTTACAACTCTCTTAAATGAGGGGAGCTGGTTTACAGTAATTATGGTGCCAGTTTGGCTATACTGAGTAACAGCACAGAGCCCCATGTCTGAAGGAGACACTAGTCTGAACATTCCAGGCCTTTTAAAGTGACGAGGAGCAGGAAACTCCAGCAGGGACAGAGATATTTTACAGCCGCCTAATCTCTTGTTCCCTTTTGTCTATTTAATCTGTTATGCCATTTAGATTCAGTGATGCATTTATAATTGGAAGAAAGGGAGAGATGAATAATTGTCTAGGGGGTAAACATGTAATTTCATAAGATTTGAATACATTTGACAATTTGAGTAAAGTCCTCAATGCATCTGTCAGTGAAGCACATTCAGCACAATTCAGTCAGCACAACATAAACATTGGATGGTGTTAATTGGAGCAGTACCCTACAGAAATCTATTGTACAGTAATGACAGTCCTTGTAAAGAAAACATACTCCACCATTGCTTACATAAGGGACCATGGGAACAATCAGTATTTACACAACTTCATGACAGCTTCATTTAAGCCGTATGCCCAAGGTCTTTATGTATTTTTTTTTTTTATCACTCGCACATCAGCCCTGGCTTTTCTAAATAACTGCGACTTCACGCTCCAGTGAGAGGAGATATTTCCCCAAATATTAAAAGTCCCTCTCTGAAGCACATTTCACGCCTGCTAGGAAGCAGATTAATGTAAATGCGGCCACGCAGAGTGGAGCGTAGCTCCGTAATCTGCTTTGAAAACAAACTCTGGCTTTGTTAGGGAAGAGAGTTCTTCCAGGAAGCTGGTGCCTCATCGCCTGTGGGCCTCCCCCGGCTTCCTCTTCCGCAGCAGCGGAGCCCTTTCACCCACGGAGGCCTTGGCTGTCTTGCCAATCTTGGTTGCACCTGCGTACTGGGGGCAGGTTTCTTACATTGGGGGGGGCCAGCAGGAAGCCACACCTGCCCCTTTGTTCCCTCCTGCCCCTAAGGGGCCGTTTCATTTGTGCCAGCAATGTAGCCGCTTGGTTTGTTCTTTCAGGCACTGAGGATGGCTTTAGAGTACCACCTGCTACACACTCTATTAAAAAACAAATAAGAGAAAAGGCTGATGTAATGACATAAACAACTTACTTTACAGAGCTGGGCTTCATCTCTTCCTTCCAAAGCTCACACATAAGGAGGGATGGGTAGATCGAAAGAGAATAAGATCCACCGAAAACGATCCTGTTACTGTGCCATTAAAGCGCAATGCCAGCAACACCCCAGTCCCCAAATAAGTGCACTCCCCCCCTCATCTTAGCTACCTGCCAGGTCCAGATAGACAGTAGATGTGGATCATTAAATCCTTGTGTGGTGTTCAATTGATCCTCCCTGTAAAAAGGGGGTCATATCATTTGTACTGAAAGTGCAAATAAATTCTCAGAACTTCATGGTAGTGCTTATTAGTGTGTAGATGGGTTAGCATTTGCTGCATTCCATATTACTTTGTCCCTCATTATCCGAATTAGGCAGGCATACGTGCAGGACATAGGTACATTGTTGGAAGGTTGCCAGTTCAGGTCCCGGTACCTGTAGGCATGGTGCTTAGCCAATGAAATGGCCAGCCGACATGGGTAAAAATAGCCAGGATATCCTGGACTAAAGCATCATACTAAGCAGTTAAATGAAAATTGAATTCTCGGTATTGCTGTGGTGCTTTGACACCCTGTTCAGTGAAGATAAAATCTCTGAGCCCTGCAGACACGAACCTTGTGGCCATGTTTAAATACAGTAGGTCCTGGATAAATTAACCTAGGGAGAAAAAGGCATAATTTGATGATTTACTTAAACACGTTAGCTCAAGGCAATGAAACAATCAGCAGAACAATATCTAGGCCAAAACGAATGGATTTGATTTTCCTAATCAAGCAAATACACTTGCAATGCATTCATCTATAAGAGTTATGCTGAATATTAATGCTGTTCATCAAGAGTGTGAAAAGTGCTGCTGAAAAGATTGATACATAGAATTAGCTTGTAGAGAACTTATTCTGCTCATATAATATAAATGAGGTTTCAAGTACCTATCATGGTTATAAAGCAAAACCCACGTTTGTCGTCTAAGATGGACCGTCCAACGGAATACATGCAACGTATTTAAATTTCAAAACGAGTGAAACTGTATTCTTTTACAGCTACCATATACCATGCATTTTTTTACTTTTTAATTCATGATATTCAAAATCTATTCACTAAACCGTGGATTTGGAGATGTCACCCACAACCCCAGCAATAAAATACAAGTACTAACAAAAGCTAACCAATAATGGAGGAGACCAAACCTGTACAGCACTATGCTTTTAATTCATGGAAATTCTGCGAATATTTTACTTTTAAGCAAATAGTAGATGAAATACAAAATTGCCTCCAAGATTCAGACACAAATCTAGTTTCATTGAAGGCCTATCCAGTGATCAGGTCGCTCTTCCCGAAGTACAACACCACTCTACCTTCAAGAGCCCTAGTTGAGTGTCTGTTTCATAGTGGTGGGCATATTTTTACCCTACACCACAATAATATGATTGATGAACACTGAGTCCTTTATTGCATTACAAACATATTTTTTAGGCTGCAGAATAAACAGTTATTCCAAAACCATTCTGTCTGTTTTCAGTGGTGTTATTCTGCATACACTTGAATGACTGATGCACTTTGAATTACCATGCAGTTAAATGTTAACTGATTTTTAGTTTTCAGTTGTGATAAATGACATGCTTATTAATGTAAAATAAATTGGATAGTAATCCCCAAGAAATTGAGTTAATTAATTTATTTTCCATATCCATTATATTTATGAAAGTAATCCAAAGTACACTATATTGCCAAAAGTATTGGGACACCCCTCCAAATCATTGAATCCAGGTGTTCCAATCGCTTCCATGGTCACAGGTGTATAAAATCAAGCACCAAAGCATGCGACAAACATTTGTGAGAGAATGGGTCGCTCTCAGGAGCTCAGTGACTTCAAGCGTGGTACCCTGATAGGATACCACCTGTCCAATAAGTCCATTCGTGAAATTTCCTCTCCACTAAATATTCCATGGTCAACTGTTAGTGGTATTATAACAAAGTGGAAGCAACTGGGAACAACAGCAACTCAGCCACAAAGTGGTATGCCGCGTAAAATCACAGAGAGGGGACAACGTGTGCTGAGGTGCACAGTGTGCAGTCACCAACTTTCTGTTATAGCTGCAAAGGGTGGGCCAATTAAAGCCTATGTATCAAGAATGTGATGTCATTAAAGGTCATGTGTGTGTAAAGGCAGGCGTCCCAATACTTTTGGCAATATAGTGTACAGTATTTAGATTATGGTACCAACTTGGAGTAATCAAATGGGATACATTCAAAATTACATTTTAGAGCATGTATTCAGTATTGGAATATCTTCTCAACATTGATCACCAATTTACCAGTACAGATTCATAATGAGCCCAGATAAGCTGGATGGGTCAATGCAAAATAAAACTTCAATTTATGAAAAGCCTTGTGACTTTAGCTTTAACGGGTACCACAACCATCTTTACCAGGCACTTAGAGAGAGCTTCTGGGATTTTCCTTAATGAATATTAATGTCATTGAGGAATTAACATGTTAGGACTGCAGAAAGTTTTAGACCATCCATTATTTAAGAACCCATAAACTTGGTCTATAAAATAGAGGACAGATGAGCTTCCCAAAGGTAAACCCACAGCTCCCTGAGTAAACATAGCACATGCTTAGCTGAGTCTGTGGAATGTGTTTTTTGTGGCCCTTAAGTTTTTCCCCCTGAATTTAATTCATTTACAGTAGGCCACTTAAAAATGAAAGAGATAGATTTGATGAATTCAGGCCCACAGTGACCCTGTCCTGGCATCCCGTCCAGGGTGTCCCCCGCCTTGTGCCCTGTGCTGCCTGGACCAAGTCCATGGCTCCCCAAAGCCCTATAGTGTAGAACCAGTTGGAAGACAGATAGAGGGATTTGGAGCCCAGGCGAAGGACACATAAACACACACTCGGGGAAGCAGGCACCCCATCTTATTTGTGTCATTTTCCAGTCACACCCCTGAAGCGAAGCACAAATCCTGTGTCCCTCATTTCCAGCAAACTCGAGCCACAATAGCAAAGCGATGCTATCGGTCCCAGACCTTTGCTGGCGTGGAGTGATAAGATAAGACGCAGAGTGCTACACCTTCCTAAACCGACCCTAGCACAGCACCAGCCAGCTGCATTCATTACTGTCACAGAGGATGTTTCTGAACATGTCCTGCCGTCTGCTTCTAAAAGGCCCGCCACAGAAGCTCGGGGGTCTTTTTTTTTTTTTCCCTGGTACTCTGGTCTTTGTTTTTAGAGTGGTGGTTTGTTTATTTTACAGCTAATAAATAATTTGGCAGGAGCACAGCACTAAATTGTTGCTGCAGACCCTGAGGGATTTCAGTGCAACGCGAGTAGAAATGACAGCAGTGCCACAACCACTGCGAGCATGGGAATGATCAAGCTGTAAACCACAGGTTGGTGCTAGGCTGGCCGCTCACATTTTAATCAAGGACCGAACCTGGTTAAAATAACTCCGCAACAGCCAAACAGCTGAATACAGATGAAGCCATATTTGGAGGCCCACCCCCCCAACTCCCAACCCCACTCCATAATTACGAGTAAGCAGCAACTAATTATTTTTCAAACAGTATTACACAACATTGCATCTTAATTACAAATGTTTGTGCATGGGAAATAATGATGTGTTTAGTGAAGTGTTTTATTGTTTCAATAAGCTCAGGGTCTTCCGAATGCACTGCACAAAATTCCCACATCTCACATATCAGAAACATTACGCTGGTCCCAGTAAGCAGAGTGCGTTTACCTGTCCATCTACACCAGTGTTTACGGTTCTCAGGTTTATGGTAATAATGCACGATGCAACCCAGCCGGGGTTCCCTTTCACTGTCCTGCTTGTCAATATTACATTAAATAAAGCTGATTTGAAATGTAGCTGCACGCCCACATGAAATATTCAAATGCTTTTTAATGTTTAATGTCAGATGTGGGCAACACCGCCAACCACAAGGAAGTGAGCAGAAGTTTCGTGCAACTGATTTTAATGCACCTAAAACACTACAGCAAAATGTAGCCATTTCATTTAATAGTGTTCCCTCTTCCTCTCTTTCCCTCCCAACCTGTCCAGAAACAGCTGTCAGCTGTTCCCCTGCAGCAGAATTCAATGCACCCTTCATATAAGCATGTTTCTGCAGCCGAGGCCTGCAGAAATGCATGCATTGTTAACTCAGGTTCAGCCACAGTAACGCTGTTAAAGGGTTCTAACCAAAACTCACTAATCCAAACCGAATTAACCCAAAAGCCACAGTCACTATAAAATGCAGTCGTTTCATTTCTATTTGAAAACATAAGTGAAGAAATATCAGAAATGATGTCTGTGCAGGAAGGCGTTGGCACAGACAAATCACTGCCGGAGTGGTGCGCGAGTTAATTAGAATCTCATTATGGAGGCCGGCTTACCTTGTTTTCATTGGGACGCTGTGGGGTTGCAGAGGGTGAGTAGCTCACGCCTGGCTGGCTTCTGGTTACAGCAACTGTTGATTAAGGTGAAGAAGGGCCAGTGTTATATTTAGAAAGCAGTCATCAAAAGGTTACAACAACAATTCCCGACAAAGTGGTATTCAGATCATTTTTTTTTTTTTTTTTTATAGAAATAGCCTTATCATGTCTCTCGTTACATTTTCATAGGCATCACAAAAACCTGAAATGACTCTTACAGTCATCTGTATACTTAACCTAAGTAAACTTGTTTGCGCCCTTGGTTTTGGCTGGAATTAAGAAGCTGGTTTTTAATCACATAAAGTAAACAGTAATGGCCCATGGTGTGTTAATGATAACAACTCTTTTCCCATGTCAGGTTTCATCCTCTTTTTTTCCATAACTTTTACAAACGCGTCCCACAGCTCATTCCACAATATTACAATATCTTTTGACAGTGGGACAACTTGGAGGCAGATGGTTCATGTTTTTTTTCCCCTCCTTCTTCTTTTCCTTCCACTCTAATGGCATCGGTTACAGATCTTACAAGGAAGCCCTTTCATCTTTTGTTTACTCTTGACTTAAGACCAAAAAGACAGTGGATCATTAAAATCCCATTTCTCAATCTTGATTACGACACGCTGCTAGGCAGATGTTGAACGGGGGAGCCAGCGTCACCATTTAAGTCAGCTGCTTTTGTCCACTAGTGAACCAAGGTGTTTGTGACCGCTCAGCACTAGGTCAGAACCAAAAGCCCCACGCTGGCAATCTGGTGTCTCACCTACGCCTGGAGGCTGCATCTGAGGAATTGATTTACTTCAGCCAATTTAGCCATTTTTTTATGTTATTTTTCTGTGGTTGGGATACTGTTCTCGAACTTTGAAACTAGACGCACAGCGTGTGTAAGACATGCATAGAGATGGCCAGCCTGCATTGGTACCGAGAAGTTAACGCAACACCATTCAAGCCGCCCCCAATCTCCAGCAGAACCTCCAAAAGTTGGCACAGCCCACGACAATGACAGGGGCTCTCTCTAATCTTTGTGCATTTCTCCATCTAGTGCCGTTCCCCCTCCCTGTGCCCGAGGCAGGAGGAAAAAATAACAAAAAAATTTTAAGTGCTTCCTGCAAAGACACAGCCCAGCTTTGACAGCTTATTTCAGGATCATATTCAAGGAGAAAACTGCTTATTTGTCCAGCCATTTTCCTGCTGAAAAGAGTATTCACAAGAGTCAGTTTCGCTGACGGTTCAAGGTCCTGCGACGTGGATAATTTTGGCTTAACTTTTCATAGCACTCCAAAGAAAACACACTTCAAGGCATCAAACAAATCAACTTTAAGGCCAGACTTAGCACCTCGGCTGACTTTTTTTCTAGTCTGTACAGTAATATCAGATGGCTTGCCACTGTTGATGTGTCAAACTGTGATCTGAAAAACTAACATGTCTACGGCATGGCAGAGTCTCTTATATGGGGGGGGACACAACCTAATAATTTAAATACAAACGTCTATTTGTTGGGATTCAATTGACAAAACTCTGCAATCAATTTCCAATCATGCTTTGATACATTTATACAAAAAGTGCTTCCCTAAGGACTGTCTACATTTCTCTGCTACTAAAAAAATACGAAGAAAATCAAGATCAGTCAGGGCTAAATGCATATGATTTCCAGGATCATTTTATGCACCTGCTGATTTGGTCATATTTAAGCCTGAGGTGTGAAAACGAACTCGAGCCACTGGCAAAAATATTAAAATGCACACTTGAATCCTACACCAGTGATACACAATGTTTCACTCAGTTGTCAATGCTAGCTCCCCAAGTTACGATAGTCTGTGTTATGATATTTAGACTTTACGATGGGAATACCTATCACATATTTATTCCGAAAATTATATGAGATACTCAACACTTTATTATAAAATAGGCTTTGTGTTAATGATTTTGCCCAACTGTAGGCTAAAATAAGTGTTCTAAGCATATTTAAGGTAGGCTAGGCTATGTTGTGATGTTTGTTAGATTAGGTATACACTGTACAATGTTTTCACCTGACGATAGATTTATATAGGTTTATTGGAATATAACTCCATGGTAACCTGGGGAGCAGCTGTATTTTATTTATGGTTCCCAAAAATGGATTGTGTTGAATAAAAATAACATGCATGTTCAATGATGAAAAATCATAGACTGCTCCCACAGAATCATAAGTTATGTTTGAATCATTAGATTAGACAGAAAGATTCAAAACAAGTTAATGGGGGCTGGGGGAGATAATGAATTCTTTGTTGTGTCATACATAGTGTAGATTCCTGCACTCAGGCCTAATTACAGTGAAGTGGGAACACGAACTACCGCACGGAGCTGGGGGCAATGGCTCAGTACTGGTGAACGTTAACACAGGACACTTGCGAGATCCCCGGACAATACTGCTTTGTTCACAGGACTAAAATTGTCGCTACCTGCTCAGGTTCAGGCTGGTCCTGGCAAACCAGCAAGGAGCTGCTTCACAGCACTATTCCGGTGCAGACTGCAGAGCTTAAAATTCAACACTACTCGTGTGCTTTAACATGTCAGTCCCAGACAAAAATACCTGCGTATATAGAACACCCATTTTATCTGATTTCCAGCCTTAAACAGCCAAATTAAGAAGATAATAGAGTTATTTTTGTGTTTATTCCTCAATAATACTGTCAGCAGTTTAAATTAGAAGCCTCGTCAAACTTCAGCAAGCAGTATTAAAAAAAACCTTAAAATCTGTGGGATTGGGTTGGAAATGAGCATTTGAATGAGACACAAAGTATTAAAAGACTGAAAACAGATCAGCACACATTCTATCTCAATGAAAAAGATGCTCTTTCAGTCATACACCTATTCTGACAATAAATACAAGCTTTGTCAAAGGGCAGTGATTGTATGAAGTATTTACTGTAGAAACTGCATGGGAGAATACAGAAGGACCGTTTCTTTGCACAAAACAAAGGAGCCTTTTATTGCAAAAATGACTCCTTCTTCCCCTGCTTTTTTTCCCCACTTTTCTGCGTCAGAAAATGGCAACGAGTGGAGTTACTGAAAGTGGGAAATGGCGCCTTGGTTTCATGTGCGAATCAGATAAGCGATGTGCTGAGTCAGTGTGAAAGTGGGGCGTGCAGCAGCTGCTTGGTGAACAACCTGGGCTTGGCGCTGAGGCCAGGAGCCTCTGTGGGCTCCGGATCGCTTTTCCCGGAGACGACACCCGCAGAAATTACCAGCGCCAGCACGGCTTCATTAGGCCTTCTGTGGGTCTTATGCAGGCATATTTCCAGAACTCAGTTTTATCCCAATGTATCCTCAAAGACATCAGTCTTTTCAGTCAAAGTACACTCTATGGACAGAAGTATTGGGACACTTGGCCATTTCGCCTACAGGAACATGTATGACGTCCCATTCTACATCCATAGGCATCGATAAGGGGCCAGTCGTCTCTTTGCAGCCATGACACCAGCCCCGCTTCTGGGAAGGCTTTTAGAAAGACTTTGGAGTGTGTCTGTGGGAATCTTTGCCTATCCACCCAGAAGAGCATTTGTGAGGTCAGGCACTCATGTTGGACCTGAAGGCCTGGCTCGCAATCTCCGTTCTAGTTCATCCGAAAGGTGTTGGATGGGGTAGAGGTCAGGGCTCTGCGCAGGCCAATCAAGATCTTCCACGCCAAATTCACCAAACCAGGTGTTTATGAACCTTTCGTTGTACACTGGGAAACAGTCACGGTGGAACAGAAAAGGGTCTTCCCCAATCTGTTCCCACAAAGCAGATAGGCAACACACTGTCCAAAATGTCTTGGTATGCTGAAGCATTAAGAGTTCCCTTCACTGCAGCTAAGGGGCCTAGACCAACCCCTGAAAAGCAACCCCACACCATAATCCCTGCTCCACCAAACTGTACAGTTGGCACACTGCAGTCAGGCAGGTAATGTTCTCCTGGCATCCGGCAAACCCAGACTCGTCCATCAGACTGCCAGACAAAAGCATGATTCGTCACTCCACAGAACCTGTTTCCACTGCTCCAGAGTTCAGTGGTGGGTGCTTTACACCACTCCATCCGATGCTTGCCGATGTGAGGCTTGCATGCAGCTGCTCGGCCATGGAAGCCCAATCCTTGAAGCTCTCGGCACACCGTTCTTGTGCTGGGGTTAATGCCCAAGGAAGTTTGGGACTCCGCAGTTACTGAATCAACAGACCAGTATAGTAAATACCTAAGTTATTTAATATCATTATCAAGTATTATGTACCATACATATGTATATGTGCTATACTTTTATGCGACTGGCAGGACAGTAGGGTCACTTACACCAGCATCAGCACGTTGGTAACGTGTTGCGCTATGACGTCACTAGGCAACAGGAATTTCTCAGCTTCATCATAATCTTATGGGACCACCATCGTATATGCAGTCCATCACTGACCAAAACATATGTAACAGCATATCACTAGGCTAAAATTCTGACAGTAGCGGTCATTGTGGATTCCATAGTGCCGCTTGATGCCACGAGGGTAGAGCGAGCCCAGGATTTGCTTAATTCACACTCGAAGACTCATTCACAAGCTCGCCCGTGGTGCCTCACAGCTTTCTATTGTATTAAAGGGAAAAAAATCAGCCGGACAAACAAAAACAAAGTTCATTGGGATGTTTAATAGGTCTGCTGGTTGGGAACACCGTGCTAAGAGGCCTTGGCGAGCCTGCAGAGCCTGCATAGCTGAACCTTTGAACTGCACAGGCTTTCGTTTTGTTAACTCATAAAGCAAGGAACAAAATGTCAAATGTCATTCGACTCCCATAATGCATCAGAGACAAACACCAGTGTCCAGGCCTCTGATGCTTTGTGGTATTTTTTTTCCTCCTCCTGCTATTTTTCATGCAAAATTCCTGTGTTTCCAAAGTTTTCTGCATTCCACACAAACAGAACTGGGACCCTATAGGTCGCAGAATGGGGCTTCCGAGTCAAACTGTGGGCCAGCTTCCCATGGCTGCTGGAGTTATATAAAGGTTAGTGTGAATTGGCCCTGGAGGATGAGCTGCCACTGCCCTGGGTGGTCCTGGGCCCGTGACGGCGATGACCTTGTCAGGACCATCTTTGTGTAGGTCGGCCCAGGGCCATGACCCCCACCACAGTCAGGCTCCGCCCTATAACGGAGCTGCCGGACAGATGTACGTGCCTCCAGCCCTTTGCTTCGCTTTGTCAGTTTTACAAGAAAAACACTGTTTGTTAAATTGGGCTTTTTTTGTGCAGTCATTTTTCTGCCAGCTGCAGCACCCCCTCCCCCATTTCTCTTCACGACAGCCAAGCCAATTATTGGTTTTTATCGGTTTTTATACCAAAGTGCTCCCTGATTGCGCACTTCGGCTAATCGATCATTTAAATGGCCAGCAGCCTCTCTCCTGTATCATGTTCCATGGCTCTCCCTCTCTCATAGGCTATGGCCCTGGGACCTCCCCCCGATGCTGACCAATTATTTTTGTTCATATTTCTTCCTCCAATCAGTTGCTTCATGCCACTTTCCAGGAAAAAGGCCACCAGCTTCATATATCACAGAGATTTACCTACCTGGGTGGGGTCAGCCAACCAGGTCACAATGTGCTACCCATTTGACATGTTTGCTCTGGAGAAATTATGGGGGAAGAGGGGCGGGGGACTAAACAAATAGGGCTTTTAATTTAATGGCTGCAAGGGTGAAAAGGCTCAGGACTCCATTTACTCTTAGCATCTTAATATAGTGTTCCATGCATTTCCAAATAACTAATAGTGCAGTAGGCAGCCTGTTGCCTGCATCACAAGGAGGGTGCTGGTTCCCAGAAAATCATCAAAGATCTTCTGAGCAAGGCACTTAACCAGAATTCTTCCAGCATGAAAAAATATTCAGTAGTATAAGTGGCTCAAACTTTATGCAAGCTTCTCACTGTAATATATTATAACATCATCTCTGGCTTGCACTAAATCCATTGGGATGAGTGCTTGCACACACCACCTCCATGGCAACCAGTGCAATCGGCTGCGTAAAGATCAGCCAACCGCGGCTCAGCTCTAGCTGGAACGTCTGCCTGGTATCAGAGAGTGCCGCTACACCACTAGCAGCTGTATGGCACAGCCACAACTGTGATCCAGGCCTTATACTCAAAGACAGAACTCCATGCATCTAATCTGACTCCCACTTTTCTAATATGTCAAGCAGATTATGGAATTATGATGGTGAGGGCCTGCCAGCGGACATCTGCCGAGATCTTGCAGATATTATGGCTCTCTGCAGGGCTGGACTGACCATTTGGGACACTGGGCATTGTCCCAGTGCGCTGATGGGTATGTGGGTCAGTAAAATTCATCGTGGGGGGTCCTGAGTCGATTTTTAATTCCAGTCCAGCTGTGGTTCTCTCTAAATCAGTGTTTCCCAATTCAGTCCTTGGGGACCCACAGACAGTCCATGTTTTTGTGATTGGACATCCATCCATACATTTTCCATAACCACTTATTCTGTTCAGGGTTGTGGGGGGTTCCAGAGCCTATCCCGAAGGCTATAGGTGCAAGGCTGGTTGGACATCAAGTACTGTAATTCCCCTTTGGCCCTAGTGGGAGCTGGAAGGGAGCAAAAATGTGAACTGTCTGGCATGGAGCTGGGAGAGAGCAAAAACTTGGGCCGACTGTGGGTCCCTGAGGACCAGATTGGGAAACACAACTCAAAAAACAAAAAACAATGCAACTACAAAGAAAGGACGCTAAATTATTGCCAATAGGGAAATACTTCAGTTGAGAACTTAAGTGCTCATTTCGACTGAGACCCTACATGAAGCTCTAACTTATCTGAATTTCTTGCCATATGACGCAGAGTCAGGAGTGATCAGGGTGACTGCTTTGAATGACAAGATCTGATTAACGAAAAGACCCTCAAGGCTACCGCAAAGCACCCAGGACCTGACTTTGTACTCCGTCTCTCCATATCTATTCCATACATAGAACAGCAGTGGGTCTATCGCACTGATGCACTAAATAATGCAAAACATGATGCAACACTGGGTCAGCCAGCTCAACACACAATACATACTAATTTCCTGCATGGGGAAGAAGCCGAAGGTATGAATGGAGAGTTATGTTCACACTACATCTGGATTTAATAATTTATTTAGATTTACATACCCCTTTTCAGCCTGTTCAAACTCTATAGATCTCATCAAGAGCTACAGGCCTGATTGTTTTGGAAATGCATACCTATTTTAGAATTCTATGGCAATTAAACCCTGTGTGGCACTATTAAAGCTTGCTGTCCTGTCCCGATGTGATCGCTTCTTTCACATCCGATTGGCTCTGATAGCTTCTTGTAGGCATTTATGGATAGGTGTAGGATAAGAGCTCTGACACATCTGTACGCTCATGGGAGTTCTACTTACGTAAAAATGTTCTGAGGACAGAACGAAAAATGATTGGTTCAGAGAACTAAACAATCAGATCTTGTCAGATGTCAGACCAACCAATCAGATGTCTTGGTCTCACCTCCTCTAGTTTCTTGGACCTGCCTCCTCAACAATCTGATTGGGTATCTCTGTAAACCACACAAGCCTTCTGGACATACCTATCCATAAGCATAGCACTGTAGTATTCTAAGCATAATATGAGTACGGGAGCATAATGAAGACAACAGTGAATTCAGCACGTCTCGAAGTCTGTTGCCTGCTACGTGAAAGTCTACTGCACCCGCCGTTGGCTGGGGAGAGGGACCCTCTTCCTATTTAAGAGATCTTTTTCCCAAGCAGTGTAAAATGCTACATTTACAGGCAGCACCTTTAGAAGCTGATTCTTCGGCATGTTCAAAATTCATAAGGATGAGGTGGAGAGATAGCAGCTGTGACACACAAATTGCAAGCATCAGGCTACTGAAATCTGTTAATTTCCTCATATTCAGCAAAATGAGCAGCTTGTTGATAATTTGTGCCTAAAGAATATCACAAATAGCACAGAGATGACGGTCTACAAATGACTGAATGATTATGGGGCAGCATGGAGGGCAATATTTCCTGCTAATATTTGAGTATATGCCATCGGGAGGTCTTGTGTGACGACAGCAAAGGGTCCTTGGTGTCTCAGATGAGGCTTAGTGTCCCCGCCTCACATACAACAGATGTTTGCAGGAAAAGACGACTGCCACTGAAGGCCGCTTGTTGAGGAAATATGCCTCAGGCTTGTAGAGAGCAGTGTGGAACACTGCTGAAACTGGTTCTGTCACATACACACTTATCACCACCCATGTGAGGCAGCCAGCCCCAGAACCCAACATGGAAGAGGTCTAAGCTGCCCCCACCTATACCAGGGTTCCCCAACTCCGGTCCTGGAGGGCCAGTCTGTGACACAGTTTGCAGATTTCCCTGCTCAAACACACCTTATTCAGCTCACCAAGCAATCG
>JAODKN010000008.1:11746751-11777663 GCA_026774425.1 Petrocephalus zakoni | reverse complement strand
CCCCCCCCCCCGCCCCCCCCCCCCCCCCCCCCCCCCCCCCCCCCCCCCCCCCCCGCCGGCACACACTCTATCTGAAGACATGTAAAGAGATGGCCTCTTTGTTTTCTGTGTGATGGGGTTGGGGAAGGTGGGAAGGTCACGTGACTATGTGTGCGCGGCGTGTGTGTGAAGGAAGGGCGGACGGTAGGAGCCGTGTGTCAGTGTCGTCATTGATTGATGATCTTGCCAGAGATTACGGACACAGAATTAGCACATTAAGACCATATGATAAATAGACTCCCCAACCTCGCCCCACCCCATTGGATGACAATGAAGGAGAAGACCGATTGCTAGCACCCCTTGATTAAATTGTTGGAAGATGTATACTGAAATGTTTGCAAGCACACCTCCCTCCAATTGCCCCCCACCAGACTCCCAGCCCGGTGCTGATTCATTCACTACTGGGTACCGGTAATCCAATGTTCATTAGCCGTTATACATAACGGGCACAAAATGGGGAGGGGGGTGTTAAACGTAACTCCATTGTTCAGGGGTAATTATATACAATCTCACAGATAGCTGAAGGCTTCACAATGGGAGGACGGCCAGAGGTGTCAATTTCAGGTCCAGAAAGTAAAAATCCAGACCAGGATTTTGTTACAACCAATCAGTTGAGCATTAAGAGTCACAGTCACAGAGTGCTCAGCTAGTTGGTTGAAACCAAATCCTGGTCTGGATTTTTACCTTCTGGACCTGAAATTAACACCTCTGAGGACGGCTGTGCAGCTGCAACTTTGGACTTACACTATAAGTCCGATTAGTGAGCACTAGCAGCATCTCAGTGTTGTTCAGTTTGAGGTGGGCGTCACCGTTTCCCACAAGAAGGCGGCTCATTATAGGGGCCCCAAGCGGACGCAGGCTTGTGGATATGCCCAGCAATAACGGCTGTTGTTTAGCTACAGCTACACTATGGTGCAAAAGTCGAAAAAAGAGTCAAAGGATGTTTAAAGGATAGCCATGTTGCTGAAATACTAGCTTAGCCATTTCATAACCTCTTCTAAAGTCACTTTAGTATACCAGTGTAATTTAGGCATACATTATTTGGCCACTCAATATCTCATTGAGTTAACTAATTAAGTTAATTAATTAAGTGACTTGGTTGTGAAATTTAAGCCATACATAGAATGGCTGGGCTGCGCCTGGGGTGTGGTGTGGAAACTGAAGTGGTGATCTCTTAGCCATCACTTGCATGTTCTAATGCTGCTATTTTTTTCCTGAGAAAATATACGCTTAGTAGCCAGATAAATAGCTTTAAACATTTTCTTTGGCTGTCTATGGCTTATGCACAGTACAGTATATCAGGAAATACTGAGCAGGCTCATGAAACATCAGCCAGCACCCTCAAGGACAAAGACGGGCCGCACTGCACATCACACCCCGGGGAAAAGGAAGCCTCCAAAGTACAGCAGCCAAAGGAATGCTTAAAAAGCCCAATACTTCATAAGGTAAGGACTCGCTTTATCTCCTCATCCTGTGACTACTTTTTTTTACTACAGTTTTTCCAATTCCTAAATATTAATAAATACATAAATATGCCGTTATCAGTTTCACGCTGCGGCGGTCTTCGGTAGCAAATGAAAAGCCACGGCAGAGGTGGGGAAGCCCATTCAGTCGTGGAATCTTCTGCCCAACGCCCAATGCTCGGGGGGGTGTGGAGAATCCTAGCTGCATCCCGCCCCCGGCCCGCCCCGTCCGCCCAAACAAGTGACGCACACACAATGAGGACACACAAACAATGGGGCACTCTGAGTGGCGAGTGAACTCACAGGTCAAGCACTAAACCCCTTCTGACAGAAACACAGCCAACACTTGTTCTCCTTGAGAGAGGCTGACCCTCCCAGCAAAAAAAAAAAAAAAAAAAAAATGAATGCTGCCTCTGCATTAAACAGAAGAAAGGGGGGGGGCAAATTACTGTGATGGAGGAGTGCTATGATTTCCTCTCTCATCTATCGCTGATGTTTATATACAGTATGGAAGAAAGTAAATATTAAGAATGACAACAAAAATATGGTTTAGCTTACGCCAAAATAATTCATCTACATTTTTTGAGTGCTCAAAAGCATTTTAGAAATGATTTGAGAAACAAGCCAGCCACAATGTTCCTACCAACAATGATACCCCATTTTTTCCACTATTGTACAGAGGGGGAATGAGCTCGGACCGTTCCTGGCCTATTTGACTTCCCATTAGAAGCGGCAACCCAGACCCATGTGTTGACTGTAAGGCGTTGCTTTAGTTACAACTCAATTTTCACAAGGCTAGCCAGGTTAAAACGATTGGTATCCGTAGCCAAAAACTAATTTCATAGGATGGTATATAAATACCTTCAGATAAAAACAACATATAATCATAATACTAGAAAATTTACAAAAGCTATATGCAGAAGTCTATACGCAGAAACAAAATGAAATGTGGCCTAAATATCCTGTTTCTTTGGTCTATTTCAACGAAAAAGCTAAAAAATATTTATTTCGCAAGTGATCTAACTAGTTAAGAAGGCGTAGTACTCTGTACTATAACTAGCTAACGAGGTACTTCATGGTAAAATACTTTGAGAAGTCCAGATCCCACAGGACAAATCTCCACGGTAACAGAGATAAATAGCTGGACTCGTGTCCTTATGGCTCTATTATTTATCTTTTACTGTGTTTATTGAAAACTGCTGTTCCAGGAAGGACATATATAAATGACACTGCATAGCACCCTTCTGTGAGACCAGCACATGAGAAAAACGTTTTAACTGATCATAAAATGCATCATGAAAACATTTCAGTTAAAGGACTTGTCTAACCCCCATGTTTCCTGCTATGAAGCACGGCAGCCATGTAAAATTGTGTCTTACATAATACAATACTGATAGATTACAACACTGGAGAAATCAGTGAAATATAATATGCTGCCTGTAGAAGTGTGTGTGTGTGTGTGTTGGGGGGGGGGGGGTGACACACTGATAGCATTTGTGAGGCTTGGAGCAGGATGGGGAGCTGAATCCGAGGAGTCCTACCACACCAACAGAACTAATCCATGATCTGCGAAGTCTGAAGGCATGCAACCTGTTTGGCTGCCCCCATACCTCCAGGCCGATACGCCCATGGGTGGTCAGAGGTTCACCTCACCATCTGTCTTTCTCAATCAAGAAAGAGCAGCTACCTTATTTGTGCCATCTTTTCATTCATATTTCTGATAGCCTCAGTACGTCACACAGTTCCTTGATTAAAAGGCCCAATTCAGCATCTAATTTTCTGAAATGTAATACAATAATGGTCCTGATTTTTTTTAAGAACAAAATAAAAGGAACATTTACAGCACATGGTCTGCAGCGTCAACTGACAGTGGTGAAACGCTGACATTATTCTCATTAAATAAAATGAACAATTCGATTTTATACCTCTATAACAACTTACTGTACTTATGGAATATTCAAATGCAAATTGTCAGTCTGCCTGGAGGATGTCCTGGTGGTCCATTCCTCAGCATGAATGAGTCCCTAATCCAAAGACAAACCTGGTATTTCCATGTGCTCTTACCCTTTATTTACCTATTGTGCTTCTTCCCCAACCAGGCTCTCCCACCGGTTAACTCAACAAGCAGCAAGAACAGCTTTCCCCTCGCCATTCATTTTCAGTACAAAGATGTCTAATGAATGCATGCAGGCCATATTTTGGCTATTTCTGCCTGTCTTTTATCACCTGACCTATTGAGGATTTTGAAGGCTCCTTCAGACAGATGGATTGAATGTCTCACATTTAACCCCTTCTCCTGCTATTGCTGAGTAGATTTGCCATTTCTCCTCCCCCCGAAAACCCTACTGCTTCCTTCCCCCCCTCCCTGGAATATCTCTCAGTGTTGGACGCACGTCTAACCTCTCGCTACAATCCTTTGTTTGGCTTTTGTCTCGCAACAGCTGTTATGGTGGTTTTTTTGGTCAGCTGTGATTGCTCGAGGCAAAACAGGAGCAGATGGTGTTTTGCTATGCATGAATGGAGCGTTACAGAGCTCCGGCTGAATAGGCCAAGCCTGAATGGAGTCTATGCAGCACCTGCCCCTTCAGCAGTGAGAGCACATCATCATAGCATGATCCGTCTCTGTTTTCCCCCGCCATCCGGGACAGGAACAGACAAAGAAGACATGGGGGAACCTTTCTGGACGTTGTCCATATTTATCGATCTTCCTCAGCGCGCCCGCATAATGTGGTGTACAGTCAATTTCAGCTAATTGGATATGACACAGTATGCACATACAATCTATCATTTTCCCCTCTCGGTACACTTTATCGGCTCTGTTGCCATGGAAACATGAGAGATCAGTAATAGCTAGCATTAGCGCGGTAAGTAAGGCGCAATAGAAAGCCGATTCAGAAGGAAAATTCTATAGAAAAAAAACACGTAGAACCTATGAAGGAACCCGGAGAGTTACAGAAAGATGAAATAAGATCATTTCAAATACTTACATCAAACTAGCTGTTTTCCACAGTGCGGTATGAAGAAACATTTCATGCGATACAGTTTAATTTCCTGTCATATCAAAGCTCCCCGTGCTGCCTAACAGAGTGATTGTAAAAACGTCTTTGAGAAAAGAAATCAACACGGAAAAATAAATATCTAAATGACATCAGTAGGAAAAAATACCAGCCATAAGCTCTCATTTCTGGTCTCTGTATTTATTTTTGTTTACATAGATTAATTAAGAGCCCAGTTTAGCAGAGTTGTTTATGTTTTGTACTATCAGATCAAAAAGGTTAGAATGGTGATTGCTCTGAGGAGTGGACCTACAATTAATGGGGAGCTGCCCGCATTGCTTCCCAAACTGGAATATTGCAGATATGATTTTTTTATATGCCTTCACTTCAGCAAATGACTTCCAAAAGGTGCTCACATTTCAGCTTTTGCACACACATGTCCATTCCCAGGAGGATGGTGTGGCATGGTCAAACACAGACCCGGAGCAGGGGTCTCTGACCCAACCGGAACCCCGACCGCTCACCTCAGCCGCCAACCAACCAGCTCGTGATGACGCGATGATCCTTCAGCGGTGCTCCGAGTGCTTGATTCCAGCCACGTTACAGTGTGACGCGATGGCAGTAAATCGCTTGGTGATGTATCACTGTCCTAGATGCTTTTATCTTCAAAGCAAACAGCTAGCAAGCGTCCCACTGGGGGTCAGGGAAAATGCCTCAAAAATGGACGGGTAATTTTATTACGGGTGTCAAATTAAATAATTACTCAACCGTTAATCAGGAAAACAACCTTAGCACACGTACTTTCCACAAGCATATTTCGCCTCTTAATGCAGCCCATTATTTAAATAAAATACTCTACCTATTAACTTAATTAAAGCTTGAAGGATCACCGGGTGCCAAGTCAATCAATAAAATAAAGATGTTCTGAGTCATAAAAGAACATAAATGTGCAATACTTCTTAAAAATACACTTATATAGAAATAAAAATAAACGAGTTGATGGGTGCTTCTTAAATGTTTCTGACCTGTGCTACATAAATCTTACAATGGTAAAGTTAAAAGTAGCCCCAACACCCTCACTAAATAAAGTATAGAAATACTTAACAAATGATGTACTGTAGGACTGAAAGGGAGTGTGTTTTTATGATCTTAGATGTAAATTTGGCTTCTCCTCATTCCTTTATTGATACCTCCCACAGAAAGGCAAGTGAAATGGTCGCAAATTAACTTTTAATTTTACAAAGTCAAATGGTCACAAAAATTGGCAGTTTGTACTAAAATCTAAATAACCCTTGTAAATGTCACAATAGAAGGCGTGTATGCCTAGTGGATTTTAGTCACTGCTTAGAAGTGCCACTGGACATAATTGTACTACACTGTAATTGTTAAAGCTTTATTGATGTGGTCTCCATTGTCACGAATGGTGCTTACTTACATAGCCATACAAGAGACACATCTGAAAAAGCATGATTTGATACTTTGACATTTCCAGGCACAGTAAATAGGTCCGCCAGGTTTCCTAGCTCTGCGAGCTGTAAACCCCTCTAAGGTGAAAGCCAGAAAAGGCCATTTAAGGGCAGGGCACCTGTGTAGGGCCCTAGTGAAAGCTTCTTCTCCATTCCCTCGCCTTTGCAACTCAACACGCAAACACACATGTTCACTTTTCCTAATTGGATGGCCTCACAAACCTTTTCAGTGCCTTTTCCATGCATTCACTTGTCCCTGAATCTAAATTTCCAAAAGCATGTCCTGGAACAAGGCACACACAAATCACACACACACAATGCATTCACAGAAAACAAAAATGTATCTTGTGATATATTCCATATCCAAATTTACAGCAAAAAGATGATGGGATTAGAACTTATCATGTAGCTTAACATGTGATTATTGATAAACTGTTGTCACATTTAGACAGATGAAACATTCCGGTTTGGATTTTACATTGTTCAGCATAATCCACATGAGAATGGCATAACTGTGGGATTTCCTTATTTTGTTTGTGTGTGTATGTGTGGTGGGGAGTGTATCTGTCTTAGGAAGGACAGTCAGGTGACCAGGTGGTTATTAATTTGCCACCAGAAAGTTAAAATAACAGATCAAAGTCAAAAGAAATGGAGCCAGCTTCAGTCAAGCCTGGGAACAGTAAGATAAAACACTGAAAATGTATCCAACAAATTTCAGTTGCAGGGTTATTGTGCTATGCAATGTATTTATAAGTAATTGGACTTGTTGACGCATAACTGCCAGGTAATGGACCAGCCCTATTTCAGAGCATAAAGGGTTTGTCTTCCTCTCCAACACCCCCACATATTCTAGAGACATAGTATGTGTACTGGTGTCGCTGTTAACGCACTGGGGAGTCCTCCATCCCCCACCAGTCAGGGTTCACCTCGCATTACTCCCCAGTGCTTCCTGGTGACAGGCTACTGGAGCAGGCTACTGAAAGCAGATGGATGGACATTGACAAAAAAATTAGGTACAGTAAGCTATTCCATATTCAAGCCAAAAGGCCCGGGACGGGCCCATTAAAAGTGTGGTTTCATTTTATACCCTAAAGTCACAGCACTGGGACCAATCAGTCAAACAATAAGTCCCTGTACAGGAAAAATTCAAGAACAGATCAGCTGATTCTCTTCATGCAAATTTCAGATGCAATAACCAAGCTACATAACTCAAAGAAAAATAATTCAAATCATGATTCTAATATGGAACAAATGTAATACATGCTTACTAAGCAGCTTAGGGGTTAAGTACCACTGCTTTCCAACACACCAGTAATTTGACATGTTTCATTCTTTTTAAACCTCTTCATAAAATACCCTGGAGTTCTGCAGTCTGAAACGACCAAAAAAATTAAGTGGATGTATGAGGTTTAATGTTTTTTTTTTCCCTCTCCGTTTAAAGGACGGAGTGTCCTTTGCTTTTATTAAACTTGTCAAAAATTGTACAGTACAAATTTCCAGGCTGACACAGAGGTCAGAAGAATGGAAACGCGGCAGTACTTTCAGAGAATTTAACTCAAGATGGAAATTAAGCCGCCGTTTCACTGAGTCATGAAGGCAACCTATTTGACAAATATGGTAATTGTTAATGTTGCTGCAATTTTTCCTGATTCTGCAGTGCAATGCGGAGTGGCTGACCTTGCACATTAACACAACGGAACTCCATATTCTTAAGAAACTGACACTGGCCAACAAAAACAATGAATTTAAACACCCATGACAAAAAAAATTTTCAAAGTCTTAAAATAGAAGCCGAACATTACAAATGATTTGCGCTGCATTCCTAATAACTTTAATGACCTTGTTGAGTGCTTTTCATGTTTAGTACAAATTTAACTACACAGTTATGTTATATTTAGTATGTTAAGAATGTAAAGCTCAAAATGATCAGTTTATTGAACTGAAGATGTATATGATGCCCACAGATTTTTGACATACACTGTTTTTGCAGTTTTCTTTAGTCGGATTACATATTAATTTGATGTCTAGAATAGAACTTAACTGATTAAGCTACATTTGAATGAATAGATTAATACATTATTATTAATATGTTATTTCCATACATTATCAATAATATTATACAATTCTTACTTAATGCACATTAATGGTGTAGTGATGAATATACTTCTTAATTGGAAATGTTGTAACTGATTGTGACTGCTATACGCTGGTGATGATTTAACTGTAGTAAACTCATAATTAGTAAAGCGAAAGGTACTCCAGCTACTAGCAACGGATTAGCCACAGGCCAGCCGCTACGGGTTCGGTACACACTGGTCTATGCAGTCCGACACACGGCTGACATGCTTTGCTTCATGAGTAACGGTACGGTAATGGTTATTCAGCCAGCAAGCTGTTGCGGGAATGGCCCTCCACTGCCAGCGTCCATCTGTAGCTGTTTGGAACAACAGCACAGCCAACTTGTGTAAACGGATGGAAATATGTTGACGGTTTGCAGTAACACTAACGTGTCGAGTTTATCGCTCCAGGTGGACAGAAGTCTTGTTTGGCAGACATGCCTTCGTTTTGTACGAGAGCCAGCGCCTTTGTAGATTTCATAGCGTTAGCCTGCCGGAGTTGGCACTTATTCAATAAAGAGACACAACAATGCACCTTGCTTCATTTCCGAGAACCACCTTCTTCTTCGCATAGTGAAGGACGGCAGACGCTCATAAGAAATCCATCAACCAAAGCTTTGGGGTGTACGTGAGATATGTTAGCGTATAACTCACTTTGGCTACACCTTCATGTCAGCGCAGCTCTGGTGTCATTAAAGTCACTTTAAGCTGTATGAGTACAATATAGAGCTTGGTAGTTATTAGTTTTTTCCCGTATAGATGGACACACCAGACTGCAATCTTCACGGCTGGAAGGTGACTCAAATGTGAGCTATGAATTTCGGTTTTACAGGAAATGATGGCGATAAAGGATGAGCGTCTTACAGCAGAGGGATTCCTTTATGAATAATGACATTTCCACACTTTAATTTGTGGAAATAAAGTTGGACTTTTTAGAAAAAGAGTGGAAACGCACCAAATTTGCAGTAGACTGAAACTCCCATTGCAAACTATACATACATACCATTGCAAACTAAAGGAAATTCCAATAAGGACTTCTTTGGGTTGATGAAATGTCAAAGGTTGCATAAATGTATCAAGACTCATCTGCTTAATTCTGTAAGGATGTGTTGCGTGTGTGTTGGGCACATGTTGATGGGAGCACGTTCACTGTCCAATCAGGTAGCACATGGTGACAGGAGCGTGTTCACCAGCCAATCAGGTAGTACATGTCCATGGGAGCATGTTCACCGGCCAATCAGATCTCATGAGTGTTTCCCAACCACCCTAGAAAATAAAAATCTGCACACGGGCCGACGGGCAGGTTTACGTTAGTGCAATCTATTGTTATACCTGCATTGTGTGTGTGCAGTCAGTGAGAAAACACAGTGCAGCTGGTCTTCCCCATGTGACCCTAATGTTAGGATAGAGCAGTAAAAGACAATCTGGGTCATACTGACATATAGCAAAACCACTGACCGGGTGAAATTAAAGACGTACCTCGGACCTTCTGCTTTGTCAAACATTTTACGAAAACTCCCTAAAGCAGAACAAATTCGAAACACTGGTTAATATCAGGATATAACTAAAAGTCCTAAAAATAGCTTTCTTTAACCTGTTTTCTGAAAAGTTCATAATAATGCATCAAAAAAGCGAGTAAATAACCAAGACCTTCAAGAGAATGGTCCAAACAGAGAAATATTTGTACACAGTAAACACAATGTTAACGGGCCAGGGAATAACAGGGACTGCATGCATTATTAATGTCCTTTCCTGAAAATATTTCTCTGAATAATAAATGCCACTTCCAGAGACTCATTACTGTGTGTTTTTAAATCTCGTGTTTGGTAGCCATGGACACCCTCAGCATTCTCGTTTGCGCTATTGAGATTCAGGTCATGCACTGCACTTGCTGTTTTTAATTTTCATTTCATCATAAGCGGTTTAAGATTGTTGCCAGTGCATATTTGCAGTTTTCCTAGAGGCCCCTTCTCCACTGCTTCTGTCAGGACAGATGCTGTAATTAATCATGTAACAGAGATGGGAATTGAGACGCTCCGTACTGGGAAAAATATTACTGCAGCGGGTCTCAGACAAATTTAACTATATTGCAATATGCTAAAAATAATTACTTTTTAAAACAATCCATCCTGTTTACACCACGCGTGTCTCCCCCACGCGCACCGCACACACACACACCTTGTCATTTCTTTTGCGTTTTAAGAATTCTGAGGACTGGATTCACAATTAAGAGTCCATCTGCCTTGCAAACCTATTGTACATTTATGATATCTGACTGAGACTTACACACACACACACCCCCGACTCATCCCCCACCCACTTGATTCTCAAAGAACGCGAATACACCCAGAGGGTCTTGACAATGCATCGATTCAGACAAGATGCACATAGCTAAAAAAAGGAGCAGAAGCTCCTGATAAGTGTGAAAGGAAAATTAGCTGAGAGGCTCAACATCTTTTAACATATTAGAGCACATCAGTACAGTGGCTGCTCAAACAAGATCACTGCAAATATAACAATGATTTAAAAAAAGGGCCTTTAAGGCTTCATTTTCCTGCAGGATTTCATCTAACTTTGCAATCACTACATAAAAAACCTCTTTGGTTCTTCAACCGATGCTTGAAATGAATCGATTACTTGAAATGAGCATTTGTTATCGTCGTCTTTAATTGAAAACAAGTAAACACTGAGAAATATAATGCTTCATACAAAATTATGGCTAATATAATATAACTGATGGAATGTTTTTTTTTTTTTTACTTCATTGACCAAGCAAACTCATTAAATTTGCCTATTAAGAGCTCAAAAACAGATAGAGTTTTATACTGAAATGCATTTATTCTATAGACAGATTTAAAAGGCAGTTGAATTCGTTTTCTGTAAGCAAAATACAAACGACTTAATTACTGCTATTGTAACTCATAAAAAAAGTACAAAACAGCATAAATACACTATGCGATGTAGCAATCCACAGGTAATCTTACCGATGTTTTAATTAAAGCCTCACATATTAAAACTTTAGAACATATGTTATGAAAAATGTACATCTTTGCTCTTCCCAATCTTACAGGTTTCTTTGCGGCTGGCACAAAATCCCACCCCCCCTTCAGACGCCTCCGACAATGTGGCAGAATAAATTCATCACAATAATATTTAAAAAAAAAATTGTTAATCACGGGATGGTGAAAAATAATGACGGCTTCAACCTAAATCCTGCCATTTACACTAACCATAAAATACTCACTTTATTAGACAACATGAAGAAAAATAAAATAAAAAAAACATAATTTATGAGCCTGTTAAAAGTTTGAGGTAAGGACAAATACTTCAAAGGGTGATTTTTTTTTCCTTTTTTTTTGGAGTGCCATTTGTACACTGTGTATTTTTTTTTTTTTGCACGGATGAGCTTAAAGATAGTTCCCCTGCACTCAGTCACGGACACATACAGCAGATTCCATTACAGTTTAAAGACACACAATGACGTGGATTGGTCTATGGTAGCGTTTCGTTTTGCCCCCTATCAACCTCGTCCGCTGAACCCAGCCCACTCCTCAAACATTTTCGGGGTGCTTTAGATTCACATTTGCAGTTCGCTGCACCCCAAACACGTGTTCACCTGCCTCCGCGGCAGTGTGTTACAATCCGGGGCTTCAGAGAGACCGGGGCGAGCAAAGTGAAACGAGCAGAAAGAGGGGGGGTGGGGGGGGGGGTGGCAGACCGCCCCCTAACACACTGGCCTCTCATGGATCATGAACCTGTTACTGCTTCCCAGGACTGTAAGTCATTGGAGTCTAAAAGTCCCCTCTGGAGTTTAAAGTGTTTCTCTGAAGGTTTAATATGCAGCAAGCCTTGCCCGCACTGGTTTTTAAGTTCCGCTGATGCTCTTCTGATTCACCGACTTTGCCCATCCTCAGAGCGAAACTATCAGCATGAAGCTTATAAATAAAGCCTTTAAATAATATGGGGCATTTTCCCTGTGAAGATTACAGCATGTTTTAACACAGTGGTGCCCCGGGTCCATTTCCGGCTGAAGGTTATGAGAAAACGAGGGGAAAAAAATAAAATAATAGAAGAGCAACTAGGCACTCGCCCAAAGACGCCTTTTTATACAGCCTATTTTATAGACAAAATCCATCTCTGATATTTGTTCCTTGATGCGTATTTCTGCATATCCATCTACAACAGTGGAAAGTTCATCGTAAAACATACCTATTCTTACACACTTCTTAAGTGCAACTTAGAAAAGCGGCCAGGATCGGCGCTTTTATTTATATTCCTTTTTTATGAAATAGATTTTGGTTCAATAAATGCTAACTTGGGAGAGGACCTGGGCGTGGGCCTGAGAGTGGGCCTGTATTTGGGATTGGTGCTGCTGCTGGGAGGGGGGCTGGGGGCTGCCGAGGGAGGCGGACCCCCCCACGGACTGCGGGGTGCCTGGGGACTGCTGGGGCGGGGAACACTGCGAGGCTTGCTGCTGCTGCTGGAGCTGCTGCATCTGCTGCTGATGCATCTGCTGCATCTGCATGCGCTGCAGCTGCTGCATCTGCTGCTGCACGTGCTGCTGCTGTTGCTGCATGTGGTGCTGCTGCAGCTGCTGCTTCAGATGCTGCTGGAAGTGTTGCTGCTGCATCTGCTGCTGGATCTGCTGGTGGTGCAGCTGCTGCTGGTGCAGGTGCTGCTGCAGCTGCTGCATCTGGTGGTGCTGCTGCTGCTGCGGCTGCTGCACGGGAGGGCTCATCTGGGTGACTGCGGAGGGAGGGCCGTTCACCGCCGCACCAGCGCCCATCTGCCCAATCAACTGTGAGGGCATGCCGTGCGGCACCCCTCCGGCCACAGAGCCTGCGACGGGGCCTCCCGCCAGCCGCATCGGCAGCGGCTTGGGGGCGATGGCACGCGGGAGCACCTGCTGCAGGGCCTGGGTAGCAGCCGACATGGACGGGTGCTGCGGCATGGGAGCCGAGAGCATCAGCGAGGGGGAGAGGTTGGTGGAGGCCAGCGTCTGCTGGACCGATCGGATGGTCTGCGCCTCTGCTGACTCTGCGGCCGCCTAGAGGGGGAAGAGGGAAACGCAAGGCTGCCGTGACTGAGGAAACGGCCGGAGCGCACAGAGTACAGAACCAGCATTCTGAATTGGTAATCGTCTGCTTCCCTTCCACTAGGCAGTGTGTGAAGAATCCAGGCACCCTGCTGGAATTTCCATGGGGCATTAAAAGACACGGGTGCCATTTACATCCGGAAGCAGGGGGCCTGGGACACTAAATGAGTCAAGCAGATTCTCTGAGGGAGATGTCCAAAACAACTGCAACACCGGGACCCTGGAGCTGCTCCATTCGCCATCAGCAGTTCAGTAGCAACCAGCTGTATGTGTGGGTTTGGCCAAGGTCACTAAGCTGACCTCAGCATGAAAGAATGGGCTGCTTCTCTATTCAGCGGCAGCTCTCCGCCGAGGTCCCGCACCATTCACATTGTGCCAAGCAGCCATTGGCTGGCAAGACCGCCCCAGATCGGATAATTGCACACTTTCCGCCCTCGGCGCTCTATGGCTTTGGGCGGGTGGCCCGGGTCACGAGGCAGACGCGCCGATGAAAGCGCGCCGCCGAACGAGGAAACCGGTACAGGTCCGTTACTTGCGGCGTCCGATTCTCCGTTCCGCCAGAACTGCGCGAGCTGCGAGGTCACAGGCGCGCTTATACTGCAGCAGGTTTCTCAGATAGCTGGAGGACAGGGGATTAGAAAGGGAGCTGAAGTTCGCCAGGTCCTACCTTTGACACCAGACTGGCACGGTAAGCCGCCAGGGCCTTCAGGTACTCCTTCTTGGCAGCTTCTGTCTTGCTTTTATAAACCTGCGACACAAAGTTGGTTGGTACACAAAAAACCGGCAGGTAAATAAACTGTAAAATTAGCTCCTACAAAAACCCGACCTAAAGTAACCATTGTTGACATTAAACCAGTGATCGGTTACAGTTCCACTTTTATAGGAGAATGTCCGTGAGCTACTTTGCGAAAATATTCCTTTACAAAAAAGCCGGTATGATGTTATGGCTCATTGGAATCGTGGCCACAGCCGTAATGACAGGTTGAGAAATTTTAATGACAAAGTGACGCCTGTTTGGGACATTAAATTGGAAACGAGGCGGGTGTTTCATCGCGAGCCTTAATTGCATCTGGGTAAGTCTGGCAACCTTGGGTGAATGAATGGTGAATGATGAGATCTCATATTTATTTATAATAAACATCAGCAGTATCAAATGTATGTCGTTTGAAATGTGAATGAAAGGAACTTAACATTACAACAGTCATTTGTAAAAGAAAAATAAAATCTAAAAATCTATATTAAAATGTGACAGTATA
Source organism: Petrocephalus zakoni (assembly GCA_026774425.1). NCBI lineage: Eukaryota > Metazoa > Chordata > Actinopteri > Osteoglossiformes > Mormyridae > Petrocephalus > Petrocephalus zakoni. The sequence continues at coordinate 11,763,231 of JAODKN010000008.1, read as the reverse complement.
ATCATTAGATTTAGATGACACTGAAAATATTAATGCTAATTGAAAGACAGCAATTGTGTGAATTCGTTTTACATAAATAGTTTTGCTCATAGCCTCATGCAGTCAGCAAGGGGGACGGGGTGCAGCCTCACCTGCTTCTGCTCCTCTCCGAGCCCGTCCCACATGGAGGCCACGATCTTGGACACCTCGCCGAAGGTGGCGTTGGGATTCTGGCCCTTGATAGCCGCCTGGGTGTCTCTGAAGAAGAGCGCGTAGGCCGAGACGGGCTTCTGGGGCTCGTTGGGGTCCTTCTTCTTCTTCTTCTTGGGCGTCTTTGGTTTTTTACCGGCATCAGGGGCAGGACGCTTCTCACCAATCGCCTACCGGGGGAAAAACGCACTGGTGAGGAATGGGTCAGTCGTGGACTGCTTTTGCAACAATACGGAATAATTTGAATCGATATTGAGTCACCAGTCACCATTTACAGCATTTGCTTTTCTTTTTGAAAAGAGCTCGATTCAGCAGTTGGTCTTGAGCTGACCTTGCGTCAGCCACAGTGGCATATAACTGAGCAGGATATGCCGCAAAAATCTATTACAGTCCAACAGAGGTTGAGAAGAACATCCACCATCTATTTTTCAAGACGATTCACAACGTGGCCGTTTATAGCAACGTCTCCCTCACTCACCCTGTTACTTTCATCGGGGTCCTCTTCGTTAATGGAACTGGAGGGAGACGGGGTGGCAGATTTGCTGGCAGGAGGCGAGGGGGACGTGTGGGGAATGTTGGCTACGGTCATGTTTAGGCCCAGCTGAGCACTCAGCTGGGATTGGTTGATGGTAGTCAGCTGGTTCCTCGACATCATGCCAGAAGGGTTGTTCATGTTGATTATTGACCGCATGACCATTGAAGGATTGGAGTGGTACTGCCGAAGGTGGGATTGGCCAATGTTCTACACCAGAGGAAAGAAAACAATAACAATTTACTCGAGGGTGCACAAATAATGTAGTAATGCCACAACTTATGTACTAATTAACCATAAACTGAGTCTTAGCTACATACTAATCTCATATGCGTTCATTAATGAATCATAACATCTTTTTTCTCAAGCAATTACTTTTGTCACTATATCTGCTAATCTTTGTGAACTATTGAAGGGGCAAATAAAGATTAACATACGAAATACTGATCACGTGTTTGTTATTAATGAATAATAACGCATCATTTCTCTCAAACAGCTACTATATCTGTTCATGATTTGTACTTCAGTAGTAAGTGAGTTATGACTAAATATTTGTGCCCCCTCAAGTAAAGTGTTATCAAAAATAGGTAGTCAGTAAGTAAACATTATTAGGTAAACAACAAACCATGTGGCTGAAAATGAATACGTGCAGCACACTGATGTGGTCATGAAGTTCAGTCAGCATACGGCATAGCATTAAGATGGCCACAATGCAGGACCTGAGCGATGATAAATGTGGTATGCCTGTCGGTGCCAGTCTGGGTGCTTCCAGCACCTCAGAAATCCGTGGGATTTTCACATAGCGGCCAGAGTTCACAGAATGGAGCGATGAACAAAAAAAAGAAAGCAGAGGCGATTCCGGGGTCAGAAACGACCCCGTTAATGAGAGAGCTGAGAGGACAACGACCGTAAGTACAAAAATAGGAGCTCAGTACAACAGCAATGAACGCAGAACTTGTCAACCCTCCAAGAGGTTCAGGAGGCGGGGTCCATCCTGATACTATGCGGGAAAGTGGTCGCCGAGTGGATTTAGCCTTATAGGGCAATAGACTGGTGATCCAGTGATCTGAACTAATGTTAACACTGCAAACCATAAACAAACAGTGATGCCTCTGCGGCCTACAGGCCTCGTGTGTAACAAGCAAAGTCTTCGTGACGTTTCTCACCTTCCCCTGTATCCCTTTATAAACCCCAAATCACGGGTTCCACCAATAAGCGGGAGGTGCGGTATGAGTCGATTAAGTTTGCTGAGCTGAGCCACAGAGGATGAGCAGCAGGTTCAAGCAGAAAAGGGCATCTCTCTCGCACAGAGGCAGTAGGAATACCCTTGAGAATGGTGCCCCACCCCAAACAACCCATAAGAAACCCACTGGATCTGGCAAAGTGTAAGCACAATAAACCAGCAAAAATGCCTGGCAAATTGGAATTAAATTCATTTCTGTAAAGGTTGACATTTTGAAGGTTATATCTTACACAGCCCGCTATGATGGAAACGCAAAATGATCCCGCCAGCATATTTAAGAAGGAAGCCTCATCTGCTGACAGCTTTCATACATCACACTCCAACAGCTGAAGAGTAAAAAAATATTTTTTACGTAATCAACTCTATAAATCAACCCAGCAAGGGGGGGAATCTGAGGAATGGAATGGGCTCGTTTGCCTGCCATTGTGTGAGGAGCATCACGTCGCTGGCATGAGATGCGATCAAGTTCCTGAGAGGCGTCTGGGTGAAAGCTGGTCAGGGAGGTCGCCTCCAAGGCTGAATTTTGGGGGTGGGGGCCCCAAGGCTAAAGTCATTGGGGGGGGGGGGGGCACTTACAACATGAAGTGCTGCTGTGGCAACAATCCTACTACAACTTGGGGCTTGGGCTACAGCCCGGGTCTGGCCTTGGTCACAAACACAAGGGAGATGGAATAGGAATTTCCTGACAAGACGTGGGGGGACGTTACCAAAAACAACAAGGTGATTGACTCCCTTCTCCTGGGGCACCTTTCTGCTACTGATGATGATGACACATTCATCTAGGAAGCCATGTTTGTTGACAGAACCTTCAATGACTATCAAATAAGCCAATTTATTGAGACACACTTAGATTTTCCAGTTTGCCTTATATGAAATCCTAACAGAACTAGCACCTTTAGCCTAAAGTGATTTATTTATATTATATATATATACACACACAGACAGACACACATTTTGTGTGTGTGTGTGTGTGGAGAGTTAGGAAGAAATAATCTGTCTGAGTAATATTTTTACACAATCCCAGAGGAGCTATTGAAAATGAAATTGCAATATTGTTTATGTAAAGTAAATAAATAAATAAACAAACTGTGGGCAGAGCAAAAGAATGGATTTTAATTTCCACATAGGTGATTTATGGCTGGGCCCCCCACTTCACAAGGCCAGCTCGCTTCCCCCTAACCAGGGGCCATTTCTAACCTTCCTAAGTGATGCCCAGAACGCAAGACTGGTGCAGCAACAGTGGAGACAGATTCATTTCAGTCAGGCTGGTCTGTAATGAGCAATGCTAAGTGGAGAGCCAGAAGGTATATCAGGATGAGATGGAGATGTCAAGGGCCCTGCTAGTACTGCTGATTAACATAAATGAAATGTTATCAGCATACAGTAGCCACGGATCTAATTAGCTTTGCTCTGCCTAATCGACTCGCATCACTAAGCTGAGGAAAGAAAAAAAAAAATGGAAAGATCCGCTTCAATTCAAATATCGGATTTAAAATATTGGATATTTCTCCCTACGACGACAAAGCACCCATGAATGCACACGGAACAGAAACATAAATCAATCACAAATCAGAATTCGCGAGCGAGATTGCTTCTCATAATATATTTCAGTGGATTATTTAAACAATCCATAATGAATTCAGAGTAACTGACTGAACAGAGCTAAATTTGCTTCATCTGGACAGTGAAGACAGGACCACAGGGCTCCCTGAGCAGAGGCTGCCCACCACACCACATGTGGCAACATCCCATCATGCAGTGCTTCTCAACACAGCCCTCAGGAATCCTCAGACGGTCCACATTTCTGCTCCCTCCCAGTTCCTGGGGAAGGAGCAGAAATGTGGACTGTCTGGCAGGAAGCTGGGAGGGAGCAAAAACATGGACCGTATGGTTCCTCCCCAGGACCTGGTTGAGAAGCACCGCACTAAGGCGTCCTGAACACCTCTGACATTACTCCAACACGCATACTAACATAACGGGACAACTCCCGCGAGGGACTCAATATGGGCTGTCCGAATGTACGCCGGATAAAAATCTGACGAGTAATCTCAATGATATGAGCGACACGTCTGTTCCAACAGATACTGTAAGTGGAATTTGGGGAAGGTTTTGCCAGAATGTATTAAAAGCAGCACTATGTGAGCTGTTACTGGCTGAAAAGAATGTTAACAAAGTCTCATTGCAGGAGAGTGGTAAAATCATCTATATGGTAATTATAAGGATGAATCCCCCAGTAACTTTAACCAGAATGAAAGGTCAGTCCTATTAAAGATAGTTTATCAGTCTGTGGCACATATTCCTGTACTGTGCTCTTAAACAGGAACAATTTTATTTTCCCATTTACAGCTACCTGCAGAATTCAGTACTTAAGCCAAAAGAAAAATGAAATTTTGAATGCGGGCAAAGGCTATAATAGTATAAGAGATAAATTGTTTTCCCTCTTCCCCTCATTCAGTCCTCGATCCCTGCTGAAGCTCGCTCCAATCTCCTAATTTATAAATCCATCCTTAGCTCATATTTTCTTCCTATTCCACTTTCTCAGCTCTTCCTTCGTCACCTCGGCCCCCTTCCATCGCAATCGCCAAACCCCACCCCCCCCAGCCCATCCCTCACCCGTTTCTCCCAGTGCATTGTGGGTATTTAAGACTTGTTCAACATGATTTCATTTCATTTCAAGCACCGGCTGAGAAAACTAAATTTCAGAATCAATCACAGAGAAGGTCAGACGGCGACTTCATTACAGGCATTGCATGCTTGCATGAATATCTTTCATTTCTGACTGACCCAATATGTCACAATAGCTGTCTGATCCCCCCCTACCAAAAATGGATATAAAAAGGCCCTTTTCTGAAACTGATGTACAACTCATGTCAGTGCTTGGAAGGGAGATAACATAATGGAGGGAAAAAGAAAAAAAATCGTGTTGCAAAACTGGTTATATTTTCTATTTTCTCAGAGAGTTTTTTATCACATGAAAAATAAGGTAAATGAAAGACCCCATCAAACCTTGACTGTGATTCATGAAGCCTCACAGCTGGGATTTCATTTTTAGCACAGCACCGTGAGTAAATCTAACAGCGGGCCCCTGTACACCGGCAGAGAGCGTGACAATAAGCCCAAACCACTCCGCACACCAGTATCTCGGGCAGGTTTTCAGGCAAGATATCAAAACACCTCAAACTGCTTTTTACATTTTCTTATGGCAATTTTAATCCTTTCATTCTTAAGTTTTTACTCGGAGTTTTCTTTTGGTAGAAAATAATAATAATAAAAAAAAATACAAAAAAAGAAAGACGTTCAATAAAATAGATAAACTGGTTTTTAATGGCCTCCCATAAGATTGAGCTGCACTAAGTTTGAAGGCCTAGTTCTTGAGTTATGATTTATAGACTGAGGCCAGGGGATAAAATAAAAAATAAAAATAAAAAGCACCACCTGCAGGTGTGTGTTTTGTAATGCTAAAAGCCTGGAGGGGCATCGGCATGAAACGACTCTGCCCGTTTTTTGGCACCGCACCCAACGGCATTTTGGCACGATGGAAAACCGAATCAGAGGGCTGTCGGTCTAACGGGCCGGGAGCCGGCACGCCGGGAGGCGAGAATGCAGGTCAGAAGCTTGTTAGGCGAGCAGATTAAATAAATGATGACTTTCGACTGGCGGGCTTGTGGGAGGACTGTGCCGCTGAGGAGTGCTTTGCTTTGCAGCAGCAGAAGCATCTGTAGCTAATTTGCAAGACATACGCAGGACAAATACACAGAATGTTAGGGGAGAGGAATCAGCACAGCAACTTGGCGGGCTGGGGACAGAGGGGTCACTAAAAAAAGCACAAGTCATTCATAACCCTACAGGAATCTCCTTCCAGATTTTGAGTGACAGGTTGCTTAGGTTTTATTACAAATGACCCAATCACATTTTTCAATCTATGTTAAAGAAACAAAATGATATTTTCCCAACATTTTTGCTAAAAATTCACATGTTTTGTGCTCATTTGATATTATATACATACAAACTATCTTCAACAGTGGACGGTAAATTTTATTTTAATTTTTTTTAAATCTACTTAAACTTTTTCAACATCCCATGCATTTATTCAATTAAATTATGCCACAGACTTTTTCTGGCACGAGTTGACACGAAGTAAGCAGAGTGCCAATAACAACACGCGCAATATCCAACACATGCACTACACTCAAACACGCATCGCCCCTCTGCAAACAAAGTTCTCGGAGTCAGAAGAGGCACGATTATCTGATAACGCTCTATGAAGTCATGAGAACAGAGAAGACCATAATTGTTTAAAGGTTACATTTCTTCCAGATGTAGAATGCTTAACTGACCATGAAATGAAAATTCTTTAGACAAAAACCTTCCGAGAATCAATTATGCTGTGAGGATATTTTAAAAGTGGCAATTATTTTACGTGCCAGCACTAAGGAGAGGGAAAAAAGGCAATAAAAATTTATAGTCCATGCACAAATTGGGAAGTAAATCTACGACATATTCCAAATATCGGTGCAATTGTCTGTATGCGAGGTAAAATAGCTCAGAGTTCTTACGACAGAGTCCCCTTTAGGGACTGGGTTTGCTCCCATCTCAAGTCAGCACTAATACTGGCCCTGTGACAGGCAGGAACCTATCCCCACCCCAACCCTAATTATAAAATCTGGAAGTCGTAAAAATATTCATTTATCAAGTGAACGCTTCTTTGGTTCAAGATGTGGTGTGACTTCTCCAGCAAACATTACGGAACATTAACAGCAGACAATTAAAGAGAAAGACCAGATTCAGAATGAAATTACTTTCAAAACCGTTATACCCCATGTGTATAGATTGGAATGATAAGCTTGGTTGTGATGAACAAAAATGTTGTCTTCCCAGTGACAATATTTTAATGCTGCTCATTTCAAATGCCGCGCAGGAAGGATCTCCTGGAGGTGTTGTCAAGAGATTAGCCACATGTTTAACATTTGGCAGACACTATTATCCATCAACAACTCAGGGAAAACAGCTAGCTCAAAAAAAACCCATAAAATACGAGCATGTAATCCATTAATTCACTATCATTGTGCACGATTTTTTATAAAGGACTCTTTGTATAACCTGTAACTGTATAGGAATTTAAGAAAGGAGACTGTCAGTAACCCCTTAGTATAGCGAAGAATAATATTCATATTTAGGCTAAATTCAAGCAAACAAAAATAAAAATCAACCGCGACACATTAGACGGCGTGAATATAAACTCATGCGGAGAGCAGCTGTAATTGTGCATCGCACGCCAAGCTGAGAGTGAGGCCAGGGCCTACGGGCCACACCAGGGCTTCTGTGCACCTGCTCTTGTTAGTCTGGTGTAGGGAGGAGGGCGGGGGCACTTTCCCGGGGGGGGTGAAGGGGACGAGACAAAGAAAGAGGAGAGAGAGGATGTAAACAGTTCCATAGTCAGTGATGGTTTGGGGGGGGGGCAACCCCACCCCCAAACACTGAGTATTCCTCTCCATTTCAGCCCATGTACCTCTGCAGCCCAGCCCAAACTCCTGGGTGAACAGGAGAAGGCAGCGGCAGTTCTGGGCGGCAGGAGCGGTGCTCTCACTGCCCGCCGCACAGCCACGGCCGGCTGAAAGGGACCAATGACCCGCAGCTTATGAGCACGAGGGCCTGTGCTGCCGCACAATGCTCCCCGTCATTTGCATTTCATTTGACTAGAGCCTCAGTGTCCCCCAGCTGCATTTATCACGTCGATAACAAAGAAAAAAAAATGAAAAGACTAGAAGTATGTCTTGACAAATAATAAAATAAACCTCCTGGGTCTATCTGGGCCCCTTCCTCCCCAGCACCACGGGGCTGTTACACGCTAACGCCAGTCCGCAGACACGTGTCTGCTAACTCCTTCACGTGACGGCGGAGTTTAACTGCGCATCAGCATTTTCCGGGCGGCTTGGGGGCAGCATGAATAACTTATGGGCTCAGGAAACAGCTGTGCCGCTCTGAGCACTTCTAATTGTTCCCAAGCACAGATGTGCGTGAACAGATAGCAGTTCCAGCACATCTGTATTCCCTGCACTGAAGATGGCTCCAGTTGTGGAACAGGTGCGTTGCGCAAGTTTCAGGTTGTAACTCGTACGATACATCTGATTGTACAATATCAGGATGACATGCACGGCACAAATCACTGTCCTTCTTAATTAAAACGAAAACCATCACCAAAACATGAGACTGCCAGTGTAAGACACAAACATCTCACACAGCAGCTAATGAAGGACAGAAGGATTTTATTTTTATATATCCAATGACAGAATCTCCATGGTAACATCGGTACAACAGAATTTCTCTTAAAGGGAAAGGTACATGAACAAATATGCTATTATAGGTTTATATTGGAGCTGTAGTTCAATGTCTTTTATAAAACATAAAAATATATAAATAAAATATGAAAAATATAAAATCGACAGATCCACCGACAAAGCTGACCAAGTGTTGACCCAAGAAAAAAGTGTTGACCCCAGCCTACAAATTGATATAAATCGCACTTGGGTTACATGTTACCATCTAACACTTCATCAGGTGTTATTACTTTTGGAGATGGACTTAAAGTTCTCCTGTTGATGAGACAGGAAAGGAAAGGTAATGGGAGAAGCCTTCTGCCTTAACTGCAGTCATGCCGGAAGGGACTGTATGGTGCTTAAGTGAGATGTAACAACCTTAAAGCTCAAAGTTTCAGGGCCCAAGACAGGAGAGGTACATGGATCACCTGAGATGCACAGTTTAATACTGTCAGTTATGTTCCACGCTTTAAGGGATAACAGATAAATAATAAAAAAGATCGTGTTTTTTTTTCTGCTGGATCTAGGACTTAATGGACCATGTCTCAAGGCCAGATATGATCAGATGTGGCAGTTTAGGGTAAACTACTGAAATAAACGGAGCTGGAATTCTGACCAGTAAGGTCGTCTGTCCGAACCTCGGGGGCAGAGGGTGGGCAATCCTATTCGCAAAGGGCCAGTGTGTATGCAGGTTCTTGGGATTACCTTTAGGTTAGCTGTCCTCTCAGTAATCTAATTAGGGAGTTGCAGTGAAAACCTACATACACAATGGGCCTTTCTGGGTAAGACTGGCTACCACAGCTCTAGGGAGCTCTAACTGGAGCTCAACCAGGAACTTAATCTGAATCGCTGCCATATAGTTTCCAGGATCCATTTTTGCACAATATTTACAAGCAGGCAGCATGTTAAGCAGTGATGTGACTTATGCAGGCGGGACTCACCAGGGGAAGGTTGGGGTTCAGAGCAGCATCCTGCTCCAGGAGGTTCCGGGAGATGGTGATGGACGGCAGATCGAGGCTCTGAGGTGGGAACTGAGGGGTGAACTGGGTCCTCTGCGAGGGTGGTGCCTCTGGGAGCCCGGGGAAGGGCGAGGACTCGACCTCCGCCAGCCCCAGGCCCGGCTCTGCCTCAGGTGGGGGTGTGATGGGAGGGATCTCAAACTCCTCGTCTCCGAGACTGGGGGTGTGGAAGGTCTGCTAATGCCAGAAGGAGAGGGCCTCCAGTTATGGTTCTGCTCAGGCGGGTTTTCAGAATTTAACAAGGCTCAGTGTGTTCTGCTGTAGGCCACAGAGAAAACTGACCTTAACTTATTAAGTTATTTATACAAACACAAGAATACACATACAGGCACACGCATGCATGCACGCAGACCTGCACACATGCAGACGTTTGTACTCCTATCCTTTGTGCGGACCGTCCATAAAATTTCTACTGGAAAAACCCTAATCCCAATCACAACACCCATAACCCCTACCCAGCCCTAACCTTAGCCATAAGGACCAACCCAAATACAAGACTGTTGGCATTTTTATTTTTTGGATTGCATTCACAGGTTTTTATAAAATTAAGTTTCAAGTAGTGAGGACTGAAAAATTACCTTATTAGTCATGCTTTTTGAGGATTTGCTATACTTGTGAGGTCCTTTTGTCCTCACAAGTACAGCAAAACCTGTACACACATACCCACACCCACATGTGGACTCACACCCACACACACACACACACACACACACACTCGTGGACACACACAAACGCGCGCACACACACACACACACACACACACACGCCCGCGCACGCACACCATACACACAGCCAGAGATCAAACTAAACACGGATGAAACTAAAGACCAGCAGAGATTTCAAAGTTGACATCGTTCATTTGAGCCAAAAAAAACTTGCACACATACAAGCCCTCATATCGACCACTAAGCACTGGTGAGGAAATCCATAATTAAACCTTCTAATCTCAGGACTACAAGATGTTTGGATGAAGTGTGGAAAATAAACCTCTCTGGGACATGCGTTAACAACGTTTCCAGAGATTATCACTCTTGCCCTTTGTTCTCCCAGCTTCTACCCTTAAATCTGCCCATCAAAGAGCTTAATCCCTCTGCCCCAGAATTAAAGCTTTTGGTCACAGATAATTTGCTTATTTGACTTCTTCATGACAGAGTGCCGAACCCACTCCAGTAACATCCTCCTTCCTGCAAAATTTCGGTAGACCTCAGAAATTCTCCCCCGGAAATGAGAATTCCGCAGATATGAGAGCTAGTTTTCGGTGATATACTGGCAGGGCACTTCGCCCATGTCACCCCCTTTAGCCTGGCCTGTCTTTTGAGGGTTTCGGGTGTGAAGTCTTGTGATTGTGAGACGCATCATGCTTTTATGTGAAGCAACGCCAGCTGTGACGGGTGGCATGGTCACACACTGCGTAATGAAGCTCAAACAACCTCATACCAGATAAGTCGCTTGCAAAGATGGATGGATAGATGTTGTCTGTTCCTTATAAGAGAGTTTCTCAAACCAGTCCTAGGGGTCCACGTTTTTCCTCACTCCCAGTTCCCTGGGAGTTGGGAGGGGGCAATAACGTGGACCACCTGGGGGTCCCAGAGGACTGGTTGGAGAAACACTGCCTTATGATCCAAGTTCATTTCCTATTTGTATATAAAAACCATAAAGCTTGTGCCATTTCATATGCAAGACTCAAACCACTGTTACAAAGGGCTTACTCAACTCCAAAGGTTAATGCACATTTACCTGAACAAAGAGGTAATATGGCTGCTTGTTTACCATGCTGCTTACCCATGGCAGGAGTGAGAACTAAACTAAACGCTTGATTACGGTAATATTTATGTGCTGCTGTAGCTTGTTGATTAAGTATTTGTCACTGACTTTGAAATACTACGTCCTTGACAGTCAGTGAGTAAGGGTATCTCCGCAAGACCGTTATGGTTTTTATAACATCATTCTGTGAGCATTATAAGGCCATCAAGAAAGATCTGTCATGTTACAGTACTTGAGGGCTTCTGTAGTTTTTCATTATTTTCCTTTTCGAACATGAGCCGAATGCGAAATCAGCCATTAATTGAAACTGAAATATCCCTCGGGGAAGAAATTGCAGGATGGGGCTGATGAAGAGAGACACGGAGATGGGAAAACATCTTTATCTACGGCGGCACTCTTTCGACACAGTGCTGTTAGCCAAGGCGTAAATGGATCAGTGATTGAGGGCATCTAACTAACAGTGTAGGTGTGAGGAAGTCCAGACTGAGAGTTCATGGTTATATTTTAATTAGCAATTAAGAGATGAGGTCGGGCATAAAGCAGCACTCCTTGCAGCGATGTAGGAATCTGCCACCTTGGAGCGCATCAGCTGCCATTTCTGGTCAGGCACTGACCGCAGTGACGAGGTCAGGGCCCCACAAGACACAGTAACTCTCTCGTGCCACCTTGTATGAAATTCACCAAGTTCTGCACTAGAAGAACCTTTCTGTGATGCAGTCCCAGACCTAGGCTGGGGAGGAAAGCAGCCTGTTTTGCAATTCATTCTTAAAACTCCACCAAGCCGATCTTCAGAACAGACACCCACTAGGGTTGCCAGGGGCAAAGGAGCAACTTACATGTAGGTCCAATGGGCAGGATGCAATCACTGTGTGTGTGTGTGTGTGTGTGTGTGCTTGGGGAGGGGGTATATCCTCCAGCCAATGCCTTTGCTAAAGCGCTTGTTTGGATACTGCCCAGTAACACCCACGTGGGCGGTGAGCATAAGTCCAGGGCAGGGTTTAATTGAGACTGACCTGTGGTGATATGCGTGCCAGAACAGGCTAACGGGGTTAGCCACCTGTCCCGGTAGAAGGATCATTGAGGGAAAGTAAACCGCCTCATCCGCAGGCCTGAACGATGGGCTGGCTTTTTCAGGCCATCCATTGTGAGTCTATTACAGGCAGCTCCTTAGAACAGCAAACTGTGTGGAGTCCACAGAGAGTTCAGTATAAATGATGCTGTCATGCCCTTTTTTCCAGCAGCCGTGGTATTTAGAATTCAGAGAACCCTTCTGACATATCCTTCTAGAACGACGGTGCTAACAGACGGCTGGGAGGTACAAGCTGCACGCTCCAGAACCATTACTGCCACATTCCAGTTTTGGCTTGTCCGCTCTCCAGGACTGACACGGTGCCGCCCAACAGTACCGTGACAAAAAACCCAACTTGACAGCTACATGTCATAATCCGCCACTTAATCCAGTAATCGAATCTGACTGGATCCCAGGCCAGTGTGTGTGCCCAGCATGGAAGTGCCATTACTGAGAATTATACCCAAAATAAAGTTCAGTAACAGAAACATACGTTTCCTGTTAGGCCTGATAAGTGCAGGACGACAGCAACAACAAACACGGTTGCTGGGATACATGTGCGTTCTGCACTCATTCCCAGCAGAAGGAGAACTATCCCATTTTTACCAGTGGTACCGCAGGATAGAACAGAATCTAGGGTCGCTTGGTTCAGGCACATATCAGTCTGTGACATTCCCTATAAACTCCACATTTAGAGGCTGTGCAACATCACAGGGTCCTGCGGTAATATCACAATGACTTAAAAGAAACAGAAGGTATATTCATCTTTTAAAGCCCCATCCAAAGAAAAACGTCCATCCTGAAATAACCTTATTAAAGGGGAACCGTAAAAGCGTGGCCACATTCCACGCAAAGGCTTTTAAGGGAGATAAGATTCTCACTGGCTGCTGCAGGGTCACATTCAGGACGGCAGCGTTTAATGGTTTTATTTTTTTATTTTTAACACAAAAAAAAACACAAAAGAAAGGAAAAGGTTTAATTATAATATACTGATTAAAAAATAATGTCTTTGTGACAGAGATGTATTATTATTCTGTAAATTGGTTTGCTGCTGAAATGACTCCCTTGTTGACAGAGTGGAGCAGGATCTGGCTGCTGCTATGGGAGCCCTCGACCCCGCATCCCGGGGGGGGGGGGGGGGCTGACACATTCAGCAGATTAATTTAGCATTTCACCGGAGAAGAAAACTCATTTCGCTGTGAAATGACAAGACTCGGGGAGGAACGGTACATTAATTCATACCCAGCTCAGGTTTGTTGCTCCATTTGGGAAGGGGGGGGGGGGGTTGTTTACAATACAAAAAAAAAAAAAACAAGAGCGCAAACGATACTGTTACGCTGCCCGTTCCTAAAGAGCGAGCTCTACCACTGTGCCATCTGCGCTGCTGCACTGGAAACATTTGTTCCTTTTGATAAAATGCAAATGGGCCAGGCTGTCGGGGCGACTCCTAGCAGCCCCGGGGTGCCTCTGCCGTGCCTTCACAGCTGGGATTCAACGGCTTCCGAACAGCTGGCGTCGGCTAGGGCTGTCCACCGCACGCTGGCCCCCGTAGCCCGAGCATGGAGGTAGAGGCGGTGAGGAGAACCCAATGGGCCGGTTGGTTCTTTGGGGTTCCAAGCTACTGGAGAACCCACGACTAGTGTCTCGGCACGTCCTCTGACCAAAGCTGACATGAGGGATTTTCATTAGCCCTCGATACGCATGCTGGTCCAACAGGCCTGAGAGGAACCCGGGCAAGATGATGATCGAGAAGGTACAGAAAGGGAAATCCAGCTGTGTGGACTGCCACAAACAGTAAGTCATTCGGGATTACAGAAGAATGCTAAGAAAATATTCACCCTCTTAATAAAACTCTGATTATTTAAAACTAGCCGTCCATCTAACCCGGGTCAACTGTCAACATTGCTTTGGTTACTGGGAATAACTGCAGTTATGCATTACCAAAGGCGGAACGTTCATGTCCAGAAAGCACAAATCCAGACCAAGATTTTGTTTCAACCAACCATCCGAGTGCTCTTTATGCACAGCTAGTTGGTTGAAACAAAATATTGGTCAGGATTTGTACTTTCTGGACCTGAACTTACCACCTCTGTGTATTAGTAAGGGAAGACCCAGTATGAGTGTGACAGTTCATGCAAGGGCTCCGCAACATCCACAGCCAGACCTTTATGGTCTCCGCGCGCTCTCCCAGACACTCACACCTGCAGAACGTCTCAGACGTAGAGGGAGCAAAGGGCCGCTGTGCGAGGTATTCTCCTGGGAGCTGCATGGGGGGGGGTAGTTCACAGATACTGCGTGTTGGAAGCGAAAGCATGCAGAAGCTCCAGCCCACCTACCCATCGACCGCCCCGCACACACCAGACATGTTCTGCCACACGTCTAGCATCTTGGCCGATGGCATCCCCGTCACCCCGCGATGTCGCCCATCTCTCAGCCAAAAAGCCCGACATTACGGTGTCTCACCCAAGACCTGCGGGCGACCATCACTGGTCATTTATAACTCACTCTTTGTTTATTAAACCAAGAAGCTTTCTACAAAAGCCCTGGCTCATTCCCAAAACAGATCATTGAAGTTGTGTCATTATGGTATGGTTCAACCCAGCCAGAGAATAAGTAGCTTCCCAACTCAATTCATTATATCCATAAGAAAACTGATCAATATGCTAAGTGCTGTTCATTTTGATTTGAACCGGGATGAGAAAGTGGTCAGCAGTAGAAAGCTGCACTGTCACAAATTAGACTGCAGCGCCATTCAAACTGATCTTTGTCAGGTTTCACAACATCCTTCCATACTGAAGTGTCAGCTAAAAGGGGTCAAGCAGTTTGACACCACCTACTTCCATTTATACCTTAGCCAAAGGTCACAGCGCAGGGCTGTCTGTAAGGAAACGCCAGAAACAAATGGCTGCCGTTAACGAGAAGCGCTTTCAGTGAGTAAACCTTACGTCAGTGTCTCAAAGTTAACCAGCACCGAAGCCCCGGCATGCTAACCAAACAGAAAGCCCCTTCATTCATTTGTCTTTGTGGGGACTTCTCCATTCCTAACCTTGGCTCTGTGTTTTTTCCCAACCTCCAAAGAATCCATTCCCCAGCAGACTTCTTGAGCAGTTATTCCTATTGGCTGCTTTTCCCCCGCCCACTCTCTCCATTCCCCAATGATTGCACACACCTCCCCTTTCATGTCAGAAATTTCAACCTGAAGGCTAGGCATCCTATTTGTCAGCTGTGCCTGTCTATCACAGACGGGACAACACAAAGACTCTAAACTGGAAGAAGGGGCACGGACTCGATGACAATGTACTTACATCCCCAGCTGAGAGAAGGCCACTGTTTCCTTCAGCCATGTTCATGTAGTTATTATGGTTTCCAAACTGCAAGAGGGAAAAAAAAAAACATTACTGAATGCATTACCAAATACAAAGCCAACATTAAATTCCCATTATAATTTAATGTTGTATTGCACATTTATAAACTATTTGCAGGGAGAGGACAAATTACCATTCTGATTAGACACGTTTTCTGTTTTGGCCCCAGTGTTCTGTTTAATTAATGCAATACGTTCATTTAATATTTGAGAACTGCTGTGTGACTTTCTCATCAAGGCTAAATCAATAAAAGGCAGTGCCAAGATGCAATGGCTAATCATATTATCATTATAATGCAGAGGCTGAAGGACTGAGGAGGAGGTTACTCGCTTGCAGTAGCCTGGTGTGGGGAACAAACCAAGAAAAGACACGTGTATTCCCATCTTCGTGAGGACCAATCACGACACCCTTAACCCCCACCCAAATCTTAACTTTAACCATAAGTAACCAAACAAAATACAAAAAAGTCTTTTGGCATTTTTTGATTGCATTCATAGGTTTTTAGAAAATGAAGTTTTGAGTTGTGGGGATGGGCCTCCGGGTCTTCACTAGTCAAGTTTTTTGTGGATTTGCTATACTTGTGAGGTCCTTACAAGTATAGCAACACAAGGAACACACACACACACACACACACACACACACACACACACACACACACACACACACACAGCATTTGCTTGGTTGGTCCTTGAGGTATACAAGTGGGTTTTAGGGACCTGCAAATGCATGCTTTGATAAACAGCAAAGTGCTCTCCAACAATACCCCTTGCAAACCACCACCAAAGCCTTCTGGCAAAAGGGTAGACATCTCCTTTCTTCTGAGACACAAGTGCTCTGACAGCCAAGAACAATAGCGCGCAGGATGAGGAATGACTGGCCAGCATCTGGACCCTGGAGCACGGCGCTCCTTCCTGTGACTGACTGATGGAGGGGGGGGGGGGGGGGGGGGGGGGCGGGGGGGGGGGGCGGCGGGGGGGGGGGG
>JAODKN010000008.1:11730839-11745867 GCA_026774425.1 Petrocephalus zakoni | reverse complement strand
GGGGGGGGCAACTGCCGCTGCGAGCGGGCCTCGTCGGGAGGGGGGGGGGGGGGAGGCTGTAACGGCAGAGGCGCGGGGCACCAGCGCCGTGTGGGCACCTACGTCTCGGAAACGCGAGACCACCTCCTCACTTGGCAAGCCCCACTGACTCATTAAAGCAACCTGTCAATGGGGAAGGAATGAACATTTATAATGTGGTCACGAGACAGACTATATCCTGCGGCACCCAAGCCTCTTTGTGTGACTGACATCGGAGAAATTAGTAAGGGGGGGGGAGACATGTTAAGTGGGTAGGACATGTGAAAGTATATTGTATTCCACCTGCCATGCTTAATTACTCTGCCTGCTGCTATTAACGATCGTTATTAGGGTTACATTGTTTACTAAGATGCTGCTTTGGCAATATGGCACACACTGAGTCTGAATGAAAGCTACACAGGGTTTGGTAAATCTTGGGTGTAAAATACCACCCCCCTTCCCACATACAGAAAGGGACTTTAATTAGGGGCCAAGATTCAGGAGATAACCTCACCCCCCCCCCCCATGGCCCCTCCCTACTCCTACATTTTGTGAATGCGATGTGTGTTCATGTCCACAGTCTCTCTGATTGAGTGCCAAGTGCCAAATTAAATTAACCGTGATTTGGAAGTTTGTGCCACACATGGCGGGCCTGCTACAGAAATGGGTCAGAGCAGACAATGGCACTCAGTAATTAAAAATGGGAAGCTGGATGCATTCTACTCTGGACCTATTAGTGCAGACCGCACAATATGAACACTATGGTTCCTGGCATCACCCTGGGGGGTTAGGCTTGGCTGGGCTGAGCTGGGGGTTCATAACCGATGCCCTCTGGTTAGAAGAAGAAGAAGAAGGGAAAAAAAAGGCCCACAGGGGACACAAGACCCCGAAGACCTAAAGTACGTCTCGGGATGTTGACTTTGAACCTACAAGCACTTCAGGCTGCTCAGTGCCGCGGCCGCAGCGAACGGCAGCAGGCCCAAGGCAGCATCCACTTGCTGTTCGGCGAATTTGGACAGCCGGACGCCCCTTCCCTCGTGCACCCCTGCTAGAAGGGGACGTCAGAGGAGAGCCCAAAAATAGCCGCAGGACGCAGGGCTTTGTGGGCGCCGGCAGCTGGGTGACGGACGGCGCTAACTCTGCGCTCGGCGCGCTTTCGCTGCGTTTCCGATACTGCCAGTCATGAGTAAATGTTTTCTCGAGAATAACTAATCATTAACAAGTGCCTCTCGCCAATGAAAGGCCTACTGTTCGCTAAGTTCTCCGGGAGGCTGGAAAGCAAGGGCAGTTTCCTTCAAGCAAATCTAATACCAAAATGAATTTCCTTCACCCACCCTCACCCTGCTGGAAAAACGGGTCAGGCGTACTTAACACTACAGCTGGCAACTGCCGCTGCATTAACAGTGTATTTCTAAGCACTGCAGGATTCCTGCTGAATGTAATCAATTGCTGCATTTAAGCTGAGCCCCCATGTATGACACGGTGGGCTTCTTAAAGCCCTGGTCGATCTGGGTGCGTGTTCTCCTGCAGCCTCCAGTGGGCAGAGAATTCGTGGCACTGAATTATGCTTTAATGAATCACAAGGTTTAGTGCAATTAACTTTAATAATAAAAAAAAAAAAACCTAGCAAATGGGTCGACCCACTGCTAAGAAGGAACATAACTTCTACTGGCTTGGAGCTCTAATAATTATGTTGCTGTGTGCTATCAACCTCTTCCCCTATGGTTAATAATAACCGTAGGGGAAGAATATTTAATATCTGCTCTTGGGAACCAGCCATCTGGCTACAGCCTTTAAAATTTCAATAGGATTATGTCAGTCTAATGCACAAACGGTATTATTTCACCGTCTTGCTGACAATTTTATGTAAAGCGATACACATTCTTACCCATGCACTCAGAACAATCAGTCCTGAATGATTTTGCTTTCAGCTTTAACTACATATATATAGGACTGATTCTGCAGAGCACAGGTCCTCTAAATGGTGAGGAAAATGCTGGAGACAACAGCAATCAACCATGAACATAAGCACGTCTGGGTACCGGGGTACGGTATAAGAACATTAACACAAGATAGCTGCGTAAAAAAAATAATAACTCGGCAACATCACCTTCTGCAAACTAGTTTAATTTAACGCCAGCACTTGGCACAAATGTATCAGCCCCAGACAGGCAATTTTACAGTGCGGATTCGGCCCTGTAATCACGCTGCAATTGTTCTCAGAAAGACAACTCCTTCGCCGTGTTCCCGAATGATCTCTCTTGAGAGAAGTAAAACACTTAGAAGTCTCATAGAGAATGAGTTAAGGTAATTATTCTGCTTTTCATGTGTTTGTTTCTTTGCAGGTCTGGCATAATGACAACTCAGATCTCTTCGTTCAAATGGGGGGGGAGAGGGAAAGAGAGAGAGAGAGGGAACACCACATGGCGAAGGCCTCCATCTCCCAGTACAGCTGCTGCTGAGTAAATATAAACCCTCCAATGGACATTTCTCAGTTCCCCAAGTCATCCTGGCAAAGTAGAAACTCATTTCCAGTGCAATAAAAAATAAAGATGTTGGCAGATGCCACGACACAGTCTTTGGGATCATGGCAACTGAGCACATGTTCACACAGTCAGATTATTTACGAATAGGTCTTTCGTTTGTAACGGTACACTAGCATATAGCCGGGATCCCATGTACTCTCAACCTCAGAGCGCGCGCGCACACACACACGCACGCACACACACGCACACACACACGCACACACACACGCACACACACACAAAACTAGGCACTATGTATAAAAATATTGATCTGTCAAGTCTCAAGGTTATTTATACAGTACTTATGGGATAAACAATCAACCTGAACAAGCATTCTCTTCCTTGCTGTAACTTCATAACCGCAAATCAAATAATGGGATAAAAGTCATTATGACACGTAAAACCGTATATGCCTTGTAAATATGTGCACAGATTTCACAACATTCAAAAGAAACTGTCTGAACCTTAGGCGTCCATATCTGCTCAATGATCCATACAACAGGGAGGAATTTAACTGGGTTACCACCAGCATTTTATACCACAGCAACATACACAGAGTGACTTAGAAGCACCTCCAACAGGACAGAATGGATGTTGTAGTAACTGTATGACACAGTATTAAGGATTCAGCATCCTCACACTGAACCGCCAGAAATGACAGCAGACACTGTACTGTTCTTCCATAATACGACAGCCCTGGCAGAAATAATCCCCGGCGGTTCTCCAAGTCTTCTCCCAGTAATATTTCGACTTGTGTCCATTATTTCCTTGCTTCTGGGCTTTGATCTTCTGTTTCTCAGCTGTATGCCCCCCCCCCCCCCGTCTCCCCATGACACAATGAGAAATACATCTAGATTGTCTTTTCCCAGAGTAATCTGATACTGGAGACGGTCCAGCGCTTAAAGAGCCACTCTCCGTGACTGTTTGACTTCAGAGGACTGTCAGGTGCAGCCTGCCTCCCGATGCGCGATAACAAACTGCACTCGCCATACCTCCATATTCTGCGTCAGAGCCCCGATGACAAGTCAAATACGGCTTCTCAGTCATTTCGTTCCCAGAAATGACGTCCGTTTCCGACAGTGTGAGCAAATCTCAGTGTCTTTTTATTCTTTTACAGGTAGCTCCTTCGTTGCACAGGTATATCTGACTATGCTTTGAGCGCTCGCTTTCCGACTGAATCTCTGCGGATTCTTCCACCACTATTCATTATAGCCGTCGATGAAAAAGCTGGTGAAGAGCTCTGTAGCAGCCCTACAAGGCCTGGTCGCAACGGGCAAACTGAGTAAACTGGAGAAAAAAGATCATTGGGAATAAAGATAATCTCCACATTCACAGCTAGCGAACAGTCATTACACTCCTTTTAAGGTTATAAGATGCATACCGCCCTCATAAGGCTATGTTGGAAAAAATCCTTTTCTAAGGAACATTCTCACAGGTTAAGTTGCACGGTTGTAAGACTGCATCACAACTCAGCCAGGTAAAGGCCCATAAATGACTGGGGCGACCGTTGTGAAAGGTGCCATATAAAATAAATTGAATTATTAATTTTATATGCTAAATTTGCAAAATAATGCATCAATGGTGTGCACTGATGGCTAAGAAACTTCTATAGTTTTGCTCTATGACTGATACTCAAAGGTATAGGGTCATCTGGGACTCTTAGAAATACAGGTTGGTTTTCGCTGCCTGGTCCTGGTCATGTCATAGAGTTGATTGAACTGGATTCACCAAGATGTTTACCCCACCAGGGTAAAAACTAGAATATTGCCTCTAATTAGCGTGCTGATCATAAGAAAAGAAGAGAAAAATGAATGCATTGTATTTTCTGTGTTGGGGCACTTTTTTTCCAGCACAGAAGACAGATCTTCCATTAGCAATGTCAGAAAAACACACGGTGACATCCGGCAATTGAACCATCTGGCCCCAAGGCGCTACTTCGCTGAAGCCCAGAGAGCACCAGTCTGTCTGAGCTACTGTACTGCTACGCTGTTCCTTCCTGATCAGCTGTACCCTGCAATTTGTAGAGGTTAACCCTTGCGTTACCACCCTCCCTCCCACAAGTGTCAGGGTCAGGTCAGGTTTCAACGCCGCGAAAAATGCGGCCACCGCTTAACAGAAAATCGCCCGAGCTATACGAAGCTCGGAAAAACAGAGCTGTACTGGAGCTATTTTAGTTTCTGTCCCCCTCTTAGAAAACGAAGAGCAAGATCCCTGCTGGGGCCCACACCCCGCACACCCCTCTGCCTAAAAGCCTGATGATGAACGATGCCTGATCTGCGGTGGCAGCAAGTCAACTGGTCTTTTTCTGTTGTCATTCACACTTTCTACTATGTAATTCCAGGCCCCCGGTTTGTTACACTTGTTGATATCCGCCATGGCTTCACATTCACTTCCCCAAGTGACAGCAGGCCTAAATAAAGACGGCCTGCAGCCCCACCTTCTCACCCATCCCACCAGGCGCAGACAGACACCCCAACAGCCCCACTCAGCCGCCAGAGTAGGGGAGGGAACATGGGGCGTCATGCAGATACCTGCCTGTAGGTAAACATTTACCAAAGCTTACCTCACACTACTCAGGAAATTAAGCCCAGGTACCTTTTTCGTTCGGACCTTTTTTGAAAACGCCATGCGCTTTGTGACTTGATCCATTACGTCGGTCTTTTGCACCACCCCCGTCCCCGCAGCCAGCCCGAGTTTACCATCTGTGAGCCTGAACCAGGTAACCAAGAGCTTTATAACTAGCCAACGAGAAACATCAGGTGTGCTAGTGGTAGGACTGCACCAAAACATGGACCGGCTGGGCGTGCCTGACGGATGGGATGGAGAACGCATTACGCAACAGACACTTTCATGTATGTATATTTGGTTTCAATAACAACATGCCAAATGTGTTCCCATCATAATCAGCAATATTCACAAAAGAAATTTATTTTAATGCGCTGGCCACAACAAAGCATTCAACAATCCCTTCTCAATACATAGCTACATCAAGAGCAGGAGAAATCTGGCCTCAATTAAAATCTGCTAGCTTTCAGTTTTATTTATCCCCCAACGCAATTACACTGTAAATACTATCAGAACATGGTAGTTCGATCTCTGAGGCTGGTGAGTGGTGACTCACATGTCAGTCTGTTATACACTGCAGGGCAGACTGTATTAAACAAATGGAGCTGCCGACGGCAGGAAGAGGGACCCAATACTGAGGAGCAGAGGTTATTGTCTAATTTAAATCTTGGCTCACTTCCCAGAGCTGTGCAAGACTCCAATTTGTGGCTGCGGTGGCTGGCGTTCCAGAAGGGGGTGCCGCGCTGAGCGTGCTCGGACCCCCCTCCAGAAATCTGCCCGGAATCCGCAGATCAACAAGTCGGCGAAGATTAACAAGTATGACTGCAGCAAATTAGTTTCAATTATGGAAACGCACGGCAGCGGATGTCCTCCCTTTTGCTTCGCGCGGCTGGCAGAGAGCGAGGCATGACTGATGTCTGTGCCGTACACCAAGTCATTGCTGGTTTGTGTGCCGTGCGGTTTTGCCATAGTTTTACACTAAAGCCCGAAAAGTAAGAATCAAAACTATGAAAACAGGCGAGCGAGGTTGAGGACACAGCTCTTCCCTTATCTTCTCCTTCATCCCATCTTCTGTAAAAGCCTTTAAAAAAAGACTGAAACACATTTATTTATTTATTTTTTTGCCTTTTCTCTATCCAGGTGCTCCACTAATGTGTTTTGCGGCATGTCAGTTTTTGTGTACCTGGTAATGCCTTTCGGACGAAAGGCGCGGCCAGGAAAAAAGGTTGTTAATCTGTCTCGATGAAGCGCAGCCCCTGTTCCTTTTTTGGAACACAAGACCGAGGTAGGAGCTCCAGAATTAAGATGCGTCTCAGATTCAGATGGGTAGCCGCAGGGTGCAGCTATCCCAATACTAAACACAAAAAATGGAGGGAAAAAAACTGCGAAAGATCAGAGCCACCTGCAAAATGCCAGTCTGAGTTATCAACAAAATCCAGCTGTGTTTTGGGGATCTTAAGAGAAGAGGATTAGCAAGGATAGCTAGGCTTTCATTATAAAGAGTAAAGGCAGAGCAAATGGAAAGTGAACCATTATTAGAAAATCCTTTTACTTTAAGCACAAACGTCCCACAGGAAAAACACTGAGTCGGACATTTTTCACCGCTCAGTAATGGATCCTCCAGTCATATTAGATCAGATAAACCTGTCTCGCAAAGAGGCATTCCAGTGGCAGTCCAATAATTGGACCGGTGACAGGAAACCTACAGTCATTCCATTATTGTCTCTTTACTTGGTTCCATCAGAAGTTCCATCGCCATAAAAGTAGATGGTAGGCCGCTGCACGTTAAGTTCAACACATGTTTTTGGGCTTTCTGAAGCATGAATGTGGTCTTGCGGTGGTGTCTGTTGGGGCTGCACCAGATATCACCCTAGCTATCCTGCTCGCATTGGTCGAGAGCAAAATTGTGCGACATGTCGACTTCGAGATTCATAGAGTGTCAGACGAAGGCTAAGTCTCTGACAGCTTGAGAAGTTTACACCTCGAGCCTTTGATTTTTAAGCCCATCGTGACGGGATCATGGCTTTTTACGTGACACAGAATGTTTGAAATCCCTGGTAAACCTTTCGATTTTTAGGAGAGAAATCCTCTTGAAGAAGAGCACGTTTCTCCAGTGTCTAATAAATGACAATACGTAACGGCAGTAAACAACATGACAAAAGACTATAGCTTCCCTTTATGAGCAAACAAACACCAGCCTCCTCTTGAAAATGGGAGACCATGTGGGCCCTCTGGATGGGCATCAACACAGTTTGCAGTTCCTCTGTGTTGATCAACATGGGCTCTTAGTTTGACCTTTCTTTTGACAGTCCTGTGGGAAAGCGGTGAGTCTGGATCCTTTGCAATGTGGTCTTTCCGATGGGTCTTAATCAGAGCCCAGGACTTCCCTAGAATGACCAACGGTGCGTAACGTGGTGATAAGCAGCCAGGTTGGGGGGTGTGCACACATGGTGAGGCTAGCCATCATCTCTGCTACACGGAGGGGGGGGGTGGGGGGACAGCTAGTGCCATCTGGTTCAGTGCGACAGATAGGGGGCCAGTTGCACTGCATAGATGGGGACTGCTCATCTCTCCTTTCATCCCTGTTACGGGTATCGACCCAATTAGCTCACACGACACCGACAGTGAGCTTGGCCTTTTTTCCCCTTTTCCACCTACTGAGAAATAACAGCCATTTCACACCATCATTAGAACTGAGCAGTGAAACAAACTCAAGACCACTCATTCAAATAATCAGGTTGTCTCCCCCTATATGAGCAGCAGTGCCTGAGAATCAAACACCGATTCTCTAATCAGGGGACAGCATCACATATGGTACCATACATGCAACGTGATGTTTACGAAAGCTGCTCAAGTTGACTGCATCACTGACGTCTGGGGACGTGACATGACTCCTAATTAATAGTTCCTTAACCTCCATGCCAACTGCCTACCATCGCTGTAATATATTGCAACATTCCAGCATACAGTTACAGAGCCATAACTCATACTTCTTCAGCAATAAATATATCTGGGAGTCAGTACAATTTATTTTGGGGCGAGTCACTGATCTACAGACCCTAGTCAGTCAGTTCCTGGGGGCTGGAGCTTCCGTATCTATGAGTTCTACATCAGTATTACTGGCTCTATGCAAACCAGTCAACACCAACACTTCAGGGAAAATAATAAAATAATAATAAACCAATATTAATAATGGCCTAGTGAGCATTTAAAGAGCTTCCAGTTTAATTTTATTACTTTCTAGATGTAGAATACAGAGAATGCACTCCCAGTGTAGCTCTAGGGTTCATCGCTATTCCAGTCTCGCTTAGCTATGCCTAAAACAGGCTCCTTCTGGTTTTAATTAAGCACTAAGGTAACTCCCAAGAGGATTGCCTCAGTTTACAGAAACACTTTGATTTATGCATTCTTTGTTATTTCTGCCTGAAGCTTGTCAGTTGGATGGCACCTTTTATGTAGAACATGTAGATGGTGTAATTGCACTATTTGTTAATTAGTTCCCGTTATAAATATGTTTTGCTGGAGATGGAAAACCCCATCTCAGCAGGCTAAATGTGAAGTCCCCCCACCCACAATCCCTACCTACTTGCAATTAAAGGGAAAATAATTTGCCTGCTATAAACCTTGATTGCGGAGAAGCTTTGATATTGGATGAAACAAGTTTTGAAACAACGGCAGCACCAGCAATCATAAAAGCGGCTTTAGAGCATTAATTAGCAGTAAGATTTTGCAAATATCCAAACGATAGTCTGTCAGCATCAGCACCCACTTGTAAAGCGCGCCAAATATCATACGTCCCTTAACCCTGCAGAGTGCTTCATCAGAGTACCAGTGAAGGGCCATTTTTGACCTCGCATTTTTCTGTGTAACCAGACAACAGCACTTTCCACCAATTAAAAAAAAAAAGAGCCAGATATTGTGCAGGCAGATGCAGCTGGTGAACAAATGGGTCTTTCATGGGCTCCATACCAAAAACAAAGTCCTAGAAGTTCAAGTCACAAATAACGACGGCTGTTGCGGCTGCGTAGCCTAGTAGCGTTCAAACATGGCATCTGGCAGCAGCAGCTGGGCCGTTTAAATGGTACATGTTCATATCACTCTTGTTTGTCTTGAAATGCGGAGTATGAGTGCAGTTAAAGACAAGAATCACTGACAACAAACTCATGGAAAATGTCATTTTTCGGTCAACATCTGCTGAGTTTGATTTAATTAGAGTAATTCAACTTACATTAACTAGCTAGCATCAATTTTCAGAACAAACACGGTTAATGTAAATGAAACCGCACCATACTAGTCTCCCTACATTATATATGGACAGTCATTCATTTACATGCTTAATTGACTACATCAATACAAACCTACATTACCGTGATTCCCAAGAAAGGGTTTAAATTACATAAACTATGCGTATTAAAGCACAAGCTAAGAAATAAATGGAGATGTGCCTTTAGACGGGAGAGCATAGGAAGCATGTTCTTGGCTGCTGTCCCTGGACTGTGGAGGTGGCAATGTTTGCACGATTAGCTGCGAAGGGAAAGCTGGGTGACAAAGTGAGCTGCAGATGTGAAGAGCAGAAAGGTCACAGTCTTTATACAGCCTTAAAGACCTGACTGATAGGCGGGGCTTTGTGGGCTTGTGCACCCTCAGACATCCTGCAAAACATCTGGAATTTTATACATTCTTATCAAATGAGTATGTCTACCTGAAATAATTAGTATACATTAATTTCATTGTTGAAGATGACACACACACACACACACACACACACACATACAAATATATATATATATATACATACACACACATACATACATATACACATACATACACATACATACAAATATGTATATATACACACACACGCACACATATACACAGAAATACACAGAAACACACACACACACACACATATATATATACACACATACACACACACACACATACATACATACACATATACACACATACATACAAATATGTATATACACACACACACACACACACACACACACACACACACTCAGCATTGCATTTTTCACAACATAAATAAATAAATAAAAACCAGTAATACTGCATCTCTTTAGAGCACACACACCATAAAAGGTATCCTCAATGGCCAGTTTATCAGGTACACAGTGTTCAGTGCAACAGCGGGGTGCACGACTCGGATACCTCCAAGGCCGTTCGGGAGGCGGGAGCAGAGGCTACCCAGTACTAGCAAGGTGTATCTGATACAATGGCCACTGAGTGTATTTTAATGGAAGTAATTGAGTAATTCAGTGAAATTCAAAAACTGCTGGATCACAGCCGTAACACACAGAGCTGTGAACCCGGCACTTCTGGCAAGGTTTGAAAATTACGCGGCATAACCTGAAAGGTTAGATTATTTTAAATAGCATGAAAACACTTAACATGGCTGGATGAGGGGCAAGACCAAAAATATTAGGGCTCTGTGACGAGGTTAGGGGCTAATGCAGCTTTCCCAAAACAGTGGAGTGCTGAAGGCTCAGCCTGACTAGCTTTTCCCACTGCTGAAGGTCATAACAGTCCCATTAGCCAGGCACAACCCTTCATAAACTCACGTGGCACGTCATTATTCTCACAGTGTTTCATTATAGAAGGTTAACCTCAGATAACTCAGAATGAACATTTTAATCAGCTGCCTGTAATCTTACGGATTCAATATAATTATTCTGTTTCTCTTCTCCTTTATCGGGCTATGGAGGGATGCCCTTTGCTTCATTAAAAAGGGGTCCTTTTCAGACTGCAGGTGCTAGGTGGCATCTAGGGTAAGGTCCTCAAGGGAGGGCTGTGATGATTGTCTTCTACAGGGTGGGAGACAGGATATCCAGCTTGGTTAGAAGGAATGGAATCAAAGGATTAGTCCATGAGTCTACAGACAGGGGCCATCTTGGGGTGGAGGTACATGTGTGCCATGTCCTCAGGATATGTCCCCCCCCCGCCCAAGCTGTCATTACCATCCACGTTCCACTGCACCAGCTACATACTCTAATCCAGAGGCTCCTGAAGAGTCTGGCTGATCTTATAAATTTACCCAACATTACAGAAAGATTGTGGCCACCTGCCGAGTCCTTAAATTCAAGCTAGCCAGTTGTTTCAGACGACTATGATCATAGATATCTGAATGTTATTCAGTTTGACTGAATAGCCCCAAGGCAGTGCATCTTTTTCATGACACTTCAAATTACATCCAGATGTTTAGACTGAAATTGCTCTCAATCTCCTGCGCTCTTGGAAAGAGTTGGCTTAATAGCCAAAAATCAACAGGTGTCTCTAATCCTGTGGAGTGATTTAGGATCACACGGAAAAGCAGATGGATTGGCTCTCTCTAGAATCAGAATTGGAGACCCCTGATCTTGTTTGTACATGACCTCATCCATGTTGACACCAAGGAAATAGCCGTCTGGGCATCCATCCAGCTTTGGAGGCTGTGAGGCCAGGGTTTACAGGAGAGTTTGGGAGGCAGAAACGATTGCAGCCAATGGGATCGCTTTGAATAGGGAAGCACTTCAGCATAACCAGAAATGAATTTAGCGTTATTGGGCTGGCGGGATGGACAAAATCCTGACAAGGGGCTAAAAACATCCCAGCAGGACCACAGATCTTTGGAAATGCATCTCGACATATTAGCGTAGGTTGTGCTTAGGTATGTCTGAGAGGTAGAACAGCATGTGTTGACAGTGCCTCATATCACCACAAAGCAAATTAATATTTCTCGTCTGCGACACCGTTTTATTTTAAATCATGTAATTGTGCTTTTTACTTATTCTCTCTAGTGCTCTCGCTACAGATACCTCTTAAGACTGTCGCTGATTACGTTTTCAAAAGCTGTCTGTTGTGTTTATTTGCAAAATATCTCACTGAGGTCAGACCTGGGGGGCAGCCTATGATTTACAGGCGCTCTCTTCTTTGCATCACTAGCAGCTAGAAATCACTCTGTACAGTTTTGGGGATAAAATTAACCTTCACTGAACAGCAGGGAGCAATTTGGTATCCGACCGCTTGTCATTTAGCAGTGGCAGCTCGTAATTCTGCCTCGATTCCCTCTTCAAAGCCAAATAGAGGCAGGGCGGAGGGAGAGGTCAGTCAGAATCGGGGCAGCTTACTCGGTGTCTCTCACTCGGGAGTTTAAAGACACACAGACAAATTTGACATTCAGTCATGTCTACAAGAATGCATGTGTCCACAAAGGTTTTATTATTAATGACTTATATATCAGATGCATACTGTAGCAATCACTGGTGAGTTTTTGGAAGCAAACCACCTTCCAACTGTGTTTATGAAAGAAGCAGCAGAGCAGAGATGGAATATGGCTCCTAGCTATGAAATGACATGCTGATATTACTTCAGCTTAGAAAGGCTTTCTGAGGATCATCTGTAATATCGATGGCTGTTTTGTTATCTGCCCGTATTTTTTCTGCATTTGTTTTCAGTGTATATCCAGAAATAAATCTTCTACACACCAACAGCTTAAAAAAAGCTTGGATGGTAAGCCATTGTATTAAAATATAATAAAATTAATAACAAGCACAATATCTCTAGAAGTAACGGAGGAAATGCATGTTGAAATGAACACTGCAGAACAGAGTCCTTCTGCAGATATATTTTAAAAAATAGAAAGACTGTCTCCTATATTAACACATGATTTCTGTAATAGGTTCAGGCTTTATGCTGCATTAAATTCTCCAACTCCTGGGCCTAGTGTGTATCTTTCAATGATGGCCAAGTGATTACTAGCCCTGGGTTGTACACTCAAGCTCCATAAAGAATCTAAGCATCTAAATGTACTGTCTAGTCTTTAAACAGTTTGTCCACGGGCCCTGCAGAGGCTGATTGCTTTCTTTTGGCAGAAAAGGGAAGATAAATTATGAACATAAAGTATCTTCTCAATGACATTCCAAGTTAAGATTTTCCATACAAATCAATACAAATACAACTAATGATAACAAAAAGGGTGTGGAACCAAATACTCTTAAAAGGTCAGCTCTGGGACAACATCAGATTGGAAAAATGATTGTGACACAGTGACTCTGTCGTACTGCTATACTGCTTGTCCGGTGCAATCTAAATGGCATCTGAGACATTCTCCAGGAAGGACCACAAATGGGAGATACAACATCTGCTGTACCCAAGTCACAGGAGAAAACCTCAACCTTCTCACTAGACTTTCTTCTATGGAACATTTTCCAGCCATTACATGCTACAATAAGCTCAGGAGAATCCATAGTTAAAATCGGTCATTACCATGTCCAATATAAAAATTCTCACTGCAGATTTTAAGTTAAAACTTCTGTTAACAGCCGAGGATATTTTATATGGGCAAAAATTAGACACCAATAGTTTTAATGAAATAGTGCTTTACAGAATTATACAATTATGTAAATTTGTACAAACAAACAGCATAAAAAAAGAGTTCATTTTCTTAAATATAAAATAAGCCACCTTGTGGAACCTTAATACTGGCAAACTGATATAACCGAATGAGTCCTAGTGTGAACCAGTGAGATGAAAAGATTTCAGTCTTTCCAAACCATTAGAGCTCCCCTCACCCCAAACGGGTACATCTGCAATCTCGACCACATTGGATGTGCTAACCGGCTACATGGCTGCTGCCTTCCCCCACTCAAGCTGATGGTATCTACTGCTGAGAAGAATCGGAACACAGGAGGGAAAAATCATGCACTGCCTGACCTCAAGCCCCCAAGCTGAGGGATTTCACAACAATGCTACCCCTACGTGCTTCACCAATGAGGACGCCTAAGGAATAAGAAATGAAATGGACACTTACAGAGGAGGCCAGACATTGTGTTCGATTTAACCCTGAAGGACCATTAATCAAGGAATATAAAAGAGCATCAAATTATTGCAGGATCCTGCTCAAAATAAGACAAAACCAACGTCTTGACACACTAATGTTTATATATACACAAATGTACTTGTATGTTTTTCCCCAAAATGACTGTTGCATTGTGGGAGTTACAAAACGCATAGTAATGCGTTACTAAAGCCCTTTGGCTTCTGTGAGAGTTTAGATAGATTGTCACCTCCCGTTTTCTTAGAGCCCCCAACAGAGCCTTACAAATATTTGCACACCTGCTGCTTTTATGTCTTCTAAAACTCACCCTTGTGCTGAATGGCATGGTTGGGTGCATGGAGCTACTATACTATGCCACACTGACCAACATCCTGAAGGTCTTTTTTTTATCATTTTCTTTTTTCCATATTTAAAAGATTTCCTCTTATTACAAAAGATCTTTCCATGCCTCTTTTCCCAGCTCCACAGCTCTTGCAAAACAAACTTTGTTTTTTTTTTGTATGTTGTTTTAACCTTTTGAGAAGGTCGGGTCTTGCACAGAAATATATTCAACACAAGTAGCTTGAAAAGTAAGATAAGGTACGGTGGTATCTAAGGTCAAAGCCCAGGATTGATTATGACATTGACTAAATTAGCAGAAGCATAATACAAAGTGCAGTGGGCAAAACAACTGAATTTTAAAATTAAAGCATTTGCCGTACTCATTGGATAAATTGCAAAGACCAATTATCTCAGACACATTCCGCTGATGGGTTGAAGCCAGAACACGCTTAAATGGAATCAAGCCGGGAAAAAAAACCATGCACATAACTGATAGGTACTAATTACACTTTTTATTAGAGTGAGAAATATATTTGCTCATCGTGATTCCAATAAATGAGTTTAGGAACAGGTTGAAAGAGGTGTATAATTTTGGATCCCGGAATTTTATAATGTATTAAACCAAAAATATTTAAACCCAAGATATCAAAGATATTAATATATTAAAGATATTAAATAATATTAAATAAGATATTACTTAAGATATTATTTAAGATATTAAGATATTATTTAAGATATTATATTAGTTGATAAAAGCTGGTGT
>JAODKN010000008.1:11719205-11730739 GCA_026774425.1 Petrocephalus zakoni | reverse complement strand
TAAGATATTACTTAAGATATTATTTAAGATATTAAGATATTATTTAAGATATTATATTAGTTGATAAAAGCTGGTGTTAAAGATTATAATATCAAGATAAATATCACCTTATGGGCCCATACTGGATAAGCGGGTGGAAGTTTGAATGTTTGGACATGGCCATCACTTACAGACTAAGAATTAGTGCTTGATAATTCCTAAGAACAATTCTGTACTTTAGCAGAATGACTTATGTCAGCTTTTAGAAAAAGGTTTACTCATGAATTTTTGGAAACAGGAATACCAAAGTGGGCAAAGCCAAGCGAGGCGAGTACGTTCATGGAGCGTTATGATTTTTAGACCGGATTGGTGATCGCCTACTGGAGATGAGTGTGAACAGTGTGGCCTGCAGTGGAACAGCGACTCTGACTGCAATCTTTGGGTCTTTACTCAAGTGCACTAAGACAAACATCTGGGATTGCAACATACTTAAAATATGGATTTAAAAATAATTTTGAAAGAACAGCCTTTATATGAGAGTATGGTCCATTACCCCAGCAAAGGACGGAAAGGACACAAGAGACAGAAAGATTTCAAAATGACTCACTGTGCCCCCCCCCCCAACAGCGGCCAGCGCAGTTTCAGCCTTCAGTGGAAATCATCAGTTGTAGCCGCTACACCGCAGGATGGAGTGAGAGTCTTTACTATAAGGCCCCTCATTACAGGGCACAGCGCTTATTAACTCACCCATCCAGAAATGATTGACTTGTCCTTTTGAAACCACTTGATTCTCAGCAAAAACCAGTTTCTAGGGCATAGGGACTCTCTCTCTGTAATGGGTCAGTGAAGCTCACCCTGTCAGAGATACGGCAAAACAAAGCCAAGCTGAAGCCGCTCGCTTAGATCTAGAGAATTACATGTATGGATTTTGAGAATTTGCTCAAGAAGCTAAACACCGACCCCCCCCTCGCTGAGCCAGGCCTAGATCAATTACACAGCTGGTTTTAAACAGTCAGATTTTTCATGCACGGTGTTAAACCAAACAAACGCTCACCTCCTGACTGATATTTGTGGCAGGTCAGTAAAACGCTGTTGCTGCCAAACACAGGATTGACTCTTTGTGCTAACATATCACTGCCCTGCCTTCGCAGGGGCACAAATTGCAGTAGATTGGAAGGACTGCATAATCATCCATAATCACTTTAATTGTAAGTGTCATTAAAATTAATGATGTTTAAGAGGTCTAATAATTACTGTATAATAATTATAATTTCAGATATTCTAGATTGCAGACAGGAAATTAGTAATTAAGAAGCCATTTCAAACAAGCTAAAGCAAAGAAGACCTTCTATAATTGCCAAGGGGCTCCGATCATCAGCCCAATATTGTGCAGTAGTACACACAATGAAAAATATTTTTGAATAAATAAAGCTTATTCGGGGGGGTGATGGGTTTTGGGTAACTGAATAAACATTTCATGAATAATTAATTTAAAGCCTTCCCCCCCACTACAAATATCATTTTGGAGGAGGATCTAAACTCTGTGACAGTGGCAGGCTAGAAGCCTGTTGGACTCCATTGAGCAAAAAAAAAAAAAACAAAAAAACATACACTACAACAGGAGGAGAAATTTCAGAAACCCATTGATTTGGATGGCTTACATTATTCCAAGACCTATATAAAAAGTAGAAGAAAAAAAATGCAAAAAGGCTGTACTTACACACCCAATCCCTTAACCCGCTGTTCCCCGTAGGTTTGGTAGAAATTAGAAAAAGGAAAACTAAAACCAAACCAGACCAAACTCACACTGGATCAACAACCTTTCAACAGAATAACGGTTTTCACCAAAATACGACGCTGATTCTTCATCGCATGAAACTACCCAAATCCATCAGTGGTCTGGTTAAACTTCACTAATCAGGAGGCTCCGACTTCAAAAGCAGTCTCGGTGTGTGGGTTGGCGGAGGTGCGGGCAAGCGGCCGGGGCGCCCCCATGCACGGTGCCATTCGGAGGCGATGGCTCGCCGAGACGGGAGGAAGCGCTGGGGTCACGATCACTGACATCCTCTTCATTACCGCAAGCGCGCACAATGCAAAATGATCATATAATAATAATAATAATAATAATATTATACCCTGAAAGGTAGCCGACTAAATGCCCTTAGCCGTGGCAGGCTGACACCGTCCATATACTGCAAGGTCAGCGCGCCGCGGCCAAAGCAGCATATTGCATAGGAGGCAATGTCAGGGAAGGGGATCTGTAAATTACCCGGCCACATAATACTACAGCTGCTGCTACGGAGCGGAAACCAAAAAAGAAACAGCCCGAAAGAAAGTCTCCTTGTCTCCCTGGAACGAAAAAAAAGCTCATTGGCACACATCTGGTATTCGCCGCGCGGTCATTTACCTTTTTATTCTTATAAAAACCGACCTGCTTGAAATTGAAAAGGTGGCTATTTGGACCGCCCCCCCCTCCCCAGCCCCCCAGCATTCGCTCCCGTTATGGCGGCGGAAAGCGCCCCGTCACAGCTTCCATAGCAACCATTATTAGCGCAGGTGGAGATGGAGGCGTCAGGAAGGCTCCCTCTTCCAGGAGCCGCGGTCTCCATCGCGCACAGACCCAACCGGCAGCGCGGTTCGCACAATGCCTGGGAAAGACAGCGCAGTCCCGGCTGCTGTGCTCGGCAGAATCGAAAATAATAAAATAAGAACACTGGGGAACAAGCTGCCCCGATGTCGGAGGAACCGGGTCTACACCATCTGGTGCCGAACCAATTCAAAAGTACCGAGTGACTGTTGAGAAACCATCAAAAGCCCAACATAAAATACATCAGGCATTCGCTTTCTGCACCTATAAAACATAAATGAAGGGGATCCAGTTACATAAATCAAGGCTTAAAAATAACCATGCCAGCGCCTTCTGTTAGATCGCCTGCTTAAAGTCATGTTGAGTGCCTTTAGAATGTGTACAGCCCTTTGCAATTAAATGTCACCAGCTGTGCACACTTTGGGAATACGCACTGTTTGCAGAGTTCTTTAACCACTTCTTCCCTGCTACAAAGCACAAACACACAGGGAAAACTTCAGGGAAGGGGGGGAGGGCTGTAATTCAGTATCTCTGGAAGCTCTTTGTTTCCTTTCTGCTTTGTTCTAAACAATACCGTAAAAGCACTGAATCCCCAGCACCATATAAGGCGTTTTAGTGCCAGGGTAGTGCACCGTGCCATTTAGTTGGTGCCTATTAAGTCAGCCAAACTGTACTCTTTTTTAACTTTCTAAAAGTTCGGCTTGTTCCCAACAAGCCAGGGTCAGGAATCTCATGACAAAGCACATTACTATTTCAACTGACTGTACTAAGCATAGCACTTAAGCTCGGGCACACGCACATTTGTTATAACAGCGCGGTATGTTAAGAATTAAGAGCAAGGCAGGATGACTTCATTCACTATAATTTGAAGGCACTTTACAGTCTCCTCACAGCGACACCATCTGTGATAGCCCATGCACACGGCTCAGAATTTCCATCAAGCCTGTCAGGGCCAGGCAACTATAAGCATTCTAGTAGCTACATTTTCTTCTCTTTTCAGGTAAAATAAAATGTACACACACACACACACACACACACACACACACACACACACACACACACGTCTTATAATCTAATCTCATCTTTACAGGCAGTCAGACCTAGAGCGGGTGAAAGGTTTCACCTCAAAGAGGTCTCCTCAAAATGACATCACCATAATTAGCAAGACACTTAAATCATCAGTCTCCCTGACTGCAAAAATCTGCTAACACCAATCTAGTTGAAAGCCCTTGACTAAATACCATCTGGTGTTAATAGTTGCTACTACCACAGCTAATGAAACTGTGCATATAAAACTTGTTATATGAGAGGCACCATTAAAACGCGGAACAGCACAACAGCAAATGCGATCTGTATTTCATTACGGAGAGTGGCCGTAACGGGGAAGACATCCATGGAAGAGCACTGGTTCTGGTTTCAGTGTAAATTTAGTGAACTGTACCACTGTACTTCCAAAACTTCTGCATGATTAAGTGGCTACCACAGAAATCTGAAACTACACACATCTGAAGAAATACCCATTGACTAAGGCAGACACTTTGCTGCATCTGTCAAACTTAACACTGCACTAGTTACTCTTTTTCAAACCATAATGACTCCAACCACTACATGCACACATGCTTCATGTATGAAGGAGTCACTACTGCTGTGGTTATGAGTAGGGGACAGATCAGTCCGTCTTTGAAACTAGAGTTGCTTCGGTTGCAAATTTTGGACAAGCAAATGCCTGCTGAACTGGGCACAGACCCAGAAGGAAAGTTCAGCAAGGACATTTGAAAGGAGGCGAGATTACACCAACAGTATCTTAAGGGAATGTTAAAATCAGCCTTAATGGTCCATTCATCCAGGTCTGGGCCCCACTCCCTGCAAATCACTCAGGTTCATCCCGGCCTTCAGATTACAGAAACTTGTCCAGGCTTGTGTTCGATTCCTCTGGATTAAAGGTTTGTCTAGGCTAGTGCTTAATTTCTTGGGTAGTGTTTAATTCCCTTACAGGCCCGCGTTGACATATTAACCATGAAGAATAGGCAGGGTCTGGATTTCGTTCACACTTATTCTGAACTAATGACACAGATGTTAATTACAGAAGGTGTTGAATGCAGCAATAAAAAAAACAGCTAGCAATAAGTAAAATCTGATTTGACATGATTCTTACAAAACCTTTAGGAGTTATTTATATTGATCAGTTAAATCATTCATGATTGCAGGCATCACCTACAGCAGGGACCACTCCATTTTAACAGCTGAGTTGACATTAAGCATTCTTACAATAATAAAAAAAGACCAAAGTGTGGAGCATTCATGGTTTGAAAATCAATAACTTAATTTTGGATCATCTATTCCATTTGAGAGTATGCTCAGTTGGCACCGTTTTAAGCGTAAAAATGCCTTGTACTTAATTTGACAGGAAAAGCTGCTTATGAAATTAATATTCTGTTTATTTTGCCTTTGCCCATCCAGCTAAATACACAGCAGAGCTCATAACATGGCTGATGTCCATCTGGCAGATGCAGAAATGTGTAACAGTGTGAAACAGAGGTTAACATTTAGCAAGGGATTAGATAGTACTCTGTAAGGCCCCGCTGTTCAAAGACACGCCAGATGCACTGTTTTTATTTGTTCTCATTCTGTCCAATTAAAACAACCAGGTCCAGATGATATAGAGGAAAACTACAACATTTAGTATTTGTCCTCTGTACTCTCTACGGGGGGGGGACCTCATTCTTCATGAAAAAAACCACCTACACATATCTACCAAGCATATGACTTGATATGGGTAACCGTTTGATAGGTATGACATGTTAGGCGGCTCTCGGCTGGACTCCTTCTCACATCTGCACTCTGGGTACATGTTCCACTGTCCAATAAGCAGTGTGTATATATATATATTTTTTACTCCCAGGAAAGAGCCACACATTCACCTGCTCACCAACAGATGGTTGACTTAGAGCAGGTAAGTCAGGGGCAGAACCTCTCCCTGTGCCAAAAAGCCAAAGAGGAACATTTGCACACCAGGAAATTAAGGACTTGTATCCAGGACCGTGGTTATTATGGCGGTAATGAAATGATGAATACAATGTTGCCACAGCCGCAATTACTAAAGGTCCTAGCAATTCCACCGCTGCCCCTCCGTAGGCCTCTTGGATATTAGGAGTGAATGTGCTTGTCAGTGCATACTCACAGAATAGCAGCTGATTTAGGATAATAGCTTAGTCACCCCTACTCATTCACACAAAAACTCTCAGGAATTGTCCGGTTACACAATTTAGAATCCAAGCTAGGTATTTTGCAATTGATTATCTCCTCATTATAGGTAAAACTATGCTGCTTGACTGCATTGGAATGTAACCTGTCTAGAGCTAAATTATCTGGAAAAAAAAATAAAATTTTAGTATTGGCGCGATGAATGTTTATAGCCTGACACTATAACTGAAAAGCACTGCCCCAAAATCTTTTAAAAAAGTAAAGAGAAAGATACGCGACATGATTGAAATACCAGGATCCTTGTTTTGGAACAAATTCCAAAATAATATTTTTTTATCTGAATACAATTCAGACAGACAGACATCGACCGAACTTTAGCTACAAGCAAGCCCGGAAACTGACACAAATAATCATAATTAAAAATTAATAAGTGCTGAGCTGTCACTTTCCCCACAACAACCTGACACCACTAACACCAACAGTGCAAGAAATGACTGAAGGCTGAAATGTGGGGACTTCCTGTTGATGGCTTGACAAACCCCACACTGATTAGGTGTTGGACAAGGCTCCCTCGAGTGGTCGCGCTGGAAGTGAAGCGAAACAAATGGTTGTGTCTAAAATTGTGCTTTTGTCAAAGCCCCCCCCCCCCCCAGGACCGCACCCCGTGGAAATAAGCGCTGGCATGCACAGCCACACAGAGAGAACAGGGGGCTTCAGATCAGTCACTGTCTTGTTATCCGAGCACTCCCTACCTGACAGCTTTGTTCTGCAACTCCCAACTACTAATGACAAACTTTTTTTTCCACGGAAACATGAGCAGCATCTTAACAAGTCTCACTGCACTTTCAGTAACACAGGGTCAGGGCTAAGAAACGAACCATGAGTTTATTTTTCTTCTCTTCTGCCAGATCCAGCGGTTTGTGACAATAATCAAATCGTGTTAAACATTCGCTCCTGTTAGAAGTTGCGTTAGGAGACAAGCAAACAACGGCGGGTTACTCCAAACAAGCAGAAATTAAGCCATAAAGCAGTAGTTCCGTGGGAGTATGGGAAGAAATTGCCTTTTTTCTAGTTTGTGAGTTTTTTTAATCATCTAGTAATATTAGCAAGATGACGGACAGAATACAAACCAAAAGTGACAGCGTACGTGCTTGCAGGGTCATCGCTGCTGCGTGCTTTTAATCGCTACCAAATGACAGCACTCATTTGCAAATATTATTTATTTATCCGCAACATATTCATTTTAAAGACCAGCGCGGCGTTATTGCAACATCGAGTAAAACACGAAGGAAAACTTGAAACAATAAAAGAAAGCGTAAAATCAGAAAATACTTCACCTTGTTGTAGCTGTAGTAGCCCAAGCAGTGGGAAAAATTCAGGGTGGATGGATCTCCGGGGATAGGGTTTCCACCGGCTGACGGATAAAACCTTACATCCATGATGTTTGGGGAAGAGAAGTAGCGATTCTGCTCAACCCGGCTCAGTTTTAAAAAGAAAAGGCTCGCTTTCTCTGCTTTTTTTGGTCGTTGCCTACTTTACAATCCAGGCGGACGGAGTTGGCGAGAGCAGCCCGCAATCTTTTGTCGGGACGGTGCGCAGGAGAGGTGCGGCGGCACGCGCGCAGGGGCGACGGGACGCAGTACAGCGCGCAGTTTTTAATCCTCCTGCGGCGGTAGCTGGTGTCCGGTTTGAAGTCGGACCCGGGCTGGCAGCGCCGAAGGCTTCCCCCCGATAACTCTTATCTGCACGCCGAGCCGCGGTGTTCGCCCATGCATTTGCCAGCAGCTGCTATACACAAAGGAGCCACGCGACTTTCCACCACCTTCCCCAAGTTGGACAGAGGAGGGGGAAAAAAAAGAGAGAGAAAAATGTATCACTCAAAAAGTCCCGGTTTCTGGACGAGATCTGGGTCCGTCCCCCATTCAAGCGTCCTTTCCCACAAACCCACACTTCGATCCCCGGCACTTCACGCAAAGTTTGTTGCCATTATTCGCACGAGCGAATATAAGTGATCAGATTCCCTTCTCCTCCCGCTCGCGATTTTACGTTCGCCCGTATCTACATTCGCTTTGACGCTTGTTCCTACTCCCCCGTTTAAAAGCACTTGCGCGTAAGTAAGTCGTCCAGCTTGTGCACCTTGTAGTTTTCTTTTTTTTTAAATGCCGGAGCTCCGTGTTCCGCTACTGGCTGCCGCTCCACCGCGGAATGGATGAAGCGAAACGTGCGAATAAGCGGGACCCCTCCCCGATCCCCGATCGCCACTCCCAATCCAGGCAGCGGCAGCCCCGCACCAGCGCCGAGCATCTCAAGCCAAAGCGCGACGGCTTCAACTCTCCGCTGCTCCCATGCACTTAATAACTTAATAACTTGCTGTCCGCCGTCTTATTGCGGAGCACGCTGCCGATTCAAGCATTCACGGTAGCTTACTACATTGTTTTAGACTAGGTTATCAATTATTTTTATGTATAAGCATGATAGTGATGTTTTGACACTATTTTCACAAGAGCGCAGAATAGGGTGGTGAAAGGGGCTCTGTCTAATAGAAACTTGTAATTCGGATTTAAATCGGAATTCATGTAATCCGTTGTCACATTTGACAGGCTCAGGAGTCTTCTATCTGAATGAAATGCACATACGGTTGCTTTATCCATGCAACCTAATTTTACTCTTTCAAAATATTTTTTCAGTGGATACATGTATGCCAGCTTATCATGAAATAATCCACAATTTCAGTACCGTTATCAGTTCATTATGATCATTATCAAGGTTTGTAATATTGCTTTATATAAAATAAACAACCCATCCATTTTTATATTTTAACTCCAAACTAAATTTTTCAGAGAATAGTATTTGGCTGGGTTACTTGATTGCATCCCCTGTGTTATCAAACTACTATTAAATGTTACAACTAAAAATTCACAGAATTTTCCGAAATCGAAAAACTTCGCACAAGTTTTGGTGAAACCAAACTGAAGGTTATTATGTACTTAGTATGTCTGGCAACTTTCTCAAGACATTTGTTTAATCAAAAACCTCACATTTGTTTATTATTCTGTTGTTTTCTTAAATGTACAATAGTCAGAATTATTAATTGCATAATATAATATTATAATAATCATTACATGGTTCTCAGGTACAACCCAGAAACAACATTACTGCTATATTAGGTAGAACCAACAGGTGGCGTAGTGATTGAGGACAAAGACTTGCACTCTGACAGTTGGCAGTTCAGGTTCCAAACTAGCTAAGAGTGTAACTAGATAAAATGTAAGATGCTTTGAACAAAAACACCAGCTGAATAATCAAATGTAATGCAAACTAGATAGCGGTTTATTATGTAAAACTATTACATCCAATTTACAGATACTTGAAGTAAAAAAAAATAATAATGGTTGTGAGGTGCACATATGGTTTCATGTCTTATTTCCATTGTATAAAATCTCATTTCCACCTTTTCACACTGTACATTGTGCTTTTTTATTTTTTTTTAACACAAAATTTTCACTCCTGTGAAAGAAAGAGGGAGCACATCTCTGGGCATTTTCATTCTCCCCCATCCTCACACAAAAGAGCCCCACCTCTATTATTCAGACTGATAGAGGCCTTTAAAAAAATAAGTACTAGGATCCATGTTCACACAAGCAGAGAGGAACTCAAATTATAGTGTCAAGAGAGAGAAGAGTCAGAAGTATGTCTTGCAGTAACAAATCCACAATCCATTCCTTCGCCCTCATTGGCCAAAATAATAAACATTGCATTGTATGCACCTCAAAACCAGTACACTGTATAATTTGACTTGATTTTGGCCTGATTGCCAATAGACCATATTCAGAAGTCAATCAGTGTAAATTAATTAATGCACCCATGCCTGTCCTTTTGATTGTAGATTGCTGTTCTGCATGAAGTATTATTTTGATATGTTAATGTGGTACTGTTTATTTTTCGTGGATAAGACATGAACTGGGCAGAACTGTGGCTTGTATGACAGGACTGCAAGCTTGCACCTAGCCTCGTCTGTGTGTGTGGAATTTGCGCGTTCTTCCCACGGTGCATAGGTCTCCTTCAGGTACTCCGGTGCTCACCCCCCCCCCCACCCCCACACACCAAGTCAAAGTGCTGTCAGGCATTTCTAAATTGCCTGTAGTGTGTGTGTGTGTGTGTGTGTATGCTCAGTAGTGGACTGTCATCCCAATAAGGGTATACTCCTGCCTGCTGTTTTGGGGGAGCCACCAAGCTGCCCCCCCCCCTATGTATCACTGGAATGTTGACATAACAGGTGGTCTGCAAGTAAATGCCATAGTACTATACAGCCCCCATATGGTACAGGTTGCTACCTAATAGGCAGTGCTCGCATCTACAGGTACACAGATCTTGGCAGGCTGTAGCTGAGACCTGTTCTGCCAGTTGGTGATTTCATTGGCTGGATCCAGAAACTGCAAATATTGTTGTGATAACAGAAACCTCCGCCACTATAATAACCAGACATTTCATGGCTGAGAGACTATTGCCCCTAGACCCAGTCATCCACGTAGGGTCAGGGTATGGCTGAGGACTCAAGGGTAATACAAATGGCATACCTGAGACTTGCTTAATTCCAGAGTGCTGTCTCAGTCAAGGGCCCTAATTGATTCCATGACCAAAAGCTCCCTGCGTGACCTGCATGTTGCACATGCGTGTTGTTTCATAGGTAGTCGCTACACCTGGACATGAGAGCAGGATCTTTTTATGCAGTGAAGCCAGGAGCATCTCTTCCCTGCCTTCATTTACTTTCTGCCCATATGTCTCTTAAATTGGCTTGGGTTATCACACATGCCACCCCCCCCACCACCTTCACCTTCCTACATGTTCTACTACACTAGAAACCTACAGTGGAACCTCTTTTTTCCCCCTGGGAGAGACAACTAGCATGCTGTGTGTGTGTTCCGCCTAAAGACACAGGACCAGACCTGGGGGGGGGGTTGTGTGTTCTCTGTGTGTTCTAGGCCTTGACTGAGAGATGCACTTTGAACAAATTCCCTCAAGACCAAATCAAAGGGGTGTAAAATGCAGTCTCACACCCAACATGTTCCCGGTGCCCATGTTACACTGCGGTCGCCCCGCTGCACGTCTGAATGCCTCGCCTGCATATCTTTGTGGTCGCCGATGTTGATCCGACACCAGCGACTGCATTTTTGTTCCGAAATCCATCCAGGTGTACACTGTGGAGTGACAGAAACACAGACCGATGCCACCGTCTGCTACATGATATCTCACACTATATCTCAGGCTGAATCTATTTAATTCCACTGAGATTCACAGAGCTGTCACCATTAAGCCACCTATAGACTAATGTTTATTTTTTTTTCCAGGCCGAGTTCAGCGTTCATTGAACAAGTGAAGACTAAATAAATCAAAGCACGACGGCAGACCAATTAAAGAAAATAATGGATAAAAATAACGTATTAATAATAATCTTCATTTATGCTCCCCTCCCCCCCGAAAACAGGACACCTGAGACAGCAGAGTGCCCTTCACTTACTGCAGGTGTACGTATAAATAACAGCCATCGCAGCTTCTATTTAAGGCCGTGGGCAGTACGGGGTTAAGCCCCCCATCACGTTTTGGGATCAAATCCTAGAGGGACGGCTGCTCTCATAGCCTTTAGGAAGGAACTTAACCTGAATTCTTTCGGTAGAAACTAATACACTGCTCCTGTGTAGTAGTCATGAACCGTGTCAACTGTGTAGTAGTCATGAACCGTGTCAACTGTGTAGTAGTCATGAAC
>JAODKN010000008.1:11643075-11661827 GCA_026774425.1 Petrocephalus zakoni | reverse complement strand
TGCTTTAATCATTGTACTAACAGTTTGATTTGTTTATTTAAATTTGTGTACAAAATATCGATATTTGGTGTCCCTGTGTCGATACAATATCACCATGCAAAATATCGCGATACTATGCTGTATCGATTTTTTCCCCCACCCCTACTTGTTAGGATGACCTGTAACACTTGCTTGCCTCATCTCTCACCCCAGATACCTGATAGCTGTGGACATGTACTAGTGCATTAGTGCTGAAATTAAACTGTCGTTGGTCCTTGAAATTTGCACAGGGTAGATGTGACTTGTCTCACAGTGCCATGACATTATTTATAAGACACTGTTTTTCCATACTATATACAGTATGGATTATTCCTACCAAATAATGTGTCAGGGACCTTCTAAAATCAGATTAGTAAAGCAGATCAAGGTTGTTTTGTTAACTTCCAAAACAGACCAATGTATCTAATACAATAATTTGACGGAGACCATCTTGTTATTAATTTGCACTATTGTTTCATTCTAGTTTCAGTGACTGGACCTTTTACATACCAGCACAGTTAACCTGTTTCATTCGTGAGCAGAGGAAACTTCAGTATTAATAAGTCAATAAAATCCAACCGTATACTGAGCTTAGCCAATCAAAACGAATGAAATGATTTACCACCAGCCCAAAGCAATCCTTCCCAAAAGGAGGCAACCGCGAATCTGAAAAATAAATTACAATTTAATAGTATTTTTACTGGCATTCATATTGGACATTTTATTTATTTTTTATTTTCTTCTGGAAATTACCTTTTGGGTATAAACACATCCTTGCTAAGGCGAATCCTCCCAATACACAGCACAGGTCTTATGGCACTGTGCACTCAAGGCCTCAAGGGCACAGAGTGACTACAGCAGGCAGGACGGGGGTACATTTTTTTTTGATGGCTTATTATTTAAGAGCCCGACAAAGGAGGAGTGGGGGGGCACACAAGGGGCACTGACCCACAGCTTGAGTTAAAATAATATAATAATATACCCATTGCAGCGATCTGCTCAAGGCTCACTGATCGGTGAACAAATGCACAGGATTTCAATAGCACAACCAAGGTGGGATAGTCATTCCTAAACTGACTGACGATGACGCCCCTGCAGCTCTGTGCTACCCCGCCCACACCGCTGAGTCATATCATAGGGAAAGGTGTGCCCGTTGGCACCATTACACAAGCACTGCCAATATTCTCTACAAACATACATATTGTCTGCAATATAATAAAGATATATGTGTGACTTGGAGACTGTTTCTCTGGTTTCCTATAATTATAGTCATAATATTAAAGTGCAACTAATATATAACAGCCACAATTCTTTTTAAAGGGTTTTGTCAGCGTAGAGTAGTGCACGAGTTCTGTGCAAACCAGGTAATGCTATTTGACATAAACCTTGATGTTTCAATGGTTTGTATATCACCTGGGGTTTATAACCATATATACTTGTTATAATTGTGTTGGTTACTGCACAGTTTAGACATCTAAGGACCA
This sequence comes from Petrocephalus zakoni, assembly GCA_026774425.1. Classification (NCBI taxonomy): domain Eukaryota; kingdom Metazoa; phylum Chordata; class Actinopteri; order Osteoglossiformes; family Mormyridae; genus Petrocephalus; species Petrocephalus zakoni. Next base: position 11,660,325 of record JAODKN010000008.1, on the reverse strand, counting down.
ACCAATCACATTTATAGTATAAATCATTTTTACATGTATTGTTTTATTAGTGTGTATGCGTGTGTGTATATATGTAGGCTACACACACACATTTATAATATATAATATGTGTGCGAGTGTGTGTGTAACCCATATATCACAGGTAGGGATTATATTTCATTTTTTTAGGGGAAACCAGATGGTAATCAAGAGGCCTGACTCACAGACTCTTAATTATAGATTTTTTCCCACATGATCGATTCCAAGAAAGCCACATTAATATAACATGTACATTCTAGTATATTAAATATTTGATACCCATTAATTTTATATGATTAATGTCTCGGAAAGAATTGGTTGCTTTAAGCTATTTTGGTTTTATTTCAGACTAAATTAAGGATTTTATTCCTTCATGGTAAATGGAAACATAGTATACACTATGCAAAGATAAATGATTGTGGAGAGGCATATACAGCATGTTTCCTGTACAGCAAACACACAAAAAGGAGAATTTTATTATTTTATGTAAGTTTTGTTTGAATGCGTTTGCTATAATATGTCACATAGTTCTAAGAATCATTATCTAAAGCAGTGTTTCCCACCACGGCCTTCGGGGAACCAGGAGGGAGCAAAAAATGTGATCTTCTGGGGGGCCCTGAGGACCAAGTTGGGAAACCGTATCTGGGGTGTTTTTGCTACGTTTTTGCTCCCTCCCAGCTCCCAGCCAATCAGGAACACCGAATACCTGGTATGGGTGTGCTGGGAGCTGAGAGAAAGCAGAAACATAGCATATGTGTGCACTCTGTGTGTTTCCTCCCACAGTCAGTCACATGATCTTGCATCTCCAAATTGCCCATAGTGAGGGAGTGTCTGCATGTGTGTCTTGTGATGGACTGGTACCCACTTCATGGTCCCCACGCTGCTTGGGATGGCGAAGGGCACAAGGCTGGCGTACACCCTGGATGGGATGCCACACAAAATCACAAGAGAAAATCAGAGAGCTTAACAGCATGTCTTTGGAATGCGGACATAAACCAGAGTACAACTATTGGAAAACTTGCAAACATCACACATGGTGAAGGTAAGATTCAATCTTTCAACCTTGGAGGTGCAAGGTAACAGTGCTAACCAATAAGCCAATAAGCATTCACCATTGTTACTACCCATTGGTTACTTGGCTTCTGTTGGGGTCTGATTGGGTTACACCTGGCAGGACTGGTGGTGCACGATTGTCCCTCACATGGTGGGTTTTGAAGTTTCCATTTGTCCTCAATCATTGTGTTATTATCATTGACTTTGTTCCAACACCCTGTCAGCTGGTGCCTAACTTCCATGAAATGTAAAATTTTATCGCTTTTTAACTAAACTGCAGACCTCAGTCGCATTGTAAGAACTGCAATCATTGTGCCTGATTTGCAAACCCATAAAATGAACAATAATGTATATACAGACAAAGAGGATTAAGGATGAACTGTTTTCACAAATGTTATAATGCAGCAAAGGATTCTACTGATTCTGCTTCATAATATAGATTAAGCACCATATATTTGACTGGACTGCATTGTCACCTGATCAGCATGTCATTTCTGTGAAATTAACCTCTGCCTTTTGGTTCATAACTCTTTTTCATGAAAACATTTTCATATGCATATTTTAACATTAATTTCTAAAGTGCGTATGCTTACTTTTTATTTGCATAATGTATGAATTTATGCTAGTGGTAAAACAGTTTAGGTTTGTGTTTTCCTGTCAGTGTTCACTCCCAGTAGCAAAAATGTAAAATACATTTTTGATTACTTAATTTTTTTGTGAGACAACATGGTCTTTTTTGCCATCCCACTCTGACTCACTCACTGACTCACTCATTCACTCGCTCACTGACTCACTCACTTGCTCACTGACTCACTCATTCACTCGCTCGCTCACTGATTCACTCATTCGCTCGCTCGCTCACTGATTCACTCATTCGCTCGCTCGCTCACTGACTCACTCACTCGCTCGCTCGCTCACTCACTCACTCACTCACTCACTCACAAACAGCAGCTCTTGTGTGACCTCCACAAACACTGTATGATTTAAAGCCTGATTACCAATTACGATTACGCTTGTACCAATGGTGTTTGAACATATGAGATATGTTCTCTATATACATCAATGTCCACTTGAATGATTGCTTACTGCTGGGAACAAATTATTCCATTTACATTTAATTTTAGTCTGACAATACTCTTTTCATTGATTTTTGCATCAAGTGTAGAGATATTTTATTTGTTCTGAAATAAAGCTTATTTGACATCTGAATCTGATGAATAACTGGTTTATAAAATGTATAAATATGAAAATATAAACAATAATAGACAGATTTGTCAGCTAACTTTAAATTGGAACATACCTAGAAGTTAAGAAACTTAAATTATTTGAAAAATAAGATGTTGAAGCCATAGCAGCATCCTTCGCGGTTGTTTTTATGTCTAGTGTTTACATTTTCAGGCAGAAAACAACATTTACATACTATAAAATGTACAATAACTACAAAGAGCTACCACAGTGGCATGCTGTTTGTTACTGTAAGTGCGACAACTGTGACACCCCTCCCCCCCCCATGACCTGTGCCTAGTTGAAGCTCTTAACCAAAAACACAGCTTGAATCAGCTACCAGAACCAGGCCCAGAACTGGACTGGACTGGCCCATAGCAATTCTAGGTACAGTATATTGCCCGCATCCTTGCTATGGGGTAACAAAGAAACCGATCAATTAAATTGCACCGCCTTTTCACATGGAGCAAGCCATTACGTTAATGAGCACTAATCATTAGCGAATGAAAAAATGGTTACTTTTTTGCATGAATAATTAGGCTCTGCAGAATCGCTTAAAGGATGGTAGATCATTAAAGTAATTGAATGAAGCAGTGTAGTGTGTGTATCATCTTAAACCAGATAAAATGTCATTTGGGTTCAATGTTAGGACCCAGTTCAGCTGTTTCATGACAGTTGCGAATTATATTACAAAACAGAAAAAAACCACACAAATGAATATTGCAGTTGGATGCCTGGTGAAATTGCCAAGCAGTAAATGGTAAGTACTCTCCAGAATGCAATCCTGATGCTTTCCAATAAAATCGTAAATGTCTTCATATTCGACGCCATTGCTCTGTACAAAATTGAATATGCACTTCATGGCTGCTGTTAGCAAAACTCGAGAAGTACACGTACTCTCCCTGGGCACATGAGTTACCGCAGTAGTACATGACTGGACTGAATTTATCAAGATCTTTCACCAATTTTGCTCTCTTTAAAATATCTGTATGTGCAACCAGAAGTCTTTTCCTTTGTATTGTTTTTATTTAAAAAAAAGGCCACATTATTTCCTCGTCTCACCGGAGCAAATGTATTCTAATAAGCACGATTAACGTTAGATTATGTGCAAATGTACTGCATTTGAATTATTTAAGATACAGGCAATGAAAGTCCTGGAAAATGAACCCATTTACATCTGCCCATTATAAGTGTGTGTAAAAACACTTGTCTTTAGATGGTTATTTCCTTCCTGTTAAACACCGCAAAGAAAGCCTCTCAGAGCAGTCAGTACCTTCAAAGGGCTGGCTCTGAAACGCCGAAGATTAGCCGGGTAAGGCTTAATGACACCGCTCCCATTTCCTTTGTGGACATTTAAATTTCCCACATGCAGAACAAAGACGCTTCAATCTCCCATGCCAATGTTGTCAAAAGGTGCTCAAGAATGCAATATCTGCTCATCGTGTACGGCTGCAGGCACCAGAAGACCAGCCAACTGTGAGCTTTATTCTGAGTGAGACGCATTTCTAAAAAGCATAAATTTGGTTCATTACAATAAATGTGCTATTTTTACAAGAGGATGCACATACGTAAAATGAAACAAAGGTTTGCAACATGTTATCATTAAAATATGGGATTTTCTTTCTGTTGCATATAATTATGTGGTTAAATTCCAAGCCTATTATGCAGGTCATATATGCGACTGAGCTCCACAATCTAATAGGAAATCTGTCTTTAGGTATATAGTGGTTATGAAACAGTCCAAGACAAGACGGGTGGGCAGTCTCCAGGAAGACCTATATTTATTCTGAATGTCCATGACAAGTATACCCCTTGTCATGCTATATTTAATGTCAAAGGCTGTGTTTCTTGGTAGAAGAACAGAACCCCATTTGTTTGAGTGGAAGACAAATCAGACACTGCAAGGAAATAGGACCCCCCCCTCCCCCCGCCCCCCTCAGGATATTGGTTCATGCCATAGTCGGGCAAGGCTGTTAGTTTTATTACTGGGGTTTTCACTAGAAATGAGAGACTCAAGTGGGTAACAATATAATATTCCATATCAGGCTACATCAAGAGAATATAATATCCATCCCTAGTATGGCTTCCTCATCACGGAATACTCTTGAGTGGTTATAAACCAAATCCTCTTTATCTGCCACTCCTCCATCACGGACAAAATATTTATTTCACCTCTGCACATGCTGCCCCACCAGTGTCACGGATGTAAATGACATTTCTATATTGCTTTTATTAAAAAGGGGGGAACCAGCTGAGTGCTATTCCCAAAAATCTTGGATTCCTCGAGGAAGGATGGACACCCCACCCCCATCCCTCCCAGCACATCATTTTCCCATCTGCAAGTTCATTACCATCAATAATCGACTGAATTCCACCTTTCATCGGCTCGTCATGCGTTCCGGGCGTGATACTGTTTTTTCTCAGTGTAAACCAATTTTGTATCTCTGTTGCAGATGGCATTAAACAAAGCCCTAAGAGTACGAAGCTGTCGGAATGGGGATGATTTATTACAAAGGGAGATGTCTTTGCGTCAGTCTGTAGAGCTGCCGCCGCGCAATGTAAACTAATTTATATTCCATATTGCAGTGCTGCCGTACTTAATATTCTTGTCAGTATCCTGGCCGTACGATCGGCTGCATTTCAGCAGCAATCGGGCGGCTGCCGTCCAGCAGTCCACAAACAATACGAGGCACACATCGTCACATCTCGGGGTATGCGTGAGAGAGTGTGATACGGAAGGGGGAGCCGGGCCAAGGGAGGAGGCGCATACCAGTTTTCACCGTGCAAGTGCGGATGCTCGTTTGTTAACATAATTAGCCAATCAAAATCAGGACTGGTGTCGCCGCGAGCGCGCACGTATGCGCGCACGCCGCTCCGAGTCCGCGACCGGCACGATACGCAGCGCCGCTCGGGTCACCGGCCTGACCTGCCGAGCCTCGCTGTCACACACACTTTCGGGTTCTCGTTCCAATCTGCAGAGACTCATTTCTGCCGAGCCTCGCTGTCACACACACTTTCGGGTTCTCGTTCCAATCTGCAGAGACTCATTTCTTTAATAAAGTTAAGTGACATATATCTTTATAGTGCAATTTGTCTACAGAGATGAAATGTCTATGCAAATATCTTAAAATTTGTGATAGACGTAATATCACAAATCATTAAAAAATATTAAGATATTTATATTTGATTTCAATTCATTTGATTATTTGAAGACATTTATATAAGACAGATTTATAAATGTAGATAAGACATGTTAAAATATCAAACTACACAATTTATTTATTTGCATAAAATATCTTAGTTGATGCATTTGAATTGGATTCAGTGTTACTGAATATTAAACCATGTGCATAAGAGAATTAGTGGACATATTTATCATAACTGCGTAACGGTCAGACTATCGGTTGCGGGGTTTTTTTCCAATGCTTTACTAGGATACGTTGTGTTTTACCATCATCAGTCGTCATACTAATCGCCTAAGTCAGGCTGGGCTAATTGCTCTTTATAAACTACAAGGCTGTCATTGAAACCCCCACAATATGATTCTCGAATCCCATATAAAACTGGTAATTAAGGTTCCGGCTGAGTGGTTCGAGAATTGATTTATTAAAGAATGGCAGCTGGGAAGCATTGAAAAAAATCAACAGGAAGACTTTTTTTGCTCTTCTTTCCAGAGTAGTAGCTTCAAATCTCCATAGAAAAACTGGTAATAAAATGAAATACAATAAAAAAAAAAAGTTATATTTCCTCAGGCACCACAGAATGCTTAGCTGCCTAACTGAACGGCAAATCAATGCAATTCCTCTTTTATGGTGCCCAAATACCAGTAGTGATAGGGCATTAGAGCATCAGTGATGCCTTCTGCAGGTCACCCGGTGTGGAGGCTCTGGTGTGGGCTACTGGTGCCAGTGAGGCAGCCCAACCACTCGTCCCACAATGGCAGAGGGTTCTGGGGGTGGGGGCCGGTGTGTTAAAGGAAGAAGCTGAATTGGAGACTACATACACGTCAGCTCTCAGCCCTACTGGGCTAGGTCCAGGTCTCTCAGAAGTCCCAGTCCTTTGTTAGTTCAGTCGTTAAATTAAAAAAAAAAAAATCCATCTATTGACACTGGTATACATTAAGTAGAGTTTGTGCTGGAAACAATAATAAAAGGCTGCCCCCCTGCCCCCCAGGTCCCCTCGTTCGGCTACTACCCCCACACTACCCTCTAGAAGGGCTTTGTGGTCAGCATCACAATCAGCATCACAATCAAGCCAGTTCATTAACTCAAAAAAGGAAATAAAAATGTCCCTGAGGGGCTTGTTTTGTGTGTGGCCACACAGAGTGCACATCTTCTGTTGCCTTAAGCAGATATGAATGCATGACAGAGCCAGTGCTGAGCCTCTAATTGGCAACGCTTGTCCTCTGATCAATTTGCTGCTCTTGGAAGAATAGAGTAAAATCCCATTAGTATTCGCTAGTGGCACAGCACCATATTTTAAAACCGAGCCCAGAAGCATTAGGGTTTCGCTTACTGCCACACGGACAGCAAGGTGGCGCACCCAGCCCGGCCCAGCAGTCCACGGAGCCGCATTCAGATCATCCGTTTGTTTTGGGGGATGAAGCTAAACATATGTGCTCCCTGTTCCCATTCCGATTGCTTAGCTGTGAGCTGTCCGCTAAAAACGGAAAAGCGTTTGCATTATATGACCGCTTGTGTACTGCGATCTGAATGCATCTGAGATTTTTCAGCTTGACCAAATTGGATTTGGCTCAGCTATTGACTATACAGTTAAGTATCAACATATGACCTATGAAACCAGTTGTTTTTGGCTCATTTAATCCAATTACTGTTTCATGAATCTTTGAAAATGTAGAATCCCGTTTACATCTCCCTGCATGCTTCAAATTTACATTAGTTGTTATTGCGTTTTTATTATTATTTTTTTTATTTTATTAATAAGAGACACTGAATTTCCCAAGCATTTACAGCCGTTTTCCAAAATGCCTGCTACAGACCACGTTCCACCTTTCTGGAAGCTTCTCTAGAAGGATACTCAAATCATATTAACACTCCAATCAGACAAAACCTGATTTTACAAGAAATAAGCATCGACATTGATCCAGACTTTCAGGAATGTGCCGGTGGAAGGAGATCAGCCCCCAAACGAAGGTCTCTGCATTGATTTCTTTTTGTTTTTTTTACACGGTTTTATCTTTTCATTTTTATCTTTTATAAGGTCTGTTACGTCTCTGCTTCCTGGTCAGGATTCATGGGGCAGACCAAGATTCTGTTTTGCGATAAACCAAAGAGATCAGATTGTTATGGCCATTATTTTAACACTGTGGACATTTATCTTCTGTGGTAAAAAAAATATTATGTAATCATAAAATATATGCAGGGCTGCCCTCTGATATTTCCAGCATTTAAATGAAGAGACTTCGGCTTTTGAAATTGCAGACACTGAAATTACACGAGGCTTTATAACAATCGCGGCACGAATTCAGAAAGCGAGCATGACGTAAGATTTAATTCACCTGTTTTGGCATTTATAATAATTGACTCCCTAGCTGACATAACAAAGATATCAACTTTAATTTGCATGGCTGACGGTGCCACTGCTATATGCTCAGGTAGACTACAGCTGTAGAGGGGCACAGCCACTGCCGAGCATTGTGGGTAGAACCACTTTGCCTAGGTTTTGCCCCAAGCAATAAGGCAGCTTGCAAATATTATAGTCCTTACAGTTATTGAGGAACTGTAAATATCTCAGCTGCCAAAGAGAGAAAGAACCAGTCATAGGGAGAATAAAGCACATTAGTTGATTTATGCTGTTTATTTGTTACGTAAAAATTCAATATAATGAAAATAATAACAGGGCATATTTTATTTGCTAAGGACTACGCTGGCAATTCCCCAAGGCTCGCAGTTTGGGAGCCCGTCATTTAGTCTGCTTATTTAAGTGTAATCAAAGGGAGTTCATTTGATTAGGGAAACATTTAAGGGGCAAAAAGTAAAGAAATTTGAGAAAAATGTTTATCAGGAAAAGCAAAAAAAGTGTTTAGATTTGATCATGGAGCCAGTAGCTGGCTGAGGAGTAAAAAAAGTGGCTTTGGAATTTCAGTACTGCCTGAGGTCTTAGAATTCGTGAAACGTACTCATTCATATTTCATCACTAGCAGCTAGTGAGAACTCATGTGCTGTTGTATTGATAGCAACAGTTTCAGAGGCCCCAATCTGCTTTACATCAATATTACATAGCGTACCAATCAGAAAACTGTATCACACTGTACACACAATGTAATACAGACTGTGTGAGATGCTTAGGCTAGCTAGGTTGAAAGAGTTCGATTCTGTGTTAATATTATGTGCCTAACCAGAATGTTAATCCCAAAACTCATCAGAAATATACATACACCCCAGTACATCACATGAATCTCATCACTGAGATTTCATAGCTGCTCAAATGAAACAGGAACTCAGCAATCCCAGCAAAAATAAAGATGAACACTGTAAGAATTGAATATCAGACGTATAAATAATGAAACCATTTGTGTAGAAGCCATGGGCATAAATTAAGGGGGGATGGGGGTTATAACCCCCCAATAACCAGAACTGACCAATTCACCCCCCCCCCCCCCCAAATAGTCAAATTGTCATAATGAATGGATGGGGACCTCAACCCCCCCCCCCCAGTAATAAATCGGATATGCAGTATGCAGTGACAATGTGCATTATCATAATACTATAAGGTCAGCTGACAAACAAAACATCCCGAAACATGCTGTCTCCAACATTCCTAAGGTGTACTAAGGATTAGAGTGGGGTGCAGTCAAACCCCATTAGTCCTGAAACTGTTCATACCTACTGCCCATACAAAAACACTGTTTAATAGTGATTTTAAGTTTTATTCCCAGCCGTAATGGAGGTACATTTTCTCCTCAATGACTGCTCACTTATGCTCTAAGGACTTGGATTTTAAGCTCTTCTGTGCGAGAATATTTTAACCACAGAGACTGCACACTCTGTCAGTATTGTGACCGTGACATTAGTCGGCTAGAAGACAATTATGGGAGTGAAATCTTCCCCCCCACAGGCACAAGAAGGAAAGGAAAACATTCCAAAAGCATGTTCTCAGAATGCAGCTTCTTGGCTGGGAAATTGTTTGACCTTGAGCTACTGGACCTGCTTTATTTAGGTCAGTAATTTATCACTGAAACTATTTCTACTGAAGCAAAACGTCAGCGGACATTTTTGTAAAATTTTCAATGTAAGTGAGGTCAACAGCCAACCAGAAGACTTAGAGGAAATATTCTGTTGAGCCTTTGTGCCTCACCACGTTTAACAGAAATAAAAATGCATGGCGTCTATGTGCTACAAGGCAATAGTTTTGGGTAAAGAAAAAGTAGCACTTTTTTTTTTGAATGGTTGTAACATATGACGCTGGACCTCTGAATTGACTTTTGATTGATCTGATACGAGCTTGTCAGCTTCGTGCTAAACCTGACCTAAGCTGGATATATTTGGAGACCCAGGCCTCATGAATCATTACGGGTTTTTTCTAAAGAAAAAAAAAATGAAAATGGAGTTGCAGTAACCATGCCTGCAATCCACAGGAGGCAGCAGAGAGCTGCCTTACTGCTTCAGCCAATGACATTCCAGCACTGTATCGTGGCACTTGGCCTCGCTATGAATGCTGGGAGTGCTCTGTTGTCCAGTCGTCAAAGTCCAGTGTGACGGGCTAATTCCCTCTTATTAAGGCATGAAGCCCGGATGTTCTGAGCTGCACCATTCCACCCAGCTGGCATGGGTCGCTCACCTGTCCACAGCTCCAGCCAATCCCAAATTCTGGATCAGATTAAACCCCTTCTCCATTAGGCTTTTTGATGAGTCAGCTATGCTTTCTTCAGAAGTGTGTTTGAGGCGGGAAGATTTGGGTAGGTGGGGAGCTTATTGATTGAGTACTGTAAGGGTCGGGGGGGGGGCATTATGCAGTACCCCCAAACAGAGCTCTCCAAAGCATGAGGCAGCCAGACTTCTGTCAGTTTTGTGTATAAATCCATTAAAAGGGGGCCTGTTTGGTGGCTAAAAACAAAGCTAGGACCACTGGGCAGGTGCTGGGGTGAAGGTCCTTTCACAGAAGATGCAGACTAAAGTTGTGATCCAATACAGGGAAGAATGCATTGAGATGATCCATAACAATCTTAGATTCTCTCCTTAAATAGGTACATAAAATAGCTGGTTGTGTAAGCAGGCAACTGTATTTTGATAAAAAATAAAATAAAATAAAATAAAAGCATTACCTGTTCATTATACTGCTCACAATACCATCAAATTTAATACAGCAATTATGAATCTTGCTGTAATTTGATCATTCACTGTGGTGTTTTCACCCAGAAGCCAGTAAAGACACATACCAAGGAGAAGGGCACAAATTACACAGCCGTATACATATACTAGTAATTATATATTAGTGATGTTGTGTTTGCTTTCTCATTATGAGCATATCCCCTCCTGGCTTGCTTCAGACCAACCTTCCCCATTATTAAAAGCACAATGGAATCAATACATAAAGGGTAAGAGAAACTTAGGCGAGACATTAAACTATTTGACGTATCAAGGTAAAACTCAGCCCCTACCTTGGTTGTTTTTCTAAGACGGGCTCACCGGTGTTATTAAAATGCAGCTCAGGGGGGATCTTAAGGCGGCGAGGGTCTACAAAGGAGAGAACAGAAAAGACTGCGGTTCTGATGATGGATGTCGATCTGTAGCGAGCTGAGGAATTACAGACTCTGATGTGACTCTCGGGTCTTATTGGCAAATGTCAGCAAACAGCAAATGAATCGGTTCAGCGTTTTCCACATGTGGCAGGAACAGTAAAAGTGGGGTATAACTGTACATTTTTGGCAGGGGCAGACCTAGTTTAGCGGTCTTCGGAGGACAAAAGAAACAGATCTCGGAAGACCTGTTAGTTTCAAACAAAACAATCGACTTGATAATGAGACTGCACTGCGCATATTATTAGTCCAGCAGCAAAATAATGAACTTAAAATCTAAACTCGACTTAAGGTATGCATACCTCTCTGCGACTTTGAAGTGCAATTACACAATTTGCTCCATACAGTGAAAGCAAGACACACAAAGGAAAGTCAATAAAATGGATAATTAAAATGAAAGAAGAGTTAACAATTCATGATCGAATATTCAAACTCTGTTGTGCCGAACCTAAATTAATTTAGTGCTCAGGATCACTTAAACATGCCACTGTCTAGGTGTAATAATAGTGTATCTCATTATTTCAGAACAAAAATCTGTCTCTGGGGCCTTTGGGCAGATAATGATTCAAGGAAAGACTGAGACCAGGAAGCATATGCAGCTTTTGAAGCACATCAATAATAAAGTCATTAGTAAGCAAAGATTAGGAAAAAACATTCCTCTAAAGACAATACAGTCAGTCACTGAAAAGTGGATCGTGCACAGAATCAAGCCCCTAGGTCAAGCTGTTTTACTGTCGGGGAGGGGGGCAATTTGAAAGAACTGCACAGTTCAACAGCTGCGATGAGAGATACAATGTGTTTTGGACAAAATAGCACATGAAAGAAGCTCTTGGTGAAAACAAGCTATTGTGAAGCTTAGAATAAAAAATATGGTGTCAAGGGTTTGGAAGAGGCCCAGCTGAAGATTATCATTAGATGTGGTGCAGGTTCAGCGCAGTGCAGTGCAGCACAGTGCAGTGCAGCGCATTGCAGTGCAGCGCATCTCCCGGACATCAGCATCCCTCCAGCCACTCAGCGCAGTGGTGGCACTGTCCCCAAAGGACGCTTCTCCTCAGCAGGGACTAAGAAACTCATTTTTACATTAAACACAACTGCAAACTGCAGACATTTAGAAGTCTAAGGCATTAAAACAAGCCCCTTAAAAACTTACTTTATAAGGTATTCACTAATGGACTCTCTAAGCACTTATGTAAGTCGCTCTGGCTAAGGGCGTCTGCAAATCGCTGTAAATGTAAATGTAAACTACCTTCTATAGGGTGAGGTGTCCTGAATCTAATTAGCACCCAAATAATGTAAGAGCACTATGTGTGTGTGTCTGAAAATACCCTATGACGGACTGGCATCCCATCCAGGGTGTACCACTATCTAGGTCTTTTATCCTCTGCTGTTTGCAATAGCCCCCCCATTAAGTCAGATCAAAAATAATCTGATAGATTAGATAGATAGATAGATAGATAGATAGATGGTACATAATTACATAATTTACAAATAATGTGCATGTGCTCCTATTCTTTGAGTGATCCTAAGTCCTAATTTAAGTTGGTAGCTGTGACTGAGCTTGATGAATTAACCGCAAGTAGCCGGCCAAAAGTGCGCATTGTGCTTGTCATTCACAAATGCATTACACCTCTAAAATGACTTATTTTCACTCACAAAATGCATTTTGTATACAAAATGAATTAATTTAGTTGACAAAATGCATTATGTGAAAGAAATGGCTTTCATGTAATCAGATTCATTCAGCCTTCTGTCCACGAAGCGCAAGGTGCTGATATTGATTCTGTGCACAGAATGAAACATTCCTTTTGATTTCTGCACACGAAAGAAAGTGACGTCTTCATGTCTTCAAGGACAAAATGTAACTATTTTTCTGTGGACAAAATGCTGCAAGGCGTTATTTGATTGTGTCAATAAATATTGCTTTTTGTAGCACAAAATGTATTTTGTGTACAAAAATGAGCACTTGACACTTGGTGCCCCATACAAAGGTGACTGCTAAAAAACTTTTAAGGAAAAAAATAACCTTCATATCTTTAATTTATGCCATCTGGAGGGTCGACTACATAATGGAAACACTGCATGTAAAAGACAAGGAAAAAGCTGACTTTGAAGTCACTAAATCCCAATTGCAAAGGCAGCGACGCAGGTGAGTCACATTCAGGTGTATTCCAATTAGCAGTGTGTGTCAGCTACAGAGCGGCACTGAGTCTCCAGCGGGATGTGAGTCAGCAAACGGTGTCAGAATTGCAGAGCCATGTGTGACTAAAACTTCCAAACGATTTCATGTGGCAGGAGGAAAAATCGCCGTGCATTGTGACAACACTCACAACAACTCAGAGGAACACCGGTCACTGACAAGAGTGGAGGAAGAAAAACAAACTCAGAAATGCCCACAGGACTGAATCGACATTCCTGTGAAATTCCCATCTGGAGACCGTGAAAAATATCTGAAGACCACGAGCTTCACACAGCATGTATTTGTGGGACTACTGCCCTAATGAAAACGCTTATGCTCAAGGTCGATATTCAAGGGCGCGACGAAGCACAAAACCTGCACTGTGGATCAATAAGAAAATGACATCATCTGATGCGTTATTTTCTATTCACTTCTTTCTACAAACAGACAGGTTCTCATTTGGAGAAAGTCAAATGCTTCCTTCCACCTGGAAGGCCTGCGGCCAGTGGTGGATGGGGTCGGGCAACCGTTCTGCATGGTCTGACCCCCTGCGTCATACAATGGCAAGAGAAAATGAAGCCATTTTACAGGACCAGGGACAGCAGGCCCGAACAACACAGAACCTTCTTCCCACAAAGATCCACAAGAAGACCCACAAGAATTATCCGGCAACACGCTACACATGACTGCCCTTATTAATTACTTAAAATTCTAACATGCATTTGTCATATTTTCACAAAGCGGGAGAAGATGGGAACAGTCTGAATAAGACATCTGGCATGACACGGAGACGAGGCTGAAACACATGAGAGCCTAAAACTCTGTTATACTTATTGCACCTGCAACAGCACATGCTTATCTGGTACCAGCTGGAGGAGGAACATTGCTTGGATTTACTTTTAATGTGCCTGTTTAACAGACACCAGGATTAACTAAGAAAGCAAACTTTCTTTGCCACAGAGGCTAGAGTATCATAGTACTCAGTTTAATTGCTGATAAATGCTTAGTTCTGCCGGCCTCATTGATGATGAATAGGCCACCTCTCACCCTCACTAATGAGAAATATATATATACTAATAAAATATATGTATTTTATATTACAGGTCATTCCAGTAGTCTGTAGAAATGATATAGCGCTTAACATTGAGGTAAACGGAGGTCTGGGTTTCTACCAAACACATTACTTAGAAACATGAAAATGCTCCTAATGGCCATGCACAGCATCAACAATACAGCAGAATATACAACAAATATATTTATAATATTCCATCCAAAACAAAGCAGGAGAGGGAGGGGCCTCCCGCACACACCCTTACTGAGGTATGATCCACTAAGCTTCAGTAAAATTAAGTGGCCCATGCACATATTTCCTTGAATCGAATTATGCAAATTATGCAAAGTCACCTGACGCGAGCTACATTGACATGCAAAGCTTGCCGGCGACAGGAGTGGCCTTGTGAGCTTTAGGTGATGACATGGACTTCAGAGCCGCTGAGGATGAGAGCAGCAAAGAGATGTGTTCACAGGCTTTCTTCGTGGTCAGGAAATGGTACGCTTAGCTTGCTATCTAACCACTCAAAGATGTCTACCCAACAGATCATCTCTACAACCTCCATATTCAGAAGCAGCAGCAGCAGAAATTCATGGCACCGTCAACAGATTGTTAGACTCCATTATGCCCATTATGACATAGCCCATTATGAATGTATGGTATGCTTACATTACATTCAGCAGCCTCACGGATACAACTTTATGGGGCCGAGGACCTGCACTATGGTCATATGCACAGTGCCTTAACCACTCTTGTTCAGAAAGTGAACTTTATGCTGTAATACGGTTGGTTTTCACAGCTGAAAAAATTCCCTCCAGCGTTAGATTAATGTGGCCCCCGCTCCCCGAGTTCCAAAGTTAACACTGAATTTCGGATGGGATTTTACGAGCCTGCGCGATTCCAAATGCAGTATAAATGGCAGGACGAGGTGAAAAAGGCACCGTGTAACATGAAACGGCGCCGTGTTATTAGCACCCAGAGAAACCATCAATGTTGCTGCCTTAACTTTTTAATGAGGTCCTTTTTTGGGCAGGAAAATGAAAAGACAAATTGCACGCATAGCAACGGAAGGCTAGCATAATTTATCCCACAGGCCACGTGCACAATATGCCTGCTGTCTCCAGTGGTCCACAGCGGCTTCCACTGCATTGTCATGGAGGCCTTCCAACACTGAATAGGGAATAGCTCAACCTAATATAACATTGCCCACATTCTGCAATGAGCGTTCATTAGGTCCAATCAATGCCCACACAGAGCAGGACTCCAAATCCCTGTCCATTTAAGCTGGGATCCCAATATGTACAGAATTTAGCCTGTTATTTTAACAATTCAGAGTTATAATTAATAATTTGGTTTGTTAAAAATGCCTCTCTTGTACTCATCATTAATAAATGACTTTGAAGTAGAAAAAAAGGTGGGAGAGCTTAGGTGTGGGACGGGGGGTATGAGAGGAGGTATTTGCAGCAGGTTTCATCAGTAAGGTAGTCAGTTTTACTGTTAAACGTGCTTCTCACTGGTGATTACCTTGGATTGAACATGATTCGCCAGTTAGGGGAGGGGAGGGAGGGTCTATTCAAAATGACAGCTGCTTCATCCAGTTACTGTTGACGTGTGTGGAAGCAATTTCAGGAGGTCCAGCATGGCGATTAAAATCCCAGTGGGTTACCTTTCGGGTGCTACAGTCTTTGGGTTCATAGGTAGATGGCCATTTGGCAGGATAGTGGGCCCCCGTCAGAAGTTGGCCCTGTGGACCGACACCGGCATATGAGTATGTCTCACATGCCCCCAAGGCAACTTGTGTTGGTTCTACTATACAGCAAGTGGGGTGCACACAGCTTTATAAACATGAATAATGGATATTGCCTTGGTGATTGTCAGTAGTGTAATTCAATTCTGTGCTTTCAGTTCGGATGTTTCTGTGAATGGGAAATCTGGCCCAGATTAAATAATTTTAGTGGGGTTAGGCATTCCATCCTTCCACCCTCTTACACTTGTTGTGATACTGCTGGACCCAACCAGCTGGATACAACACCAGAAGCACGGCCAGTTCTTCAAGCCTTGGTTTATTTACAAGATTTCAACATATAAAACTGAGTCACATTTTAATTGTAAGCTCCATATTGAAAAGCCAATAGCTCTTAAGGATTTGCATATTTAAGAAGGCTTTTTTTCTTGAAATGCTACAATAAACACCCTTGTGCGTATTCCACGTCGAGAAGACTACTATTCACACAAAGTGGGAGTGCCACCTGGTGGCCCAGTCTAGATGCACAGCATGGCTTATTCTGAAGGTGTAGGGTGAAAGGGAAGCCCCCAAAAGTGGAAAGAGCTCCCACAGTATGCAATTCAGGGCCGGATCAGGCCTTTCTACCCAAATGCATTTGAACACTTCACCCATTAGCCTGACTGATTGGTCCTGAGTGGTCCCCGTTTCTCTGTGCTATTCCCGTGAACATTTAACACAGCAATCGAGCCAGGCTGAATATTCAAGAAAAGCTGTGGGAATCCATAGGCACATCTGCCCTATTACTCTTTTAAATAATATGACAAATCAGACTTTAAATGCCTGTAAGGTGTATGAAATAAGAACCATCATAATCAATCCTAAATGAAAGAATATACAGGATGCGTCTTTGACGGTGCCATGAGGAGTGTTAGAGGATCTGGATCCTCTTTGATGATCTTTTCAGCTACACCAGCTGTGTCCTTTGCTACCAACTTCAGAGGGGCACGGCGACATGGAGCAGAAACTAGTGCAGTAATTACAGGCATATCATCGCAGTTCCCTCGCAGGAAAGAGGCTCTAATAGGCTGTGATCTCCAACCCCGACTGGCAGGGCACTTGTGCATGCACATGCACACACACACACACATACCATGTATACCTATCTTAATGGGGACACTCAATTCATTCCTATGGGCATAACCCTGATCCCAAGTATGACACCCTTAACCCCTACCCAGCCCTAA
>JAODKN010000008.1:11612163-11631742 GCA_026774425.1 Petrocephalus zakoni | reverse complement strand
TGCTGGTCTGGTGGCGTGTCACTGCTGTAGGCATGAGCTGACTGCGGGGGCCCTCAGTATGAACTAGCCTTAAGGTGTGAGGGACAAGGGTGCATCACAAAGTTTAAACCACTGAACGGCTTCCCTGATAATATTAAATGTGAAATGAAGTGCATTCAACCCTTTTTTAATAGAGAGGAGAAATTTAAATACAGATAATCGGTAGGTCTTTGGAGATTTAATTAGTAAATATGTAGAGAGGCCGTGGTTAAGGCCTTCTAGTCAGGCTGAGGAGCATTTCTGCACACTTGCCGAGAAGGTCCCAAACCCGTTTGTATTCGCTCATCCACAGTCCTTTAATTACTGGCCTATCAACACCTTGTAAAACCCTAATTGGAAACAGCTGTCTGCTTGTTTCAACCCCCACCCCTCCCTGCGCCTTTTAAAAAATTTGCAGCATGACAAATCTGACATTTACTAATGGATCTGTGTGTCTGCAATAAACTGTCTGAGAATGATCTGGTTCAAATTACCCTCTACTGTCTATGCCAAATGGACGGCAGGGCCTGCGCAGGGCTGGAAGCCAGTCAGAGGCCCACTGCAACTCAGATTCATTTATCCATTACAATAACATTTTAGTCCTTAAGCTGGATAGATAGATCTGTGTTTGTGTACACACACTTAGACATGCTTCCTTCTCTCTCCCAGAATTCTCTGCGACATTTGCATGAATTAACCATTGCGGCAAACCAACCTCCATTTCCATAAGAGGAAGAGACAATGTTTAATGTCTGTGGCTGTTTCAGGTTTCAGGCAACAACCTTGCAATGTGATAATATCTCTAGTAAAAATGCATCCGCAGTACATACATGATGAATCCAAATAATTAAAAAAAATCCCGTTTAATAAACAAAAGTATGTGTTATTTGTGTTATATGTTTCTGTTCCAGTATGAATTATATTTCAGTATCACCCAATTTGCTCATGAGAACTGCTTTTGTGATATTTTACTAGATCAAGTCTTATGTAAAATATGTTGCACACTTCACAGTGACAGTATTCATCAGATTTCCGAGATGAAAAAATATTGTACAGCTGAAAAAATGAGTGTATGACTCAGCAGTGACCTGTAAAATGTCCACATGCAATGTCTTTACTCACACTTCAAAAATCACTAAACAAAAATCTACTCAACCAGCAAGGCTCCCCTTTCTCGGCCCTGCGCTGGTACCGGCGATTAAATGGCTTTCAGACAGCGTGTCCCCATGAGGCCGACCTGAAGCGTGCTCATGCCTTTTGTCATACAGAGGCAGGACAGCCAGCCATTTTGACACAGTACTTGTTTTGAGAAATGCCTGTCTCCAGTACTACACTATTGTGGGGGAAATAAATAAATAAATAATATAAATAGCACTAGCAGCAGATGTTGTGCTCTCAAACACCCCCATGGGGAATCAGAGAACCCCAAAGTATTTTCATGCTATCAACACTTCAATGATCCTGGAAGCCAAAGGCCTCCCAACCGACTCTTACATGTCAAAGCACAATCATTACCTCACATTTTAAAGCACAGCTTCCCCTGGAACAAAGACAATCTGTGCTGGACTTAAAAATGGACACATTCTGTCATTTCTTCCCATCATGAATAACACAGGCAGCGATTCTGATCGCATTTTAGTTGGTTTTTGATGGCTCTAATCTGTTTCTGTGAGCACAAACATCACTCAACGCAGATGACGGCTTTAGATTACTGTAGGTCACTGCTGGGCTCCGGGTAGCTCGCGAAACAGCATAATTTATGTCACTGTATTTATATGCAAATCAATCTGTATGTTGCTTGGTTACTGCAAACATTTTGCAAATACACCAGAAGAGTGGTATATTGACTCTTACAGTTCAAAAAACAGGGAAATGGCCTAAGTTTCCATCCAAGGGCTGAGAATTTGAATAGAGATATAACAACTGCAAAGTATAAATGTATCCACAATAACACTCCTGATTGTACTGGATGCATTAGCCGAATGTCAACATACCATGTTTTATTTTTCACTGCAGAAAATTCGCACTGTGATTTGCGGAACCATGCCTACATAAAATTGGGAGCCATTCCTCACATGCGATATCTAGTCACTATGGTGAGGTTTCCCCTCCTGGAAAGTGTCACTCCCCAGGTGTTTCTACCTGGAGAGGCCAGCCAGTGTAAGCTAGTGACCAATCCAGCTAAGATCCATTATTAATCAATCTCAGTTAAATCGTAAATGTATGTGTGTGTGTGTGTGTGTGTATGTGTGAGTGTGCATATATGTGTATGTATCATGTGTGAGTATGCGTATATGTGTGTGTGTGTATGTGTGAGTATGCGTATATGTATATGTGTGTATGTGTGTGTGTGTGTGTGTGTGTGTGTATGAGTGTGAGTGTGCGTATATGTGCATGTGTGTGTGTATAAGTGTATGTATGTGTGTGTATATATATTTGATGTTTGATAACTTTAGCAAGACGATGTAAAATGTAAATTATTTGTGTCTGTGTATATATACACACATAAATTACATTTTACATCGTCTTGCTAAAGTGCTTTGATAGAGCCAAACAGGAAAATATTACACCCATACATTGCAATATCATGCAAGCCGACCCATTCTAAGCAGTGCCAAAAAACGTCATCGAATAAATAACTCCAACACCTAAAATAAACGTCAGGTCGGCACGGTGGACTCTCTCTCTTCCCCGGCACGTCTAGAAACACAAGACTAAAGAGATAATTCCCCACATCTGCGATGGATCAATCACATGACAATGACATTATTTACTTCCAGTGAACCCACAAACGTCTAGCTTCAAGAAGAAGCTGAAGGCCCCCCCCACCCCCCGGTCGGGCTATTTAAAAAGGCAGAGTGACTTTGTGTTGGCACGCATAAATCAGAAAGCTTTTCGGGCTCTGGCAAAATGCAATTTACATTAACTGCTCATTGTATCTTAACTGATTGCAAGCCGGGATAGCTGGCGGTATTCAGCCCAAAAGCTTTCCATCTAATTAAGACCCTGAAGGGGCTCTAAAATGACCATTAGAAACCACTCGTCATTCCAGTGCAAAATATCCCACAACCCACTTTAAAAGGATTTTTAAAAGAAACCTTATAAAATGTAGATTGCCAATTTAACAGCCCAGTCAATGTGATTCTATCAGAGTTTTTTTTTAAAAAGGGCATTATAACTAATAAATCCAGAAATAAAACTAACATTTTTCAGAAAGTCTATGCAGTGTTATTTTCCCGAATATCATCTGTGCAATATCCTAAGACGAGGCTTTGGCTATGTGACTCAGAGATGAAAATAGCCTTTGTGCTCTAACACGTAAGACTTAGAAAAAAAAAAACTCCCACCAGTACTTGGGTTAACAGATAAGAGATAAATCACAAGACCTCCTGCAACATGAACAAGGACTTGAAGATCTTCTCACAAGATCTTGAAGACCTTCTCACATTTACATCTCAAATGCTGATTACCCTCGACGGCTTTCGTTTGGACACCTAAATTAAATGAACTAATCTAGTCACTGTTGTGGATCGTCTATGTCCATGTGAAAATACGTCTCCCGGCACTTGAGTTCACGGCCGTCTTATTAATCCCCTTTTTGTCTTGCTGCCTTCCCTACTGAGTGTTACGTAACTATATTATAATTCCCAACACCTCATTCTAGGAACACGGTCACAGGTCACCTTCACAGGACTGTACTACACATCGGTAGCGTACCCAGCTCCTTAGAAGCTCCACTAGCCCTGATTTCTAATGTCACATGACCATGGGCAGATAGCCACTTGCTCAAATTCCCATGAAGCATTAGCCTGAAGCCATTTGGTGCACCCTGGGATACAGGAGGACTTCTCATACAATATATTTAACTAGCCGGCATTCCAGCTTAAATGGAAATATATACCACAGGAACAGCCCTGCACTTTGCTTTTCCAGCCCAGAGTAATAATCTTTAATATATACTCACTTTTTATAGCAAACACGGTATTTCTCACATTCTGCTCAACTACTTTCACAATAGGATAAAATGGTATTTTGAAGGTCACTTTGTCACTCTGACTGAATGAATGACATTTAAAATACATTCACCCATTCTTTCTTTGTGCTTTGAAAAGACTTTCTATTGGCGGGTGCAAGAAGAAATACACCTTAGTGGTAAGAGCCCCTCCGCTCTGACCCGTCTGATTATGCAGATTAGTCATTTTGCATCTGCAACAACTGAGGCCTAACAATGATTAACCTTAGCCTCTGTTAGGGCCCTAAATACACGAGCAGTCAGTGAAAACATCACCAGTCCAAAACCCGACACACTCTCCAAAACTGGAATTTTGGCTGGAATTTTAACCCAGGCATCAAAATGGCCGCCACATCATCTTCCTTAATGCACCGTTTAACCCAAAGCCCTCCAATCCCAAACAATCTCCCTTTCCTGGAATCCAGATTCATAAACGTTGTTACTCAGAGGATGAAGGTTTAATACACATTCTCAAGACCCATTTACTGAGTGCTGAGGTCTTCTAAAGATATCTGCAAAATGCATGTCAGTTCTACTAAGACTGTTTAGAATAGATATGACTTATTTGTGTAATTATATAATGTGTTTTTAAATCGACTTCAGTGTAAAACAAGTATTATCAGAGACGTCATCTCATTGAAATTCAATATTGTATTCTGAATGCTTAAATTACAGTGGACTATACAAAATGAATATGTTTTGTATTTCTGTTGAAAGTGACATTCTTTTTTAATCAGAATAACCTTCAGCTCAATAACTATATTCTGAAGCCACTCCTTATAAAGCAGACAGCAGGTAGACATGCAAATATTGGAAGACTGGGGTGAAAATGAATTATTGACTTGAGTGTAACTGAAACAAACACTGCCGGTCTGTTTGTGCGCGCCACACGTAAACGCTGGCCTCACTCCTGCCCAGGAGGACACAGCTGTTAAACATTGTTGACAGACTTTTCTTTTAGCTCCTTAATAGACAAAGAAACAAAAGCCTAACCAATGAGACTGGCGCCATGTATATAATCATGTATATAATCTCCAACGTGCAACATAACCACCACGTTTGATGTGTGAGTCAGAGCACCGGCGATGGCTGCCAGTCTCCATGCTCTGCTTGATAGACGCCTTTAGAAATACAGATAGGTACAGATCAACACTAAAAGCAGAGAAATACAGTCTGGCTCTGGAAGATACTTGATCTCTTGGGAAGCTTCCTTTCTCTGTCAGGAACCACGCCACGTTAAGGTACAGCATTGTATCTCTTTCCATTTGTGGTCAAACATCTGGATGCGAGCTGCCACATCAGAGGCCTGTGGCCCCACAGAGGCTCGTCGACATGACAATCAATTATTTGACATTGAATTAATGAGATTTCAGATCTAACTCTCATTCTGGCTGCTTCCGTCGCTTTAAGAAGGCACGTACTGCCAAAACGTGCCTCGGCTGATGGATGGAAAGCAGTGACAAACTATGGTACCCTGAAAAATTTTCTTTAAAGAAACCTTACAAACCGTTCACTAACCCCAGTTTTTCCAGTAAAGGTTATTTTCTTCCTTGATTATCTCTTTGCATGACTGAATAGAGGTAAATATATTCACTCTGAGACCTTAATTTAAGAAGGGAACGTAGAACTTTCAAAGTCGCTGTGTTGAACAGTGATAAGAAATATTTATCTAAGCACACATTTAAGAAATGTGTGTTCACAGGAAAGACACCAGGGGAATACTGTCACTAACACTTTCCCTTGTGCCTTCTTTGAAAGCTTCTCAATGCGAGTTAGATTCCTCTGTCAGTTTTCGGCACTGACAAGACTGACTAATCAATGACATTCTGGAGAAATGTCTCTTGCATATTTAAAATGTCAAAAAAATACAAAATGACTTTCAGTCTTGGGCTCGGCTCTCGATTAGGGTTCAAACTCGAGCTAAATTCTGGTTTCAAGCCAGGGTTATAGTCCCGGGCTGTAACACTGTAAGCCTTAAAGCTGATGGAAGGGAAGTTGTTGGGTTTGACACTGAATGAATCCAAAATGGAAAGAAAGCTATCAGGACAGCCATGTCACAGCCAGAGCCTAGGACACCCACGATAGGAGTCATGACATAATCCGATTAACCGTCCATGAAATGAGACCACCACACCTGACCAAAAGTAGCACGCACTTCCCCTATATATCAGTTGGCACCTTTGAACAGAATTGTCTTGTTTAGTATCTCCAGATAATGTCGATCTTTGTGCCTAACTTGCTTTAAAGGTGGCAGCTAAAATTGGCTATTCCATTGCCATTATAACATCAATGTTCCGTTTAACCTAAATGTAACCGGAAAGATAATTTGCATTCATGCCTGCATATTAATTAACTGATAATGAGATGATAAGGAATATTTTCTCTCCACAGGTATAGACCCACTAATCAATTGTGAGTGAAATAGGGTGCAAAATTAAGTCTTTCTTTATCAAGAATTTGAAATCAAAAAGCTATTTAGCACTACAATTTCCAACAAAGTGGTTTTCATTTATCTTGTCTCACACATTATTCCATTTGGACGTTTTAAAACACTTTTCATTTGTGTAATGGTAATATTTCCTGTAATTTCCCACTGCCTGTGTGATAGGTAATTGTGATATGGCTTTGTGGGATAGCTGGTTCCCTCTAGCTATATTCATTTGGTGGTAATAAACTTAAAATATATACTTCAGATGAGATGTTTTCAACAAATGGAATATAAAAAAAATCCATTCTTGCTTGCGGCGCACTTCTGCCCCCTGGTGGAGCAGAAGAAAACGTCAGGTGACGCTTTGCAACGTGTTAATAACGTTCAATTTCTTGTACCATGTATAACAGCTGTCAACTAAAACTGTAATTCGGATTAACCGGATAAAACCACCAATCTCCATTTGTTGGGGAGCAGTTTTACACAGATTCGCATGGAATTTTATGAGGCTGCTCCGTTGTAACTCATTCCAGGCCCGTACCGGGTTGCATTCTCGTTTCTCGTAAGTGACCATTACGGTTACGTTCATTTTATGTTTTGTGATTTCTGAATGTATTACTATATGGTTCTGCGTTTGGAGAAAATCAGTTCTATTTTTAAATGTAAAATACCCGCAAAATTTATCATAAAATACATGTGCAATCCACTGAAACAAGTAAAACATCTGACTATGAAGAATATGTCGTGCATGATGCTGGGATGCTCGTTTGAACCTCAGATGTAAGTACCGTCGTTTATTTGGGCAAATAAAATCGTAAAACTAAAACCTTGTACGTGTGATAAACGGCTGATGTATGCACACTGCATTGTTTGTACTGTGTTTTCGTATTAACAGCACAGCTTGTTTCTGAATACAGTGTTTGTCACAGCGACATAATTATAATGTCCAACCGAAATGAATAAATGCAAAGGCGGAGCTGAATTTGCTGTAGGGAATGATGTTGTACTTACGAATATCTCACAGTACTCACCGTGTCATTTACCGTGATCACCTTGAGGGGTACATACACTCTACATAAAGCAACCATGCTTGTGCAAGTAACGCTAGAAGGTGTTTAGATAATATATTAATTTCAAAACTGTGCAATCAGTACACGGGGCCGCCGACGATTGCACTGCAGCTCCCATGATCCTCTGCGTTCGTGCCAGGTAATGCGGTAGGTGCGCCATCTGGCGGACAGAGGCATCAACTGGCTGATGCCGGCGTGATTTGTATCGTACAGGTCCAAAACAGAGAGTATAAATAATAATAATAATGAAAACCTTCATGTGCATCCTTATGACCTATGCAGCTTGGCATAGTCTTCAGATACCCTCCCCACATGCTCTGTATGAGTGGTTATATGACAGATAGATGGAAATACAGGGTGTCTATAAAGTCTCCTTACAAATTCAAAAATGTATTACAAAGGAAATTGATGAGATACCTTCATCAGATTTGTTCTATGTACTCAGTGGTTATCAAAGTTTTTAATCACATGGCATTAATTTGTGTACTTCAGATGCCCTGTTGATGAATGAGATACTGTTAAATGACCCCCCCCCCATTTCTCTTCAACAAGACATCAATTATTGAAAATGTTTACCTTGACCTTTTGACTGAATACGTAGCACCACAACCACATGACCTTCAACCAACCATCATTTTCCAGCAAGATGGTGCAGCACCACATTGGGGACTGTATGCTCCTGGGTTCCTAAATGAAACACTTCCAGACCGGTGGATTGGAAGGAGTGTCCCAATTCCCTGGCCACCTCCTTCACCAGATATCACTCGCCGCGACTTCTTTGGGGTTATGTTAAAGATATGGTGTATGGAACAAAGGTGTGGGACATCACCAATCTAAAGGATCACTGATGCCGTTACCACCATCGATGAGGGTCTGCTGCAGCTAACCTGGGAAGAAGCCGAGTACCGTCTCCATGGGCTTCCTGCGACTAATGGGGCCCATATACAGGCATATTAAATGAGGCTAAAAGACTTAAATATATACGTTTCATTTTGTAATAATTTCCACATATCTGTCTTTTCATTTGCATTTGTGATACATTTTTGAAATTGTAAAGTGACTTTATGGACACCCTGTAGTAATATACACTGTGATGTCGGTCAGGATAAGCCAAGTGGTTGGATAAAATTATACATACATACATACATATGTACACATACACACACACACACATATATAAACATAAAAAAAACATTATATAAGGCACCTCAGCTGAAACAGGACGTGTGATTTTCATGACTAATTAAAAGCAGGTCTGTTACTGTTAGGTGTGCAGTATTTAACTGTATGTTTAAAAACCAAAAACCAAAATGTTTGTAATTTTTTTTAATTGTCGGAGGGCTGACACAGCTGAACAGAAATGTTATGCATCAGATAGCTTGTGTATTAAGTTAAGGAGGCAGGACAAAAGCAAAATCCAACAGAAATCAACGGAAAGGCACTTTGGGATGACGCCGCACACTAAAATCCATCTTATTTACACATATGTACAGTTCTGAGGGAGTCTGCTGGTCACAGGAAGCAGACAGAGGCATTACATGATGGATACCGTGCTAAAGGGGTAACAGACATCTAAGGGAAGGTATCTAAAATGGAGATTGTTAGAAAAAATAGCATGTGGTAATAAAACTATTTGATATAAATCAGTCAAAGTCTACAAGGTAATCGCCTAAAATCTGTTCTCTATAACATCTTTTTCTCTAAAAAAAAAAAATGATGAGATTCCACACTAAAACACCCTGTTTAGTACTCTATAACAGGGTAGCCAATCCCAAACTGGGAAAAAACTGTGCTTTTATTTAGGAATTGTTTCCCTGCTGTAAGTCTGACCTGCCCCCCCCCCCCCCCACACACACACACACACACACAGCCCAGACTACCTTATTCACAGAGCAACGTCTGAAAGACATCAATCCTACATCTACGTCAAACACTGCAAATTCTGACCACCCATAAACTTTGACTCCAGCTGTGATGCCGGAGTTGCTGGTATGATTGTGGCATTCTGCCCTTAGCCCCTGATCCCGGATCAGATTCAGATATCCCCTCATGATAGATGAGATGGCTGCAGAGTGGGAGGACGGCTGATCTGAGGTAAGCCTCAGCGGGAGCCGCGGTCGTTGGCCACATCCTGCAGCCGGCGTAACAGGGCCGTCTGGTTCTCCTGGCACAGCCGCTTGGCAGGCGAGAGCCCCCCCCCATCTTCCAGTGCCATGCTACGCTTCTTGGTGGGTGTCTCTCCAGTCTTGATCATGCTGTTGATCTCACGCAGCCGCTGTAGTTTGGGGGGGGGGGGCTTAGTTACCATAGCAACTACATTTCTATGTACTGAACAGCTCAATCAGTTGTTTGCATGGAAACAAGATCTTCAACCCCGGGAACATGACGAGGACTTGTGTCTCATTGACACGAAAGCCGCAGGAATCATGACACTGCACAAGAGGCATCCTGGCCGTCTGCCTCCAAACCTTTGTAAACATTGACTTATGTGGCTATTTGAAGTTAGATGATATTCTCTACACACTGTGCAGGTGACAGCAAGCTAAGTAGCATTTGTGTCTCTAGTGTAAAAGTGTCGCTCTGAATGTTTGTGGATATTTACCAGCTGATACAAGTATCTGCATTTAAGAACATATGTATTTATTACAATGACATGACAAGCCCTGGAACAGCATCTATAAGTATGAGAACAATTCCATGACATTTGAAAAAAACATATTAGACACATATGGGGACATGAGGGTGACATAAAAGGGAATATTCCCTGCACATGGTTTGTGCCGTGTGTGTGTGTGTGTGTGTGTGTGGTGTGTATGTGCCAGAGGGAGGAACCGCAGGAACGCAGCCCGCCAGCCCACACTACAGACACGGCCCGCTCACCTTGGACGGGCTGGTGCTGACGAAGTAGGAGATCTTGTCTCGGGGGGACAGGGGACTGTCGTTCTTGTGGGGGGAGATGTAGATGGAGTAATTATGGGACAGGAGCACACGGCGCGGGGACCCCGTCCTCAGGGAGGGGAACGGGGACAGAGGTGGAGCCTCCGCCTGTCAAGGAAGCACAGAGCAGCCTGATCAGGATGGAGTGTGTCAGCACCACGCAGCCGCCCCACACCACTAGGGGGCACTGGTCTACTTTAGCCGCAGCCCCCCACCACACTCACCCCTTGCCCGTGAGAAAAGGCCCCGGGTGTGACTCTCCCCCTGCCCGTGAGAAAAGGCCCCTGGTGTGACTCACCCCTTGCCTGTGAGAAAAGGCCCCGGGTGTGACTCACCCCTTGCCTGTGACTCACCCCCTGTGTGGCCCACGAGCCACCGGAGTAACGCAATGCAAAATTGCGCATCTGTTTGACGTAGACTCTGTTGTAGAAGCTGATGAGATCACCATGCTCCTCTTCCTCCTGAGCCCTTGTGGGGGCACCAGTGAGACGTGCTGGTGTTGCAGGGGTGCTCTCAGGCCGGGGGATGGGCAGCGTGCTGCTGGAACGCATGGGCACTGGGCTGCCATCTGCAGACAGTAACACAGACCTCAGACAGGCAGGCAGGCAGACAGGCAGGCTCAAAGATAGTAATAAGGACACCTGATAGACAGGCAGACAGACAGGCAGGCAGGCAGACAGGCAGGCTCAAAGACAGTAATAAGGACACCTGATAGACAGGCAGACAGACAGGCAGGCAGGCAGGCTCAAAGATAGTAATAAGGACACCTGATAGACAGGTAGACAGACAGGCAGGCTCAAAGACAGTAATAAGGACACCTGATAGATGGGCAGACAGACAGGCAGGCAGGCAGACAGGCAGGCTCAAAGACAGTAATAAGGACACCTGATAGATGGGCAGACAGACAGGCAGGCAGGCAGACAGGCAGGCTCAAAGACAGTAATAAGGACACCTGACAGACAGACATGCAGGCAGGCAGAGAGACAACCAGACTGACAGGCAGGCAGGCAGATAGGCAGAGAGACAGTAAAAAGGACACCTGACAGGCAGAGAGACAGGCAGGCGTTAGGTACCTAATGTGTGTGTGTGGTTAGAGCAGCTTTCTTACTGCGTTCAGGTGCACTCTCACCTGGAGACGTTTGATGGACATCGTGGTCACTGCTCCCCGAGTGACTCCTACCCCTTCCTGAGATCAGGACACTTCTGTACACCTGGGGGGGGGGGTGAAATGGTGTCACTCAGACCCAGCACTGTCATGTCGTACCTCACGAGCCTGCCAGGCGGAACGGGACGCGTGGCTGGGCTGATCGCTTTGACAGAGGCGGCCCCCGTAAGCACGGCGCGCCGTCACAGGGACGGCGGGCCCCAGTCCATCAGCATCCCCTCTTACTTACACTGCTGCTGGCCTGCGGCTGCGTCCTGTAGCACTTCATTATGTTCTGGAAGGACTTGTCCTCTTTGGTCACCTGTCCAATGGGCACAGTAGCGGTTACCATGGTGACAGCGGCGGGCGTTAACCAAGCAGCAGCTAGGTGACAGGAGTCACTCAGCTCATAGGGACACCCTGGTACCCTGCGTGACAGGAGTCACTCAGCTCATAGCACACTGTCTAAAAACCAGATGCTGTGCCACTGGTCAAATTAATTAGGAAATGAATTAGGTAGATTTCTTACTGAAATTTCTATAAAGGAACAACTATAGCAGCCTACAGATGAAATAATTAAAAGACTCATCGGTAGCTTTCAAGATATGTAAGCATGTAGTTATAATCTGTTCCTTACTAGAACTACTATAAATAACAATGACCGTATATGTGTGCGAAGCAAATAACTATCAAGTGTATTGATGTTCTAACTATGAACATTCCATAAACCCATAATAATTACTAAGAACTATTTTAGATAACCTTATTACGTGGTCCGACTGTGGCTCCCCAAGGACCAGATTGGGAAACACTGGTTTAGAATGCTGGACGTTAAATGATGCAGGGAGTAGCGGAGGGGCCCCGAGTGCGCAGGAGGTGTGACCTTGGCTGTGATGTAGACGGCACACATGAGAAGCTGATCCAGGTGGCGGTCCAGCATGAGCTCGGGGCAGTGCACCAGCGAGTACTCGAAGCAGGTCCAGATCTTCCGGCGCTGCTCGGCCGAGATATCCAGCTTGACGCACAGGTGGCGGAGGCGCACGCTGGCCAGGTGGTACACCTGAGAGAGGAAGGGGCGGGGCCAGCACTGTCAGTTTTTATGAGGAGGGTGTGATTAGTGCAAAAGGTCAAGGGTCACAGGTGAAGCACCCAGCGCATACTCAGGCAGCTACACTTCTCACGGCAAGTTCACGATTGCGCAACTGTTAGTACGACTCCGCTGACGTCCATCCATCCAAACATCCATCCACCCATCCATCCTACGGAGGGTCGTGGGAGGCCGGGAGCCTATCGCAGGCAGCACAGGGCACGAGACAGAGGTTCACCCTGCACAGGATGCCAGTCCATCACAGGGTACATGCACACAGTCACACAGTAAGGGCAATCGGGAGACACCACTCTGACTAAGAAGTTCTGTCATTAGGCTACAGAAGGAAACCAAGGCAGCAGGAGGCAACCCAAAGAAGACAGGGAGAAGGTGCCTGCTGCATAGACACAGGGCAGAGGGGTCATGGAGACCCCCTCCTACTAAGCCAACCTGTCACCCCAATATATAGATCAGTGTTTCTCAACCCAATCCTCAGGGGTCCCCAGAAAGGCCACATTGTTTCTCCCTCCCAGCAAAAACATGCACTGTCTGGGGGTCCGGGAGGGCCCGGTTGGGAAACACTGGTATAGAATGATGTAAGCACATGACCTCTGTGACCTCTGACCTCTGCTGCGCACACACGTGGCCTACGGCACGATATCAGGGGCTGCCTATACCTTGCGGAAGAAGAGCGAGAGGGAGCCGGTCTTGGGGGGCTTGCTGGTGCCGGGACTCTGAGGCTCCGCCTTCTTGGCTTGCTGTGCGGCCGAGGGGCTGCCCTGGGCGGGGGCCGGGGGGGCGACGGCGGCGATATGCTGCGTGGTTAGGGGCTGCAGGGTGGCCCCGCCCTGCCCGCTCACGCTCACCTGCACGGGGATGAATGTGATCCCCCCATTCTCATTGGCGATGCCTGGAGAAGGGGGCAGCGCACAGGGGGCCGTTACAGAGACTTAAACGGAGCATAAAAACCGCCCTGCAGAATAACCGCAATATTCAGCCGAATACAGCTCGGTGCCCGTGACCAGAAGGTGACCAGTTTGAATCCCATCCTCTCTGCTGGGCCCTTCAGCCAGGCCCTAAACCCTCCAGAATGCTCTAGCGGCAACAAATGGTCAGGCTAAAACGGGACCTTGATCAAAACTCTTACAGTCCCGGATGTGAATCACGGTAGACAGAAATACAATCATTACCCTGTACAGGTATGGTGACCGTCTGGCCATTGTTAGCCGTGACGGTTGCTGTTGCCATGGTGACCACCGTCTGGCCCGCCGCAATGGTGCTGATGAGGGGCGACTGGGGCACCCTGACAGGCGTGCCGGGGTCCGAGGGGGCCTCGCTGTCTGGGAAGAGGCGTCGGCGGGCCGAGCCTGTGGGCGGCGATCCGTATCGGCCGTGGAGGGTGGCAGGGGAGGCCAGCACGCCTGGGGTGGCATGGACAGGTGCTATCAGATGGGGTCATCACCCTGTCCCACCCAGCCCAGAGGTCTCTGCCCTGCTGCACCGTACAGCACATGTTCTCGACATTAGCTCAATACACACTTCCCTCCTTATTGGTCCGAATTTAGGCTGCTCGCTACACAACCTCTTTTCTTTGGAGGAATGCTTACTGTATTATTTCTGTGAATATTTATATGGCTCTTTAAACATAAAAGCCCCAGGTAATCATTATGAATTATGAAATTCTGTTCCATGGAGTGCTCAGTTTCTGTAACCATCACCAAAATAAACCAAAATATTTACTGTGCTCTAGGTTGAGGTGCATGCATTACTCCCATACATTACTCCCATACATTACTCCCATACATTACTCTCATACATTACTCCCATACATTACCCTCATACATTACCCTCATACATTACTCCCATACATTACTCCCATACATTACTCCCATACATTACTCTCATACATTACTCCCATACATTACCCTCATACATTACCCTCATACATTACTCCCATACATTACTCCCATACATTACTCTCATACGTTACTCCCATACATTACCCTCATACATTACTCTCATTGCTTTAACATGTTTCACATGCATAACTACACGTGTATCACTGCACAGGCCCAGTATCTGATAACAGCTTGAGGATGCCCCGTGGATACTGTCTTTCAACACGGTCCGTCAGAGCTCATTAAGGAGGAGCCAGGCTTAACTTGAGAGCCACTGGTGCACCTGCTACACCACCACTCCATTTAATGCACTCTACTGCAGTTTAATCAGAGGATGATTTGCACCTGGAGCAGGGGAAGCATGTTATATCAGCTTTAAATGCTTTAAAATGTTTTAAGCTTTTGATCAGTAAAGTACCACGACACCCAATGCAGCCTGCTCTGCTTCTGCCACAGCAGCTGCGCGGCTCTCACCCCTAGCTGGCCCGCTGGTGCCGGTCCGAGACTCATTTGCCTGGCTTGGGGTGAGGGGACTGCCGGCCGGGGCCCCATCTGCGCTCTCAAAGTGCTGGGGGGGCATGACCTGGAACACAAAGCACAGGAGGTGTCCTCAGTCAGTACACCTTGCTGAAAAAGGCCTGTCTGTCTGTCTGCCTGTCTATCTGCCTGCCTGTCTGTCTGTCTGCTTGTCTGTCTGTCTGCTTGCCTGTCTGTCTGTCTGTCTGTTTGTCTGTCTGCTTGCCTGCCTGTTTGTGTGTCTGCCTACCTGTCTATTTGTCTGTCTCCCTGCCTGCCTTTTTATGTGTCTGCCTGCCTGGCTGTTTGTGTGTCTGCCTGTTTGTCTGTCTGTCTGCCTGCCTGTTTGTCTGTCTGTCTGCCTGTTTGTCTGTCTGCATGCTTACCTGTCAGTCTGCCTGTCTTTCTGTCTGTCTGCCTGTTTGTCTGCCTGCCTGTTTGCCTGCTTGCATGCCTGTCTGTCTGTCTGGCTGCCCGCCTGCCAAGTCACCAGGGCGAGGTGCGGCACGCGGGTGGAAGAGACACTCACCTCCTGGCATGTGGGCACGCGGTTCTTGGCCCCACGGATGCTGTCCCAGAGCGGGGACCCACCCCTCCAGGCCAGGCTCTCCAGCACCTGCTCCTCCACACGGTTGAGGTGTTTGACCACCTCCCGGAACAGACCCTCTTCTGCCCTCACCAACACCTCAATCACCTAAAGGAGGGGTGAGGTTACTTTTATTGTCTGGGAACTTCTCTCAATACTGCAGGGCTGCTACTACCCAATGAACCCAAGCCAACCTCTCACTACCCGATCAGGCTACAACACACTTACATACCATCTCTTCATGCTAATGCTAACAATTACTCCTACTAATAACTATCAAAATCGCCAACAGTTTTAGCAATAGTGTATACACGGCACTGCCCAATGAACTACCTTATAGAAGTGATAAGGTGGCAAGTCAAAGATCTCAATGACTCGGGGGAACTCTCCCGGAGGACGATAAGAGAAGATGACGATCTCCAAGCAGCAGGCAAGCAGAGAGCGATGAAACAAGTCCTGCTCCAAAATGCCCTGGAGTGGAAACAGTATTTCAGAATCTCACACTCATAAATGATGACGATCAGTGTCAAACATCTTACACATGGACCACCAGCAGGGGTCGCCAGACTCACCGAGAGATCGCAGTCACCCAGCCGCCTCTTCTCTTGGTCGATGACAGACTCCAGGATTTTGTAGTATAGAGCCTCAGCCAGATGGAAGTACTTTGCCCCAATTTCTACACAAACAAAAATTCCCCAAGATAAGCCAAGGAATAAAACGGAGAAGACTTGGGCTGATTAACAAGGCGTCCTGCGAGCGCAGGGTAGCCCGGTGTGGGCCGAACCTCGGGCCAGGCCGCTGCTCTCCTCGCTTGTCCCGTGATATTGCTGGCAGAACTGCTCACCCATGTCCCTCAGCCTGCTGCCCATGGCCTCGCTGGGGTCTCTGCTACAGGCCCTGCATCGCCCAGCATGGTTAAAACACAGACAGGTCGGCCTGATGCTACACATTCTAACTCTGCACCTGACCACTGCTCATAGGACAGATTATTCCCCCAGATCAGTGTTTCCCAACCCGGTCCTAGAGGACCCCTAGACAGTCCGTGTTTTTGCTCGCTTGTTTGGCAGGGAGCTGGGAGGGAGCAAAAACATGGGCCATCTCAGGTCCCCTAGGACTGGACTGGGAAACACTGCCCCGACTATTATTATCAGTAAATTACAGTTTTATCCCCCTAGTCCCATAGGCTCAAAAAATTGGACGAAATGTACAAACAGGCTTTAATACCCAAAGCAGGGGAGATGGGATTCTCGTCTTCCAGGCCACACATAGTGTAATCACTTTATTGAGATAATCTGCTTGTGTTCCAGTAATTATTCATCTGCTAATTAAAAGCCAACTCATAAACTGAAGTCCCAAATCCACAGTGAGTGAAAGTGGTTGTGGTCGCCATGGTAAAGCAAATCTGAGACACAGCCGTGCGGCCTGGCAGAGCGGATGGATGCCCCGTAAACAGCAGCAATGGCAGTAAGATGTAGGAGGGTAGAAAGCGGACCTGAGGGTCTGGCTCAGCCTCTCGGTGGGACCCTGCCTCACTCCTGACAGCAGGCCGTGCAGACGGCCCACACTCTGCGTCGCCGTGGAGACAGGGGTGCCGCCGGCGCTGTCCGGTGCACACTTGCGGCCAGTCAGGGGCGTGGCCACGCGGAGAGCCGGTGCCTGCCGAGAATGACAGACATGTCAGCGAGTCAGGTCTCCCAGACAGAATGTTTGTGTGCCTGTCTGTGGCCAGCCGGGCTTACATAACAACAGAGCTGTCATTGGTCAGCCAGATTGGGATTCCACAGCATTCCAGAAATTTTGGGCTGTATGGCAGCGCAACCATCCGTGCCTCAAATGCATCTCTCGGTCCCAATCTCACACCTAAAAGTCAGTGTGATTATCCTATTCCGGCCGACGTCCATCTCTACGTACAACGTGTCTGTCAGAACGGGACCCAATCATAAGTCGGGGACAGTCTGTACAGATGCTCCTCCCTTTACAATGACTCGACTTACAAGATTTCAACATTATGATTGTCTGATGGACATTCCATAGTTGACTTGAATTGTAATTGGCTCCTGGGCTAGCATGGTTAGCACAGCAGCATCCACGCAGCTATGCTGCCAGTCTCTGTAGTGATCCCACACTAAAACATCTCATACAGTGTTTAACGACCATCGTACAGTGTTATTTTCTATGTTTAACCAAATAAATTCATACTCATTTATTTACTTTTCAATTACTGGCATTTAGTTATAGTAATTATTTATTTACTTATTCAGAGACAGTACTTATTTATTTATATCCATATTTGGCTAACAGTATTTTCCACTTACTATGCACCCATAGGAACGTAACGTAAGTTCTGAATGATGAAATCATATACTGCAGTGTTTCCTAATCCAGTCCTCAGAGACCCCCAGATGATCCATGTTTTTGTTCCCCCCCCCAGCTCCCTGCCTGACAGTCCAAATGTTCAGGATGTGGACCATCTGGGGGTCTCCGAGGACTGGATTGTCTGATATATTGCATCAAACTGAAAATGAACGATAATGACAGGCAAACATATCTGTGTGAGCATGTTCAGTGACTCACAGTTCCCTGCAGCGTGTATGTGGTCTTCTCTGTGGCCTCCATACCCCCTGGACAGAGACAGGGTCCCGGAGTACCTATGTCCTCACTGGCACCTTCACCCAGGAAGACCCTCTCGTCTAGGCTGCCTGTGGACAGCACGTGCTCCTCGTACATCCGGCCTAGAGAGGCACTGCATGCACACGCAGGCAGGGTGACAATCAGGGCACATGGAGAGAGAGAGAGCCGCAGATCCATCATCGGCCAGCAGGGGGAGGTAAAAGCCTACACTAGCACACAGGAAGGGTGAATTTCGTGCTATTTCCCCAGAAAGAAAATTGCAGGAACTCAAAGAAACCTTAGTGACAGATACAACATGCCAGCTGGGGGGAAGCAAGTATGACTAGAGAGTGAATTATTATTCAGCAGCCTGACTATTACTCTCTCATCTGTCACAGAAGGGACACAGCAGCGAGACGCACTCATCCAAATAACATGGAGCATTTAGCACATCACATTCTCACAGGAGCGGCTAAGCCAGCAATTCGGCCTCCTCAGCAGAATACGGAGCCAACACACTTACAGACTGTCTCCGAAATTTGCCGGGTCCAGGAAGCCAGTCAGACTTTCATCTTTCCCCTTAAGAACCTGTCGCAGAGCGGAGAGAGAGAGAGAGAGAGAGAGAGGAGGAGGAACGGCCCCCATAAGATGAGTGTTGGGGAACAGTGGTGGTGTCTGAGGCTGGAGGAGGACTCTGTGAGGACCTACACACTGCCCAGCCAGAGCAAGCCACTCTACTGAGGATCCTAACAAATGTTTAACCTCGCATCGCCAAACACATGTCAGTGGGAAATATCAACAGACAAAATTCATGAATCTGTATGATAATTCAACTTCTACACTAATATCACAGACAGTCACTCTGTGCGCAAATATTATGACTCTTACAATATCAGCAGCTCCTGTAAACAAAGGGACTCGTAAGCCAGTGGTCCCAAAAGAGTCCAAGCTGCAGAACCCATCAGTACCTTTAACCAGAACTGCTCAAGTAAAAATATCTAGCATCAGCAAAAATGCAAGCCTCTATAACCAGTATCTTCTAAGCCACCCCCACCCCCCAGTGCCCACCCAACAGAGGCTGACCAAATTTAATCAAACATTAATGATTTAATATTGACAGCTTTTACCCTGCAGGGGACCCTCCCCCAGGACCTGTGAAAAAACTCGAACACTGGTGCCCACCCAACATACCCAAATTCCCACCCACGGACGCCGTCCTGGTGATGCCATTGCTCCCCACTCTGCATGTTTGCATGTCCTCCCCAAATTCCCA
>JAODKN010000008.1:11600538-11612063 GCA_026774425.1 Petrocephalus zakoni | reverse complement strand
CCCCAGGACAGCGTCCTGGTGATGCCATTGCTCCCCACTCTGCATGTTCGCGTGTCCTCCCCAAATTCCCACCCCAGGACAGCGTCCTGGTGATGCCATTGCTCCCCACTCTGCATGTTCGCGTGTCCTCCCCAAATTCCCACCCCAGTCCAAACACATACAGTGCAGGATACTGACATCTCTGCATTGCCAGCATGTGTCCACTATTAGAGTTTGGCTGCTTTTTTTAAATGTTACTTTTTAAATTAATGGAAAATGACTCATTATACAATATAATACAAAATAAAATGTGTATATACTTTCTACAGATTCTTAAGTATTCATACCACAGTTGTGGCAAGAATAAGATATTAAAAATAAAGCATATAATAAAACTTATATGCCTGGACAAATCAAATTATTAGATACTTTAATACTATTAATAAATTTTCCTTAACATCAGTTTGGTAAAGCATTGAAATCAGCAGTAAAACACGCCACGTTGTCGTCAGCTAACCTTACACGTAACGTGAGAATCGCATAGGAATGAGTAACGTAAGTACTGTGTAAAGTAAGATAAGCAGCGTGGACGCTCAAATAAGCTCCTGGGGCAACATTAGCTGTCGCTAATCAGCTGTGTTACCTTCCAGTCTCGACTACACTCCACCCTGAGCTGAAACTCCTCCCCTCCTTGGGGCTTCACGCTATGCTCGTGTTTGAGCGTGGTGTGAGTGACAGTGAGGCTTCAGCGCTGATTGGCTATTACTCGTGTGACATAGCCAATCAGAGACTGTTGTGGGCGGGACATTAAATGAAGCAGTGGGATGAGAGCAAAGAGCAGAGCGGAAGAGTAGCGCACCTTGTAATTACTTAGTAACGGTTGGCGTTAAAATAAAACACCGATATCGATAATTGGCCCCCAATAATCGGCCAGGCCGGTAATCGGTCGACCCCTAATAAAAACAACAAGCCCACCGGGGGCTTGCTCTCCAGCCCTCTGACCGGTGCCTTGTTAAGCCCCCACACCCCCCCTAGTAGCTCACCCTAGCGCCTTCCCTTACTAATGCCGGGGATCCGTCACTGCTGACTGGTCCATTTCCCACCCCCCCACACAGACCCCTCCTTACCTACCTTCTTATCAAAGAGTTTCCTGATGAAGGGCTTCCAGAAGTGCTCCTTCACGCCCTTGGCCTCCAGCACCAAGCCGTCGTGGAGCTGGCACAGCTGTTCAATGGAGCAGAGTGGGCCTGGGCCTGGTCTGAAGTCCTTGGCGCCGAAGTCCTCGGGGAGGCCTGCGGGGGGGCACGGGCAGGTACCCGTCAGACCACCCCATACCACGGGACACCCGCTGCTGGGGGCTCACCAGGCGTGTCGAGATCGATCACAGCCGCGATCGTGCCATTTTGACATTTGGGGGAGACGTGTCACGACGCATTCGTGCTCCCTGCAATCGGACCTGGCTGCCGTCTGCCAGACTGGCCCCAGTCAGGGAAACACGGACACTGATCCTGGATTAGGTTTGTACTGCCCTGGGGGGAGAGGCTATTGGGGGGAGGTAGGAAGAGAACACACAGTGCAGCTGCTTTTTCACAAAATAGAGGGTGGTTCAGGGAGTACTGACCTGGGCTTGTGACCAAGAACTCACTGGCGTAAATCCAAGTGTATACCTTTTATAAGCACTTAGGCAAACATTTCTGCAGTCACCGACAAACGGATAAAAAGGGCTGACACTGCCAAGTTCAGATTTCTGCTGCTGGTGGACAGGACCCCCCTGACACACCGTCTGTAAGAAAACTGTCTATAGGGTGTGTGAATTTCTTTTAATAGGATGGTCTGTAGCATCAAAGATGTACAGCACTGTGATTTGATGCTTCCTGTATGGAGAAGTATAACTGGACACAGCCTGTGGAGTAGTTTGTTTAGACTGTTCGATGCAAGAGTAACTGGGCACTCTGCATGGAGGGGTCTGATTGGACACTATCTGTGTAGAGGTATGTAAGTGGATATTATGTGGAGAACTTGATTGGACACTGCCTGTATGTCATTGGATAGTGTATGTATATGATTGGACACCGCTAGTATGTGACTGGACACTACCTGCTTGTGACTAGACACTGCCTGTGTTCAGCACTGTGAGTGGACGAGGCCCTTGGGCCACTGCACCTTTAAAGGCTGAGTTGAGCAGCTCCTTGCGGCTGGAGCAGAGCAGGGCGTTGCAATAGACCAGGTCCAGCGCACACAGTAGCAGATGGTAGGAGTTCACCAGGTCATCGCTGATCATGGGGAAGTTTCCTATGACAGATACGGTGATGCAGGTTAATCAAAGCTGTCCCCTGCATAGCATTAGCCCTAATGTCCCATCCCAGCCCAGCCCAGCGCCTACACCCCCCTTCCCCCCCACAGAATATGATCCTCCTGGTGACGTCCCCGTCAGCTCCCTTAATGGGGGGGGGGGGGCTGAGCCAAGATATGTCAACTTCTGAAAAAGTCAAGATGAAAGATATCCTGAATAATGGTATCCTGCTAATAATGAGCATCTGTTTTCTTGTAATCTGTGATTTGTAATATGAAATGTAATATGAAATGTAATATGAAATGTTTTTCTGCTAAGAAGCTACCTTAACCCAATCTATAAGAAGAGCAGAGTGAGTCATGAGAAACTCCAATGCTACCTCCACACCCGCGGAATGTCGGAACGGTGTGCAGCTAGCCAATAGAAATTAAGCCAAACATCCAGGGAGGATTTGGAGGGAAACAACAACCTTGCAAAAGCAGACAAAGTCTTTTATGTATAAAAGAGGAAGCCTCCCCTTTTCTGAGATGCTTGATAACTTTGCCTGAATGTGCTCCCCGTTGACCTGTGTACTTCTACAGATACGAATCAAAGCCTTGATTACAAAGGGGTTACATCCAAATATGCTATTTTCATTAAAAAGCTTATATGATATAAATATAACACTCATTTTGTTGCTTTGTATCTTTTCGCAGAGGTCAGCAAAGCCGCTAGGACTTTTCAGCTTTATCCCAGTTTAAAACATTTGTTAGAAAAGTAACCAAATGTAATAAGTCACATAACTTTGATAAAGTAATCAAAATAGTTACATTACGTAACTAGCAATCTGTAACCTATTACATTTCAAAAGTAACCTTCCCAACGCTGCTGAATAAAGAAGCAGAACCTCGCACCAGTTTAAGACTCACGTCCGACTTCCACATCCCGGACCCAGTGTGTGCAGATAGTGTTACTAATTATACGTCCAGAATACTGGAATCGGCACATCACCCCCTCTGCCGCCCCTCTCTCACGGCAGCAATCTGAAGCCTAGGCTGGCCGCACTCCACGAATTCATTGTGAGGCACTTTTAAGAGAGTCCCCCCTGGGGAAGGATCAGAGTAGCTCAGCAAAGGGACACCGCAGGAAGAGAAAAGGAAATAGGAAAAAGTCTCAGGGCTCGTCTCACGCGGATCCAGCACCGGCACGTCCAGCCAGCCATTGTCACGTATGCATGGATGAATGCGGCCTCGTGCTCACGTGCGAGAGTAGTGGGCCGCTCGCATGCAGCGACATGGGCCGCAGTGGCACGAGGAGAGGGTGTGCCACACCTACAGTCGATGTTTTCACTGGTGCTTTCGGCTAGGCTCTCAGGAGTCATTCGAGGCGAGCTCCGCCTCCCATCTCCCTCCCACCGGACCCCCGGGGCCCCAAGGGGGAGACGGGGCCGACCACTTCCTGTCACACCCACAGAGGACTCCGACCAGCCTCTCTTATCATTTCCCAACAGACTATTGTGTGTGTGTGTGTGTGTGTGTGTGTGTGTGTGCGTGTGTGTGTGTGTATGTGTGTGTGTGGGGGGGTAGACTCAGGCAGAGTTGCCGAAACCGCCAGTTGCAGCCCCTGCAAAAGCCTGGGGCCGATTCCCCTCTCACAGTCACATGCACACGCT
Source organism: Petrocephalus zakoni (assembly GCA_026774425.1). NCBI lineage: Eukaryota > Metazoa > Chordata > Actinopteri > Osteoglossiformes > Mormyridae > Petrocephalus > Petrocephalus zakoni. The sequence continues at coordinate 11,608,140 of JAODKN010000008.1, read as the reverse complement.
GCACGACAGGTTCATGTTACCCAGAATGCCGTGCTACCGCAGCTGGAACCCCAAAAAACAACAGCTTATCACAGACTGTTGAGCCTGCCTTCTAATACCTATAATATTCACTATTACAACAGAATAATGATCATACACGCCTTTTTCATATTAGACAAAAAAACTACTACAATCAATATTTAGCATGTATGAATTAATTTGCAAATATCCAAGGAAATACAAAAATATTAGTAACTATTTTACATTAATTACGCACATTACGGAATCTTCCAGAAATATTCGACAGAGCCCATGAACTGGCTTCTAACGAAAGACTCATAAAATGATCGGCAACGCGAGCACCGCCCGTCCTGATGTGACGTACCTTTGCAGCTCCAGGAGGCAGGAGCAGTGGGCTCTCAAAGAGCACAGTTACAGCTCTCAGAGAGCACAGTGACAGCTCTCTGGGTCAGGCGAAACACTTTAAGCCAAGGCCAGCCTGCGGGAGCAGGGAGCACGCTAACCCCATTGGCCAGGCACAGTCCAGACCGCTTCTCAGGCAAGCCTCAACTTGTCATCTACAAGCAGTTGCTAGGACAAGGGAGGCCCCAGTGCCGGGAAATAGAGGAAAGATGCATATGTGCGCCCCCTAGCTGTGGCTACATTTTAACTTTTTTTTTTTTAAAGAATGACACTACAGTATCGTTTTCACAGCCAGACAAAAGTACCCCAGAATCTATTTTCAACTAGTCTGCTGCACCAGTAAAATATTCCTACTAAAATACCACAGGTTAGCACTCAAAAATGTGGGCATAATAATAAATTATTATGACATATATAATAAATGATTTCACCTACCACTCTAATCTAATACTCATCAAATTGTCTCAGTCATAATTCTGATATTCATTTGACATTCTCTTTAATAACATAACATGCCTTTAACACCAAAGCAGACTACAGGTCTGCTAAAGCTTTTACCATCTCTATGCGCATCGGTAAGGAGATGTTTTGGACAATCCTGACTCCGTGTCTCTATCCAGGCATTTCTGTTGCAAGTCCAAAATCTCACCCAGTCAAGAGAGGTAGCTAGACACGCTTTCCGGCAACAGGTAGCATAGCAGAGAGGCAAATGGACCAGTGCTCAAATTCGAGACCAAACTCAACCACCAATCAAAACACCTGAACCTTTACAGTTTGTTCACTATAGAAATAAATGAATATGAAAAGAAAGAAGCAGATGCACTCAGTGCGGCAGGTGGACATGCACCCCTAGGCAGCCCGTCCTCACTGCCCCTTCTACACATTCCCTGCCTGAAAGAGACACAAATGCTCAGGGCTATAATCCCTGCCTCGAGTGGAACTTCTCATTAGACGCCCTCCCTCCGCCCCACCAGCTCTGAAAAGGATTTAAACAATTTACAGCGCTGTGTCCCCTAGCAGACAAGCCCTCCATGTTATTAAAGGGCATTCCCAAGCTTCTGTGAGATGCACTGGTGAAGCCGGTGGCCAGAAATGTGCCAAGAAGGTCTTTCTTTTATCACCAGTGTATATTCACTTTCCTACTATAGTACACATTTATTTAATCATATGTACACATTTATATTTAAAAACATTTTAAAACAAATAATGACACCATATAACTATATGACTATGTACATCCCTTATTAACTTCATCCATCCATCTATCTTCTGTAACCGCTTATTCTATTCAGGGTCACAGGGGGTCTGGAGCATGGTGGCTATGGGTGCAAGGCCTGGAATAGCCCAGGATGGAGGGCCAACCGCCCAGGGCAGACTCACACCCCTTATTAATTCATTTTTCATTGTTAATTTTTTTTCACTAGTTTGATCCACACAGTAACACTTTACATCGGGGGTCACAAGTAACTGAGCAGATTAGACACTATTCAAGTCATGAGCAAAGACAGTAACTGCATGGAGTGCGTGGATCGTCATGACTGATTAATGATGAGCAAGCATGAGACCAGTACAAAATGAACACTTCATTTCTGCTTAATTGATATATTAAGTAAGAGTGCAGCACTAAATTATTTATACCCCCACAAGTAAAGTGTTAATATTCATCCCGTCCATCAGCAGTTTATTTATTTAGCAGACACTTTTATCTAAAGCAATGTAAAACTGAAAGCAGACGATCCCTGGAGCAATTACAAGCCAAGAGCCTTGCTCAAGGGTTCAACGGTGAGACCAGACAGCAGGGCCTGAATCAGCAATCTTCCAGTGACAGGTACAGCATCCAGAGGCACTGGGGCACACACCGGCCCTACCCACCATACGCCACTCAGCTTGTTCATCTCTCTTCATAAGACAAAGGCACTTTGTGTTGCAGTCATGTGACTTTTTCAAAACAATAATTCAAGACACTTAAACTCCTACCACGCACAGCTATTTAACAAAAGGAGTTTATTAGTACAAATGCAATAAAAGCTACAAACAGCAGAGGATGTAGCTGGTAGAACGAAAGTTGTAATTAAAATATAGTTACGGCTGCTCACCTTTAGCGTGCACAAACAGCGTCCAGCAGAAGTTAAAGACTTCTGTCACAGTGCAGGGATGCCGTCTGTGGAAAGAATTGTAATCAGAGATCGTCTGAGGTTGCAGTGGGGACCACAGCTTCTTAGCGCAAACAAGACATAGATTCTTATCTTCTTCTTACGATTCAGCGAATACTGAACCAAAGGGAATGCCTGCCTAGCTGGGCTGCCTGAAGCACATGCATATTGCATGTGGGCTGTGCGAGACTCACACTTTAACTCTGCAGTTGTTGTTATACACTTAGCATCATCATCCTGATTTTTCAACAGAGCTTGCAAATTTCTGAAGTGCTCTGGAGTCTGCAGGCATTTTATCTACTCTATTCAGTAAACATCAGCTTCTTTTGCTTATTGGAGGATAACGGCGTGCATGAACAGTACAGATAATTAGCCAACAACCCAACCAATTATGCCAGGGTGATGAGAAGAATTCAGCAGACAAGCACATCAAAAATGAATAAGATCCAGGCCTGAGAGAGACCTACCGCTGTTTACGTCCCCGCTGCACCCTGGGAGGGTCATCTGAGGGAGGCTTGAAGATGTCCTGGAAGATAGGGACGTATTTCTTGAAGATGACCGCCGACACGGTGAAGTTCCTCTCCAGCTTGTCTGTCCGCTGCCGGAATTCGGGGGGCAGGCCAGCCATATCGTGCCACTTTCTCATCTTGTTGAAGAACTCAATTAGACTGTTGAAAAGAATGGGTTGGGGTTAGGCCGCTAAGTCTGCCAGGAGGCTCAGCAGATCCCCGCGCCTATGGGAATGTCCTGGGGGTCTCCCGCAAATTGACAGCAGCTCCTTGGCACCCAGGAACGGTGTCCAATGTCACTGAATTCTGCCATTCCGCTATTCAACGAGCCAAGGGATAAGTTGCACCGCTACACCTCCACCCCATCAGGTTGGAACATTTTTACCACCACCCTCTAGCCTGAGTCAGCAAATTTTACTGCCAGCTCCCCAACATTACCCCCCCTCCCCACAACCAGCACCAGGCTTGGGCACTATATCATTTTTAATACAGTCATGGCATCCAGACTGTGGTATATGGTCTTACCATATCACCACCCAAGCCAGGACAGCACCCCGACCCACACCTCCCTCCCGGAACATGTAACAAAATGGCTACAACTTCAAGCCCAAACAATGAAAGACAGCTGCATAAATGAAGCAGACCTGTTGCAGGCACAAACGGATGCTAGGCTGTCCCCATGCGTATCATTGTGCTAAAGCATAATATTAGCGACGGGCAGACTCAGCTCGAAAGGACATGACAGGTATTGAAAAGGTAGGAGAGCGTCAAAGTGGAGAACATCACCTGAGCCCTGAGCAGCGTAGGATCTTGGTCAGAGACACGTAGTTTCCCTCAGCTGTGCCCTTACCTACAGTCGGAACGGATGACCTACAGGCAACATACAGGGCACAGGCAAGCCAGTGCAACTCACTGCCCTATTGGACACAGAAGAGGAAGAGTCATTAATTAAAAAACAGATTATCTATTTACATTATTATTACCTTTACCTGACCACAGTACTGATATAAAAAACCTAAACTTGCATTCAATACAATACTAATTCTAGTCCTGCAAACAGATCTGTTGTCATATTCCATACCAATTACATAAAAAAGACATCCTTCCGTTTTGTAGTATAACTCAGTGGGTTGAGATGATGTATCTGTGAACGGGAGGTCCCAGGGTCAGCAAAGTCATGTCACCATTGGCCCCTTGAGCCAGGCCCTTAACACCCAATTGCTTCCAGGACCCCCTAAAGCTCAAAGATGTGCATTTGGACAAAAGAGTGTAAATAACATGCAAACATAGCTGTTTATCCAGGATGGTGCCACAATAATCCATGGAGCGGACACTCTGGAAAGGATGCCAGCTAGTACTCGGTTTCAGATCAAGGCCCTTGACAAAAGTGTGTGGCAATCCATTACTCGAGTAATAATTCTTATGTGTAGGTGATTAATCGTCATTGCTCACAGCTATGTGAACACCCGGGGAGCAGTGCCTGGGGACAGTACCTTGCTCAGGGTACCTCAGTGGTATTTGTGGGTCGGGGACTTGAACCAGCAATCTTTTGACTGCATGGTTGTATCCCTAACCACCACACCACCTGCCTGCCCCAAAATAAAGAATACCTTCGGGGTACCTTGTCAGTCCGGGATTAGTCCCAGGAACCGTGCAATCACAAGGACACTTCCTTAACCATTAGACCACCACTACATTTCAATTAATCATTTTCAATGATCATGTGTATATCTCTGGGCTATCTGTGTTTAGCTTAATTATTCAAAAATAATGTAGTTACATTTTTTATTTTCATTTCAAGTAGTAGCAATACATTTACATAGATCTACTCGTATTCTGTACAGTCTCACATTAAAGCATCATCTTTTATTTGATATTTTATTACAGTAAGTTTTAAGAACTCACATGCTAATAAATAAATATGTAAAAATAGTTTGGATCCCACCTCCACTGTGTGTGTGGGTGTGTGTGTGAAGCTTGCATCTTCTCCCTGGGCAGTGTGGGTTTCCTCCCACAGTCCAAAGACATGCAGTCAGGGTACCTGATGTCTCCAATGTGCTCCTAGTATACAAATCTCTGTATCTGACCTGCAAAGGCCTGGGATCCTGCCCAGATATTACCTCAAACTTGTTCCCTGCGCTGTTCAGCAGAGGCTACAGGTAACCCCATCACAACCTTGTGCAGGTTAAACTGATAGAAGATGTATGGATGGTTGGATATTTTAAGATATTTTACAAGCACTACACGGTCTAGCCCAAGTCTAATAACATTGGGGGTGCTCATGGGAGCTGAAATCCAGCTGTTGTCCCGTTGATCCTGGTCCTAATCCCGCTGCGGTCAGACTCATTGTGAGTGAATGGAGGCATGACAGCGAGCCCTAGCTCCGCCCCCTGACAGACCACGCCCCTTGACAGCGAGCCCTAGCCCCGCCCCCTGGCCGGCCACTCCCCTTTCTTTCAAAAACGTCGAAAACACTCAACCTCGGCTAATTTCCACAGCTTGCCGTTATAGCTATATATATATATATATATAATATTCATAATTCAGATATAAAACGGCGTAAATATAAATACGGCCACAATTTAGACTTCCGTGCAGTCACCTAGCGCCACCGTCTAATGTCAAAATCTAAAAAAAAAGCGCATATCCAGATTCCCCACGGTTCTTACCTCTAGGGTGTAGTTTTTATTGATATTTTCGTAATTTTTCCATGCTTCGCTGCGCGCCTCCTCGTCCATATTAAGGGCTCGGCAGAGGTCTTCAAACCCCTGTTTCGTTTTCTGAAAACTCTCTTCCTCCTCGCTCATTTTTAAGCAATTTATGCCAGCGGTGTTAATGTTGGACAGGAAGAAAAAATACGCTTCTTTAGTATTAATCCGCAAAACGATCGCTGCAGTAACAGCGGAAACACTCGGTTACGCTATGAGGTATTACGGTAGCCATATCATTGTTTTCGTACTGTACGATATGCAGTAATGTACAGTGCAGCCATTTAAATGCCCTTTGAGTGACAGCTGCTGCCCTGCGCAGTTGACTTACGTCAAATGCGTACTCGCCTAGAACGGGTAATCTACACTTATTGTGAGCGTAGCGCATTTGGTATCGCGAGCTTGCGCAAAGCGGAGGACCCGCCCACACCTCTGCATGGTGGATTCTGATTGGTAACGGGAGGAGTCCTTCAATAACCCAAATAAAAACTTCCTGCTCCGCAGCACGGATCTAAGGCTAGTTCCTGTACCAGCGTGCATTATATGAATGTGGAGGGCTGGACTAACAATATATTTAAGAGATGTTGAATTTAACAATATATATTTAGCAAGCAAACCCAATCTACTGTCGGAACTAATATAAACGTTTCCGCTAAACTAGAAACTACAAAATATAAATGTTCTGTAAATTCAAGACACCTAATAAACATTATTGTGTGGTGATATTGTCTGTTAGCCCCGTGCACATTTACCAGCTGCATTGTAATTACGTCGGAACCTGTCCCAAGCGTTCTGGGTCCGGGTACCATGCGTTCGTTGGATTTTCGACTCAGAACCCAAAATAGGAAAGCGAAAAATGACATGAAAATGGGGCGATTTCATTATATTTCATCACCAGATTCGAATTATGGGTCATTTCCCGCTTTCAGTGTTTACCACAGTTACTCAAACAAATAAATACAATATCCAATAATCCCAAATGTAAAACCCTGATTATTTTTCTACTAAATTTTCAAAGGTTAAAGGGCTTTCAGACCGAACGCGGCACCGTCGCGAAACCCGTTATTTCCTAGGGCGTGCGCCACTTCACGCGCCGTGACGCATGGTCGCGCGACCAATAGAAACAAGGCATCGAACCGTGCACTACTAATACTGTAATACTTGTAATACTTTCCCTTGATATGTTTTTAAACAAGTGGGTAGCCTTGAATTTCCCTTACGTGTAATTATTCTGCTGATAAAATCTCTATTAAACTTGGAAAATTCCACCAACAGGATTTTCTGGCAGGGACATTGGTTTATAATCATGACTTTTCCCCTGATAGATATTCTATTTGGAATAATAAAGATATTTAGTATAGAAGGAAACATTTTTTTCCCTCCAAAAATGGTTTGAATATAATATTAGTTAACCAGTTAATTAATACTAATGGTTTTTTGCTGTCACATTGAATTTTTAGATAAATATATTATATTTTGTTAGAATTTGCTATTGATATGGGTGCAATACCAATACTATAAGTAATACTATTCTTTAAAGATGTATCTAATTTTAACAAAACATTTTACTGTCATTCTGAACATAATTTTCATGGGTGATTTGCAGGATAAAGTAAGTAAAGGGCTGGGGGGATACATGATAAATTTAACATAAATAATAAAGTAAACGAGGTGTCTTTCGAGGTTTCACACAGAATATATCTAGTTAAAAATGTACTTGAGTGTATCAGGGTTGGTACCCATCCTACCCTTCCCTACCCTTCCTGTTTCCTCCCTAGTTGGCCAGCAGGTGTTACTGGCCATCCTGACCTCCTCATGGGTCATGGGTTT
>JAODKN010000008.1:11584976-11596043 GCA_026774425.1 Petrocephalus zakoni | reverse complement strand
CACATGGAGGGTGCAGGCGTGTCGATATCCAAAAGAAAAACATATTTGTATGTATGTGTGTGTGTGTGTGTGTGTGTATACACTTACACAAACAAAATAGATACTAGACACTAGAGAACAGTCCTTTTACACAGCTGGAGCTGAACTACTGGGGGAGAACCTGCACAGCAGAACCCTAGATAGACATGAAGGCATGTTGTGAGCATAGTCATACTACCACAAATAAAGTTTTCCACAGTGCAGCTCATATACAACCATTCCATAAGCGATTAACTGAATGGGATAGGAAAATCTCTCAAAAACAGGAAAAAAAAAACAACAAAAACATACAGAATGACTTGCAAAATAGCCACGCACAGCCCAGGGAAAACGAGGATCATCAAACGATGAGCTAGTCTGCACTACAAAGATCCAGAACCGTGACGGATTTGTCATCTCAAATGCAAAAGTCATTACAGTGTGCTGCATGTCCTGTTCACTTTGTGAGCCCGAGAAGTAAACCGAACTCAGAAATCAATCTGGACCCCTATTGTGGCACCAGTACCAGTCAAAAAGAATTTTACACAAGTCCTAGTGGTCAGTTTAGTAAGTTGTCATTTCACTAATTTAAGCACTGCATCATTTAAGTCCCCTATATATAAATAAACACACACCTAGATGACCTCAGCCTGGCAGTACTGAAGTACACAAAAGGGGCAGCTCACCACCCCGACCTCCACTGCTAATGGCCGAGATGAGCTAGGGCTTTCTCTGAAGACCTAGGAAGCCCTCAAATGGTGCACAGCCTTTGCGTGCCATTAGCTGGAGAGCAGGACCTAATGCATCCAAAGGATCAGGGACTGTGGCCTGGAGTAGGACTGTACAGGATACAGCCGTAGACACACAACACAGAAACGGATGGGTTAAAAAAATTAAAGTAAAAAACGTCAAGAAGGTAACGGAAACACACAGTGTGCCCATGGAAGGTTGTGCCGAGCAGGAGATTTCCTAACGGTCTCTAGAAAAAGTGCAGAAACCTGGAGTCTGTCCTATAAAATGGCAAACGGCGAGGAGCGCCACGCGCTGACGCGCTAACTGAGGTAAAGGCCGGAAAAGCCAGCCCAGCGGAACTCCCTTCCTTCCCACGGGTCTCCAGAACACTTTGTTGTACCTGAATTTTTAAATGCATTTTGTGGTGTAGAAAAAAAAAAGAAGAACTGTAATAAGAGCCTCTCTTCCATTGTTGCATTGACAGAAGTGGGATTTGGCACGTCGGGTAAGAGTTTCCTCCGCAGCTTGTTGATCTTCAGTGAGACCTTGGTATCATATCCAAGCCACGGCGGACTTGGGAAAAAGTGTGACCTGCAGGCAGCGGGGACATTTGTGAAGCAGCAGTCGAGTTGGTGAGGTGTCACTCAGCATAAACTATTCCTATGCTTCGGTAAGCAAATACCACCTTGAGGACCGCACACTAATACCACGCGCACAGATGAGCACGAGGTGCAAGCGGCCGCTGCAGAATGTGTCCTCTCCTGTTAGAGCTAAATGGGGTTTCTTCACTTGGGGTTTAGGAGTCATATAAGGAGAGACAGACCGTGGAAATAAAAGCCGTGTGGTTCACCGGAGCTCTGAAGACAAAGTGGCCAACGTCCAGGATGCAGAGCTACAATGACATTCATTAGCTGCCCGAGTTATTGCTGACATTTCCAAAGCTCATTCTGAAAATCATAAGTGTTTAGGATCCTGTAAAATTATTTACAACTTAAACCAAAATATGTATAGTCCCCCCAACTCCAAATATATTAAATGTACAGCTGACATTGAGCATTATTTTTTTAATAAAATTAAATCCCAACATAATTATAACAATAATGCCTTTGCCTCCTCTTTTTGCAATTGTACATCATCGTGTAATACAAGTTCACAAATTTCAGAAATCTAATAAAGTTTGACATGCAAAATGTCTCTCAAAACAATATTGTACCTTTGAACAAACACTGAAAATTCATTTCAGCTTCTCTAGATACAGTATCTTTTTAATTTTTTTTCTTTATTACACAATACTTTAGTCTTGATATTTACAAAAAAAAAAAAAAATACAATGTAAGTGCAGGGTAATTCATATATCCGTACATATACACTGCAAGGGTGCAAGGGGGTCAGTCTTCATCGCTGGAGTCAGAGTCTTCAGATGAGGAAGATGAGCTGTCCGACTCGGAAGCGGAAGACTCTGTTTTATTGGACCCTTCTGCTCCACTGTTATCTTCTCTATGTCCTGTGGACCCCTCCTCTTCATCCTCGTCCTCCTCGTCGTCGTCCTCCTCTCCGGATTCCTCTGCCTGGGCTGGCCGCGTTCCCTGGGCCGGCGAGCTGAGGGGGGCGTGTTCTGCGTCAGCCCCCCGCTTCTCGGGCACGCCGGGCTGGGCGGATGCGGACACGGGGAGGTTAAGGCCTGGGCTGAGCAGCATCCCCGGGTACAGCATGCTGGAGAGGAGCAGGGAGTTCAGCGCCAGCGGGGGGGCGGAGCTCGCTGCGGCAGCAGCACTTAGGGGGGCGGTGCTGCCGGAGGTGCTCTGGGCCTCTGTCCTTTCGCCTTTGGTGTCCATGGGCTGTGGCAGGTTTTGGGCAGGGGCCCTGGGGGCGGAGTCACTGCCAGCGCTTCCCTGCTTCCCGTCCTCGGCTTCGCCCGCCTCTCCTGCAGTGTCATCCTGGCCCTTGCCCAGCAGGCCGCCCGCTCCCAGGAGGCTAGGCAGCCCTGCCATGCCGGAGAGAATCATGGGAAACATAGCGGCGAGGCTGGCAGCGTCTCCGGCGCTGCCGGCCAGGCCCCCTGGCAGGCCCATGAGGCCAGAGGCGCTCAGCTGCAGCGACTGCAGGCTTTGGAGGTTCTGCTGCAAGGCCTGCAAGCTGGGCAGGTCCATCCCCGACAGCAGCCCATTGGCCAGCAGGGGCTTCAGGCCGAGGGCCGAGGCACCCGCTCCGCCTGCTGCCACCGCGGCCGCCGTCCTGCCCAGCATGCTCTTTGGCCGGCGGCCGCGGCGGCTCACCTCCTCAGGGACGATGGGTCCAGTCAGGATGCGGTCAAACATGCTCTCTGGGAGGTAACCCTACCGGGGGAAGGGGGACAGAGAGCAGTTAGCATGTGGTCACAGTCACGGTCAGGGAGTCAGCTGCTACATCCCATAATGCCATGCCACAGGGATAAAGAGCGTGTCACAGGGGGAGGGATGAGGGACTCACCGACTGCTTCACCACGTCCGCCCACTCAGGGGGCACGCCGTACTCTGGGTTTTCCTGCAGGAAACGGCACAGGTCCTTCAGGGGCGGGGCGAAAGCTCCCCCCACCTAGGAGGAGAGAAGGACAAAAAGCTCAGTGGGGCCCAGGACCTTGCAAGAAGGGGAGGGGGCGGTAGGAGGCGAGGAGGCGGGGCTTGCCTTGCGGGCATTTCTTCGGTTAATGATCTGCACGCGCTCCTCGCCCGTCAGGCTGTTGACGTCGATCTTGTTAGGGTTGCGGCAACGGTGCCTCTTCTGCTTCGGCCGCCCATCCGGAAACTGCATCCTGTTGACCCCCTGTGCCGTTGACAGATGCGCAGAACGAGCGCAGAACGAGCAATTACTGCCAGGCCACCTCAAACGATCCCAGAGATATCCCATACTCCCACAAGGTGAACAGACAATCTTCAATCTCAGTCTTTTAACGATATTTTCCCCAAAATATAACACTGAATTAGCTAGTTACTAAATATAAAATTACAGCTCAAACATGAGGAAGAGGACAGAGGATGGCGGGTCAACTCACAGGGATGAAGGCTCCCACGTCTGCCACAAAACCCGGGTGCTCCTTCAGCCACTGGTCCAGGTCTCTCCTTTTGGGGGCGTCGTCGCCAGCCAGCCGCGTGCCGTCCTTCAGGTTGATGACGGGGACTCTGCTTTCCATGTCCATCGGGGCCTGAGTCTGCCCATACCCCAAGGGGGCCCCCACGGCTGGGCTGGACTGGGTGCCACCAGACCAACCAGAGGTCACCTGGGTGAGAGGGGATGGGGCAAACCATGTCCAGTTGAGCACTCTGTGACTGACTTAATGCTCAACTGGTTGGTTGAAACAAAATCCTGGTCTGGATTTTTACTCTTGGACCTGAATTGCCCACCTCTGCATATCACACATACAATAACATACACTGAAGTAATTGCAGCATTATCAATGTGAACTTTAGGCTGATACCGGCAAAAAATGCCCCAGACCATAGATTTGCTGTTGCAGTTTGTTGTAAACTTCATGCTGCAATTTGCATATTTTCCATATAACCTCTTAGGCTGAATATAGACAAATCCTCAAAATTCATATATTAATTTAGACATACAGATCACTATCAGCGTAATGGATGTGACAAACAGACCATTGCACGGAATTGCCCACAGCTTATCCTGAAGCTAATACTCCTCAAAGTACAGGTACAGCAAGTGGAAGCCAATGTAACCCAAGAAAATGCCTCCAGGTAACACTGTGACATTTATCTAAACTCAAATTAAAATCATAGTTAAATACAATCATTGGCAAAAGTCTAAGGCATGCAGACGATTACAGTCCTGCTTGGTTAAATATTATAATTAATGTTGGAAAATGATACCAGTCACATTGGAGATCTTACATGGTCCGAAACTGCAGAGGTCTTGCCCTTGTTCACGAGCAGGAGGTCCATCCCTTCCACGTTCTTCCGTCTGCCCCGTCTCTTTTTCAGGAGGGGCTGCCCGTCCACGGTCCCATTGACCCTCATCTGGCCCATGAGGCCTGTGGAGAGTCAGACGGGTCAGAGCTGCTGGGTTCAGGGCCAGGGAATCTTATTCTGCTCCCGGCATGGACTGCTTGGGCAGGGGCCCTTTAAGAGACGCACCGGGGGACGGGGCCGGAAGGGGCTTGGTGAAGTCGGCCAGGCTGGCGTCTGAGGCGCTCTGCAGCTCCTGCAGTCGGGCCAGGTACTGCTGCTGGCCCAGGGGGCCATCCTCAGCATCCAGGGGCCGCTTCTGAGGTCCGGCCTGCTTCTGGAAGGTCAGTTTCAGGGAGCCGTCCTACAAGAGCAGGAGCCTGGCGTCAGGCACAGCAAAGTGGACCGACAGCTGCCCTCTGGGAGGTTCTGGGCAAAAGTGTTACAGCCATCACGGTCCATCCCACCGGATAATCTGAGACCATATGGGCTCCGATCACAGCCGCGGCAGATCCCATGTGGAGCAGCAGTTTATACTGCCAAACTGATTTTGGATTTGGAAGCAGTTCTGTCGGAGTCTGGACAATGACATGTGTGCTGGTGTGCAGTTTCAGGAACATTCCTATAGCCAAGAGCGATACAAGCAGGAGCTCTGAAACCCTCAGGGGGCACTGCCATCTGTGCCAGTAGCTGCCAAATAGTCGATGGCCATCAACAGGTAGATCAGACATTCCCAGTGGATATCAACACCTCTAACGTCACCTACCGATATACAAAAAAGACCAACAGGGGCACAACTTGGTTATGTTGGAGACCACTGAACTATGCTAAAGATCACTACTTGGTCTATTCCGCTTCAGTCTGGCTACTGTAGAGGCTCTTACTGGATCAAACTAGCAGTGACAGACAGACTGGGATTTTTCTGTCTGCTGCTGATTCCATAGTCTGCGTTTCCTCCATCACAGCCACTGCAAGGAAGCGCTTGTCCTCGTCTCTGAATGTGATCATGCAGAAGCATGATTACGTCAGCCTATTAAGAAACCCAAGACTTCTAAAAGCCCTCAAACACATTAGTGACATTCAGAGAGTACAACTGGCAACTGGCGCATTTCCCCTGTTGTTGTATTAAGGGATGGAATAACTGAATCTTAAACAGTAACGAGCGCATGCAGGCAGACAAGTGCAGCATATGAACAGACAGGTGAACCAGCCGCGTCTTACCAACCCCCCCCGTGCTGCCTACTGCGTGAATGAATAGAGCTAGGGGGAGCCATCATATTGCTGCTGGTTTTTATTATTCTGCTCAGTGGTGCCTCGCAGGAATCTTGAGCAGATCAGCGTGTCGCGTCCTTGCCGCCCGGCCCTCCGTGTCGGTGTGTGGGGGGTCTGTGTATACAGACACTGTCTTCCCAGGGCACAGAAAGGCCCTGCCAGTTTGTTGGAGCCGGTTAGCAGACAGATGTCTGAAAACAAATCATAGCCTTGCCAATTAAATGACTTGACTAAAACCACAGGTAACCTCCTGATGCAGACTGAAAAAAAAGGTAAATGCAAGACAGGAGCAGTCTTTAAAGGTATACTAAATGTGGACAAATGAGGGCTGGAAAGGTACGTTGTGTGCTGAGCAGTTACATTTTCAGTTCACAACACACAACAAAACAAATGAATACATTTCCTGACATGGGTGGAACCTAATGACCCTTTAAAAGGCATAATGGCCCATTTAAAATAACCTTCTTGAAGCCAACACAGAAACCTAACCATTTCAGCATGACAACCTGAAGTAACCTGCATGTACCACTAGGGGGAGCATCCTTGGGAGAAATATAGCCGTATTTCTGTCATGACTTCTTAATAATTTTATGGTAGAAATCATGTTCATTTTCCCACGTGTTATGTTTGCATTGATGAAGCCTAATAAACACAGCAGGACAAGGTGAAAATCAAGAATAGAACCACTAACACTTCAATTGCCAATGACTGAATGTTCGTTTGATTTGCACAAACACATCATTAGTGGCACTTAACGTGCTGCCACAGGACAATCCGCAAAGACACACTGCACTACGAGGTATTCTAGCATTTTAGCATAGCAATCAGAATAGCATACTCTCAGTCAGAGCGCATGCATAGAACAGAATTACGTAATGTTCTCCGCTAGTCCATAAATTCCGCTGCAAGAGTATTCGAAGGTCAGCAATTGCACAGAATATTCGACGGAAAGTAAACACTTATGCTCTCCTGTTACTACGTGTAGTTATAACTATGTGCAAGTAGCATAATTTATATTGCTTATCGACCCGTTATTAAGTGTATAATTATAGTCATAACTACGTACAGGTAGCATGATCTGCCCTTTTTTTGAACGTGAGCTAGTATATACATTAAACTCACCATCGCAAAAATATTCTATCTGTCATATACATTATTTTATTTTAGCTTATTCTGTTGTTCATTTTTGTTAGCATACATTTCTTTATCAGAATGCTCTACCACTGTTAAAAACTATAGGTGTTTTCCAGATAGCACATGTTCTTATCAGAATGTTACATCTACAGTTAAATCTACAGGTATGTTATTAGGACACATTACCTCTCTTAAAAATACAGCTTATTTTGACATCCTAAATTTCCTTATCAGAATACTTTACCCTCTTCATTATGCACTCTTACAATGGCGGAGGAGAAAGGCACAAACCATTACTGTACTACCTTAATGGGAGTAACGTTTCCATCATTCCTGTCAGGTATTTTGGCTCGTGAGACTGCTGAACTGGAATGGTTATGGAATGGAACTGGAACACCCCCATATAACGTTTGTACAGAGGTGAAGAAATAAAGATGAATACTTAGTGTGTGAATTTAATTCGTGAAAAAAGCACATGCAATCATACCAGGAATAACTGGTCATTTATATTGGACATTTTGATTGTGTGTCGTTATATACTATGATAAAAGGTACGGAAATTTCCGCTGCGGTAATCAGCTGGGCGTACAGCACAGTGGTACACATCTGTGTCAATCCACAATCCGGTGCCTTCTTCGTCCGCGACCTTGGCGTTCCTGGGATTGAGACTGAGTTTGCTCCTTGTTCCGTTAGTAAGGTTTGTTCGTTAGTAGGTTGGTAAAGT
Source organism: Petrocephalus zakoni (assembly GCA_026774425.1). Taxonomy (NCBI): domain Eukaryota; kingdom Metazoa; phylum Chordata; class Actinopteri; order Osteoglossiformes; family Mormyridae; genus Petrocephalus; species Petrocephalus zakoni. The sequence continues at coordinate 11,588,228 of JAODKN010000008.1, read as the reverse complement.
TTGTTCTGGGTTTAGTCTAAAATGTGCTTCCCCAGTTTGAAAGACCACCAGTTGCCACCGTATGTGACCATGTTTAGTAGCACAGAACGCAGGATTCAGTTAATTATGCAATATTATACTATTATTACTTATTACTCTTATTTTTTTAAATATTTTACAAATTTGTCTTTACAATGTGCAAAATAAGCATCTCTTTTGGTTTAGTCGCTTCGACAGACGCACTGCCTTTGGATTGCAACGCCTCCTAAATTGTGCTTGCACTTTTAATAATAATTTCAAAACAAATTCTTTTCCTCTTGCTGTACCAAAATTGCACCACACCGTTAAACGGAAGCTGAGGTTAGAACTGAAATGTTAATTTTGTGTACAGTTACACCCCTAAGTCAGTTATAAATAAATTATAAGTAAATGCTGTTGGAACAATTACGATGTATTCCCAGGACAGCCCTGCCGTCTCCACGCCTTTGTAACCCCTACTCCTCCCACACACCCCAAACTCTACAATTTATAGCGTCCCTACGCACTCTCCTTTACCAAAAACCTGACTTTGTGTTACTAGTCTCAATGTAATCAGGTCCACTAAAGCTGAGGCTGACGGCGTAATTGGCTTCTTTTACCTTTGACCTCTGAGGGGAGGCGGAGGGTTCCTCTGGGGGGGCAGCAGTCCGGTCCAGCAGCTTGGTGGTGTAGAAGGAGGACACCACATTACCCTCGTAGGTGCGCCTTGCTGTAGGCCACACCCCCTTTAGCACAGCCTGGCAGATACTGTCCAGGCGATTGATCATAACTCGGTCCTACAAGTGCAAGCAAATATAATAATGATGATTAAAAACTTATTTTTCACCTCCATACCCAGTATGTAAAATGTACTACAATCATCTATTGGAGTCCCTCACTCCCTACAGCAGTTTACATATTATAGACAGATTAGACTGCTGTACTACCTTTGGCCAGTAGGAGGCAGCCAGCATGTAGCCCCCCTGGAAGGGGTTGGAGGAGCCAGGCAGGCCGTTCTCTGTGAGGTAGCTATCCTGTGTCTCGTCCTGCGTGGTGCTGATGGAGGCGGCGCTGTCTTCGTCAAAGCCCTTCACATTGGGGGGTGGAGGCACTGAAATGCACCAAACCGTAGTCAGTCTGCAGCAGGCCACACCCTCCCATTGACCAGCAGTGGGCGCCCTTCACTTCATTCAATTTATTTGTGTAGCATTATTGCAAATATGTGTGATGTTTTCATTTTGTCCTGAGCAACCCAAAGTAGGGGATGCAACTTTAAATTCATACATCCAAATAACAAGCATGAGAAATATTCATATTCAAATATTGTATTTTCTAAACTTTGTAACTGATAATCTTCTTAAGCTGTGCAATCTGATCACCAGACTCACCTCTTTTGGCATCCTCCTCCCCCTCGCTCTCACTGTCCTCAGAGGAGGACGAGGAAGAGGATGAGGAAGACGAAGAGCCTGAGGAACACGAGGAGGAAGAGGAAGAAGAGCTGGAGCCGGAGCGTGAGCAGGAGGAGGATGATGAGGATGAAGAGGAGGAAGACCGCGAGGAGGAACAGGATGAGGAGCCGTCGGAGTCTGAGGCGTCCCGCCGGCTCCGTTTGCTGGCCTTCTTCTGCTTCTTGGCCGCAGAGTTTGGCGTGAGGGGTTTGGTCCGGGCCGCCACCATGCGGCTCTCGCTCTCCCCCTTGGCGGGCCCCGTCTTGTCCTCCAGGCCGGATGGTGTCGGGGGCCCTGTTGGGGGGCTCCAGTGCCCAGGCTGGCCCTTGCCTTCGCTGCTTTCATCCCCGGATGAAGCCTCCTCCTTGGGGGTCACTTCGTCCTGCAGTGCCCTGGGCGGGACATCGTGCTGCTGGGAAGTGCCGGCCGGTGGGGAACCCCCTGCTGACGGAAGCTGGGCATGAGGAGCCTGGAGCGAGGTGCCGGTGCGACCCTGAGCCCCGGCTTGCTGGCTATAGGCACGCTGGGCGGCCGTGAAGCCCAGCTCGGGGTCGCGCAGGATGTGGTAGTCTGTGCGGCTGACACCGTGCTTTGCCGCCCCGATCAGCAGGTCGCGGTCATGGGGTCCCGGCTCCCACCACACGGGCAGGTCAGGCCCCGGCTGGCACAGAGCCAGGCGCTCGTAGAGGTGTGGGTGCCGCAGCACTTGCTCCCGGACCTTACGGAGCAGCTCGATGCGGTAGAGCGTGCGGGACGCCCGCTCCTCCGTGATGGGCTGGATGGAGATGGACGGGTCCACGAAGCCTGGAAGGGCCACAAAAGATCGAGGATTTCATTTTGATTCTCAGTAACAATGAGTAACTCCGGGTAAGCGTGGAACGCCGGGACGCCGGCTCTCATTGGTCACTCACCGACGTCTCTCGGCGGCAGGCGGCAGACACGGCGGCACATGGCCGTGAACGCCCACAGGTACTTCTGCAGGCTGTCGTCCGTCTTTTTGTGCAGTCGCGCCATGGCCCGGAACTTGGTCCAGTCGAAGCGGCCCGCCTCGGGGTTGAACACCACGCCGAAGGTGGACACCACGCGGTAGAAGTCGGCTTCTTCTCGACGGGTCCACCTGAAACGAGGAGACGGGGGGCCTTAGGTGAGCGACGGCCTCCACTGCCTGGGACCGGGCCGAAACGCGGGAGGCGAGCCCCCGCCTCACCTCTGCTGCCGTTCCATCTTGGCGGCCATCTTGGGGTTGAGGGTGTCCGCGAGCGAGGGCGGTAGCAGGGCGCAGGGCGGGGCTGGCAGGGCCTGCTGCGTCTGGTGGATGTGCAGGATCTGTCGGCTCTTGGTGTAGCGCTGCGAGGCCGTGATGAGACGCCGCAAGCGTGCCGTCAGCGCGGACGGCGGTGGCCAGTAAGCAGAATCCCCCTCCGTCACAGCGCCACCTTCTGGCACACAAGAGATGCGTCACTAACCCATTAAAAACTCAATTAAGCAGGATTGTTCAGGTTTTCTTTTGATTGGGATTTACCTCCAGTAGTGTCAGTGATGACCAAGTCGCCAGAGGAAGATGCATCGTCCTGCAGACAGAACAGTGTTTATAGTCACATACAGGACCCCGCATCCCCCAGAACAGTGTTTATAGTCACATATAGGGCCCTCCATCCCCCAGAACAGTGTTTATAGTCACATACAGGACCCCCCATCCCCAGAACAGTGTTTATAGTCACATATAGGGCCCCCCATCCCCCAGAACAGTGTTTATAGTCACATATAGGGCCCCCATCCCCCAGAACAGTGTTTATAGTCACATATA
>JAODKN010000008.1:11572507-11582907 GCA_026774425.1 Petrocephalus zakoni | reverse complement strand
GGCCCTGACAGCTCCCCCCCCACACCTCCAGGGCAGTGGTACAGTCCACAGCTGTTTCTTCCTGTATCTGTCACGGTAGACAAATCACCCCGACAGAGTGAGGCCGGGGGGGAACGGGGGTGAGTCGCTTCACACAGGGCCGCGTTTATGGCCTTACTCGCTACATACTCGCTCCAGCGTGGCAGTCAGAGCCACCAACACATGTACCTCTGCATCAGTGCGGTACCTAATCAGCATAATTCAATTCAATTTTATTCATATATAGTGTCTCTAATGAGAAGCATTGGCATAAAGCACTTCACCGAGTCCGGGCCCTGGGCTCCCTGGAGACTAAGCCTGAGGCTGCCAAGGCAGAACCAGGGGAGAAGGCAGACTCCACTCTCAGGGAGACTTTAATATTATCCTTTATATTATGCCGCTTTAACTGCCGTTTTGTAACTCTCTCACTGTACACCAGAGTAGCCCAGACTCCCGGGGCACACATCACGCGGATCAAACACCCAGGAGAGGTGACTGGAAGAATGGCCTTCACTCAATATCTTTGCCTTGCGTGTCCACTGCTCATGGCTTCCACCATGGGCTCCGTGCCCCGGATACTCTGCTACAGGAAACAGGTGGATGGACTGATGGATAGATTTCTCTATGTCACTATCATTTAGATTTCCACTACATACAGAACACAATATTAATGAGTCCCATAATGTGTTCAGGCTGAATTTTAATACGTCATTAGGCATTAGACTGATGTGCTCCTCTGTGAGTTTGAGACGGCTTGATGCAGCACTCTTCAGGAGCTTGGCAGGCCACCCCTGATGGACAATAGCTAAGCTGACTGCAGCATCCACTCGAGAGGCGAGTGGGTCGGGGGCCATGCTCACTTGTTACAATGATGTCGCAGATGTTTCTTGTATCCGTCGTCCTGCAGAAGATGCTCCGGGTTGTGCTTCCGGATCCACTCCGCCTTCTGGATATCGAAGGAGCTGGCCTGGGCCTTCATCTTCTTCCCCTTCCTCCCTCTGGGCACTGGGGTCGACAGCCCTGTAGGGTGGAGAGGAGATCGTGAGTATTTCAGTGGCAATCGGGACCTCCTCTGCCATGCAGGTGATCAATGGCTGTACTGTACTGTGACGATGTGTTCTTTGGAGAAGGGGTGCTTCTTTTCTGTAAGGGGGTGGGGGGGCATTGGACCAATCAGCTCACCCAGGTGGTTCTGCAGCTCCCGGGTGCGGCCGTCCTCAGAGGGGGCGATCAGGTCCCACATGAAGCTCTTGATCTTGTCGTCGCCGCGGTAATGGACCAGGCAGTAGGCCAGCAGCGCCCGGCAGATGGCCTCCACGTCCCGCTCGGTCAGCTGCCGCTTGAAACGCCCGTGCAGGATGTCCCTCCAGCGCCCCCACCTGGATGCACGCCGGCAGTGAGACGCGGTAAGCTGAAGGTTAGACTGGCTGTAGACTGACTGCTGTGGTGCCTTTAAAGGGGCACGGTAGGCTGCTTAGCGCCGGGGGCACAGAGGGACAGCTCACCCATACACCAGCAGGTTCTTCTCCACGCGGAAGCACTCGGTGCGGCCGTAGCCACTCAGGCGGTCATACGGCCTCCTCAGCTTGGGCTTCTCCTCGCCGTCGCTCTCGCCCTCCGACAGCTCGGCCAGCTCGTCCTTGGTGGCGCTGAATGGGCGAGTCTGCTTCCGGATCCGGGGGGTGTCGATCACCAGGCTGTTCTGTAGTCCGCAAAGGGAAGCGGGTGTCGTTAGCGTCCTCAACGCAGGAAAGACGACAAAGGGGACACGACAGGGAAACCCGGCGCCCGCGACTGACTCTGCCGTTAATGGTGTCCAGGTCGATCTCGGCTTTCTTTGCCCACTTGTCCCAGAAGTTGGGGTCGTCCAGAGAGATGTCCGTCCTGTTTCCGGACGCTACGAAGCTGGCCTGAAAGCGAACCACGCAAAGGATGAACAGCCATGTACTCAGGCAACGGTGATGTGTTTCTCCGATGCCGCACCAGGCGGCTGCTTTATGTGGTTGGTTGACTTTGACTTTGTGTGATTGGTTGATATTATCTTTGTCTGGAGGAGGAGGAGCCAAACCTTGGCGAAGGTGGAGCCCCGGCCCTCGGATTCGATGGTGATGGTCTTGGTCCTGCGCTGGAGAATCTGGTCGATGTCCTCCTCGCAGAACTTGGAGCCCTCGTCCTCCTCTTCCATGAGAGCCCCATAGGCACCCCTACGCAGCAGGTCTTCGATCTCCTTCTTGGAAAGCTGCTGCTGGATCTGCTGGGATGTGGAGGTGATCAGATAAAGGGGCTGGCTGCCGGCCGGGGGGGGGGCATGTACCATTGCCAAAACCGCTACTAGTGATCCTCTGCCGGGCTACATTCATAAATACACCTCGTATTTATAAGAAAATAATACCAAAAGTAGGACAGGAGCAGCTAGAAGTAAGCAGTTGTGAAATACACACAGCTTATGTAACAGCTGATCCAGTACCAAGGGCATAGATTTGGGTATGGACGGTACCAATATTTCGGGAAGGCCGTGTGTGTGGGTTGCTGGGAGCTGATTTTCTCCCTACCAATGATAAAACCAAATCTACGGTAGTGTCCTTATTGGACAGACAAGCACCAATGACAGCAGACCACAGAGAGGGGGCTTACCCCACCCACGCTGTTCTCCCGGCCGCTCATGCTCTGCAGCACGGCCTTGTCCAGGCCCAGCTTCAGACTGGCGCGGTCGAACATCTCGCGCTCGTAGGAGTTGCGGGTGATCAGTCGGTACACCTTCACCGCCTTGTTCTGGCCAATCCTGTGGCAGCGTGCCTGGGCCTGGGGGGGGGGGGGTGTTAGCATGAGTGTAAACACGTGGTGACGGATGGGAACACCCACATGCGAGCAGGGAGACACATGAACAGAAACAAAGAGGGACAGAATCCTTACATTTTTTGTGTGCTAAATGACACGTTCAGCATGTAGCTATGAGGAATTTAGCTTTATGAGGAAATTTCCCAAAGGGCTGCGGGTTCCCCTGCTGTAAAACTACAGGTAAAGCCTCATGTCTGTCAATATTTAATATTAAATTCATCAACCCGAAAAGGTCTGATTTAAAAATATTTTGCAAAACTGCATTGCTGCAGTATTTTTCGGCCAATTTAAAAAACAAGGTCAAGACAGTTTTTGACTATTCCCAAGTTAAACCACTTAACTAAACTTACTTAGGGAATCTGGTTTATCATATTTTTCGGATAGTTATTTAGAGGTGCTGCCTTGCCGCCGTTTCCATCGAGTCAGACGGCTATCCAGCTCAGCACCCATTTAATACGGCCGGTGGTCCTCTGCAGCGCTTTGGGTGTGCGGGTTCCATCATGCAGAACCGCCACCGTCTCGGGCCCTCGTTTCTCGGAACTGGGCCGTCTACACAGGCTGAACCCAGAGGCACTTAAACCCAGAAATCTGGTAGTTCTACTTGTCGTGCTGGACCCGCTAGAATTAATTTTTCTTCAATATTTTGGTTTTTCAATATTACAATAAAAATGATCACAAAAAAAAGAATCGTTCCATAAAAAAGGTAACGACATCTATTATTTTATGACTGAATGATTGAAAGGTCCCCTGAGGAGTTCGACACCGATTCATGGCTGCTTCACCACAGCCGTCACTGAACGTGGCGTCACTGCGTGAACTTAAAGCCCTTTGTTTGTAAACAGATTTCCCGGTTTCATTTCCTGGCGTGGGGCTCACCGCTGGCATCGGATCACTCGATGCCTTGCCGTTAAACCATGCTAGCATTTACGTTTCCATAGCACCGCGGATGCCCTCAACGGGACGGGCAGCCCTGGCTGTTAGCTAATGGAAATTATGGGCAGTACCTGCAGGTCGTTCTGCGGGTTCCAGTCCGAGTCGAAGATGATGCAGGTGTCCGCGGCGGTGAGGTTGATGCCGAGACCACCGGCGCGGGTGCACAGCAGGAAGACGAAGCGGTCCGAGTCGGGCTTGCTGAAGCGGTCGATGGCCGCCTGCCGCAGGTTTCCCCGAACACGCCCGTCGATTCTCTCGTACAGGTACCTGAGGCACCCGGCACAGAGGGCAGAAATCGGTCATGGAGGGAGCACCCACCTAGGACACCATCTTTTAGAATACTTTATTAATATCTGTGGGGGAATTCTGTTATCACCTCCATGAGACACGGATACATGTGAGAGCGAGGTTGGCGCTCACTTCACAGGGTCAGCTGGCGTGCAGCACCCCGGGAGCCTTGGCTCAGGGGCCCACAGACATGTAACTATCCCCCCCGAGACTGAGGCTTGGACCGACAACGGGGCACAGTTGGTCAAGCGGTCACTTCTGTACCACACACGAGGGCTCTAGACAGAGTATGCTAAACAAAAGCACAGGGGCACACGCACGCATGCCGCCCCACGAGATCAAACACGGAATAGTACAGGATGGCCAAAGTCGCCAAAACTGGGACAGCGGGACCCTCTGGAGAATGATGACCCCTAAGCCTGGAACAGCATGCAGAGAAAGGCCCATTATCGGCATTATTTTTATTACTCGTCCTGTTCTCAAAGGAGCCGTTTCTCCGAAGCTGGTAACAGCAGCCACGTATCTAATGATTACAGCCATTACAGCGACTGCCCCTAGGGGAGTCCCTGCAGGCCAGGCTCTTAAGCACATGACACTTACCATCTACAGGGATCAAAGCCCCCATACTCCGTTTAGCCTGGAACCAGTCTGAACACGATCAGTAAGTAAGGTTCCTCTCGGGCTGAATCCCCGGGCCCAGGCTGTCAGTCACGCGGTGAAACCCCCCCACCCAGGGGGCGTGGGGCATCTGGCTCCCCCCCCCCCCCCCACGTGCCTCATCGTCACCGAGTGGCCCAGTTCCAGTGGCCCCTGGCTGCCGCCACGCCCTGACCTCCCCCCTCTGGGGATGGTAACCTCTCGCTGAACCCCAGCTGGGCTCGGCGCCGGTGCTTACCCTCCTCGTCCCGCTCGCTGGCGCCGGCTCAGGGCTCGTCTGCGTGCCAAAGACAGGCACGCGGCAGGAGGACGGAGGGGGGGCAGACGGGGGGAGCGCGGGGGGCAGGGCGGCAGACCGCGGTCTCACGGCCTCGCAGGCCTTTATCCGCCTCTCTGGTGTAACGCTGCCATTGGTCTAAAGGAACTTCACTAAATAACGTCAATCAAAGTGGGGCACTGAGGCCCAGCGGGAAGAGCCACACAGTATGACCCCATCCAGGGGCTACCCCAGCCCTGCCCCCTAGGGGGCCCTATCCCCCAAATGGACTAGCAGAATCACCTAACCTTAACGGTTATCACTAACTAGCTACACGTCACACCGAGCAGCCAACCTTCATACAAACAATTTCACAATTTACCCCAGGGATCAATGTTCCTCAAAGATCCTCATTCTTAATTTTAAATTTAAAATTAAACACCCATACCATACTGACGTTATTTCTTCATAACCAAATGGCAGGTAACCCTAACCTACTGAACAAAAAATAGCACTGTAACGATTCTGGCCATTTCCCCTTATGCTTATCCAGTGGGGGCGGGGGGGTGGGGGTCCGACATTGTTTTCCAGTTGGGGCTGATGTTCTTCAGCCCCTGTTCCAGCTGCGAGTGTACAGTTTATTTTGGAAGGCCAGACTAATAACTCTGTCATGCATTTTCTTTCCAATTTAATGATGTCACCACCTCCTGTTAAAATAAAGTTAATCCCTAAAATAACTCTTGGAAAGTCAGTATCGCGGCTGTCAGTGTTGTACAAATGTCCGCTGTCATCCATTTGGTTTACCTTATTCTAAAACCATGTTCTTGACCATGTATTTTCCAATGTGAATGTCTGACAAACTCTAGAAACAACCAAAAATATTTTAGAAAAACTATTGAGTAAATAATGTCTCCTTAGAATTCACTCTTTCACCAACTGCAGAAGCAATATCTCCATTCACAGGAAACAGAAAAGGGAACTTTTTCATTTTACTATGAATAACGTAACTCTGCTTTTATTACTTGCACCCTTGCATCATGTTTCTTAGAAATGTAACTTTTATATTAATTCCTGATTAATATATTCATTTTTTGATATGCACCTACTGTCGGTATTGGTAGAACCCGAAAATGTGGTGACTGCCCCATGCCCCCTGGGAATGCTGCTGCAGGGTGAGCAGTTACCTTCTCTGGATGAGGTAGTCCTCCAGGATGTCCAGGCAGCGCACCATCTGGGAGAAGATGAGCACCTTGTGACCGCCAGCCTTCATCTTGGGCAGCAGCTTATCAATGAGGACCAGCTTGCCGGCCGACTGGATCATGGCCTGCAGGTGGAAGTCCGCAGCACCGGGGCTATAAACCTCCCGGAAGTCTTCCAGGATCTTCTCCTCAGCTCCTGAGGGGATCAGACCATGTTGGGTCAGTGGTATCTCTCAAACAGCCTCTGCAATCTACAGAAGACTACAGAAAAGCTTTGTGATCTTCAATCTTGCGGTACCAATTTCACTTTTACAGAAAGGTACCGGTCCACCGATAACGCCCATTCACTGTGGCAAATTCGTGAAATATGTCTCAGATCAAAGTTATGCTCGCTGGAAGCATGAGGGCCGAGCTAACAGACAAAATGCATGGATATCATATGCAGAGGTCTGGTCTGGCATGTGACCTCATATCTGACTGACAGGTACTCCTGCCGCTCCTGTCTCCGTCTCCACACATGGGGTTCTAGAGACACCCCTTACAGACGACACTGACCTTATCTGATTTTTTGAACCCACGAGTGTGCACCTGAACTGTGTCCATCGACACACCCTTAAGTTCCATCTCGGAAAATCGGAAGAACCTCAAAAACCTCTAAGACCCCAAACTCAGAATTCAAGACAGCTGTCCCCCTCATCAACAAAAGTGAAAGGTGTAGTTACGAAGCGTTTATTATCACTTTAATCTTATTTGTGTATCATAAAAACTGGTCGTGCACACAGCACTGTCCAGCTGCTATCTGGGGACTTATTGCCTCCGTGTTTGTATATGCAAAATACAGAGTAATGCGCGATCATTGACTTGTATTGCTAACGATGGTCAACAGCAAACCTGGCTAGAACTAATATTGCCAAATGGCTTTCTGACTTGTACGGGAACACGGTTTACTCAGGTGTGACGTAATTTCCAGCTCTGACTTCCGACCTCCGAGGTTAATGGGACACAACATGAATCTCCCTAACCACCCTGGATCACAGTTCATGTGTCAGCAGCTCTGAAACAGGCCCAGCAGTCAGTGGGGTGTCACATAGCAGTTTTGTTGGGGGGGGGTTCCACTTCCTGTTGCATGCAAAATGTGCCCATAATTTCTGCAGTGGGGCCACAGCAATGTGGAAGAACTTACAGACCTATATACAGAACCAGAGATTAGATATAGATATGTGCTACATCTATCTTTAAATACCTGTCCCCTCCCTTTCCTACTGTAGTGTGAGGTCATCATGATATTTAAACCTGTGTTTTTTGTTCTTTACAATGCTGAGTGTTTCTCTTGTGGGGGACAAGAAAAAAAATCACATAAATTACATGAAAATCAGGCTTTCGTGTGTTCTGATCTTCTCAGCAATGTGACGACAATCAGACTACTCTTTGTGTGTGTGTGTGTGTGTGTGACCGCTGAAAAAAATTCAGCTGGAGTGAAGCTCTGATGATTTACTATGTGATGACTTAGTGTGGTAACTTATTAAATTTAAATGGCTGTGATGAGACCACAGACAAACACAGGCGATTTATTTAGCACTATTTAGCACCTGTAATGAGGTTATTATAAAAATGGTCTCTTTGGCACCTACAGGTTTTTATGGTGATGTTCAGTGGTGTTCAGTACCTGTAATGGAGTTGGGTTTTATAGTCGTGCTGTGTGATGTTCAGCGTCAACAAAGGGATACAGGTTTTTATGGCAGTGTTCAGTGGTGTTCAGCACCCGTGATGAAGTAGGATTTTTATAGTCGTGCTCTGTGATGTTCAGTGCAAACAATGGATACATGGATTTTTATGACAATGTTCAGCAGTGTTCAGTACCTGTGATGAGGTAAGGGTGGTTACAGCATTTGCGCAGCTCCATCATGGTGTTAACCAGGTTGGGCACATTGGCCTGGCCAGCACCCTTGGCCAGGAAGGAGAAGTTCTTCTCCAGGATGGCGCGGTAGTACTTCTTCTGGATGTTGGTGAGCTCCACCTCGATGATGGTCTCCTCCTTGGGCGCCAGCTTCTTCTCCACATCCTCCTTCAGTCTCCGCAGCATCATCGGCTTCAGGATGGCCTGTAGCTTCTGGACCTGTGAAGATAATCAGGTACCTGCTGTCTGACAACGGTCTCCTGCAGGATGCGTTTGCAGCATCATAAATACAGGATTATAACTCCCTTCAAATGTTTCCCATACATCACTCTGCTGGTTTAATAAGAACATAATAGTCCAAATTATTTTATTTTTTTTAATTTTTGACTTTGAGATACTTTATTGATTCCCCACCGTGGGGAAATTGTCTTTGTCTCCCCCCCCGTAATCTTGCTCTCTGTGAGAATAAGCTTGGCCGTGAAGGGCAGCCACCTCGAGGGGCGCCCAGGGAGCTGGGGGTTAAGAGCCCATAGACGTGCCGAGGCTGGGCTTGAGCCAGCGACCTTCCGATTACAGGCACAGAGCTTAACCTGCTGAGCCTGTGCTGCCTTCCTAAACCTCAAGATTAATTAACTCAGATATTCCACTGCAGTGACAGGGATGGAATGAGAAACAGGTTTGCAGACTTTGCAGACACTAACAGCTAGGGGGTGCTGGAGGCCCCACGTTTCTCCTACCTGTTCCTCCGTCTTCAGGTCCCCGAACTCCTGCATGAAGGTGCTTTCCGAGGAGAAGCGAGAGGGCTCCAGGAAGTGCAGCAGGCTGAAGAGCTCCTCCACCGTGTTTTGGAGCGGCGTGCCAGTCAGGAGGACCTTGTGCTCCTGCAATGCAGCAGCGCGAAACGGGCAACTTCCATCAATGGCAGGAAGAACAGGACATGACGTCACCCCCATACAAAAGCCTCTGGGCTTCTGTGTCAGCTGATGTGACCACCTCTGTCACATGACCCAAGCCAAGAGAAGGCAGAGCTGGCAGCGACGAGTCAGAGAGCACGCGCCAACTTCAGCCCACTCCCCGGCCAGGAACGAGGCTGTTATGAAAGACTAAACGCACAACTGTAGCTTTGAGGTTTCAGATGTGGAGAACCTCGGAGACGGCCGAGTTACAGCACACCAGCAATTCCCCTGCCCAGCAAACCCCGCGGCACACCCACCAGATTCATGAGCTTGAAGCCCTCTAGCAGCTTGCAGTTCTTGTTCTTGAGGCGGTGTGCCTCATCGATGATGACGCAGCGCCACTCCACGGCGTTCAGCTCTGGGCAGCCACCCAGGATCATCTCGAAGGTAGTGATGATCGCCTGGAACCTGTAGGCCCCTCGAATCACTCGGCCCTGCGGCAGCAAAATCGCGATGAGATCAGAACCTGAGCGGGGACCTGAACGACCGCGCAAGAACCTGAGTGACGCAGCGGGCTGAGAACAAAAACAGCTGACTTACAAAGCCTATTCCAGATGCAGACCTTCTATATTGTCACGGAATATTTTAATAAAATCGTGTAGCTGGCTGTGGTCTCAGACTTACTGAATCAATTTAGAGAGACAATACTTCATCTGAGGAGCTGAAGACCACAGCCAAACTCCGGTCACAATCCAGCCCATTACCGACCTGGCTACTCACGCCTAATTAAATATGTTCAGATTAACAACACTGTCGTGGTTGTGTTCAGCGACATCAATTTTCTCCTATCAAGAAGGCACATTTTCCATAAAAGCCATTTGTGCTCCAGTCTCAAATCCCCCCCCCCCAAAAAATGGGAATCTCCCTGCATTCCTACCACCCCTTTCCATAGTTGGTCACAAACAGGATACCTGCCGTAGAAGCAAAGTACCAACCACCTATGACACCATTAAATGTTACAAAATCCTTGCACATAAAACATTTGCCCAGCCTGCATAATTACCCCGCCTCTGACTGCGGAGAACGACGTCGCTGACAGCGGACCCCGATCTGACGTCCCTTGGGGACGCGTCCGCATCGGCGCTTACGAGACGCCGGTCGGCTGACCTGCGAGTCCCGGAAGTACATCTCGTACTGCTGCAGCATCTGCCTGCTGACCACGCTGCCGTGATAGACGATGACGTTGAGGTACGTCCACGTGCGGAATTCGCGCTCCCAGTTGGTGATGGTGGACAGAGGGGCGATGATAAGGAAGGGACCCCGAATTCCCGTGCGGTAGATCTCCTCCAGGAACGTGATAGACTGGATGGTTTTTCCCAGGCCCATCTCGTCAGCCAGGATGCAGTTCCGTCTAAAAG
>JAODKN010000008.1:11521471-11539138 GCA_026774425.1 Petrocephalus zakoni | reverse complement strand
GCACGCACGCACGCACGCACACACATACACACACACGCACACACACACACACACGCACGCACGCACGCACGCACGCACGCACGCACGCACATACACACACACACACATACATACACACACACACATGCACGCACACACACACATACACACGCACGCACACACACACACACACGCACACACGCACACACGCACGCACGCATGCGTGCGTGCGTGTGTGTGTATGTGTGTGTCTATTCCCAACAATGACAGCATTTACTCCTACCAAACAAAAGACCTTTGGCATTTTTCAGTTTTTGGACTGCAGTCTGGATTGGATTGCGAAATTAATAAATGGTCCCCACAATATCAAAATGACTGGTTTTTATCACATTGTGGGGATATTTGGTCCCCACAATGTAATACATAGATAACCCACACACACACACAGAACTGTGAGGACAGCAGAGATGACTCACAGACACCCCCCACCTCACTGCAGCCTCACAGTAAGCAGACCTATGTATGCTGCTGTCAGTCTGTACCTAGCATCTTACCCTGAAGGGGGCAGTATAGAGCTCAGTAACAGAGATGACATCAACTTCCCTACAATAACAAGTTTCAGGACAGAAGGGAGGCGGTTAAAAACATCAAAGGAGCAGCTGACAGCAGCTCTGAGGTAAGAGATTACCAAGATGACCGTGACCTCTCTCCGTGCTGGACCTGATACCTGAAAACCACTGACCTACATTTCAAAAAAGAAGTCCAGCTCAAGGACCCAGTCCACGCCGACTTTGTCAGCAGAAACCGAAATGGCAGTTCACCCACTATGATTTTGATTTCTAAGTACTGGTGCACAGTCTACCTACTATGAAACCTTCTCGACAGCTGAGGCAATAGGAACTGAGTGCGTTTAAACTCACCGCAGCTTCGAGGCTCACTGAGAAAGGGCCGTCGCCCTCGTCGCCTTGGTCGCCATTTGCCCAGGGGTAGTTGGGCAATTCCTGATGCACCAGGGCAGTCTCCTGATTCAAGGCAGCTTCCAGCTGGGGAAGGAGGTCATCCTCCAGTAGGTCGGGGGGGTCCAGACCTTCAAAGCTGCTGGCGTGGACCGCCACCTGCCGCAGCAGGCTCTCCTCCAGGGCCTGGTAGCTGTTGCTGTTAGTCACAGGCGGTGGCTCCAGGTCGGAGGTCCCGGGCTGCTGGCTCACAGAGCCACCGTAACCGCAGAGGGCTTCGGGGAAGAGTTCGCCACTGCCGTAGGCTCCTGGGGCCTGCCTCGCGGGCTCCGTGACCCGGAAGGGGCAGCCGTCATCCGAGTGGGTTGGACCAGGCCGCTGCTGGTGCTGGCCAACCCCGGGGCCGAAGGAGAATTCATCCCCCATCCCAGAGAACGTGGAGGAGAGCATGCCGCCAACGTGGCCAGCGTCGCCGGAGACCCCGGACGTGGAGGACGGCTGCTGGTGGACAGAGTACGGGGAGAAGGCCGGCCCGGAGCCGGCCAGGCAGGAGGAGAGGTCTGCGGAGCTGAGGTACTGCTGGCTGGCCTGCTGAGGAAGACCCTCAGAGAGCGGACCACTCGGCGCATCCAGGAAGGCGGGGAGCTGGCCTAGGGCACTGGAGGCATCCCCCTGGCAGAAGGGGCTCTGAGAATGTGCCACGCTAAGCGGCAGGGAGCTGGGGGGGTCGTGAGCAGCTAGCTGCCGCTGCTTGAGACCTGGGTTCACTGGGTAGAAGTCGGCTTGGGGAAGCGGCTGGGGATCCACGCCTTGCCGGGGGAGCTGGAAGCAGCCTGACTGCGGACGCTGGCCAGCCCTCTGGGGCGCCTCCTGCTGGAAGGGGCTTGCAGCCAAGCCCTGGTTGCCCCACATGGGGCTACTGTCAGGAAAGGGGCTGTCGACGGGGGCCACCCGCTGGGCCGGAGGCCGCTGGTACTGTGGGGGCTGAGACAAGGCAGTGAGCGGCGGCCCGAAGGCCAGGTCTGGCCGGGAGAATAGGTCCGCCGGGGGGCCTGGGGGCTTCTGCGGGCACGGCGGCTCCACCCCCAGAGGCTCGAACTCCGAGGTGAGGCCCAGGTCATCCACCAGGGTCACGGGCTCTACGGCAAAGCCCTGCTCCGAGAGATCCTCCAGGCCGCCGCCGAACAGGCCCTGCTCGTCAAACAGGTCCATGGTGGGGTCGGTCATGGAGCAGGCAGAACAGACGGCTCCCTCTAGTGGCGGCTATCGGGAATGGCTTGGCGGCTACAGGGCGTCAATCTATTCATCTAGTCGAGCGGGCAGGACAATGCATTCCAGAAGGGTCCTGTAGAGGGGGGGGGGACACTGTGAGGGTCCGTTCTTTCACCAGAATACTGTAACACTACACAAGTATGGTCACATGCAGATTAACTCAACATGCTGAAGAATTCCTCCCAACAAATTCAAAATGCCTCACTTTAAAAACAACAATAAAAACTAGCATGTCACCTAGAGCTTCATTTAAAGCAGCCCACAGTGAATCACAAGAGATTTTAGCGGCCTTCCGCGCTCTCCAAATAGCCACATCTGCACCCCCCCCCCCCAAAACGCCACAGGGCACGACGCGCCTGGCAGTGGGCATGTAACCGGGATGACACTGGGCAGCTCTTTACTGACCAAGGGCCTCAGTGTGAATCACGTCCCGGTGATCCGAGGGGCAGGGATGGGGGGCAGTGCTACACCCAAGGAACCCAAACGGCGCAGGTCACAGGGGGGTCACGCCGGAGCCTACCGGGGGCCCAGTGCTGTTGCTCCCATCGCGGTAAGAGGTACAGGAAAAACCGAGAATCTCCCTCACACCAGCAAGCATGCAAACTACTGCTGCACTACCAGACAGTGTCTCTTCTACAGGGCCTACGCCATCCACCTACTCAAGATCAGAGGTGGGTAGTTCAGGTCCAGAAAGTAAAAATCCAGACCAAGATTTTTTTTCAACCAACAACTTAACAGCATAAAGAGGCACAGGCATCGAGTACTCAACTGGTTGGTTGAAACAAATCTTGGTCTGGATTTTTGCTTTCTAGACCTGAACTATCCAACGTTACTTTAGACCCATCCTGGACAAACTTACAGCCTTAATAAATGTGCATTTCAGCATTATGTGTGAAGTTGCACATCAGATACAGACAGAGCTGATGCAGGGACACTCATTTCAGGTTTCTACAGCGTATGTTCAAAATCATTAAAAAATTACTTACAGTAGTTAAGACATGTACAACTAAGGTCACGATGTTATGGTTAGAATGAAGTTTACTAATTTCTTATGCTGGCTGGAATGTATTTTATTAATTCAACAAAATAACTGAAATTAAGATTTCCACTAAAATCCAGTTAAAATATCCAAACCAAAAAGCATGCAGGGATGAATCTCTGTTTATAAACAGGAAACATTTCTGAAAAGATGGCACAGAGAAAAAGCATGCTTCATACAAAAACAAACTCTCCATAGACTCGCAAAACAGACGGGGGTAGAAGTAGATGGGTTTACAAAATACAAATTCCTTTGGATACAAATGGTATTTTAAGTCAGAGCCCTCCTTACCGGTCAGCAAGAAGAACATTTTAAAAAGATATGGCTAGAAAACAAAAAACAAGCAGACAGAACTTCACGCCTTATTGCTGCAAAGTGACCTGATATTTCCATGAGGACGCAGCGGGTGCCCCTTTATGACAGGAGAAGTGGAGCCGCAGACCCCCCGTGTCATGTTCAGTAACTCAGCCCAATTACGCCCCAGCCAGATGTGTGAAGCATCTGCCACAGGTGGCCAAGCGGCCGGAACGGAGGAGCCCGCTTTAAAGGCAAACAGCAGACCAGTAAAGAGCCATAATGACAGAAGATGCAAAGATGTCTATGCATATATCCTATGATCTCATCGGCACATGCTTTTTTCACTATGTGTAATCTCACACACGTCTTGGATTCGAATATTATTGTGGAATTATATTACATTATTAATATTACTAATATTATTGTGTAGACCCTTTATGTTCCTTTACTGCTTCATGCAACTGAATTTCCCCATGGGGTCAATAAATTGTATGAATCCATCTATCTAAACTACTAGCCCGATTTTTCAACAGTGCATTTAGCTGAACTGGAATAATATTTGGTTTTATGACATAAACACAAACAGACATAGTAACATTTAGGGGGCATACTGAAGATGGTTGGCCTTGGGTCTCAGTATATAAGTTTATATAAGATAAAAAGAAAAAGAAGTTTTTCCCCCGTCTGCTGACATCAACAAATAAAAAGGAGCTTAAAGTGAAAAATGAATAAACAAAAGCAAACCTTTAAGTACAATAAAATAAAATAAAAATCTGAGTTCCTGCATTTGGAGAAGTACTTATAAGTAGCTTATTGTATCCATCGTTTCCTGTTAGAGAACAAATCACTGCTATGGTATTTTTTTCTATAAATAAAAAAAAATTTGGGGAAATGCACGTCACCGGCAGCACCCGGTAGCTGTGCAGCCTGTTGTCCTCCTTGTGAGGAGGGGGGGG
Organism: Petrocephalus zakoni; assembly: GCA_026774425.1. Classification (NCBI taxonomy): domain Eukaryota; kingdom Metazoa; phylum Chordata; class Actinopteri; order Osteoglossiformes; family Mormyridae; genus Petrocephalus; species Petrocephalus zakoni. The sequence continues at coordinate 11,534,639 of JAODKN010000008.1, read as the reverse complement.
GGGGGTCACCGGCCGGGGTATCCTGCCATGCAGCGCATTAAAGGGTCCCCGCGGGGCGATCGTGCATGAACACAACAGTGTAGGGCAGCCCTTTGCGGGCAATTGGGCGGTGCTCACTGACGACGGCTTCCCCTCCGCTGTGATCCGCCCTGCCCTGTCACCCAGGGGGTGCGGGGTCTGCGCCCCTCCTCCACGATCCACCCTGCCCTGTCACCCGGGGGGATGCAGGGTCTGCGCCCCTCCTCCACGATCTGCCCTGCCCTGCCCTGCCATGCCATGCCATGCCATGCCATGCCCTGCCCTGCCATGCCCTGCCATGCCATGCGGGAGGTGTGGGGTCTGCGCCCCTCCTCCACGATCCGCCCTGCCCTGCCATGCCCTGCCATGTGGGAGGTGTGGGGTCGGCGCTCCTCTTCCACGATCCGCTTTGCCCTGTCACCCTTGTGGTGCAGGGTCTGCGCCCCACATCCACAATCCACCCTGCCCTGTCCCCCGGGAGGTGCGGATTCTGCGCCCCGCCCCTGCCCTGTCACCCAGGGGGGTGTGGGGTCTGTGCCCCTCCTCCACGATCCGCCCTGCCCTGTCCCCCGGGGGGGTGTGGGGTCTGCACCGCTCCGCCACACACTGTCATATCTCCACGCCGCATGTGTCATTTAACCCCCGCCAGTATACAGGCGTTGGCGTCTCAGTGACGGCAGATCGGGGTGGGGGGGCTTATCATCACAGGCTGGGCGAGATACAGTAAGGATAAAACATTATAAGAAATAAGAGGAGTCCCTGGTGTCAAAATGGCAGCGTGCGGGCTGGCCGCGTCGCGGGGGCGCGCAGCGAGCCCGGGCCGAGCCGAGCCGATCCGAGCCCGGGCCGAGCAGAGCCGATCCGAGCCGATCCGAGCCGGGCTGCATCCTCCTGTCACATTTCGTCACTCTGTGCCGCACACGCCAGTGCGATGGCCGCCCGCTCCCTTTAACACCGCGAAGCGGGCACACCTGCGTCGGGCTCGATCCCGGGCTAAAGGCGGCCAGGTGTCGGCTCGGTTCCGGGTATAAGCTCGCCGCGTCCTGGGCGAGTCGTGCCGCCGGCCACTTATCGGAACTCCGCCGGCTCGGCTCGGCTCGGCAGCCCCGCTCGTCCCTTTCCTGCCGGAAAAGAGGCACTTGGGCCAGGCTTCCCCCGCCCCCGCCAGCCGCGCCGCGACCCCCCCGGCCAAGCAGCGACCCGCACAGCACATGTGTCCCCAAAGCAGCCGCCCTCCCCGGCAGCGGGTGGGGGTCCGCCGTCATTCGCACATGCCGGCTACCGCCGCCGCCGCGCACCGCGTACGGGGATCTCCCGGTCCGACAGCCGCCCCCGCTCCCACTCTCCCGGGGGGGGGAGAGGCACCACCCGGACATCCAGCGCACCAAACTTACGGGTAAGCCCAGCCGCGCCCGCCCGGCTCCGCCGCCCCGCAGCCCGCAGCCCCGGGCAGGGATTCCCCGCGACGGCGGCGTCCCGCATCCCGAATGACAGGCGCGGCGGCGCGCGCGCGGCGAGCGTGGCTACTTACCCCGCCCCGCCCCCGCGTGCGGCGGCGCGCTCCCGGCCCGCGGCCCGTCGCCCTATTAGCGCTCCTCTTTCGGCCCCTTTCCCGCAATTACGGCTAATCGCCAACTTCTGGCCGCAGCGCCGCCGGCGACCTCCGCGCTCTCGCCGCCGCCGCCGACGTCACGACGCGCCTCATTTGCATATCCAGTTACTCGCCCTCTGATTGGACGGCGAGCGCGTCGCCGCCGCGCGGCCCGCTGGAGGGCGAGGGCGGGGGCGGGGCGCCGCCGCTCGCCCCGGCCGCGCGCGCCTTCCGGGCCTCACCTGTGTCCGGGCGCACCTGCCGCGGGACGGGGCGCCGAGGGGGCGGCCGGCTCGCCGAGCGCGGCGCACGCACAAGATGGCCGCTTCCAGGGCGAAGCCAATCGGCGGGGCTCTTACTTGAGTCGTGCCAGCCGCGCTCTCCCGGATACGGACGCCGAGGCTCGTCTGCTGAGAGACAGCGGGAAGTCTCCGTACTGGCAGCCGTCCGTCAGCGAGCCGCGCCCTCTGGCGGCCGGTGGCGGTACAGCGCCCGCTGAACCCCGGGCCCCCGCTCTACCCTAACGCCCAAAATAACGGCTTAATTCCCGAGTCCGGATACACGGTGACGCTCGATCCTCTTGGGATCAGCGCCAACGGTGCTGACACAATAATGCAAAGAAGTTGATGCCAATTGATTACTGCTAATTAAACGGACTATGAGTTCATTGTGCTGCCCATAAGAGAAGCCCATTAATAATAACAGGGGGGCACAATTTGTTTTTGGAATGCATTCAAAAAAAGGTTTTGAATGTAAGGTGTAGGCAACAGGTGAGTGCGACGTCATGATTAAGGACTACCGCATCTCTAAAATCCACGTTGTTTCCTTGCACTTGAGTTTGTAAGATGTTTTCCTTCTCTGTTACTCATATAAGGTATGAGACAGGTGCTGCCTTCGTCGTCAAACTATGGACATCAGGAATGGCATCCATCTATGAAACTTTAATGTCCAGGTATTTTCTGTGACTGTTTATTTATTGTACGGTCACAGTGAAACCATTAGCTATCAGGAATTGATCCCACAGCCCTGGAAATGTGAATCTACAGTCTTAACCACCCCACGAGTTTCCACCTGGTACTTGAAAGACTTGTAGTAAGTATGAGTGGTGTGCCTAAATTCCCTGTAATGCATAACTGTACGTGTGAGGGATCTCTGTGATGGATTGGCAGCCTACCCAGAATGTAACGCCATCTGGGGTCCCATGCTAGCTGGAATAGGCTGATGATGGATGGATGGTTGGGCCCATTCCATTCAGTAGAGGTAAGGGGTTATGGTTGAACAGAATCAGTTTAACACTACACTGACAGTGAGTATTGCCTATTGTGTTTGAGTAACTTACAACTGGCAATACTCAGTCAGCGTGTTTGAGTAAGTTACATCAATAAAATCGTCCTTAGACAAGTGTCAAATCATACTCAGATTCAATGGTTTATTGAATTTATTCCAATGAAAATGTGCCTTTTAAAAATGCATTGCCTATACAGTATCTCAAACACAAAAGGTCTGAAGTCATTTCCTTTGGGAGGAAAAAAAAAATTGCCAAATGTTAACTCAAACATAAAAAAAAGCAGCTTTCCAGCTGTACATAAATAAGCCAAAAGAATTTTCAGAAAACTACCTGTCCGAACAAGTTCATTTACACAAAACCCTCCAATATTTACACATCAATAAGCCTAACGGATAAACCAAACACTTCAAATTACATTACAGGAGTAGGCATGGATCATGATTAAATTAGCTTCTTTAAAACCATATTTTCCTTGCTCTGTCAATATATATTAGAAATATTTAAGACATATCATATGGCTAAGCCATATACAACTGATGAGACGGGCCCATCAGAATATAATATTAAGCATTCATTTGTAAAGACTTTGTAAACCATTCATACCGATCAGGAGGGGAAAGGGAAACCTGTAGTCATTCACAGCCCAGGAGGGTCCATACTTGCACACTACTTGCAAATACTTTCATTAAACTACGCTTTGCAGACTCATTAAACTTCATTTATTGTCCATTTATACCAGGAACATCAAATGCCTACTTTTAACCTATTCTGAGCAGTAACTGAGAACTGTATCGAGACTAACTGACAAAGTTGAAACCAATCAAATTCATTTACACTGAAGATAAGTTGCTCTTGGGGGAAAAAAAAAAAAAAAAAAAAAAAAAAAAAAATCTGGGGTACAGCCATTGTACTGGTGCCTCCCTCTAGTGTTCAGCATGTGGAGCTGCAGGTTCATGTCTGGAGAGTGCTGTCCTCTTTGCTGAATGGTTGTGTGGATCCTGGTTTTACCCACGACAGCCCGGACACCTGCAGTCCCTTGTGATGATCCTCCGGTCGTCTCTGAGAAATGGCATTGACAGAAAAACAAAGACAAACAAGCAAATTAAAATTAAAAACCTCCCAATTAAAAGGAATTTCACTTTTGCTCTAGCATTCAAGCACTTTTGGGCAGTATTATATGGAAAGCGTGCCACCACTTTCATACAATGCGACTTTTCACTGCTTTTAAATAGACGTTATTCTTAACATCCAGTTAAGAGTTAAGTGCCTTAAAGGACGTGCATTTGTGACCCTAAGCTACTCTGAAGGACTCACTTTATGTGTGAACATCTTCTCCTTTGCTTCTTCATGCACGGCTGGATTCCATGGAGAGAAACTAGAAAATATTCAGACATGCACCTCAATCTTGATTTAAGTAAATTAGTGGATGATCCGTTGAACATTTGTTGCGATTAGTATAAACATTAAGCAACCATTGACATTTACACATTTAAGAATACATTCGTACATTTATTTTGCCACAGTCTTCAATCCAATCGGGACTGACCTTATTGCATAGGGGTCATCATTTTTCGGCTGATCGAAGAGGTGACTGTTACACAGTTTCACACTATCGACCACCTTGCTCTTGAAGAGCTGGACGTCCTTTTCATACCTGCGGGAATGCAAACGTATAACGTCTGCTGCGCGCAAGGGCAGTCTGCCTGAACTAGTGGGTCCAATAGGAAAACTGAGCTGTGGTCACATGGCACAGGAGGAACGGCCCACAGCCAATCACAACACCAACTGCAGTTCAGCTCTCCAAGACATAAGCACACATCAGGGGGGAGGGGGGTCTCATAGCTGCTGTCAAATGAGGAAGCATGACCGACCTACATTTTAAAGCCACCCGCCCAATTACTGACCAGCTTTATATAGTAGCGGTAGTGAGTCTCATAGCCCTAACATAAGGGATTAACTGCCAGTGCAGTTCAAGCCTCATGATCAGGTTAGGAACTTCACAGCCATAAGCAGCTAACCTGCCTAAACTGGTCAGCAAGAGCTTCACACAAGCTGGCCGTGCACAATGCAAGGCCACAACCAGACTCACAGCACAGCAGCTTCTGGGTTGAGGGGCTCCTGGGTGCTGATCTTGTAGAAGACGGTGCGTGCATACATTAGCACCTGCCAGATATGATTGTGGTTCCGCCTGTGGGTTCAGAGGGACACTATTAATATAATATTTACACCAAAACCTATGATTATACACGTATGCCCTGAGCCCCAGACATTGACCAGGACTGGGGGAGTACTGACCTCCACTTGGTGAAAGCTCTCTTGACGTCAAGCTCTCCTGAAACTGGGTCCACCAAAGGATGGAAGACTGGGATGTCAAAGACCACCCTCTGAAATGCAAGCAAGTCAGGAAAGGATGCGAGTGAGACCTGTCCTCTAGCCAACAAGAACTCATACTGGTAGCATAGAGCTCTGTGAGCTCCCCTGCCTGACAAATGCAGTAACAGGCACTCATTTTGGGGTTTGAAACAAACGGGCATCTGGTTTGTGATAGGAATTCCATTTTGGCAAAAAGCTTCATTCATGACACAAAACCCATCAGCTCATTCTGGGCAGAAAGCTGTAAGGCCAGGTTCTACAGCACACCAAGTCCTGATCCATGAGGCTTAATCCATGTCATTTTCAGTTCCATCTTGCATGAGAAATTCTTTACTACTCTCAGGAAATCTAATGGAAGCAGTCCGCTTTTGAAAATGTATCATACTCATGACAGGCACACCGTCTCTTCCGTTGAGTGTCTGAAATACTACAAGGGTGTCAGACTGAGTGCATCGCCTAGGGCTTCAGACTCTGACTCCCTGTCCCATCTGCATATCACTCTTCAGCACAGAAAGCGTTAGTCTACACAATAGTTCTGCTTAAAGTCAACAAGCAGCCCTTAAGGTTACAAAACCGAAGAGAACTTGATAGGCATAAATGCAACAACATTCGAGAAGTGACAGTACTTAGGAGAAGTGACAGTACTTAGGAGAAGTGACAGTACTCACAGGGCAGTCCCCGTCGGGATAATTATCGGGGATGTAAACGGTGAACTTGAAGACCCCATCTTGGTACAAGCCATGTCTTATAAAAATGACCCCGAACCACACTGAAATTACAAGTAGCATAATAAGGTTCTGATTCCGCTTAGTCACAAACGTGTTCATGGGGGGCGGGGGGGGGGTTGTCTGGCCATACTTAATGCTGATCTGTACGACGGCTGCACATATATTCCAGGGAGCTTCTGCTTGATCACCAGGGTACTGAAGAGACAACAGCAGTCAATTACACATCCAGCTGTGCCCAGGCATGTGCTCTGATAAATTATACTGGCTCATATCAGAAGGTAAGGAAGCCTAGGAGGAGGCTAGATGCCCTCAAAAAGCCACCACATTATGCAGAACAGCACCGTGCTCCGTCACAGTGCAATGCAACTCAGCTTTGCCTTTCACCATCTAGCCGACTGGACAATTGACTGCTTTCTGTTTTGCAGTCCATCAAAATCTAAAAACTTTTCTATCAGAACAAACATGGTTCTAGCAACATGCTTGGGATGCAGAAAAAGAAGGCACAGCGTACTTCTCACAGCATAGAAGGTAGAAAGGACAGGCACACTTACAACTCTGCGAGCAGAGAGTACTCCAGGTAGAAGGGCCCGTAGGATGCGTGTGTGCCATTGGTGGACTGGGCACAGGTGGCTGGGGAGGCGGGCTTGGTGACGGGCACTGCATTCTTGGGGATGGAGGGCAGCTGCTTTTTGCCAAACGAGCCCCGCGGCGAGCCGACGTGCTGCTCCCCGGGTCCCACCTTGTCCTCACTGTCAGATCTCTGTCATTGGGATATTAGATAATAGATCATTCTTATGATTCTCAACAAAATGCCAACAGATGATGAAAATGAACTGAGCGATAAGTCTGTGATTGCAAAGCAGAAGCATTATCATCAGCTTATACAGTCTTAATACATTTAAACAGAGTCATATACAAAAAAAAAAAAAAAAAAAAATCCTGTAAAATACAGATCTGATACCTATGGGATTCCCTGCACAATTCCCCATAAAATGGCTAAACACACAAGGCTTACAGCTCAAGGTCAGGACTAACATACATTATGGGGGCAGGAGCATGGTTGTCAGCTCTGTCATTTGCTTAAGACAGGACACTAAAACAGAAACTGCAAAGAGAAACTGACAGGGGATTGACAAAAGCAAAGGGTAAGAGATGGATTTCCACAAATAAAATCCCTGAAAAATTACCCACTTCTATCTGGGGGGGGCAGCCCTGACAACATCCCACCAAGGTGCTAAAAATTCCACTCTGGCTCCACCCTTTCCCTTCACCACAGGAAATAAAGACTAGGGCACAGCCCATATCCTCGCTCCAAACATTACGGCTCCCTATGACCCAATTAATGGAAAACGACACAGGACTTGCTACCATTTCCTCCAGAAACATATTTCGTAGCTCAGGACGCTTAGGCATGACTGGAATTTCATTTTTTTCCCCCCCAAAGGAAAGAAAATTCTCTGCTGCAGGAATTAGTTAATGGATGCCATTTCAAGGTTTTTGTACCCCTCTGATTTTTTAAGAATGAAGGACATCTATGTAAACACATATGGCACATGGCATTATGCATGTATAATGCCTTTTCTAATAAGCAAAGTAAACATTACTTCACATTAACATTTAGCTAAATTACAGATAACCGTTTCATTGCATGCATTATAGAATTATAGCCCAGATTTTGTAGCGTTACCAACATAAGAATAACCATCACAGACAAGTTGGCTCAAATCAACAGAGCAGATATTCGAATGCCTAACAAAAGCCAAAGGGAGCACTCCCTCCCAGAATCCTTCATGTTTCTAATGCATGGTGATCCCAAACGCAGTTTCCTTTGGCCTTTAGAGAAACATACCAATATTAACGAGTCATGCAATCAGTGACAAACGGCTTGTGAGAAGGCACGCCTTTGTCCTTAGGCTAGACCGACAGGGTCATACTGGTCTGCCTGGATTCTGATAAACCAGAGCATGCCGGCATAGACAGTTACATTAATAGCTGCATTGCAACTTGAACAGAGCATGAAAATTAACTGCACAAAGCACAATTTTATCCTGGCTCCTGGCACATATCCGTCACCATATGAAACCTAAGCAGATGTTAAATTTCAGTTTGTAAATAATATTCCGAACCTATAGTGTATGCAAACACACCTCAAATGCATCTTACTTCCATTAACTAACTGGTTCCTTTAAAGTCATGTGATTGTGTAGTTCCAGCTACACGAAGCCTGCCAGAAAATCTATTTCTGGCCAAAAACCTCCCACTGTACTACATAGTGTGGGCAAACTGCTTGCTCTGACACTGTTCGATCTGTCCATTCTAATTCTCAGGCTGTATGGTCCAGCCATTGTTCAGCTCAGACAAACTAGTGAGTAAATATCTAAAATCAGATCTATTAAAAGAGAGTCTTGTAATTTTAATAAATCACCATTGTTCAAAGAACGCATTCTTAAAAGTGGTCTTTCCCAATCCGGTCCTTAGAGACCCACATTTTCGCTCCCTCTGAACTCCCGGCCAGACAGTAAGGGAGCAAAAATGTGAACTGTGTGTGGGTCCTCGAGGACTGGATTGGGAAACACTGCTTTAGAGCATTCACTACCATGCCAACAGGTTAACAAGAACCACACAGTTTTCTAGCAAGAGGCAAATATTAGGCCAGGGGTGCCCAATCTTACCCGCAAAGGGCCAGTGTGTATGCAGGTTTTCAGGATAACCTTTAGATCAGCTGTTCGAACACAGGTGTGAGGACTCTTCAGCCAATCAGTCCTCTAATTAGTACCCTAATTAGGGATTGCAGCAACAACCCGCATACACACCGGCCCTTTGCGGATAAGATGGGGCACCCCTGTATTAGACCATATAAACGGCAGGATACCACTCCTTGGGCTTTTAGGTCACAAACCTATGTTCTTCACAAAACCCATCTTCCTGGATTTCCCAGAGGCAAAAAGACTTAATGGAAAACCAGAGTCTCTCATATCTAGGTTGCCCAAGCAAATTTTACACTGACGTACCTTACGACCTGCGTTCGCAGACATGCTCCAGAACGTGTTCATTACTCAGGGATCGCAAACGGGGCCTGGACTCAGCCTGACTGCCAGCCCCAGTTCGGGAGCCCCACGGCCTCTGACATCCGCAGTCACAGCTGAGGTGGGGGGCTGGGGTTGGGGGGGGGTGGGGATGACAGATGAGTTTCTGCCTGTAAAAACAATGAGATACTGTGAGGGGCGTTACAGCTGTCACTAGGTTGATCTGCTGACAGTGCTTCAGAGAGCAAGCCAATGATTTCATACTGTACACAAGGTTCACAACAGAAATGTAGCCCATACTTTACCCTGACAACAGCACCATAAGGCCCTGGCCTTGTAAACGCCAGGAGGATCAGGTAGCCTTTAAAATGGCCCAACACGGGTCACCAGCTTTTACATGGTGTTCAGTCATGTAAATACAAGGACTATCCAAGTGTGTTATTCGTCCCGAGCGGCTACTCATTTCAGAAAAACACCTCCCCCATATAAGCACTAAGAATATTAGAACAGGTAAATAAGCACAAGAATAACGAGCCGTGAGAGCTGCCTAGACAGCTGACCCATTTGAGATCCAGGCTCTGTATTCATTACCTGCACGGCAAAAGCACGTAGCCAAACCCCCCAAATGTCAGCCACTGTGTAGCAACTGCGTCTCATGGCAAAATGTGTAAAATATAAAAGCTAAATGAAGATGGCATCACAGATTTCTGCAGCTAATCAACAATCTCGAGCAGTGAATGCCCTAAGCGGATAATGGCTGCTGCCACATCCTTCAGATAACCTGCTTAGCCGGCCAGCTGACTCGCTGCCCACTCTACTCGGCGTGGCCATTCCGGCATGCATAAAAACGGGCTCGTATCGACGCCTCCGGTGTCCATGCGATACTACCCGAACAAACTTACGCGAGAAACCCGGAACTAGCCGCTGTAAACGTGCCCGGCGCCGGTTAATCCCTCTGTCATGAGACACTCACAGACTTCCTTGGCTAGACCTCAAAGTAAATCTGCCAGACAAAATACCTGACTTCGCCTCAACCACCCTTGGCGGAAGGCGGGGCATCATCGAATTCTTCATTTCTATTGGGCAGTATTTAGCTAGGACTACGAACGCGGAGATGTGATTCGCTGAGGGGCGTCGCAATCAAAGGAATAGTGGCCGACACCAACATTCTAGCGTCAATACGGGATATTTATGCAAGTGAACCTTGCACTGCCCTCCCCCTCCCGCACAACGCACGTAAACGCGACAAAAATAGTTAAGAAATGTTTGACTCTGTCACGAAATTAAAGTTTTAACTAATTTCACGTCACCGAAAACAATCGTCACAAGTAAATATTGAGAAAGAGCTCAGCCAGTATACTCACCTCTTTCGAGCTCCTAGCTATACTATCGCATACTACTTTCGGAATAAAAAGCTAAAAGCGTGTTACTATCCGACGAGTTTAAGAGGACTGTCGTTTTGGTTGTCAGAGTGCAAGCCGATCCCTATCGAGCGCCCGACATTTTTGACACAAACATTGGGAGTCTCCACCTTTTCTCACGATATCAACCCAGCTGAAATCGGATACAATGCTCGGAATGATCTCTGCTCTGATTGGCTGGAATGCAATTTGTACTCGACGTGAGCACGCTTATTGCTTAGTACCGCTGTCAATCATTATAAAACCCAGGCAGATTAATGTCGATGAGCCAATCGCCTTCTGTGGCCTGGTGGCTCGTGTCATTGGTGAGCGGTACGTCAATCAATAAAGAAAGTGTACGGATTGTTTACATGGACCGCAAACGATATATTTGGAAAGTTTGGAGGTAACGCGTCAAGGGTAATGGGTAAAAGCCGGTGTTACATCCATACAATTTAAAGCTAAATAAGGATGTTTTTAATGATGGGCAAATTGAATCAAATTATAAGAGGAATTTTATTGATGAAATGGTTAATTTAATCGTATAGTTTCGTATTACATTGAATGTTCCATAATAAGTAGAAATTATTAGGAAGAAAGAAAAATGTCTGCGTTGATCCATCACCCCAAAAGTTTAAGTTATTTCTGTCGAAAGAGAAAGAAGCACACTAATATAGCTTTAATCCCTGTTATCTAATTTATTTTCAAAGTGCTGACTCTCACTGGATATTTTAATGGTGACATGTAAGCCACTGTCATATATCATACATTGGCAAGGATTAAATTATATTTTTTTTCTGCTCTGAATAAACTGAAAGAATGGAATTCAGATGTTCAAGTGAGTCTATTGCTCAAGTTTCTTAACTGCTTATTTTTTTATAAGCCGCATTGGGGTATGATAAATGGATAATTTACTGACAATTAAGTTCAGCAATAATTCAGAATAAATCTAATTTAATGCTTCACTGCTGAAATTAATTGTGGAAAATGGCGTTGTCCAGCTTTAAATGTAAAAGCCAATTATTGACTCATTGTTCCTTAGAATCTAATTCAGTTTTCCTACCACCACAGTCTAGACAAGGACAGTTTGCGCTGAGATTTTGCACCACGGCAAAAAGACCATGAGTTTTTTTTTTCATGAAAGGCAATCAGATATAAACTTGCATTCAGACTGAAGTATAGAAACCACAAGATATGCTTTTACAGACATACTTAGATGATGCCAGTCCACATTAACAAAATGAGCAGTCAAATATTCAGAGTGGTGGCTCAGTCGCTAGCACTGTGGTCTCACACTTCCACATGTGGGGTTTGAATCCCATCAGTGTAGTGTCTGTTCTTACTGTATATTGTGCATTTTATTAGGGTACTCCATTTTCCTCCAATAGTACGAAGACATACAATCAGGGTAACTGGCATCTCTAAATTTGCCATAGTGTGTGTGCCCATCTGCATGCCATTTAAGGGAAGAAAGCCTAGACATATATGGAGACAGTAGGCAAACTCCATATATAAGCCCAGGAAGTGTGAGACACAATGGTGCTTACAATATTGAGGGAGGAAACAAACAAACAAGTTCAGGTTTAAGTACAAATCCAGACCAAGCTTTTGTTTCAACCTACCAGTTGAGTATAAAGAGTAACTGTCACAGAGTGCTCAACTGCTTTCCATTCCAAGAAGGGTTCAGACTCATAAGTTTGCTACCTGGCTATGTGCCTGCTTGGTAGCAAATCATTTTTTTGTTCTACGGTGGGAGGGGGCCGAGTTGAAACCCATTATTTTACTACGTGGCAGTGTGCCTGATGCAGTGGCTAAAGAAATTAAAATATGCATTTGTCAGTCCATGCAAAAAAGTGATGCAAAAATGGTGAGCGCTAACATCAACTTCATAAACATGTTCTGTGAAGTCACCCCAGTCAAACAAGACTGTATAAATGCTATTGGTCCCGATTAGCCCAGAGGGATGCTCCCTTTCATCAGCCAGGCAGGGCCAGGGCACCGAGACGGCACACTGGCACTGTCTCCAATTTGAACAATTGCTGCTGCTGTAAATCAGATCATTCTGTCTCTTCGGAGATCCTTATCCCCCCCCCTCCATAGGTTCAAGCCTAGAAATTGCATTTAAAACGACAGTTACAAACAGCATGTGGCAGCTCCCAATGAAATTTGGCTTGACAGCAAAGACACAGAAATGCGTGAACAAACGACTCCACGTCCTTATAATAACTAATAACAACATTAGGCTGCATATGGGGAACCTGAGCTGGATTCAAATGCAATATTCATTTTAGGCATATGAATGACTAGGGTGGGGAATAGGTTAAAAAAAAATCTTCATATATCAGTAGCTTTTCTCTTATCCCTCAGGCCAGAGACTGCTTTACACCTCAGTGCAGCAATTATGCGGTATAATGATTGCAGTGCAAATAAGCCCAGAGATTTTATTAAACCAAATGAGAGCATCGGCTGTGTATTGCTGCGGCGTGATTGGCAGTGACAAGTGTCGCGCGGGCACAGATGTGGGCTCTCCGCAAAGCTCCTGGTGATGTCACCGCACATAAAGAAGCCTTGGCAAAGCCCAGCAAGTGCATAGAAGGAAAGGATTCCGATACAGATTCATTTCCATTGCCGGGCAGCGCTGTGCGGCATGTATTTACCAACGGCGAGAGGGGTTGGGGCAGATTGGGGGGGGGGAGTAAAGCCATCTCTGATCAGTGGGAATGAAGTGAAAATGTCAGCTATTC